>OY728123.1:602520914-603145914 GCA_963277665.1 Viscum album
ATAATTTCTTTATTCTTATTTAATTTTTATTTAGTACATTCGTTTACACTTTCCGTCTTGTGTAAATAAAATAATTTCATTTGAGGAAGTGTGGACTACTGCCCCCTCAAAGTGATATGACTTATTCATGCCATACATGGAATATATAAAGGATAGTTTTAATAAAACTATGTAACATATATGAAATATATATGATAATTGAATTATAATATACATATTTTTCATTTATTTTTCATTATTTTAATAAAAAACAATAAATGAAAGTTACGTTCATGTGTACGTACGACCTACCGTCTCCATAAACAGTGCACTTCATTTCCAATAATCAATTATTTTAGATTACTATATATAAATATATAATGATTATATATGATAATTAATTCATGGTTTAAATTATAGAGATGATGAAACCATGATCAAATTAATTATAATAACAAACAACAAGCTGGAACTTACTCGAGAAAACAAGGAAATTAACCCTGGAAATAATGAAATTATTGAATGTTTGTTAACAAACGGTTAATGAAATATTATAAGAAGTTAATATATGGTATTATAAACATGAGTATAGTTATTATATTAGTTATTAACATATTTTAAACCACTCTATATGAGGCTAAATACCACACAACAAACAGAAGGTTAAGGTAAGGTATTTTTCATCTTTCTTTTTTACACCTGTGAGATAAATTTCATATTCACCACTTATTTATTTTGTGTGGTATAAATAATACCCATTTAATATATTATATCCTAATTAATATTTATTACATGATATTAAATGTTTCATTTTATTATTAATCTTTCATGGATACCATGACTTAGAATCTTCTCGAGTAATAATGGAATTTTATCCCAATTTACATTCCCTTGAGACTTATTTGTTTATATGCACCAATTCACTTTTATTGGGTGTATATAATAACATTTAAATGTTATATCTTCAATCCCATTATTATAATTATATTTTATGTTTTATTTAATGTCATATCTTGCTGGAAATTATGATTTAAATGTTTTATAGTGGTGTTAGACACTTTGGAATATTTAAAAATTATTTATCCTAAAGAATGTTATAGTGTCAAAAAACCTTGCTGTTACTTATCCTACCTTGAGGTATTATTGAAAAATATATATTATTTATTCAATATGGATATTTGATAAGGAACATTGTTTATTCAATATATGAGGAATAATTTAGACATTCAATAAATGGGTTGGGGACCGTTTAAGGAAATATCTACGGGTTAAGGACCAGTTAATGCAATCCCCTCGTTGAATCAGTAGTCTTTTGAGGAGAATTAGTTGGAAAATAGTTTAAACTATCTATTAATGGAAAAGTTACCGTGTTCTTGGAAAACATGACCTATGATAATTAATATTTTCATTTATTGAGAATTCAATTATTATTTATCAATGAGATTTTGCGTCGATATATCTTTGGATGCATTTAATTTTTAGTTCATTGATTTAATGGAATGAATTTTTTGTTTCTTAACTTTACATATTGATATTTCCTTATATATTTATTTTAATGGAATGTGTTATCTTTTATTTACCTTTCCATGTTAATTTATTTATATTGATTCATTATTTCTTCCTCTTTACTTACCCTTATTGAGCATTTGATATCAGCCTTATTATGATTCCTTTTCCCCTAGTTATAAAGAATAAATCATTGAATTAGTGTTAAAGGATGTTGTTTATTTCATTTTATTATGTATCATGTTTGTATTTTATATTTATTAATGTGTTATGTGTATCACGTTTGAAATATGGATTTCCAAGACTACTAAATCGATCAGTTCTTCAAGATTTGATTTCTTCTAATCATGCCAATGTAATAAAATAATGCACCAGCTCTTGGATTCTGGGGTTGGGGTGTTACACTATTGATAATAATTTTAACATTATAATTAAGGTTTATAAGTAAAATTTGACAAAGGATAATTGATACAGAAAGAAGAGTCGATGGCCTCAACCTATAGGGTCCTACCATTTGAATCCCATTTTTCAGATCTTGAGTGGGAGGTAACATCACTAGGGTTCTCTCTTCACCAATACCTATCTAATCTTCAACAAGTGAATCTATAATGAAATCACATATGGGATAATTTTAAGTTAGTAGAAATTACCACTTAATTGATGTTAGCTAAGGCACCCTATAAAACTACCACCATAACTCATCTTAGTCTTAGAGAGTACACAAGTTTAATAAGGGGTTACATGTCTATACTTTAGTTGGTTAAAGTTTAATTAATTTTTATAAAAAAACTTTTTATTCCATAAATTCTGTTTAAAGAATAGTTTTTCTTTAAAAAATTGAGATGGAATTTGATAAATTAATTTTTAACGTAGAAATTGTACCTTTTGAAAAATATGTAAATATTTATAATAAACCAAGATATTTTGAATAAAACTTATTTTAATTAAATATAATTATAAAACAATCTTATTTAAATATAAATGTTAAAGTATTTTTTTTGAAGTGTTGAAAATTTTACTATACATTTTCAATCAATTATTACTTTTAATAAATAAGGTTTTTTATATTTAAAAGTTATAATTATTATATTTAGATAATTATTATGATTAGATAAGTATAATTTTTGAAATAAACATTCCAAAATTATGTTAGGGTGAATTTATGATAATTTTCTAAAATACATTAATTTTTTTGTGAATAGTAAAAATACTGTTTGAGTTTTTCGATATGTTTAACGACTTAATAATTATTTAATAATGATTTAATAACTAATTAACCACAATACAAGACCTAAAATATTTTATTTTATTATTATCAAGTATTTTAATATATTTTAATCAATTTACAATCCTATAATTTACTTTCCAAAGTCTAAAATGGAAACTTTAACATTAAACACATTATTTTTCAGAAAATTTATTTTACATGAAAAAAGAAGTAATATAAAATTATGATAGATTATTTTATATTAAAATAACATAAAATATTTCCCAGGTTTCAAAAACCACGGTAAAATACCATGTCCAAGCCCATCGTTTTTCATTTTCTAGAACCTAGGTTTCTTAGGCCTATATTTCGAAATTAATAAAAAAATCCTCCACTTTTGCTATAAATAACTACCCATTTATCCATTTAATTCTACCCCAATCCATAATAAATGAATATATGGTAGTTTTATCTCACAAGGATTCCAACTAAGGTATTTTAAATCCCCCAAGGTCCCAATCCTAATGTTTTAGGAACACGTCTTCAAGTTAATGGAAATCTCTACCTCACTTTTCAATTCAAGTTCCCTCTTTATGTGGTACGTATTAAAATTTCCTATCTAAGTTATTTTGTTCAATTTATTTTATAAATTTAATATAATAAGAGTCTTTTATGATTTTGATATCCTTGATCCCTCTCATCTTAACATTTTCTAAAACCAGATTTTATACCCGTTATGCTGCCAGATTTACTTCTCAAAATTTATCTTTTCTTCTCATGAAATTCTATTTTATTTTATTTTTGTGAATACACCAACCTATTTATTTTCTATGGGTATTCACATAGATGTAAAAATTATTTATTATATTTTGGGATTAATAAACATAACATCTGTATTCTCTTTCCATGGGTTAAAAATGTCATAATGATCTTTTCTTTATGCACTTTTTAAAACTCCATTTTTTAAATATGAAACCAATTTATTTTATTTTAAAAGGATTATTTATGAAATGTTTTGTTATGATATATGTGTATCGAATTAATTAAGACATATTAAGGGTGGATCTTGATAGTTCACTAATTTATTGGGTAAATAATTTAATCTCTATAGATGACATGTTTTACGATACCTTGGTGAATAACCTTGGTAATTTTTATGACTCCTAAATGAAAAACTTTGGTGATATTATTATGAATGTATGATTTAAGTATTATAGTCACATATCCTTGTTATTTTTGTTATTATATGCCTTGTTTTCCATTTTTATTCCTTAATGATATTCCTCATGTTCTTATTGATATTCGTCATGAATATATGTAAACTATTTCCCTCACTTATTCCCTTACTGGGCCTTATGCTCAACCTTTCCTTTGATGTATGTCCCCAATATATGAGATGAAGTTAATGTAGTTATGTTTAACCTATTAATGATATTTCAAATGGATTTTAAGAATTTTTTTATATTTTCATGTATTATGTACCTTATTTCCAAGAATATAAACATTAAAAGATCTTATGTTTGTATAATGCAATGAAAATTTATGTAATAAAATAGAGGGATACCATAGTTGGTTTGAAAGGATCGTTTAGTTATTTATATAAGTTAGGATTTGAAAACATTAGGAATAACCCTAGAGAAAAGTTTAAATATAGGAAAAAATTATTATATTTTGGTGAAGTATTAAGTAAGTGGTCTCTGAGCAAAGAGAATCCTATCTATATACGAACAAGTTGATGTGGATATGTCATAGATATATATAGGGTTAACACCTAGAAACTCAATTTTGAGTTAGATTGGAATAGGAACTTGTTCATGACAATGGTTATAACTAAAATCCTGGTTTAAAACTCCATATGGATATTTTTTTGGTAAATATAAATCTTTTTTATGAACCATTTTGAAGGATTTATATAAAATGTCATTGTTGTTAAAGAATAACATATTTAAGAATGATGTTTTAATACATAAAAATTCATTTAGAAATATAATATTATTAAAATAAACACATTTCTTAATAAGGTTATCTTCTTTTATAAAATGTTGGAAAATAGGAGGGACTGCATAAATGGTGAGCGCAACGGCCCCATGCACTGACGACCCTAAAATTAATTCTAAAATATAAAAATTTATGAGAATGACGAATCAAATTAATCGAGTTATGAGTAATAACTTGAATCATGTCCAAATACTAAATTAAAATTTAAGGTAAAATCTTTTTATTGAGTCCTTTATACATCAACAAGCACCTTATTTTAGTTGATTTGCACTAATATATTTCTGAGCAATGGATAAGATTTTTTATGTACTCCATTGTTAATAACAAGAGAAAGTCACACTGGATATGTACTACTTAGAGGGAGAACATGATCAATGATGGAAACTGATTAAAAACATGAATATAAGAAGGTATATTGCTGCTATGGATTGGTAAGTGTTTAGGGGAACCTTTTTCAAAAAATATTTCCTCCATTTGATACGAAAAAATGGAGAAATAATTCCTAGAGCTGAAATATAAGGGAAAAAATATGTGGGAAGCTATGAGATAAAATTTACAAGACTTTCTCATTACACCAATAGCATTATCATGGATCCTAATGGAAAGGTTGTATATTATATAGTGGACTAAGACCCCATATACAAAATAATATATATAATGAAGGCTATGAAATCTATGAGGAGATAGTGAAGAATGCTATGAAGGTTGAACTTTAGATAAAATAGATGCCGTAGTCCCATAGATCGAATGAAAAGAATAGATAAAAATATCCAAAATTAGGTTGGAACTTTGATCATAGAATAGGAGGAAAGTAAGTGAAACTTACCACATGTAAAAAATGTGGGAAGAAGATTTTGGGGAATTACTTACTCAGAAGAGGGAAATGTCACATGTGTGGAAGAGATGGGAATATTTCTCAGAACTATTATAGTGAGGTGAATCCTTAACTTCTCAATACTAATGACTAAGGGAAGATATCGTAGGGATATCCTGAAGTCAAATGCTTCAATTTTGTACAACTTGGTAACTTTTCCAATCATTATTAAAATTAGAAGGTAATAAAGGGTAATCACCATCAACCTCATCATAGGCCAAGGGATCAAGATTAGGTATTTTCTATCACAACTGATGTAGTGGAGTCTCCAAATGATGTGGTGGAAGGTACTCTTATTGTTATCTAAAATCTAGAAAGTACATTTTTTTATTTGGGTTCTATGTAATCTTTTATTTCCTCCATGTTTTCACATAATATAGATTCAATCCCTAAACTCATATAAGTAGAGTTTTTAGTCACACCTCCTGGAGGGATTATCCAAACATAAAAAGTGTATAGAATATCTAGTACTAACTTTGAAAAGTACAATATCATCTCAAATCTTGTAGTCATTCCCATGAAAGAATTTGAAATTATACCCAATATGGATTGTCTCTCAATGTATAATGATAAGATAAACTGTAAAAGCAAGGAAATATCAATAGTCTTTAATGGAAAATCTATAGTTATTTTCAATGGAGATATCTATCGACCTGAGATTTGTCAAGAAGAACCTCCTCTAGCATTCTTTATAGAGATGATCAGTGAATAGGAATAAGGAAATGAAGTATAATTATAGAAAATGTCTCCATTGTTTAGGAATACATTGAAGTATTTCCTAAAGATTTACCTAAAACTCCCCTAGAAATAGAGGTAGTGTTCTCTATTGAAATCAGACTTAGATCCAAGTCGATATTAAAGAACCCGTATATAATGGAAAATGTGGAGATGGAGGAATTATAAAAACAACTCCAAGATATTATGGAGAAGGTTTTTATCTGACCAAGTGTGTCTCCTTAGGAAGAAACTATTATCTTTGTGAAGAAAAAGTATGGATCAATGAGGAAGTGCATTGACTTTTGAGAACTTAACGGAATCCTAGTGAAGAACAAGGACCCACTTTTAAGGATTAATGATTTATTTCAACAACTTCATGGGGATCAATTATCCTCTAAGATTTATCTTTGATATGGTTATCTTAAATTTAGGGTGAATAAAGAAGATATTCGAAAGATTTCCTTTCAATCAAGATACAAGAATTTTTTTTTTTCATACCCTCCATCTTGACTAATGCACGTTATATATTTATGTATTTTATTAATAGAGTCTGTAAGGACTACCTAGAAATTTTTTTGGTAGTTTTTAGTGACCATATTATGATATATTTCAGAAATCAAGCGGTGCATAAGGATCATCTAAGGGTATATTGAAAACTCCGAGGAAGAAGATGCTATTTGGAATGTTTAGAAATTGTGAATTTTGGTTAAAAAAAGTTGTTTTCTTGGGTGACATTATAACTAATGAATGGATCATAGTTGTCCCTTCCAAGAAAAAGGTTTTAGAGGAGTTACCTCATCTTACGACAATAAATGAGAATCATAGTTTCCTCGGTTTATTTGGATATTATAGGGGGTTTTTGAAAAAAATTTCATGACTTTATAATCAACTAACCAAGTTAACATAAAAAATGGGCCAACTTAATATGGATAAAGAAGTGTGAAGGAAGTTTCCAAGAGTTGAATAATATATTGGTTACTACACCTTTGTTAAATCAACCCTCTATCAGATAAGGATTATTTATTTTTATTGATTCATCTCTAAAAGGGATTGGATGAGTCCTGATGATAAATTTAAAGGTGATTGATTATGTATCTTGACAGTTAAAGCCTCATGAGCATAATTATCCTAAGCTTGAACTGGAGCTAGATGTTGTATTTTTTTATCTAAAGATATAGAGGAACTATATTTATGGGGATAAATTTTATATATAAAAACACCAACAATGTTTTAAGTATATTTTTATTCAAGAATAATTGATCATAAGACAAAGGAGATGGTTGAAACTGACTATGATTGTTCAATTCAAGATCATCTCAGAAGATCAAACAAAATAACTAATTCATTAAGTATGAAAGACATTGTTGTATTGGTAATGGTGAGGATTCAAGGAGATCCTTTTATCAAAGACCTAGTAAAACTAGAAATGTGAATCATGAGAAAAGGGGCATCATAAATCCTATCCCAAATGATTTCTCAACCATAATTACTAAATAAGATCAATAAAGTATAAAAAGAAGATCCTTTTTTACATAATAATATAGAGGATGTGAATAATGGAAAGTTTCCTAAGTTCAATATTGATCAAGAAGGTGTACTGAATTTTTTTAAAAGGCTATGTGTTCCATATATTCCAGAAATAAAGAAGGATATGACATATGAAGCTCACAGTTGTACATTATTTATACATCATGGAAGCACTAACATGTATAGGGACCTTCATGATCATTATTGGTGGGATAACATGAAAAGGGATATTTCTGACTACACTACAAGGTTCTTGGTGTATTAACAAGTGAAGGCAGAGAGAAAAATTCCTAAAGTGGTATTACAACCACTACCCATACCAACATGGAAGTGGGATAATATAACTATGGACTATGTCACTGGTCTCCCAAGAACATCCAAAGGAAATAATACGATATGGGTTATAGTGGATTGTCTCAACAATACTTCCCATTTCATCACTATTATAAAATATTTATCTCTTGGAAAAAATTCCAAGATTTATGTAAAGGAAGTGGTGAGGTTTCATGGGGTACCGATTTCTATCATTTTTTTATCATGATCCAAAGTTCACATCAAAATTATAGAGAGGTATTAAAAATTATCTAAGTACCGAATTGAATTTTAGTTCGATGTATCACCTCCAAAATAATTTCTAATATGAAAGGAATATTCAAACACT
Source organism: Viscum album (assembly GCA_963277665.1). NCBI lineage: Eukaryota > Viridiplantae > Streptophyta > Magnoliopsida > Santalales > Viscaceae > Viscum > Viscum album. The sequence goes on from OY728123.1 coordinate 602,529,384, forward strand.
CAAGGAAATACTGATAACATGATCAAGGGAATTTAAAGTTGGATGGGATAAACATATCCCATTAGTTGAGTTCTCATAGAACAAAAACTTCCATTTGAGTCTTCTAATGACACTCTATGAAGATCTATACACTATTACAAAACCCACCTATAATAGTTCTGACATTTATCAGCACTCAAAAAATTCCCTGATAAAGTTCATGTTTATTAGTGCTAAAATAAGTACAGATAAAGAAATCTCTTTATTAGCGCTAAAAAAAGTGTTGATAAAATGCACCTATTATCAATTCTTTTTTAGAACAGATAAAAGTTAATCTTATATTAGCGCATTATGTTAGCATCGATGAAGGAAATGTACATCAGATCTTCATTTATAACACTGATAAAAGGTGTCCTTTATCAGCATGTTTTTAGTTTTGGTAAAATTTTCCCTTCATCAACACTTTTTTAGCACTGATAAATATCTAGAATAAAATGAAAAATTAAATAAATAAAAATAAAATGAGTAAATTAAGAAAAATATCAATCATTTTATTAAATAAATAATTATTGATAAAAGTGAATAAATTTAATACACACACATATATATAGATTATAAATATCAATAAATATTATATATTAAAAATATATATATATATATATATAAAATGAATAATTAAAATACATATAAAATTTTAATTAAAAACATATTAATGTCTTACTAATTTTAATGATTTTTGATTTTTCAATTTAACCTATATTAAACGTCGTGTATTTCATTTATTTCACACACACACACACACACATTAATGCATTTCTATACACAAAAACACACACAAATATATCTACTCATTATATAGAAACACACATGCCTAATATTTATGTAATTTATTCAAATTTTAGTATATTTTAGATTTTCATTATAATACGATACATTTAATATATATTATTTTTTTAATCGGTCAATTTTTTTAATACTACAGTTAGGGTATTTATTTGTAATATTTTTTATTTTATTTTATTTTTGATCATTTTTTATTATTTATTTATATATATTTATTCATTATGTTTTAGTATTTTCAATATGTATTCATCCACTTAAATATATATATATATATATATATATTTATATATCCATATATTTTTAATAACTCATATTTAATTAATAAAACCTATCCATTTTTTTCAATATTTTAAAAGTGTTCTCATTTTGAATTAGTCAATTCCACTCATTTTTAAATGCATGTATTCAAGATTATATTCCCATTAATAACGTTAAAATTTTATTTGTGAACAAATATTTAAAAATAAATAATAAATTTATATTTACTATATTAATAATTATTATAAATAAATAATAATTTTTATTTAAATAAATATTTATATAATTATAAATAAACCATTATATATATTAAATAGCAGTATAAAATAATAATAAAGTTATTTAAATAATTATAATTACAAAAAATTTAATAGTTCTTTTGTAGCACTATTAAAAGATATATTTTTCAGCATTTTTTTAGCATTGATAAAGCTTGAGATTTATCACTTCTTATAAATTTAGCGCTGATAAAAGGGATCTTTTTCAGTGCTTTTTTTAAAGTGCTATTAAAAGTGACCCTGATGTATTTAAAAAAAATACTAACCATGAATCATTCACTCATGATTCTCAATATCTCTTAGAACTCCTCTACTATCTGTGAAAATCCTCTATTAATCAAAGCTAGAATCCAATGTATGATATTTTCTACTCTTCCTCTATCATTGTTTGTTGTTTTGGGTTTTGTTTTTTGCATTTTTGGGCTGTTTTTAAACATGAAAAACCCTATATCTATTCTCGTCGGTACTGAAATACAAAAAGTGTGGTTCTATTTCGTCGTTTTCTCCTTTCATATGTATTTGACTGTATAACCCATTTTTCCCTAAAGATAGATATAGATGGTTTACACTCCTCTCGACATTAAAAAGGAGACCTCTCATCCCCCTTGGTTTTATCTTCATTTGAATAATATAAGGTTCCAAAATCTAGGTAGTTTCTCAAATTTAATTCATCTTATATACTAAATTATAGATTATAAAGGCTTAATTATGAGGGTTTTTAAGGATTTGGGGACTCCAAGTTGTGGCCCTCATTTATGGGTGATGAACATATAGGGAAAAAGGTAAGTGTAAAAATCATTAAAACATGTTTTGTAGATTTTGGTTATTCATGTCAATTGTTAAACCATGAAATAGGTTATTTAGATTTATTATTTTGATGAATAATTCTTTATTGAATTCAAAAAATATGGAATTAATTTGTCACATTACAAAAATTAATTTAGTGATGCATGTTGTGAGATTTTTTTATTTAATTCAAGATTTTTATTAAACTTTAACCATGGGTTAAAAAGAGTAATAGATAATTTATTTGGTGAGAAAAGTATGCTCAATTTTTTTTTAAATTTTCTATATTGGATAGAGTTGATAAATCATTGGGTAAATAGACTTGGAAATACATAACAACATATAAAGAGTATATTTCCCAAAATAAAGTGACTTTCCATGGTTGGATAATTGATCAAGAAAACAATGATATGTGATTTATTAATAGATTTACTAATAAAAATAGAGAGATAGTTAATTTATAGGATAAAAAAATAATCTGAAAATCTATCTAACATGGTGAATAACCATAGAGAGAAACAAATTTGACTAAAATATACTTCTTATGGTTTGGATATTTATGTCCTATAATTCATGATAATTTGTTATCCATGTACAAAATTCACAAAATAGAGACACAATCCCCCTATTGTAATTAAACATTTTTTTTATTCCACATCCAAACCTCTCTTTTTCTTTGATCACTATTTATCACTAGGTTAAGGCGTCGACAGTCCTTCTATGATCAAGGGTCCTCAATAATATTTCTATGATTGAAGGCTATTGTAATCTCCTCAAAGTCTAGAATACTTTGTTCTCTTCTTTAGTGTTATAAAGAAAACATTTTCCATTTAATTTCAACGATCGATTCCACTGATACTATATTACAAGTATGGCATGGGTATTTTTTTCTTTGTTTCCATTCATATGTATCTTTGAGATAAATCGGCCATTTTTTTGGTTTTTTATCCCTCTAATGATCATAGTATAATACCCTAAAACTCATAAGTGGTATCAGAGACTTTTTCTTCAAGGAAATAATTTATTAATCAATTAGTTTTTTGAATAAATAAATTTCATATTGTATTATGGAAATATCATATATTTTGACATGAAGGATTTATTTATTCATCCATATAATATGGATATTATATATCAATTGAGTATACTTTTTGAGTGACTCCATTAGTGTAGGTTAATAGGAAACTTTAATATTTAGACGTTTGATTGTCTTTTATCTCTTGTTGATGGATTGGACTCCCTCTTTCAAACTAGACTTCCTACCATCATCAAGAGATAGAAGCAAATCAAGCATATAAGAACATATTAAATAAATGTTGTGAAGGTTAGTTGTACTTTATTTTTGAAGTATTATATCTCTATTCTTGATTTCATGAAAGATGTGTGAAATTGTGGACTTTTATGTATAGAGTTTATTTTATTGTTTTTATTAAAGAGAAATTAAATGTTTGAATACTCATAAAGATAATGGATTCTGAACATGATGATGTTTCCAATCTCGAGCAAGAATAAACTGTTAATGAAGAAACTGCATAATTATTAGGGGATAAACATCATGTTGATGAAAAAATGAAAAAAACAACGATGCAACATCACAATTTTGAATAAAATTATCATTGTAAGAAGTCAGGGTATAAAATTTGAGTTTGGTTGGAATCAACATGGCCAGCCTATTGAACCCAACATGTCAACGTTCATTAGTTATCTTGGGGTCACAACAAGGATGAATATGTGGATTAATATTGACTCAAGGTGCTACGTCCAACCTGTAATGAAGGAAATCATTTATAAAGATATAACTATAATGTTACAATATACTTTATCTATTTCACTAAATAAATATATATTTAAATGATGATTTAGTTTTATTTATTCCTTGCAGAATTTGTTTATTTTAGAATATTTGCATAAGAAATTTTCCCTAATAGCTACTGGAAAAGCCCATATTGTCTTCCAGACTCTCTTGAAGAAGTTACATCATTGAGATGTTGAGGGGAAAATAAATCCCCACCAACCAGTTTGTTTATTCACACATTATAAAGTAGGGAACATGGACTGATTTTAGCAATCATCACAATGAGAAATCATTTTAGGTGAATTGTGATCGATAATATATTATTTAAAATTATTTATTTTATATAACGTGATTCAAATATATTAGTTTATAAAAAAATAAAAAGAGTGATGAAAATAATGAATGTGCATCAAAACTAGCATACCCCTATCACAAAGGAAGGATGTGGTACACTTCATTAGAGAATAAATTGGTATGCATTTTAAATCAATAATAAAAGTTAAATTATGTGATATGAAACAACATCTGTTCCTTTGTTTATATGCAGATTGATGAATCAAAATTTGAAGCCACTTCCATCCAATGTCATGTTATATGGAAGGAGGATCATGTAAATAAGGATGGTATATTAGTTGATAAAAACACAAAATCAGAATGGGAAGCATGTGTAAGCATGAAATAATTGTAATTAATTATGATTTATAACAATATTACATAAATTAAATATATTCATATTTTTTTATGGTTTATAAATAAGAATCATCAATGGATGTACAAGAAGAAAAGCGACTTTCAGTAGCTTTGAAGGGGCCTAAAAAATATGGCCATGTTAGAGGATTATGTTTTGGAGTCTCTCATATAAAATATTTCAAGAAGATAAAACCACATGAAGATACATATAATATGATGAGATGAATACATACACAAAGAGAATCACTTCAAGATATTATTTTGTGGTCTAGTTTTTCAAACGAATGTATAAGAAAATATAAAAGCGAACCAGTGGTGGAGAAATGATCCAAACATGATCAAAATGATCCCACTAGCTTTGGGGATAGTCATTCCCCCTAAACCTTACAAGGGGTAATCAATTTATTAATTACTCTTTATCCTAAATGTAAATTAAACAACTTCCGATAACTTTAGGTTATTAAAATTATACAGGGTGTAACAAATTGTTATTTTTTTCTTTCAACACCCACGTACCACAGTGTTGAAAGGAATACAATGTATAATATCCTAGGAGACCATATATAAAACCAACCCCTCCTAAAAGACCACATGAGAGTAGATATTGAGGTAGCTTATGAGCCGACTATTGAGTTTCCCGTTCCACTTGATGATCTAGATACTACAATGGTCAAATATTCTATTAGAGATTTCATAGAATGGCTGTATAATATTATAAAGATACATGGGGTACATATTTAAAAACAATTTTCACATGAAAAAAATGTAACAATTGGTGATATAAGGTTTCAAGTGAGGTATGATATTATAGATGGATAAAGCTGTAGGGAAATTAAAGGTTGAATCAATAAAATCTAGTGAATCGACCAAAAAAACAAATTGATATTCTGAGAGTACCTTCTCTCCACCATTTCCAAAGAAACATTTATTAACATTACAACTTCATGTAGAGACCACATGTATAGATAAGCTATATCTTACATTCAATATGAAGAAGAAATATTTAGAGCTTCCATTACAGAAATAATTGTTCTCGAGTCTTTAAATGAGATTCTCAAGCATGAATGACTAGGCATATCAATTATGAATTCATACATAAGGTAAAATTTCATAATACATATCTCCAAATAGTGAGATAAATATGTTTATTAATGTTAATAACTATTCATATTTTGTACAATCATTTATATTACAACTATACAAAGGGAAGATTGTGGGAAAAGTGATTTGGATTCTTTAATCCCAGTATCTTTTCTATGATAGAAATTACTTTGGAAAACAAATAAATAGAGAATAAAAAATATGAGTTACTTGAAGTTTTTAATAAAAAAGAATAAAATAATGGACTCTTTTTAATGCCTAAAATGTAAGGGTAAAACTCTACGATCTCATCACATAAAATATATTTTTAATTTTTGCATTAATTAATTGTTTTTATTTTTTAGGAAGCACTAGATATTGATAACAATCAACATAGACACCCAAAATATTTATTTTCTGGTTTCCAACCAACCGACCACAGATGATGTGTATTGTGAATTAGTAATACACAACAATAAAAAATTTATAGATAAAAGTTAAATTATATGTTCAAAATGTGTTTTAATGAGAATTTTTTTATGATAGGGCAGCCTCTAAATAGAGGCTAAATCATAGAATGAGGTCGGTTTCTAAAAATATAAAGCCTATGGATTACTAAAAATGGAAAAAAATTAAGGTATATATAAAAATATTTAACTATAAAAACTTTTCAAAACAATTTACTTATTTTGGTTAATGTTTCTGTAGTGTTAAAAAAAAGATAATGCAATCGATTGTGGATATTATGTTTGAAAATTTATTATAGAAATCATATAACATGAAAAAGAAAAATCCACCAACATGTAATTTCAGAAGGTAATTAAAATTTCATTAAATATATTTCATAATCATTTGTTTGTTTATATTTTCTTAGTACTATAAATATTTTGCGATAGAAGAGTTACTCAAAAGAATAAATCAACTTGTTTAAAGATGAGTGGGTAGTTTAATTTTTATTAGAATGTATGATGATTAAAAATTTAGGTGATTACATGCTATTTTTGTGATCAAGTATGAGTTATGTCTTTAAAAATATGTTTGGGGTGTGAATCATTAGTGTTAGAATGCTTATATATTATTTTTGATCTCTTTATCAAAGAGAATATTAATAGAGGAAATCAATTTGTTTAGAAGAGATGAACTATAAACAATAAAATTGTTGGGAAAATTCATAGGTGTAGGTGGAGATAGAGGCGAAGGTAGAGGTGGAGGTGGAGGAGAAGGCAAAGGCAGAGTTAGAGACTGATGTGGAGGAGGATGTAAAGGTGAGTAATAAGGTGGAGACCGAGGTGGATGAGAATAAGAAGTGATGACTTGAAAACATTGAAATTATTGGGAAATGAATTATAATAAGGATCATGTCATGATTGTGTTAGAGAAAGATTTTTTAAAAGTGAACACAACAGTTTTCACTTAATATAATAGCTATTGTGAATCCTTCCAGTTTAAAATGACATTTTAGTAAAAAAAACACGTGGCATACTCAAAACCAAGAAAAAACATTCAGATTGTTTTTATACTTTAGTAAAATGATCCATACATCATTTGTGACATGTAGAGATCATCCACACCTCAAATCGACGCATAGTGTGACCAGTATGACTCAAAGTGCATATTTGTTTATTTAAAAGTGACATTAATTTTAGTAAAAAAACAACCGAAATACTCAAAAAAATAAAACAAATTCATATTATTTTGGTACTTTATTAAAAATATCCATACGTTATTTGTGACATTTAGGGATCATCTGAACCTTTATCTAATGAACGTTGTGACCGGTATGACTCAAAGTGTTTCTTTTTATTCAAAACTGATGTTAATTTTAGTCAAAACAACAACTAACATACCCATAACAGAGAAAAAGCATTCCAATTATTTTGATACCTTAGTACAATGATATATGAGTCATTTGGAACGTGTAGCATTCAACCAAAGCTCAATCTAACACACATTGTGACTCCAAGTGCACCTTTTTTATTCAAAATTGATATTAATTTAATTAAATAAAACAACTGACAAACTCATAACTAAGAAAACACATTCATATTATTTTGGTACTTTATATGTCATTTTTAGATGTGTAGGGATTAGCCTTAGCTCTATCCGATGCACGGTGTGACCGGTATGACTCTAACTACATCTTTTTTATTCAAAAGTTACATTAATGTTAATAAAAAAACAACTAACGTACTAAAAACTAAGAAAACACATTACGATTATTTTTATACTTTATTAAATTGATCTTTGAGTCATTTGGGACATGTAACATTCAAGTTCACCACAATCCGACGCACAATGTGGCCAGTGTAACTCCAAGTGTGTCTGTTTTATTCAAAATTGACATTAATTTTAGTAAAAAACAAAACAACTGACACACTCAAAATTGAGAAAAAACATTCCAATTTTTTTGATACTTTATGAAAATGATCCATGAGTCATTTTGGAAGTTTATCATTCAGAAACACCTCAATCAAACACACAGTGTGACTCCAGGTGCATCTTTTTATTCAAAATTGGCATTAATTTTTGTAAAAAAACAACTAAAATACTCAAAACCAAGAAAAAACATTTGGATTGTTTTGTTACTTTAATAAAATTATCCATAAATATTTTTTGATGTGTAGGGATCAACAACACCTCTATCCGATGGATGGTGTGACCGGTATGACTCCAACTGTATCTTTTTTATTCTAAAGTGACATTAATGCTAATAAAACAAAATGACATAATCAAAACCAAGAAACTGAATTATGATTACTTTGATACTTTATAAAAATTATCCATGAGTCATTTGGGATGTGTAGCATTCAGCCATGCTTCAATCCGATACACAGTGTGACAGATATGACTCAAAGTGCATCTTTTTTTATTCAAAATTGGCATTAATTTCACTAAAAAAACAACTAACATACTCAAAACCAAGAAACACATTCTAATTGTTTTGTTACATTAGTAAAATTATCCATACATAATTTTCAATTTGTAGGGATTAGAAAAACCTCAATCCGACGCATGGTGTGACCAGTGTGACTCCAAGTGCCTCTTTTTATTCGAAACTGACATTAATTTTAATCAAAAAAACAATTGACATACTCAAAACTGAGAAAAAAATTATGATTATTTTGATACTTTAGGAAAATGACCCATGAATCATTTGTGATGTTTATCATTTATTTGTTCCTCAATCCGATGCATGGTGTGACCGATATGGCTCTATGTGCATCTTTTTTTTTCAAAACTGATATTAATTTTAATAAAAAAAACTGACATACTCTATAATATTGTATTATTTTTCTTGTATTTATGTTAGAACATTTATTTCATTTAAATTCAGTATTTTTATCTTATTTTGGTAATTTCTGTTTCTATTTCTGCTAATGTAGTGTGTTGTTGGAGCACGCTGCACCTGTTTCTGGTGTTGCAGTGTGCTACAACATCACACTATAGTTTTCACCATTATTAGCAGTTTTTGAAGTGATGATAAAGGACTAATTTATAAATAGTTATGTAGGTGATGATAATGTATATCTATATCAGCACATTAAAAAGCAATGAGAAATCTTAATTTTATCCGTGTAAATAAAAGCGCTGATTAAAGACGTCATTTATTAGTGCTTTTAAAAGAACTAACAAATGTTCTATTTATGAGAACTAAATTAACACACTTATAAATGAGTTCTTTTATCATTTTTTATAAAATAATTGATAAATGTATGATTTATCAATTATTTTATTTACATTGATAAATATACCTTTTATCAGTGATTTTTTAGCACTGATAAAAGGGATGGACTTTTAACCATGTCAAGGTTATCAGTACTTTTCTAGCACTGATGAAGGATGATTCTAGTTATTTTATCGATGGGTTTTGTAGTAGTGATATTGGAAGCGATGTAGAAATCCTACTTATTGGAATGAATTTGTCAAGAGAAAGCTACTTGGACCTGAAGTTGTGAATGATTTGACAAAAAAGGTTCATGCTATCCGACAACACATAAAGGCTATTCAGATTTGGCAGAAGATTGATGATGATAACTGTCAAAGTGACTTGGAGTTTGATGTTAGTGAAAAAGTGTTCCTTCAAATATCACCATGGAAGAGAGTAATGTGTTTTGGGAAAAAATGGAATCTTATCCACAAGTACATTGTCCCCTATGAGATCCTTGATCTTATAAGGGTAGTGGACTATCGGATAGCACTTCCACCAAATCTAGGTGATGTTCATGATGTATTCCATGTATATCTCTTGAGTAAGTACATACCTAAACCCTCCCATGAACTGAATTCGAAGGTGGTACAATTGGAACATTACCTCTTTTATGAGGAGAAGACGGTGGAGATCTTGGACCGTAGAGACAAGGTTACACACAACAAGACTACCCAGCTCATCAAAGTGTATAGAGGAACCATAAAAAGAAGAAGTGATGTGGGAACTAGAGGATTCATTAAGGTATAAGTACCAAAACCTTTTATCAACTGAGAGAACAAGTTGAAATTTTTGAGAATAAATTTCATAAGGGGGAAGAATTTAATGACCCAGACTTTATAAATGATATTTTGTTTCCTAAAAATGTCTATTACTTTGTTTTTTACACAAAAAAACCATATATCATTAATAATGAAGTAAATATATAGGAAAATGAGACTTTATGGATTCAACCATTATATGACAGTTTTTCAATAATGATTGTTAGTCAATATGACCATTGGGAACTATACTCTGGATAATAATTTCAATGTAATAATTTGTGTTTGTAAGTAAAATTTGATAAAGGATAATTGATATAGAAAGAAGAGTCGATGGCCTCAACAAGTAGAGTCGTGTTATTTGAATATCATTTTTTGGATGTTGGGAGGGAGGCAGCATCACTAGGATTTTCTCTTATCCAATACTAATATGAGCTTCAAAAAGTGAATCTAGAATTAAATATCATATGAGAGAAGTTTAAGTTAGTGGAAATTACCACTCGGTCGATATTAACTGAGACCCCCCCACAAAACTACCACAATCACACACATTACTCTTAGGGAATACTTAGGTGTAATAAGGGGTTACATTTCCAGGTCTTAGTTACTTAAAGTGTAATTCCTTTGTATAAATATAGTTTTTATTCCATCAATTTCATTTTAAGAATTGTTTTGCTTAATAAAATTGAGATGGAATTTGATAAATTAATTTTTTCTGATAGAAATTGTACTTTTCAAAAGAGATATAAATATTTATAATAAACTAATATATTATTAATAATACTTATTTTAATGAAATAGTATGATAAAATCACTCTTATTTAAATATAAATGAATTTTTTTTTCAAGTGTCAGAAATTTTACTATGCATTTTTTATCTACTATTATTTTTAATAAATAAGGATTTTTAAATTTAAAATTTAGAATTATCGTATTTATATAATTATTATGATAAAATAAATATCATTTTTGAAATCATAATGGTAAAATCAGGTTTGGGTAAATTTATGAGAATTTTCTAAAATACTTTATTTTTTTGTGAATAGTAAAAATATATTTTAAGTTTTTCAGTATGTTTAATCAGTTAATAATTATGTAATAATGATGTAATAAATAATTAAACAAAATACACAACCTAAAATATTTTATTTTATTAATATCATGTATTTTAAAATATTTTAATCAATTTTCAAACCAATAGTTTACTTTCCAAAGTCTAAAATGGAAACATTAACATTAAAAAAACTATTTTTGTGGAAACTTTACTTTTCCATGACAAAATAAGTAATTTAAAATTATTATTAACTATTTTTAATTAAAATAACATTAAATATGACCTATTTTTCTAAAACCATGGGAAAATACCACGGTATAATCCTATGGTTTTTCATTTTCCACAACCTAGGGTTTCAAGGCCCATATTTTAATATTTTAAAAAAATCCTCCACTTTTTCTCTAAATACCCACCCATTTATCATTTTTTTCACTACTAATCTATAACACATTAATATATTGTATTTTTAACTCCCAAGGAGTCCTCAATCCACCATGTTCCCAGTACTAATGTTTTAGGAACAACTTTTCATGGAAAGGGAAATATCCACTTCACTTTTCCATTCAAGTTCCCTCTATATGTGGTACATCTTCCAATTTTCAAAATAAATTATTTTTTACACTTTATTTTATACCTTTACCATAATAATATTATTTTATGAGTGGGATACCATTTTTATCTTTCATTTTACCATTTTATAAAACTATATTGTATACTAATTTTTCTTTAATATTTACTTCTCACAATTTCTATTTTCTCTTCAAGAAATTTTATTTTCTATTATTTTTTTGTGAAACCCAAACCACTTTATTTTATAGGTTTACTAAAATATATTTATAAATTATTCATTTGATTAATTTATTGACATACATGAAACCTTAATTCCCTTTTTGTGGGTTAAAAATGACATAATGATCCGGTCTTTAAGCACTTTTTTAAAACACCATGTTTTTTTATTATGAAACCCATTTATTTTATTTTCCATGGGCTATTTATGAATTTTTTTTATGATCTATGTGGCTCACATTAATTAATACAAATGAAGTATGATCCTTGACAACACTAAAATGTATTGGGTAAATAATTTAATCTCTATAGATGACATGTTTTACAACACCTTGGTGAATAACCTTGGTAATATTTATAACACCTCGGTGAAAAACCTTGACGATATGCTTATGAATGTATCATTTAAGTTTTTTATCCCCATATACATGTTATTATTATTATTATTATTTTCCTAATTTTCTATTTCTCATTCCAAAATGATATTCCTCATGTTTTTATTGATATTCCTCACGAATATATGTAAACTGTTTCCCTTGCTTATTCCCTTACTGGGATATATGTTAACCATTTCCTTTAATTATATCCTAAAGATATAAGATGAAGTTAATGTACTTCGTATGAACCCATGAATAATTCTTTCAATTTTATTAGAATAATGTGTTATATTTTCATGTATTATGTACCTTATTTATAAGAAACTAAACTTTAAAATACCCTCTATTTGTACATTGTAATGAAAAGTTATGTAATAAAATGGAAGGATGTTATATTTCCATCCTATTAGGAGAACCAGTGAAGGGGGTTCATGAAAGAGTGTTATCAGAGATGAGTGTTGTTATATTGGATGTATCTTGGGGAATAGACACTAGTGATGAATACATTGGTTTTTTGGGAAACAATATCAATTATACTTATTACATGATGTACTCTAGGGGGACTAGTTAGGAGACAATATTTTTAGTGCCTAATGTGATATGAATTAATGAACCTAAGTTTATATAATGATTATGTGGGATTGTTCTTTTTTAAAGGTAGAGACCTAATGAAGGTAAATTCATCATTCGTGATTGTGCTTGTGTTTGAATTTTGGAGATTTTGGGAATTAAATAAAAATAATTAGATGAATTTTTATGTATTCCATTCTACCAATAAAATTAATTTGTTTTATTATGGTAATGTAAGTCAGGGATTCAAGCATATAAATAGGAGTTAAACCTCCCCCATGAGGACACATTATTTATATGATGCATTTTATAGCCATACATGCAAGTTAGGTCAATCCAAAATGGAAAATATCATGGTAATGTGGAGGGGTTCCTTGATTATTATTCTTGAAGAATATCTATTTATGATGATTCATGCTCTTTTATTGTTTATAGAATATAATGTGGAGTTTAATTAAAACTATATGATGTAATTATTTTCACCAAAAGTAAATGGGAAGTGAAATCATTGTGTTTTGAGTTATTATTTTGGTGTGTTTTTGGTAGTTGAAGATTATTTAACAAACCCGGTGGATTATTAAACTCTATAATATAAAATATTTCAATCTCATATATCATAAATCATGTTATTTACTTATTTTTATTCTCTATATTTTAAGTTATTCATTTTGATATTAAATTGAAAAAGGGAATTATAGGTCTATATTAGTTGAATGGAAATAATTATGATGGAAGAATGATTTAAGATTTGGTTTAGTGATGTCTAAACTACTAATACCCTACATTACATGATAAGTTAAGATGTTTAAAATGTCTAGTAATGAATTATTGAATTTCTTTAAATCATGATATGATTTTTTTTCTACAAAAATTATAGGTTTTCTTTTAATAATGGTTATAAATCTTTTAATAGTGATTTTATAACTGGTTTTGAGAGTTTTATACAAGTTTTATAGCCTCATTGTTTAAATAAATGTTTAAAAGTTTCTGTTAAAAATATTTTTGAAGGATGAATTAAAAGTTACATGTATAAATTATTTTTGTTTCTTATAATGTTTTTAATACTTGGGTTAAAAGGAAAGATTTTTATTTTTTAAAACTAATAATTTATTTTAAGGTATTTTATAAAATTCTTTAAGTGACCAATATTCTATGTGGATAATTTTTTCCCTTTCTAGGGTGCCTGAATTATTGTTATAGTTGGATTTATGATTTTATTTTTGAATATTTTATGGGTGTTTATTTGAGCTAAAGTGTACTAATATGATATTTCTTTATAATTATAACCCATTAATTTTAAATTGATACATAATAGTTAAAACATATTTAGATTTTATGACTTATATATAAATAGTAATTCATGCTTAAGGAATATTTTGTTAAAAATGAAATTAATGATGCATGATTTAAACTGATAAATATTGTACCAAATAATATTTATGAAAACCATAAAACAATTTTTATGAATGAATGATAACTAACGAGACATAATTTTCATTCCATGGTAATCATGATAATTTGCAAATGTTATGAATTGAATTTTCTACATGATTTATTATGCTATGTCAGGTTTAAATAATGAAAGGGGAAGATGTTCAAATTAATTGATTAATTTAGTGAATCATAAAACATTTATAAACATGGTAATATCATGTAAATATTATGATATGAGTATCATAATCATGTGATAATTTTACAAGAATTGTAAATAGAACATGATAAGAGAACCTCTAATTAGATGTGGTTATAATATCGTTTATCATTTATTGGTACCATGATTACCATAACATGTTCCCTCTTGAATTGAATTGAATTATTTTAATTTAAATTTATAAAATATAACTTCTTCAATTATAGTAAATTATTCTTAAATTTTCTATGTTCTTTTATTTTGAAATCCTTCATAAAACATATTCCCTTATTATTTTCTATACTATTCGGATAAAATTATTATTTTTAGAGACACAATTAGATTCATATTTATTATTGTATAAGTTTTTATTCCATGTTTTTCATTTCCTTCATGATTTATTATATGCATGTGTCAAGTATTTTTTTGTGAGGCTAGGTTTTTTCAATTATTTCTATAATTTCTAAAAGAATTCAATCTTTATTAGTGTTAAACCATTGAAAATTTGTAGACTTTTACATAAATGGTCCCAATTTTTCTTTTCAATCAAGGATAGAATTTTGGTATGTCAAAGTATTTATGTGATATATATATAATTATTAATTCCATGCTATATGTAGTAGTTTTATAATAGGTAAGAATGTGAAAGGGTGGGGTATAGATTGTTTTCTGTGATAATCAAGTCTAAAGATAAATAATAATTATGTGATTTGTTTCAAGGGAACTAACATAAATTTTTTCAATCATGATTTTTTATTTTAGTTTCATACAAAAATATGAAATTAAAAGCATTTTACCTTAATAATGACATATAATCATGTTTAATTGGTAGTAATATGCTTAAATATTATTTAATTTGATAATTTCAAGCATGATTCATGAGGATAAAAAATGTATAGATTTTTATTTGAGATAAGTCCCATGAAAAGTTGTTGAAGTGTTAGATATGATGATTTATTCTAAATTAATTTAAAGAAATTAAGAGTGGGACATGATTTACTGATTGTTTAATGATTTAATTGAAGTATTGATATATTGTTTGTGAAAATATGTTTTCAAAACCATAAATAGTCATTCTAAAGGACAAATAATAGAATGTTTTTCCTAAAAAAATTCAAGCTTGAATGTTCTATGATATTTTTTTAAATTCAGCGTGGAGTAATTTTTTCAAAATATGTGTTCTTTACAACATAGTTTACGTTTTATTATTATTGGATCAGATAAATTACCTTACATAAATAGTTAATAATCTAAATCTTGTAATGAAAACAATTGTTTGAAAATCTAAAATTGAGTGAATTATATTCTTGATCTCCATACATAATTTATGTAAAAAAGTGTAACATCCCCAACCTGTAAGCCACTAAAATGGTTCTCCGAGTAGGTTCGCCACATGACCTCAGGGCGCCTCCCTGTATTCCATAGGTTTCTGACTAGTAGTGAGGGTATAATGAATTACATAAGGAGACTATACCGTCTTTACTAGAGTACTCCACCGTAAATAACATATGAAATAAAGGAAACAATAAAAAATAAACCAAAAACATGCATTACTGACCATTTACCAAATTGGGTAGTAACTAAAACCAAAAATAAATATTCCATGTCATGGTAATAATTACAAGAGTGAAGAAAAACCCAAAAAATAAAAAAAGAAAACCACAAAATCCCAAAAATCGGTCCTAAATCTAGGTCTGGATCCTCATTCATGCACATATCCATCCCAATTCAGCTCCCTAATATAGTTCCTTTGCCCTTATCCAAACCTATAACCATGGAATATGCTCAGGTACCCAATGGTGGCTCGATCAGGATGTGAGTTCAACTTAGTAGGACACCACCAACAATGTCTACAAAATATCCAATCTAAACAGATAGTTCATGAAAGTACCAAATAAATGACAAGATAACCAAGAGAAATCATGGGTTCCATTATTTAAAAATATTCCCCTTATCTATTTTCATCATTTGTTCTTTGTTTTGGGAATTTACATCATTTACACTATAACCTAATCTAGTTAATTATCATGCATAAGGGGATAAGTCAAGTTCCCTAAATCACTAGGGATAAATATTTCATAAAAAATTACATTACGCTTACCTTGGAGCCTCAGTCTAGGTAGTCTCATCAAATGCATCTGTTAGGGTCCTAGAGGCTCATTCTAACTCCCTAACTTATGCATTATAGGGGTAGGGTTTAGATCCTCATTTCAACCCAACTAGTGGGAGGAGCCCCGATCCATTATCCCACACCACTAATCCATGTTCACATTCTTATTTATCCATTTACCACATATACCATGTCAAAAATCATAGAAAATCAATACACATAATGATTACAATCCATATTTCATTCAACACATGAACATTATCAAGCATTAACTATTTATCACATTTACCTTTTACTTGTCATATAACACATTTAACCCATTTCCATTTTTATACCTTAACACATTTATCTTATTCAAAAATTTTCCATACGATATCCCATTTCATATAATTTATAAATTCTCATGTATTATCCCATTTATGAAATTCAATTAAAAACTCATAATTCATTTTACACATTTACTTTACTCCATTTAACACTTTTTCAATTTTTTCCAAAAAACCCCTTATTCCATTACCATTGACTAGACACAACTATCACCAATGATTTTTATAATTATAACTAACATGTCAACACATTTATCATGGGATCTATTTCGACACAGATTAACTTTAGGCTTAACATTACAATTTTCAAAGTTTGGGAATATTGGAAAACCCCATGGGTGGCCCTAAATGGTCTAACCAATATTAATGAATCCCATAGCTATCCAAAGGGGTATAAATCATCATTCATCCAACAATCTTAACTAATATTTATAAATTAATCAAATTCACATCAAGAGGGAAGTAATATCACAACCACACATGCAAAAATTGATAATAAAACTATGGTATATAACTTTTACACCACCTAAATTGAATATGTAGATGAACTCTTTCTTAAACTTAGACTTTGATTCAGATTCAAGAACCGATCAAATCCCCAACCTAAGATCAATTGGGGCTTTGATTGGCAACCAATGAGGCTTCAAATGGACTATAATTGAAGGATATTTATCCATGGGATATCTTGGACGTTTTTGGTCATCACTACGGCTAGAGGAGTAAGAGTTAGGAAGAAAATCGTGTGAGGAACTTAAAATACCAAGGGGAAAAAGGTTAAAAACCCATTTTTAATGAGGCGCATGGTTTGGCTACATGGTTTTCCAAACGGTGTTCCAAACATGAACCAAAATCTATCTAAATGGGTTCAAAGTCAGATGATTACCTAGGAATCCAACATAGTTTGAAAAAAATGTACCAAATGTGCTAAATGACTCTATAAAAGGTCAAATAGTTTGAATTTACCCCTTGTACGGTTTAAATTAACTATGCGCCAACCATGAAATATGCACTGGATGGCCCAATTTCTCTTTCTTTCATGTCACCAACCCTCAGAACACTTCTGATCTTACTTAGACACGTAATAAAAGTGTAATTAGACAAGTTTAAGGGATTTAAACCAAAATTTAAACAATAACACACCTTCACGAAGTCCAAGATCTTAAAACCTCCCACCTTATAATAGCTCATCCTCAAGATGTCATTCTAAGAATCACTGTGATTCCAAAACAAAGAGATTAGGCCTCTGGACCCACACATCTGGATCTCTCTACCATGTTTCTTCCTGAAAATTACCATGCTACCGAACAACTTGAACCAAAGCCAAATATTTCTCTATAATAAATTCTCACTACGATCCACAATACAAACCAGATAATCCTTAAAGGACACATCAACCTCAAGATCAACATCCTCAACATAAATCACTTGATATGGGTCAAGGTGATACTTCCGATGATGTGACACATGAAAACCATCATGCATACCATAATTGTGGAAGATCCAATAAGTATTCCACTAGTCTGATCCTCTCTACAATCTCAAACGTCACACATAACTCGATGCCAACTTACCCAATTTCTGAATATGATGGTGACCCAACCTTGGAGACTCCTGAAGAAACACATGATCACCTAACCTAAAATTAAGAGGTCAATGTCGCCAATCTACATACGAATTCTGCCTACTCTAAGCTGTAGCGATGATAATCTAAATTAATTAGATATGCTCCGATGTCTCCTACAAGAGACTCAGTCCTAACAACTATAATTCCCTGGCCTCCATCCAACATAATGGAGGTATACATGGTCTAATATAGAGTTCATCAAATGTTAACATCTAAATTTGATCTTGGTAACTATTGTTGTAGGAAAACTCAGTAGGTGATAAGTTCATTTCCCATGATCCTCCAAAATCTAAGATGCATTCCCTCAACATCTCCTCTAATACATAAATAGTATGATCTAATTTCCCATTCATATGAGGGTGTAAATATTTACTCAAAAACACTTGGGCACTGAGTTCCTTCAATAGTTCCTGTTAGAAGAGCGATGTAAAACAGGGATTATGATCTGAAACTAGGGTTTGTGACACCCCATGCAACCACACTAACACTCGAACATACAACTCACCCAAATGATCCACAATGAAATTATCTAAAATGGGAAATAAATTACCCCCTTCACTCAACCAATCCAAAACTACCCAGATCACATCATTAGTTTGAAGAGTCCTTAGAAGATCCACCCTGAAATCCATCATCACGTCATCCTATTTCCATTTTGGAAAAGGGAAATGGTTGTAACATACCACTTGAGGTCCATTTATCATCCTTAACCTACTGTTAGGTAAGGAATCACACCACAAAACCTACAACCTCTTTCTTCATCCCTGGCCACCAATACTGCCTATGAGGATCACGATACATTTTGGTCAAGCCAGGATGCACTTTCCACTTCAATGCGTGAAACATACACATCAACTCTTCATGAAAACATGTTAACACCACAACATAACCATGAATGTAGACGATCCCATCATCAACAATGATCTTACCATAAGGTGAATCCCCGTATTTAATAATTTACATTAAAGAAAAAAAAATTATGGATCATCACACTATTTCTCTTTAATTTGGATTAAAAGCATGGAATCAACTACTAAGGACGCAAGGGTCATCTTCCCATTCCTATATTGTACGTCCAGATGCATCAAAGAAAACAATGCCATCATTATCCACTTAGAAATGGATTCCTAAACAACCTGATTTTGAGTCTTCTAAATCAAAGAATCCTCAACACTATTTCACTTTCTTGGTGTGTATTCCAGCTCAAAATAAATAGAATTCATATACTGTACCCACCTTCCCTACAGAAGATTCTGATCACACTGAGAGAAAATTTACCTAAATTTTTTATGATCGGAATACAAGGTAAACCTCTCTACCAAAAAGTAGTGCCACAAATACATCAAGGAATATACCACCACTTTCGACTCAAGATAATGAGTAGTGTAATTTATATCACAGGACCTCAACTATTATGAATTGTATGAAACCACTCAATCATCTTTCACTAACACAACCCCAATACCAACACCACATGCGTCATAAAACAAGGTATTCCCCTTACCTAACTCGGTAAATTTCACGAACTGACCCAAGCTAGGGTTTGAGAAACAAATACCACAATCACACCTCCATAGGCCAGGGGGTGGAAACAAGTGCCAAAGGAACACTAAACATGGGGAGGACTTTACCTAAAAAACTGTACACATGCACATATAAAAAACAATGAAAAAATGGAGAGGGAAAGAAATGAATAATGAAACACAACTATAAATATACCAAATATGCATGAACCAGTAAACTGAATTAAGTATGGTAGTGTATAATAAAAAGAAAAAGGGAGAAAATAAACAAACAAACCAAAAATATGTCCCAACCTAATAAAACTGGAAAATATTAAATAGATGAGAGAGCCAAGATCCAGTATCCCAAGTGAAAAACACCGTAGGTGGTCCAAGAACCCTATATCCCTAAGATTCTCTGAAGTCATGATCGACTTGTCTTTTTTATACTTGTGTGAATCCCATGAAATGGAAAGTATATACAAATCTTGTAGAACATCCCAATGTGGGTGAAGGGGGAGCATTAAGAGATACAACCAAAGAGGGAATAAATAGATAGAACAAGGCAAAATAATATAGTACAACTCAACCCAACCAGAGAGTGAAAGTGAAATTTTCCAATCATATGGATATTGAAACAGTGAGAATACGAAGTTATCATTGAGTATTCACTTCCTATATTAAGAGAGTGGACTCATCCAACCATAAGAAGATAAAAATGGAAAGCATGTGGCATACCCCGCATGTCTTCGCCTCCCTTGGAAAGAGAGTAACTATACCCAAGGAGTGGGTACTAAATTAAGATATATATATATATATTCTTAGTTAAAGAAACTCAAACAAGGGAGTAAGGTGATCTATATCTCAAAACTCAGCCTAAGAAGATGAGTATCTAACAGTTCTATGGTAAAATCCACATACGATGCCCAATATCACATGCATTTTCCTAGGGAACACAAGTACAAGGGAATCAATCACTACACCTTGATACTATCCTCTTTGGGAGGCACTGACTCTCCCAAACAGTTTTAAGTCGTGTCACAGGGACACGTCTTGGTGGGTAAATCATCACTATGTCTCATGATTCCAAAGGTACGTCAAACCATGTCTCATCATTACGCCACACAATCAAGGGGTCACCAATTTTAGGAAAGGATCATGTGACCTGGTACAATAGGTGGGTCCTACTTTGGTATTCATAGAGAAACACCACTAACCAATCCTACTGGAGGGTACCACTTGGGAAGGTCACTGGGGAATGCCACTTCCCAGTCCTACTAGATGGTAAGACCAGTGAGTTTTTAGGGAAACACCACCACCTAGCCTAGCTGGAGGGTTACTCCTAGAAGATGTCATTGAGGAATACCACTGCCCAACTCAACTTGAGGGTAATCCCATAACATTGAGGAGCTCCACTACCCAGTCCTACTGGAGGGTAACTTGGAAATGTTATTGGGGAATGCCACAACCCATTCCTGCTGGAGGGTAAGCCCAGAACTTCCATCAGGGAACACCATTGCCTGTCCCAACAAGAGGGTAAGCCTAAGATACTTTGATATGCTAGTGCCAGATCACTGTCATCATCGTACATCATTGAATAAGAGTCATTCCCATAGCATCTCACATTTTTTCTCAAAATCCACTATAGAGGAAAAATCACACTCTATATGAAAAAACCTTAGGATAGGCTACCCATGGGAAAAAAATCCAAGTCTAAAAGAAGGTGATATGAGTGGTAGATGATTCATAATGAGGTACACGACGTGTATGGGGCCCACATGATGTGTTACCCTACCTCATCACCTGGCCATGTACCTATCCATTCTATGGTACTAAACTATGTACATGTACCCCTATGCGTTTCAATGCACTCCTAGAGTACATGGAACATTTGTCCAAAAGGATGATGGGAGCACGAGGCTCATTGCCAGTCTAAGGGAAAAATGTAATTTCACTAAGATTCCTCCTCAAATGGAACTGGATAACCAAACAGATCATACCATTTCAATTATTGTAGAAAATCACCCAGGATCTACTATTCATTTTCCCGAATCAGACACCCAGTGAAGAAGCTGCATTTCCCAGCATTATGCACGAATAATGCCTCATAGGGCCTGTGTATCAAACATCAGATAAAAGATATGGATCATATCATTATGATCCTAAAAAATGGAAATGATTGACTATTCATTTTTCCAAATCAAACACCAAGTGAAGAGTCACATTTCACCGCAACACACCCAAACCGAGCTTCGTGGAGACCACACCTCAATCTCCATTTAAATTCCTAGAATTAGTATCAAAAGATTCTCTTGAAAATCAGGGTCAAAACATTGTAGATGGTTCATCATTCAGAGACCTTATGAGGGAGATAGGTCAGATACAAAATCCCGCAAGAATAATATTTTTTATTATTATTGGCTGTTTCGCTGACCAGAGGCATGAGTCTGAAAAAGGTTCCCAACATTAGTATTAAAATTACCATCTCAATTATAAGATAAAACTACCATTGATAGTACTTCAATCTGAATTCAAACTCATAAGATACGACCGAAATAAGGATTTAACAATAACAATAATAATATTTTATTATTATATTTTTTTCCATTATTCAGACTTGTGCCACACACAACTTCTATCCCCAAATTTCATTGCGCCCTATCTCTCTTCTATTTATGATAATTATCATTTTTCTTTTAATTGGTTAAAGTTTCTTATTCTTTCCACAATTTTTACCAAGGAAACCCTATCTCCACCTTGGTTCCAAGCACGTAACGACTACCTACACCAACAACACCTCCTTCACACATCAGCAAAATCACGTGGAGCACACGACCTGTCAAAATCATGCACATGAAACCAGATATCATGCCGCAAACCCTATATCTCCCTCTATTAGAGATCAACCACTGCACTCAGCTGGCCACCACCCTCTCCTCTGGTGACCGATGACCACCGCTCACACTACAAACCCCTACTGTAGTAGCATCAAACAACATGGCTACCACACCACCCTATAACCTCTCTGGCGAACCACACGCCTCCTCCTAGACCACCATACACCACGCTTCTATGCTGACCATGCTAAAACCCAACACTGGGCACCAAATTTGATCTTTCTCACGATTAGTCACCACATATCATTATTCTATCACCCAATATCATATTTGGACCACATAAACATTTTTTTTGCTCTAAATATCAAACACGTGACAAACGATTTCGGGGTATTCAATGAACGACCAATCAAAATAAAGAAATTATGATGATCATGCATAGAACAGGGGGAGAAAGCCACAAAACTCAATAATTTGTAATGAACCCCACTATGTTTGGATTTTCCATGATCCATCACCATTATAACAATAAGAAATGAACTATAAAAATAATTAATAAACTAAATGGCCCATGAAAAGTTTGGAAATTGCCAAGAACTCAAAGAAGATTCAATATTCATGCTCAATTAAATAAAAATAGGGAAATATAAAATAATAGACAAGACCTACCTCAATAATGGATCACTCACTGATGAATAATGCAATTTCCAACAGAGTAGGAGATCTGTTGTCTTCATAGAGCTTCAATTCTTCTTAATCTAATTATTTTCATTTGACCATGATTCTCTAATGGAGGGTAAAAAAAACTCCTCACAACAATCCCAGGGTTATGTGAAAAAATATGGTGATTTTATGTTGCATTTTATTTATAGAAGAAAGTAGTTTAGGTTATTTAATTTAAAATAGATAAATAAATTATTTATTTTAACTAAATGCACCCACCAACAGTTGACTTTAATTGACATCTCATACTGACCATCTTTAAGTTGTGCCTAGGGAAACCGCATTATGAAATAAATGGTGGTATAAAATTTCTAATCTGAGTCCTCATTCAGAATTTATTTGGATTAATGTTTAAAATAAAATAATTTTATCTAATAATTTTATTTACAGTTACTTCTTCGGTAAATTTTGCTATAGACGAACCATGATGACAAAATTTATGTCATTCCTAGGGAAAACACCACATTACAGACTCAACTGTTCCATTAAATTTTTTATCTGAGATTCTATTTAGTATATATTATATTGTTTCTAAAATACTGCATCAACGCAATAAAAAATATATTTAATATTTTTATTAAATTAATTATGGGCACAACAGGAATCAAAATTGCACACCGTATTAGCTATTAGCTGCAAAAATATTCCTAGAAATATTACGAAGTCCTATTGGATAAAATCGGGATATCTAAATTATTCCCTTCTTCAAAATTTTTCATCCTAAAAAATCACAAGCCCAGAAAAATAGTGGAGATGCTATGCCCACCACTGGCTCCCTGCTCCCATTTTCTCTCATGGATGTCCAACCAAAATAGGAGTGTGGAACTACCACATCACCTCATCTCATAAAATGACTAGGATCACAATATGCACCTAGAAAAAGTTGACGTGAATCCATTTTTTAGAAAATTCATCTGGTGAATATCTTAAGAACATTTGCTCAAGATAGATATTAAAGTTGATTTCCCCAAGTTGTCCCTCCATAACCCATTGAGGAAGTAGAGGGGTAACAACCATATACTAGGGAAAAAATAGTACCCACCTTCTCCATGCGGGTCAATTTTAGGGAAGCTAACTACATTGAATATTTATACACTAAACCAGCCTGGGACTTCCTACTAAGGGAATCTGCAACAACGTGGCCCTTCCCTAGAGTATAAACTATTTAAAATTTTTAGTCATATTGGAATTCCAACCAGAATATCTATCTTAGGTTTAGGTCTCTCTGAGTGAATACATACCTAAGAATATGGTGGTCTATGTAAGCCACAAAGTACTCTATTAGAAGGTAGTGCCTCTCCATCCTCAAGGTGAAGACTACCACTGCCATCTCTACATATTTAGTCATTTGGTTCTATTCAAGGGGTCTCAAATGTGTTGATATGTATATGATAACTGTGTACCACTTCATAAAAGTTTATTCCAATCATGAAAAAATTACCAATGAACAAGATAGGTGAGTAGAATAATTCAAACACAAGAATCTAAACACAGAAATCACATGGAATGCCCCACACATATTTGCCTCTTTTTGAAGGAGCGTAACCCAACCTAGAAACTCTACCGCACCCACTTGTGGCATCCCATGAAAAAAATTGGTCAAGCATAAAAACTCCCCTAACAATGCTAGGACCTTCTTCGATACTCCACCATATAACCTCACTCTGAACGAACAAGTGAGAGAGACTCATCCACCACACCTTGATACTATCCTCTTTGGGTGGCACTAACTTTCCCTCACAATTTTTCTTGCATCAAAAAAATGCATCTAAGTGGGGGATAAACCCCTCTTCCTCATGCATTCATATCTATATTGGACAATACCAACATTGGGTTACAACAATGCCCTAAATTACCACAAATTAAACCTAGGTTATGTAGCCTAAAGAAAAGAGTAATTCACACATTGTACAACATTTACCACTTTAAAAAGTATAATAGACACAGAGCATACCTCTTATCATCTCGTGCACTATAAGATCATAAACACCCAAATCCTGCAACAGTTTTTGGCCCTAACCACCAACTCCCTAAGCCTGACGTGGGCCACCTGGTGGTGGTGGAAGAATCTTGTAGCGATGTCCACCACCCATATCTCTGGCTACTCCTATTCTAACTCCACCTCCCAAGGGACCACCCTATCCACTCTTGTGAGATCCTTGACCATGATGTTGTCTCAACTGTGGTGGTCCACCATCTATCTTATTGTACTAATCAACATGTTGAGTTGGGAAATTTCACACCATTTGACCTCACCTGTTACAAGAATAGCACCGGCCCTACCCGACATACCCTGGTGCTCTACACATCCCTTGAACTATATGACCACATCCCATAGTCTGATCACGAAAGGGATTCATGTGCCGAGATCCTACTGACTAGTTCCGTATAGCTTCTACAAATTACTCAGCTATGGGATGCTCACTACTAGATCTATCTATTCTACATCCCTCAGACATAAATCTCTCTCTCACAAGTGAACTGTCTAGAACCATGACATAAATGGGGACGCATAAAGAAACTAAGATGGATCAGATATCTCTGTAGAGTCCCTTCTCAAACTTCTATGCTCAGAAATATCCATCTATGATGACGTTGAGAGAGTAGCGTATAAGGTCTGTGAACCTAAATACATACTATTCCACTATGATCCCTCCATATTGAAGATCCATAAGCTCTTGAATCCAAATGGAGCATAAATATGAGTGGTAGTACTCATCACATAACATCTATTAGAAGTAATCCCATGAGAGTATCGACTCATCATGCATCTTGGTAACTAGGATCTACCAATGCTGACTGACTTCCAATCCCACCATCTGATCTATCAGAGTCTAAAAAATATTAAAGCTGTGGACCACTGACTCTAGAAAATCCTCTACTACCTGGGGATCTACCTCACCATGAAATATCAACATTCTATGATGCTGGAACTCATTGATTGTGCTCAGCCTGTGCTTGTCCTCAGCCTGCTCTGCTAGTGTGATTTGTTACTCAAGAAGTGGATGTGCTTCTACATGCCCACCTGGAGGAAGGGGGTGACGAGATTGACCCTGAACTGAGGCATCATCACTCATAGGGTAATTTTCATGAACCAGAGCTAGTATCCTAGCTGGATGTCATCATAGAGGTATCTCAAAAATATCTGAGACATACCATGGTCATTTTAACATATATATATATACATAAAAAATGGGGATATGACTCAAGAAGGACCATTAAAGAATCAATACTAAATGATTCATGTACCATGGATCCCTACAACAAATATCTTGACATGCTGAGTCGAAAAGAAGGTAGCCATGGTCTTGGTGAATGGATACATAGGACACTTCACCATCACTGGATTCCCCGGTCTGAGAGACACACTCAATACACATAAAAACTATTTCCATAAACGCAACTAAATCATTTTTAGGGAACATCTTAACAATGTCCCAATGATCAAACCACCTCGGGTACTAATCTATCCTAACTAGACCCAAGTTGGGGCTCTAGGCACAAATACCACAATCACACCACCATAGGTCAGGGGGTGGCGACAAGCACAGAAGGAACACTAAACTTGGGGAGGGCTTTGACTAAAATCCAATACACTTTCACACAACTAACACAATGAAATAGTATAGAGGGAAAGAAATGAAGAACAAAACACTACTATAAATATACCAAATATGCATGAACCACTATAATAGAATGAAGTATAGTAGTGTATACTGAAAAGAAAAAGGGGAAAACTACACAACCAAACCAGAAATATATACCAACCCAAAAAAACTAGAAAATATTAAATAGATGAGAGATCCCAGCTCTTGTATCCCAGGAGAAAAACACTGTAGGTGGTCCCAGAACCCTTTGTCCCTAAGATTCTCTGAAGTTACAATCGACCTATCTGCCGTCTACAAAAGTCATGACATGTGTTGTGCGTAGTCCATACAGGGGAGAGTATATACAAACCTAATATAACACCCCAAAAAGGGTGAAGGGGGAGTAGTAAGAGATATAACAGAAGAGGGAAGTAGTAAATAGAATATGGTAAAATAAGAGAGTATAGATCAACCCAACAAGAGAGTTAATGTGAACTCGTCCAAACATAAAGATCTTGACATAGTGAGAAGATGAAATTCTCATGAAGTCTTCATTTCTAATAGTAGGAGAGTGGACTCAACCAACCATGATAAGATGAACAAGGAAGGACCATGGAATACCCTGCACGTGTTCACCTCCTCTCGAAGTAGAGTTACTATACCCAAGGAGTGGGTACTGAATTAGGATATATATATATATTCTTAGTAAAAGAAACCCAAATGAGAGAGTAAGGGGATCTCCATATCATAGTTCAACCCAAGAAGATGAGTAAACAATAGTTAAAAGGTAAAATCCATATGCGATTCCCAATATCTCATGCGTCTGCCAAGGGCACACAAGTCAAAGGGTATCAATCACCACACCTTGATACTATTCGTGTAACACCCTGAGATTTTATGAGAAATATTATTTTTAATTTCCTTAATGGCTTGTGTTGCATGCAAGAGTGACCTTCCTCTATAGCGTGTGTTGTATGCAATACCGAGTTTCACTAAACAACGGTATATTGTTATGAACTACCTGTTATGAAAAGTATTAAATACATTTTGAATTTTATTACATAATAATTCATCTTACAAATATTCTAGAACATGGTATGAGAAAAAAATAATTTTTTTGTGTAAAATAAGTATTTTTCAAAAAATGTAGTTTTGCAGCCTTTTGATGGCGTACCCACATTAAATATAGTTTTTGACACATTTAAAAGTTCAATTAGTAAAAATAAACTTATTCATTTCAATAAGGATTTAAAAATTTACTTTGGATAAATTTTTTATATTTTTCTGTTAACTTTCATATTTTGATGAATAATAAAAATACGCTAAATGTTTCTTAAAAACAACTTTTTTCATGAAGATAAATTATATGGTTAAATTATAAAATTTAATGGTTTTAAAGTATAAATAGAATATATTTTTACCCTTTAATACAATTTAATTCATTATCATTAATTTTACATTGAATTCATAGGTAAAAACTTTTCAATCTTTTGCAATTCTTTAACTTTTAAAACCCATTTTCTTAACAACAAGATTAATTTTAAATTAATTACTAAAAATTATGTGTTTTTTTGAATTTTGAAAAAATGGATTTAATATTTGAATTCATTGGGTCCAAATTATTTTAATAGGTTAATTTTATTTTTTTGAAATTATGAATAGTTACTATGGTAATTTTTATTTACTATAGTTAAAGGTAAATCAAGTAATTAAGGGTAAAAATAAGATTATAAAATTACCAGAACACCTTCCAAAATACTATTTGATTAATAAAAGTCTACCCATATCACCTAAGGGTTGGAATAGATTCATTTAATCAACTTTTGACCATGAAAATGATGTAATTATTATTAAAACCAAAGAAAGTGACAACATGTCACTCTTTTATATCTTATAAGTGTAATAATTTTAATTTAGTGATAAACTTCATAGAAAATAGAAAATAAATAGTTACCAGAAATATAATATAATTATCTAAATCATGTGAATTTATTTAGAATTTTGAGGGATAAAATAATTATTATTAATGGTGACACAATAGTGATGCATGAATTATTTATTTAATGAAAAATCAATAATACAGTTTTTATTAAACTAATAGTGACCATAAAAAGAACAAACACCTGAAAAAAACTTATTAGTCGTGTACATATAAACCATAAGAATCCAATTTTATAATATTTTACCATTTTGAGCCTTATAAAAGCGATTATGACACTTATATTATTTTATTTTAAATGAGGTCAAAGTTGTCACCTTCATAATTTAATAAATATAACAATTTAAATGTTGTGATTTTAAGATGATAAATTCAAATAAAAGTATTATTATGGATTCTATTATATTTATCTGAATCATAGTATTTAATTTTTAAATTTTATGCAAAAAATAAGTATATGAAATAATTATACAAAAATGTTGTAGTAATTATTTTATTAAGGGAAATATCAAATAAATGGTTTTACAAATTTTAAAATAAATGTTATATGAACAAATTAATGTGATCCATGAATTTTTTAGATGAATATGACATGTTAGGAATATATTAAATATTTTTTTTGAATATATCTTCTGTTTTGATTTAATTTAAATTCAAATAATTTAATATTGTCAAAATCGACACAATTGAAATTTTATAAAAATAACATATTATTAAATTGTTTAAAAATCACAAAAATATTTAAAAATTAAAAATTGAAATTTATGTGGTTTAAAATGTCATAAAGTATCCAATTATGGACAATTAACAACACATAAGTAATTATTTATAACAATTTAATATTTAGAATATTATTACCACAAATAAAATTAAACATATTAAATAAGGATAAATCAAGTTTATAAGGTTTAAAATAAACTCCCAACATGTCTAAATTTTATTTATTGATAACATTACAACCCTATATCATCTAATATTTGTATTTGAGTAATTTTTGGGGGATTTTAAGTGGGTTTTGAGTATATTATAAATTAATATTTTAGAGGTTTCCAAAAGTGCCCCTCTCCTCCCTTATAAAAAGGAACCTCCTCCCTCCCCTCTTCACAACATTTTGAGCCTTAAATATTATCCAGACCCTGTCCATTTATCTTCTCCACTTTCATATAAACATTCTAGAGGTCCTGGTATTCTTCAAAGACCAACTCTAGTGCCCTAATAGGAGGTTTAGAAGAGGCGCGTCAAAGAAGAGGTAATATCCTTTACTGATTCTTTCAAATTTATTTCTTCTTCTACTTACTCTTATTTATTTGTTTCAGTATAAAGTAATAACATCAGTATCACTCATATACTGATATGTTATTATAAATATGAAAGAAACCTATTTTACCTACTATCCATCCTACGGAAAACAAAATCACCGTGCGTGCGTACGTATGGAATACCGTCTCCACGCTGTGGTGTAATCTGTTTTTCCACCACCACCTTACTTGGATGGGTATAATGGTGGAAATAATAACTATATATTCTTATTATAACATTATTATAATTATGAGATATTATATCATCCACTCAAATTCCATTCAATAATTATGGGAACGATATCATCGCTCGTACGTACGTACGAATTACTGTCTCCACGATGCGATGAGATTCATTCTCCTTGTTAACCATTCAAGAATGATTATAAAGTATATATAATAAGTAATCATGAAAAATATTAAATAATAATTCTACTGGATTTATTTATATATATATATTTTTCATTTACTTCCATTCAATTTAATAAGGAAATGAAAACAACGTTCATGCGTACGTACGACCTACTGTCTCCATGAACGGTGTACTTCATTCCATTTATTTATCTATTATATATAATTATATGATAAATATATATTATATATAAATCATTTTTTACATTCTGGAAATATTTAATCATGATCTATGTAATCATATTAAGAATTACAAGTCAAAACAAGTACGATACATGAAACAATTTTACCCAAAACGCTGTTTTAACATGGAATTGACAAATGAACGGGTAATATAAAGTCATAAGTGAATCATGTATGATATCATAAATATTATTATGGTTCTGTTACAAGTTAATAATATGTTTAAACCCACTATACAAGATTCTGGGACACATTCAGAAGAAATTGGACATAAGGTAAGGGAAAATTTCATCTCACTTTTATTTCTGTGAGACATATGCCTTAATCACCACCTATTTATTTTGTATGGTGTTTATGATTTCCATGAATGTTTTATTATTTTTATTATAAAATATATGATATTTACATATTCATGTAATTTTTCTTATTTTATGACACATATGATTTCATCGATTATAGATTGTAAGGGATAATTATTCCAATCTCGTTCTTATCTGAGATTGTTTATTCATAAGTATTTACTGGGGTTATGTTTATCATCCATCTCCATGTTTTCTCAAAAATGTTTTCATAAAATTTTTACTATTCTTCTATGTATGTTTAAAGTCATTTTTACCCTTTTAGAATTTTACCACAAGGTATGGAAGAAATTTTTCTTTTGTTTACCATACGAGGTACTTTTTGAGTTTTTCGGCCAAAGTACGAGGAGAATGTTTTTTAACTTATAAGCGTGAATGGATTTTTATAGATTCATAACTCCTTATTTTCATGAATATTATTGTACAAGATTTCATGATTATTTTCAACAAAATCCTTTTCGTTTAAAATTTCATGACATTTTGAGAAAAGAAAATGATTTTGAAGAAAAATGATATTTTCCTCAAGAATTCATTTCAAGTGTTTTATCGGGACTATTTTCCATCTAAGATGAAATTTTTTAATATGGTCATGTTTCAAGTATAATGTAACTATTATTTACATGGTTTGATTTTGTTTACGATGAAATGATATCCATTGTTTTATATGGATTATGTTATGATGGGAAGATGTTTATGAAACCCATTTTATTCGTTGGGTTATGATGAATGATTTATGTTTATTTTGTGTCACAAGAAAGAATAATTTCATTATGATATGGGTGGGACCTATATCTCTTTCCAATTCATTGGGTAATGATTTATATCTCATGATATAGACATGGATGAAATGGAAAGTAAAATCCGGTTCTGTAATACAGGGCTGGAATGACAAGTAAACCCGATTCAGTAATGGACTTTGTCCACTATGATGGTCTTGGTAGCAATGCCTTTGCTACTATGAGAGTCATATCATCTGATTAATGGTTTTACACAATTACATATTTTATTCCCATGAAATTTTATCATTATTAATGTTCCTTTATGATCTATGCCTTATGTACTGCCAAGATTTATATCATTGCTCAAGATTTTGATGTTTTATGTTCATGTTTTTACGTTCAAATGTTTATGGATTGTTTTTATGTTTTGTATGTTTATCCTTACTGAGAATTTGAGATCAACCATTTTATGTTTTCTTTTACCCAGGATATAAAGAGAGGTTTTAGGTAAGAAAACAAAAGGGGAAGATTTTTATGGGAGATGTTGAAGATCTTTCACCATGATTAAAAGATTATGTTCCGAGTTTATAAAGACACTAAATTAACATGGTATTTGGGCATTTGTTTATGTCATGTATTAAGTTTTCCAAAAAATTAATGTAATGTCCATGTACGTCAAGATTGGGTCTTTATAGTTGTTATGAGAGCAAAGGTTTAGTTAACCTTTGGAAACTAGGATGCGAAAACATTAGTGAGATCTCCAGAGACATTTCTAAGGTATGTCTAGGGATGTCCCTAAGTTTAAGTATAAGTATAGGTTATAGTACTAGAATTACGGTAACGATCATAGAATAAAACCTAATATGTTAGATATTGAAGGTACCCCCCATTATTATTTTTTTTTCCTCGCAAGATTTTTGCCTCTCACACAATTCTTTTTGGGTTTTAGATGATGGTTGGAACCCGAAGGAACCGTGTTGATAAATGTAATGAAAAATACAATGATTGTACTCCTGAACAAACCACTGTTATGGGATATGGAGTGAAAAATATTATTTCTATACTTACACAAGCTATAAATCCTTCTGGACTTCCAAATTAGCCGAGAAGGGAACAATATTCTATTGAGTCCTTCATGAGGCAACGCCTACCTTATTTCAATAGGTCTTCTGATCCACTTGTTGCGGAACAATGGATAAGTACCATTGAAATTATATCTTCCATACGTCGCTGTTCAGATCATGAAAAAGTCATTTTGGCTATTTACCATTTAGAAGGTGAAGCAGACCAGTAGTGGACTCTAATTAAGAATACAAGGCCCCAAGATGAAATTGAATCCATGGAATGTGATGAGTTCAAGAACTTGTTTTTCAATATGTACTTCACTCGTATTATTGGAACAAAGATGGAAAAAGAGTTCCTTGAGCTTAAGAAAAAGGATAATGAATCTGTTGGTATATACGAAGATAATTTTACAAGGTTTGAAAGGTATGAATTTGGCTTTATCATCCAACCTGAAAGTAAAGTTGATCGATTCTTCAGTGGCTTAAAACCAAATCTTCTAAGGGAATTTGTTATTAGAGACTTTAGTAGTTTTGAAGAAATTGTGCGTTGTGCTATCAAGGTAGAACTGGAAGTTGGTGTTACGTATCCATCTTATGGTTTTGACAAGAAACGAAAGATGAAGTTCAAGGAAAAATCTCATAACAATGGTGAAAAGAAGATGAATGTTTCTTTATGCTCAAAGTGTGGAAATAAGCATGGTGGAGATTGTCTTAAAGGTACTAGAAAATGTTTTAAGTGTGGAAAATAAGGTCATCAAGTGGCTGAGTGCCGAAGTACTGGGAAAAAGGTAGCTAATGATGTGAATAGAGAAAAGACTATAGAGAACGCACGACCAACACTTCAATGATACAAGTGCATGGAAATGGGGCCTTATGATAACCAATGACCTAATCAAAGGGTTAATGATGATCAACATCAAAAACCTCTTAAGGAAAAGGACAAAGGGAAGTTACATGCGATCACTGTTGGCGATGTTGAGTATGACAACGACGTGGTGGAATGATTAAGTGTTTATGTAATGAGATTCCAAAATAATGTTGTGGAATCTCATTTACAGTATCGTGGAATATTGGAATATCTATTTATTGGTTTATTATGGTGTTCAAAAATTTTATGGTACTGGTAACCATGAAAAGTGATTGAAATATTTTTGGAAAGCAGATGATATGCACATAATGAAGGGATAAAGAGAAAATCATATGTTTGATAGTATTCCTGAGATCATGACTGATATAAGGACAAAGTGATATCATGGTTTGAGTATATAGAAATATTGGGATTTTGTTATGTGGAAAGAGTTAGATTTTGACAGCATTCATGTTTTCACTTAGGTTTTATGGTAATTCATGTTTCAAGAGAGTACAAGATTAAGGTATTAACATGTTTGGAATGCGATCAAGAAGATATATCTTATGATATATGGGGAATACATGATAATATTTACATGCTTGGTAGAATGACCTCTCTAGTAATCTTGTTCATTATACTATGATATTGGACAGAAGTATTTTGGATAAGCCTAAATATTGGAATGGATTTTGTTAGACATCAGATAGTATTGTTTAAGGCTATAACTTTATGATATTATCTATAAAATTTTATAATAGTATAGTTTTAGAAAAAGGAAAACCTATAGGATGGGAGACAACCCATCGGGTTTCACAAGGATGTAGGAATTGAACCCACAACCGATGTGTAACATGCCTTTATCACCTACCACTGGCCTACAGGAAGTCCCTGGTTAGTAGAAATTAGATTTATTTTATTAAGTGGAATGATAGATGAAGTATAAGTCCATTTTTGGAACCATATATGATTAATATCACCATATATGTACTTATTTATATTTAATAAATTTTTCTTGAAACATATGGAATGACCCATCATTCTATCACACGATTTGGTAACACTTCATGAATGAAAAATTCAACTTCATTTCTTTAAGAGATGAAGTGGAAATTGTTCAAGGAACGACCAACAGTGAGATTTTACCAAAATCAAGTAAGTGTTTCTTATAATTAAAAATTTTCATCTTTAGGGAAATGATCTTGAAAACCAAAAATGTTGTCATAGTACCCCCATATCTGATTAATTAGATGGTACCTTATATCATCACAAATTTATGGCTTTATGATTGTTGGATTTTTTACAGCCAGGTTATCTACCAATCTCCATCAGAACATGATGGTTATATTTCTCTTCCATATAAATATTTTCACCTATGTTCTCCTATGTGGAAACCCAGTGATGAGTTAATTTGGGCAACTGTTACGTTTCATACTTTATTTTTTAAAATCAAGTTTTGGTATTCCTTTTTACGATGTGGGTTTATATGATAGAAACTTTCAGGTAGTAAACCATTTATAAGCCCGACGAATTTTGAGGGAGAAATTCATTTTAAGGGGGGTATAATGTAACACCACGAGAT
Organism: Viscum album; assembly: GCA_963277665.1. Lineage (NCBI taxonomy): Eukaryota > Viridiplantae > Streptophyta > Magnoliopsida > Santalales > Viscaceae > Viscum > Viscum album. Next base: position 602,565,088 of record OY728123.1, read on the forward strand.
TTTATGAGAAATATTATTTTTAATTTTTTTGATGGATTGTGTTTCACACAAGAGTGACCTTCCTTGATAGCGTGTGTTGTACGCAATACAGAGTTTCACTAAACAACGATATATTGTTATGAACTAGCTGTTATGAATAGTATTGACTAGATTTTGAATTTTATTACATAATAATTCATCTTACAAATATTATAGAACATGGTATGAGAACAAAATAATTTTTTTTGGGTAAAATAAGTATTTTTAAAAAAATGCAGTTTTGCAGCCTTTTGATGGTGCATCCACATTAAATATAGTTTTTGACACATTTATAAGTTTAATTAGAAAAAATAAACTTATTTATTCCAATAAGGATATAAAAATTTACATTGAATAATTTTTTTTATATTTTTCTGTTAACTTTCATATTTTGATGAATAGTAAAAATACGCTAAATTTTTCTTAAAAACAACTTTTTTAATCAAGATAATTTTTATGGATAAATTATAAAATTTATCAGTTTTAAAGTATAAATAGAATATATTTTTACCCTTTAATATAATTTAAGTCATTTTCATTAATTTTACATTGAATTCATAGGTAAAAACATTTCAATATTTTATAATGTTTTATCTTTTAAAACCCGTTTTCTTTACAACGAGATTAATTTTAAATTAATTACTGCAACTTATGTGTTTTTAATTATGAAAAAATTGATTTCATATTTGAATTCATTGGGTCGAAATTATGTTAATAGGCTACTTTTATTTTTTTGAGATTATGAATAGTTACTATGGTTATTTTTATTTACTACAGTTAAACGTAAATCAGGTAATTAAGGGTAAAAATAAGATTATAAAATTACCATAACACCTTCCAAAATTCTACTGGATGCATACAAGTCGACCCATATCACCTAATGTTCAGGATAGATTCATTTTTTGGACTTTTGACCATGAAAATAATGCAATTTTAATTAAAACCAAAGAAAGTTACAACATGTCACTCACTTATATCTTATAAGTGTAATAATTTCAATTTAGTGATAAAATTCATAAAAAATCAAAAATAAATAGTCACCAGAAAGATAATAAAATTTTCTACATCCTGTGAATCTATTCATAATTTTTAGGGATTAAATAATTATCATTAATGGTGACACAATAGTGATGCAGAAATTGTTTATTTAGTGAAAAATCAATAATACAGTTTTTATTAAATTAATAGTGACCATAAAAGGCACAAACACCAGAACAAAACTTATTTGTCATGTAAATATAAACCACAACCTTAAAATTTTCTAATATTTGACTATTTTATCCTTATAAAAGTGATTATGAAACTTATATTATATTATTTTAAATGATGTAAAAGTTGTCACCTTCATAATTTAATAAATATAACAATTTAAATGTTGTGATTTCAGATGATAAATTATAGTAAAAGTATTCTTATATATTATATTATATTTATATACATCATAGTATTTTATTTTTAATTTTTATGCAAAAAATAAGTATATTAAATAATTATACAAAAATGTTGTGGTAATTATTTTATTAAGGGAAATATCAAATACATATTTTTAAAAATATTAAAATAAATGTTATATGAACAAATTAATGTGCTCCATGAATTTTTTAGATTAATATTACAAGTTAGGAATCTATTAAATATTTTTGTTCGAATATATATTTTGTGTGGATTTAAGTAAAATTGAAATATTTGAATAGTTTCAAAATTGACAAAATTGATATTTTATAAAAATAACATAATATGAAATTGTTTAAAAATCACAAAAATATTTAAAAATTAAAAATTGAAATTTATATTCTCTATAATTTCATAAAGCATTCAATTATGGGCAATTCAAAACACATAAGTAATTATTTATAACAATTCAAAATTTAGAATATTATTACCACAAATAAAATTAAATAGATTAAATAAGGATAAATCAAGTTGATAAGGTTTAAAATAAAATAACAACATGTATAAATTTTATTGCTTGATTATATTACAACCATATATTATCTAATATTTATATTTGAGTTATTTTTGAAGGTTTTTAAGTGGGTTTTTAGTTTATTATAAATTAATATTTTAGAGGTTTCCAAAAGTGCCCCTCTCCGCCCTTATAAAAAAGCACCTCCTCCCTCTCTTATTCACAACATTTGAGCCTTAAATCTTGGAGAAACCCTATCCATTTCTCTTCTCAACTTCTATATAAACATACTATAGGTCCTTGTATTCTTAAAAGACCAAATCAAGTGCCCTAAGTGGAGTTTTAGAAGAGGCGCGTCGAAGAAGAGGTAATATCCTTTACCGATTCTTTCAAAATTACTTCTTCTTCTACTTTCTCTTATTTATTTGTTTCATTATAAAGTAATAACATCAGTATAAATAATATACCAATATGTTATTATAAATATGAAACAACCCTATTACACCATCTATACATCCTACAGAAAATGAAATCACTACGCGTGCGTACGTACGAAATACCGTCTCCATGCTGTGATGTAATTTGTTTTTCCACCACCACCTTACATGGATGGGTATAATGGTGGAAATAATAACTATATATTCTTATTATAACATGATTATAATTATGACATATTATATCATCCACTCCAATTCCATTCAATAATTATGGGAACGATATCATCGCTCGTGCGTACGTACGGATTACCGTCTCCACGCAGCGATGAGATTCATTCTCCATGTTAACCACTCCATAATTATTATAAAGTATATATAATAAGTAGTCATGAAACTTATGAAATAATAATTCTACTGGATTTATGTATATATATATATGTGTCATTTACTTCCATTCAATTTAATAAGGAAATGAAAACAATGTTCATACCTACGTAAGGCCTACCGTCTCCATGAACGTTGTATTTCATTCCATTTATCGATATATTATATATATTTATATGATGAATATATATTATATAAAAATCATGTTTTTCATTCTGGAAATATATAATCATGATCTAAGTAATCAAATGAATAATTACACATCAAAACATGTACGATAGATGAAACAATTTTACCAAAAACGTTGCTTTAACATGGAATTGACAAATGAACGGGTAATATAAAGTCGTAAGTGAATCATGTATGATATCATAAATATTATTATGGTTCTTTTACAAGTTAATAATATTTTTAAACCCAATATACGGGAGTCTTGGACACATATGGAAGAAATTGGACATATGGTAAGGGATTATTTCATCTCACTTTTATTTCTGTGAGACATATGCCTTAATCACTACCTATTTCTTTTGTATGGTGTTTATGCTTCCCATGAATGTTTTATGATTTTTATTATAAAGGATATGATATTTACATATGCATGTAATTTTCCTTATTTTATGACTCGTATGATTTCACCGATTATAAATGGCAAGGGATAATTATTTAAAATCTCATTCTTATCCGAGATTGTTTATTCGTAAGTATTTGATGGGGTTATGTTTATCATCCATATCCATGATTTCTCAAAAATGTTATCATAAAATTTTTACTATTCTTCCATGTATGTTTAAAGTTATTTTTACCCTTTTAGACTTTTACCACAAGGTATGGAAGGAATCTTTCTTTTGTTTACCATACGAGGTACTTTTTGGATTTTCTGGAAAAAGTATGAGGATAATGTTTTTTAAATTATATGGTGTGAATGGATTTTTACTGTTTCATAACTACTTATTTTCATTAAGATTCCTGTACAAGATTTCATGATTATTTTCAACAAAATCTTTTTCTTTTAAAATTGCATGGAATTTTGAGAAAATACAATGATTTTGAAGAAGAAATGATATTTTCCTCAAGAATTCATTTAAAGTGTTTTATCGGGACAATTTTCCATCTAAGATGACATTATTTAATATGGTCATGTTTCAAGTATAATGTCCATATTATTTACATGGTTTGATTTTTTTTATGATGAAAATATATCCATTTTTTATATGGATTATGTTATGATGGGAAGATGTTTATGAAACCCATTTTATTCGTTGGGTTATAATGAATGATTTATGTTTATTTTGTGGCATACGAAAGAATAATTTCATTATGAGATGGGTGGGACATATATCTCCCTCCAATGCATTGGGTAAATATTTATATCTCATGAGATAGACATGGATGGAATGGAAAGTAAAATACGGTTCAGTAAAATAGGGCTGGAATGGAAAGTAAATCCGATTTAGTAATGGACTCTGTCCACTATGATGGTCTTGGCAGCAATTCCTTGGCTAATATGGAAATCATATCATGTTCTTAATGGTTTTACACAATTAGATGTTTTATTCCCATTCCATTTTATCATAATTAATGTTCCTTTATGATCTATGACTTATGTACTTCCAAGATTTATGTCATTGCTCAAGATTTTGATGTTTTATGTTCAGCTTTTTACATTCAAATGTTTATGGATTGTTTTTTTGTTCTCCATGTTTACCCTTAATAAGAATTTGAGTTCACCCTTTTTATTTTTTCTTTTCCCCAGGATATAAAGAACAGTTTTAGGTAAGAAAACAAAATGGGAAGATTTTTATGGGAGATGTTGAACATCTATCACCATGATTAGAAGATTATGTTCCGAGATTCCAAAGAAACAAAACTAACACGGTCATTGGGCATCTGTTTGTGTCATGTATTATGTTTCCCTCAAAAGTAATGTAATGTACATGTATGTTAATCTTGGGTCTTTATAATCCTCTTTGGGCAGTACTGATTCACCTACATGGTTTTAAGTCACGTCACAAGGACACATCTCGGTTGTGAAATCATACCTATGTATCGTGATCCCAAATACATTTCAAACCATGTCTCATCACTGTGTCTCATAGTTGAGGGGTCACTGGTTTTAGGAAGGGATCCCATGCCCTGGTACAACAAGAGAGTCCTACTCTGGTAGTCATTAAGTAATGCCACTACCCAGTTCTACTGGAGAGTAACACTCATGAATGTCACTAGGGAACACCACTTAACAATCCTTCTAAATGGTAAGCCGGGAGAGTTTTCAGGGAAACACCATTGCCCCGCCTGGATAGAGGGTTATGCCTGGAAGATGTCATCGGGGAACACCACTTCCCATCCCAGTTGGAGGGTAAGCCTGTAATGTCATGTAACTTCACTACTCTATCTTACTGGAGGGTAACCTAGAAATATCATTAGGTAATGCCACTTCCCAGTCACACTGGAGGGTAATCTTAGGATTTCCATTGGGTAACACCCCTACCCATCCCAGTTGGAGGGTAAGCCTTGGATACTCTGATATGCCATCTCTTGATCACTGTCATCATCAGACATCACTTGAATAAGCATCATTCCCATAACATGTCACATTGTATCTCAAAATCCACTATAGAGGGAACCATTGTGTTCTACCTAAAAAAACACTTAGGATAGGATACTCAAGAGCCAAAATCCGAGTCCAAAAGAAGGAGATATGAGAGGTTGAAGACTCATAATGAGGTACACAATGCGTATGGGGTACACAAGATGTGTAACCCTACCTCATCGAATGTTCATGTACCTAAACATTATTGGTTACTAAAATATGTACAAGTAACCCTAGGCATTACAGTGTACTCCCAGAGTACATGGCACATCTAGCCAAAAGGTTAACAAGCGCATGAGGCTCATTGCCAGTTTGAGGGAAAAACGTAATTTGACTAACATGCCTCCTCAAATGGCCCTGAATAAATAAATAGATGACACCATTATTATCCTTGAAAAAAATCATATAGGATCGACTATTAATTCTACCAAATCAGACCTCTAGTGAAGAAGCTACATTTCACAACATTGTGCACGAATATTGCCTTATGGGGCCCACATCTCGATCCCTAAATAAAATATAGGGATCACATTGTTGCGGTTCTCATTAAAATATGAATTGTATATACTATTCATTTGTTTAAATCAGACACCCGGTGAAAAGTCCCATTTCACCACAACACACCCAAACAGGGCTTCATGGGGCCCATGCCTCAACTTCCATTTAAATACCCGAAATTGTTTTCAAAAGATTCATCTTAAAATTAGGGTCACAACATCATAGATAGTTCATCATTATGACACTGTAATTCCCCAATGTTTTTAATGGAAATTATCTTTTTATAAATATTCCATAATATCACATAATAATTAACTATAAGTTATAAGTGACCTTTAACCATAATTTTGTCACTTCTGTGTTTGGAATTTCGAAAATCTGACATACACGGTTGCAATCAGTATGTTTTTTGGAGTCCGATAAGAAAAACATAATTTTTAGTGAATATTAACCTACCCTTATTAATATTACATACCCATATGAATAGTGATATACACTAATGAATAGTAACCTCACCTATGATATTATAAAAATAATATTCAAACTGGAAGTACGATATCCCTATATTTTAGAATGAGTTAATGAGTGTTTTAAAACTGGTTTTTGAAAATAAATAACGATTTTAATTAAATATTAAAATAATGATATTTAGAAAATTATTTTTGAAAAATGGACTTTATTTTTGGATTCTACTTGTCCAAAAATGGTCAGGGTGAAATTTTGGGATTTTTCTGAAATACTTGAAATTTTGATGAATAGTAAAATACGACAATTTACCGTATATAAACATTATATGATAAATAGACTATTCATAGAATCATGGATGATGTCACAACCCATGGTTCAAATTCACATGACCTATTTAATATTATTTGTCATGTAATAATTACTATTCTTTATCTTGGGAAGAAATAATAATTTAAGGATTATAATATCATGAAGTCCCTCCTCTCATCCACTATAAAATCCCCCTTCACTCCCCCTTCTCTTCACTCCAATCAAGCCCTATTCCTTTCCTTTATTCTTCCAAAATCTCCCCCCATGGTCCTCCCCCCATCCAAAATCTCTCATACTCCTCAAAATACCAAAACCTCTCCCCTTAAGAGGTTCTCAAAAGAGGAAGTCTCAAGAGGTAAATTCCTCTTCCCAATTTCTTCTTTTCTTTTAAGTGATTTTCTTTTTTATTTCATTCCTCACCTCCATTCACCATAATAGTATGATAAATCTAGTAACATACATGTACTGGAATTTCTTCATGCTAGTGGTATATTTCATTATCTTTTCTCTTTTCCCCACCCTTTTATTTGAAAGAAATGAAAGCACCGTTTGAGATGTGCTAATTTAGCACATTCAAGGACAAAAGTTTATCAATTTCTATAATTATCTTTAATTATGGTCATGAAACCATTTGTGTTATGGTTGAAACAGATTATTATATATGTAATATATCCTATTTTTGTTTCTGTAATCATTTGGTACAAATGGAATTAAGTTATAAAGAAAAACACATTCTTTGTAATCAAATCCAACGATTAACAAAAAACGGTCATCACTATGGTTATATATAAATTAATTAAACTTCACTCTAAGTAACCTAATTAAAATTAAAACCCTGAAATCTCCTAGATATTATATAATTAATATAACTTCAATTTTAGACAACCACTTTCTTCTTTCATATAATCCAAACTGGAATATAAGTGAACCGATCTTTTAAATCCAAGTAAACAAACGAGCCAGAACAATGAAATTGAACCTTGTAACTAATAAAAAAGGATTTGAATGAACTAAAAAGGGTTATAATAAATAAATTTAATATAGAAGAGTTTATGGAATTATTAATTAATAAGCCTAATTTGTTTACTCAGGTCGTTAATAACAAGTGGGGAACACCAAAGGATTTAAGGTAAGGGATCCTCCCCTTTTTTACTCTTAATCAAGATTTTTCTCTATGATATGACTTTTTGTGTAATACCAAGTGATGGGGTACATTTATAAACCTTCCCCACACTGCCTTGATGTTTTATAAGTGATTATAAACCCCTTATATTACTCATCCAACCCTCTTAGTTACACCCGATACCATGCCAATAAACCATGATGGATTTTACCTGAACTTCCTTTATTCCTACGGGTTGCTCTATCTTTCTTTTTACCAAAATGTTGTTGTCTTTTTTTAGAACTTCAAAATTCTATTTATATACTCCAAAATCATGTTCCAATATCCATCTCTCATTCTCTTTTGTGGATATACATTCTTTTAAGTGAATCTCTCTTCGATACTTCCCAACAAGCACACTCGTTTTAAAGGAACTTCCGGAATTTTTAACCAATTTAAAGTGCACTCTATCTTGTATTTTAAGAGACCATTATCTTTGTAAATTATTTATTTTTATTATTAAGACCTTCTTGGTTCAATTTTGGTTTTATATAAAACAATTTTTTCTTTACAATTTTAAAAGCTCTATAGTATTTTCCTTAAAATCGCACAAAAATGTTTTAATGCTAATGTTTCTAAAATACATTTCTCATATGTTGTCACTTATATTTGGCACCACTTCATATGTTATATGCCTATTTTACCCTATTAACTTCCATATATTTTCTAATTATTTTCTTACATGGACACTTTCATGATACGCCCATTGGTTAGGATTTATGTCATGATTGTGGTACCCAATTCTTTCCATGGGTACCGTTATGTTTGTGTATGGTTGACTATGTATGATTGTATATGTGGTAAGAATATTAATGTGGAAATAATGTTCATGAAAATGTTGATATGGGTGCGCCCAAATATCTCTCCAATGTATGGGGTAAGGTTAAGTCTCTTGAGATATGACGTGAAATGGGATTGGCGGTTAGCCTTGACCCGTACTAAAATGGGGAACGAGATTGGTGGTTAGCCTTGACCCGTACTAAAGAAATGTTTTATGATTCTGCCACATTTATATGATTCCATGTTTATATGATCCAATTATTATATTAAATGATTTTATAAGTTTCATGCTTTGGATATCATTATGTCATGCCTCCTAACTCATGTGCTTGAGATGTATCCTTATGTTCATTCCCTTATAGGGCTTTTTAGCTCATCCCTTTGTTCATGTGTTCCCCAGGGTACCCTATGCAGACGTAAGGGCTCAAAGGAAGTTAGAAGCTCTTTATGAAGAATAAATAAAGAAGTTTTTTACCCCATGTTTTATGTTATATACCTTGTCTTCCAAGACACTAGACTTAGCGATCCTAGGATTGTATTCTAATGATTAATTATGCTTAAAATCAGGAAATGTTTTATGTAAAAGGCTTGGGTCACTATAGTTGGTATCAGAGGATGGTCTAGTTATTTTTGGATATTAGGAATAGAGCACCTTAGTGAGAACCTTAATGATGAGACTAAGTATAAGAAAATAGTCATAAATTTTGGTGAGTATAGAGTAAGTAGTTTATCAAACAAATACATCCCTTTCTGGATACGAGCAGGTAGAGGCGGCTCTGGCACAAATGTATCTAGGGGTAAAACTTGAAAACACCGATTTGAGATTGAATCGAACGGGAACTGGTGCATGATAATGGTCCTTGATTCACTCTTGGTTACGACACTCCTGGGGGATATGCTTCGGTAGATTCATGAGCTTAGTACAAACCATTATTAAGGGACAAAAATAATCCCATAAGAATATAAGTTAAGAAATAGATCGAGGATAACCTAGATAAAAACATAAGGAATTACAAGTCATGATATACTTCTTGTTTATAAGTTCATACTTTTATGTTCAAAGTTTCTTTTTATACTCAATAGCTAAGTAATCAAGACCTCTAATTATACGTTCTTTTTCTTAGTTAATGGCGGGAAATAAAAGAACACGTTCCAACAACAAATGTGATATGAAATGTGATTATTGCCCTAATGACATGGCTGATGTGATGGAAGCGGGTGCTCAAAACTTTAGGGTAGTACTTGCTCAGCTGGCTCGAGTTATGAATTATAACTTGAATCAGGTGGAACATCCTCCTCCTCCAAGGAAAGATCAAGTTTTCGTAGAATATTTCATGTGAAAAAGGCCTCCCATGTTTAGCGTGTCTTCTGATCCCCTCCTCGAAAAACAATGGATTAACTCCATTGAAAATATTTTCTCGGTCCTCCAGTGCTCGGAACAAGAGAAAGTTGTACTGGTAGTCTATTGTTTTGATGGGGAAGCTGATCAGTGGTAGAAACTGATCAAGAATACAAAGTAACAAGAGGAAATTGATTCCATATAATGGGAGTAATTCAAGAGGATTTTTTTCAACAAATATTTTCTTTGAACCCTCTGTCTCAATATGGAAAGAGAGTTCCTTAGATTCAAGCAGAAGGAAGATGATTCTATTGGGGCGTATGAAGTGAACTTTACCAGGCTTTCATGGTACGCCTCTGGATTTTTCATGAACACCGAAAGTAAGTTGGATTGATTCTTTAGCGGACTAAAGCCAAGTCTACAAAAACTTTTGGCGATTCGAGACTTCGAAAACTATGAGGAGATTGTCCATTGTGCCCTCAATGTTGAAATGGAGATTGGAGACTCTCATTGGTATCATGGGTCCAGTGAAAAGAAGCGAAAAATGGAGAACAACTTGGGTGGTTCATCAAACAAATCCCATGATGGAAAGAAGCCTCACTTTCCCCTTTACAAAAATTGTGGGAAGAATCCTCTTGGTGACTGTCTCAAGGGAACCAAGAATTGCTTCAAATGTGGAAAGTTTGGTCATCTGGCCAAGAACTACCAAAGGTATATGAAAAATCCTGCTAATGTTGAAGAAGAAAGGAAGGTTCAGATCCACACTCAGCCTGTAGTGCAGTTTTATAACTGCAAATAGCTTGGGAATTATGCGAACAATTGCATAAAGCCAAGGGTTGTCGGAGGCAATCAACAACAACCTTCAAGGAAAAAAGGAAGGGCTTATGCTATCACTACTACTGAGGTGGAGCTAGAAAATGATGTGGTGATAGGTACACTAGTTATTCATTCAATAATAGAGAATGTACTATTTGTTTATGGTTCTAAAAATTCTTTCATATCTTGCAAGTTTAGTAGAACTATTCAAACACCACCTCAAAATTTAAAGGAAAAATTATCTGTGAGAACTGTGATTAGCGCAATCATTGCGTCCATGGTATATAACTCCTCCCTAGTTAACTTTTGTTGACTGAATCTCCTAGATAATCTTTTCATAATTCCTTTAGTGGAGTTCAACGCTATCTTGGGTATGGATTGGATATCTTTGTACAAGGCGAACATCAATTTTCAGGAAAGGGAGATCACTTTTCACATCCCGAAGCATCCTCCATTTCTTTACAAGTGTAAGGAGGAAGATGTGTCTCCTTTATAATCTTTGTCTCAAGTTTGGATACTGCTTCCTTGTGAGAAAGCATATCTAGCTCAAATGATTGGAAAAAAGGATAGAATCATTATTGAAGACATTCCCATTGTGAGGGTTTACACTAATGTATTCCTCAAAGAGTTTCCGGGTCTTCCTCCTAACCGAGTGGTTGAGTTCTCAATTGAACTTATCCCTGGATCTCTACTAATCTCAAAGACACCTTATAGAATGGCCACCGTAGATCTAGAAGAGTTGAAGAAGCAGTTACAAGAGAATATGGAGAAGGATTTTATATGCCCAAGTGCTTAATAGTGGGGTGCTCTAGTCCTCTTTGTCAAGAAGAAGGATGGATCGATGCGCCTCTTCATTGATTATCGTGAGCTCAATAAAATCACTATAAAGAAAAAGTATCCCCTTCCACGGATAGATGAATTTTTTGATCATCTTGATGGGGCTAGTTATTTCTCTAAGGTGGACCTTCGGCCAGGATATCACCAACTAAATGTGAGGAATGAAGATATTCCCAAGACTGCCTTTCGAATGAGGTATGGACACTATGAGTTCATAGTGATGCCCTTTAGAGTCACTAATGCTCTAGAAATTTCATGGATTTAAAGAATAGAATCTTTAGAGATTACCTCGACAAATTTTTGGTAGTCTTTATTGATGATATTTTGATATACTCCAAGATCAAGGAGGAACATGAGGAGAATTTGGAAACTGTGTTAAAGACTTTGCGAAGGGATAAGTTGTATGAAAAGTACAGTAAATGTGAGTTCTAGATGAAGAAAGTATCATTCTTAGGGAATGTTATCACCAACAAAGGGATATCTATGGACCCTTCCAAGATGAAGGTAATTGAAGAGTGGTCGAGGCCAAATTTTGTAACGAATATCCACATCTTTTTAGGTCTAGCTGGGTATTATCGATGATTAGTGAATAACTTTTCTCGATTGTAAAACCCAATGACCAAGCTGGCATGGAAGGGAGTAAAGTTCTTCTGGATGTAGGAATGTGAAGAATATTTTAAGGAGTTGAAAAAGAGGCTTATCACTATGCCGATACTCACACTCCCTTTAAGTGGATAACTATTTGTGGTGTATAGTGATGCTTATAAGAGAGGATTAGGCTGTGTGCTAATGAAAAATGATAAAGTGATAGCTTATGCCTCAAGGCAGCTGAGAATCCATGAGAAAAACTATCCCATGCATGATCTAGAGTTGGTGACTGTGATCTTTGAATTGAAAATCTGGCGGCATTATCTCTATGGGAAAAAATGTGGGATATATACTGACCACAAGAGTCTCAAATATATATTCACACAGAAATAGATTAATATGCACTAGTGAAGATGGATAGAGCTCATCAAGGATTATGACTGCTCAATCCACTACCATCCCGGTAATGCAAACAAGGTAGAAGATGCTCTATGTAGAAAGGATCCTATATCTTTATCAATGATGAGAATTGAAAAGGATCCGATCTTCTTAGATTTGAAAAGGATGGACATGGGAATCATTAAGGGAGGAACATAATAAAACCTTTCTCAAATGATTTCTTGACCATCCCTCTTGGAGAAAATAAAGGATGCTCAAAGAAAGGATGTGGAAATTTAGAAAAGGGTGTAAGCTGTTAAAAGTGGGAAATCCACCGATTTCAAAATTGATGAGGAAGGAGTTGTAAGATTTGGGACACGATTATGTGTACCATCTGATCCAGAGATAAAGAAGGTTATATTGAATGATGAACATAGTTAGACCTTCTCTATACATTATGGGAGTACCACAATGTACCGTGATCTCCAAGAACACTTCTGGTGGGATAACATGAAGAAGCTGATTGCAGAATATATATCAACATGCTTGGTATGTCAGTAAGTTAAGTCTGAGAAACAAATGTTCAAAGGTATGATGCATCCATTGCCTATACCCATGTGGAAATGGTAAAATGTTACTATGGACTTGGTCATGGGTCTCCTGAAGACATCTAAGGGAAATAATGTGATGTGGGTTGTGGTTGACCGACTAACCAAGACATCCCAGTTCATCGCTATTCGGGAAGATCTCTCGCTTGAACAACTTGCCAAGATATACGTGAAGGAAGTGGTGAGACTATACGGTTTTCCACTCTCAATTGTCTCTAACCGTGATCCAAGGTTCACATCTAAATTCTGGAGGAGCCTTCAACATTCTTTGAGTACTGAATTAAATTTCAGCATGACCTTTCACCCCCAAACTGATGGCTATTCTGAAAGAACTATTTAGATGCTTCGAGATATTCTTAGAGCCTGCTCTCTAAAATTCAAAGGTGGATGGGATAAGCATATCCAATTGGTTGAGTTCTCATACAACAATAGCTTCCACTTGAGTATTCAGATGGCTCCATATGAAGCTCTGTATGGAAAGTGATCTAGAACTCCAACTTGTTGGGATGAAGTTGGAGAAATAAAGCTACTAGGACCCGATCTTGTTCAAGAGATGACATAGAAGGTTCAAGTCATCCAGAAACACATCAAAGCTGCTCAAAGTCGGCAAAAGAGCTATGTTGACAACCGTCAAAGGGACTTGGAGTTCGCCGTTGGAGATGAAGTCTTCCTTCAAATATCTCCATGGAAGAGAGTCATGCGATTCAGGAATAAAGGGAAGTTAAGTCCCAAGTAAATCGGCCCCTTCGAGATCCTTGATCGAGTTAGAGCTGTGGCCTATCGACTGGAACTTCCACCTACCATGTCGAAAGTACAAGATATCTTTCATGTATCCCTCTTAAGTAAGTACATACCAGACCCTTCACATGTACTCTCTTCATAGGTGGTACAATTGGAGGATGATCTCTCTTACGAGGAGCTGCCAGTGAAGATCTTGGATCGTAGAGACAAAGTTCTATGCAACAAGACTACTCATTTGGTCATGGTACTATGGAGAAACCATAAGTACGAAGAGGCAACATGGGAATTAGAGGAAGCAATGAAAGAAAAGTACCCACATCTGTTTTTGTCCTAGAATGTACAATGAAATTTTGAGGGCTAAATTTCTTAAGGGGGAAGAATGTAACGACCCAATGTTTTAATGGAAATTACCTTCTTATAAATATGCCATAAAATCACATAATAATGAAATAATAAGTTATAAGTTACCTTTAAACATAATTTTGTCACTTATGTGTTTGGAATTTCGAAAATCTGACATACATGGTTGAAATCAGTAGGTTTTTTAGAGTGCGATAAGAAAAACACAATTTTTGGTGAATAGTAACATACCCTTATGAATAGTAACATAACCTTATGAATAGTGATATACCCTAATGAATAGTAACCACACCTATGATAGTATAAAAATAATATTCAAATTGTAAGTACGATATACCTATATTTTAGAATGAGTTAATGAGTGTTTTAAAACTGGGTTTTGATAATAAATTATGATTTTAATTAAATATTAAAATAATCATATATAGAGAATTATTATTGAAAAATGGACTTCATTTTTTGGATTCTACATGTTGAAAAATATCCAGGGTGAAATTTTGGGATTTTTCTAAAAAATACTTGAAATTTTGATGAATAGTAAAAGACGGTAATTTACCGTATATATACATTATAAGCTAAATAGACTATTCCTAGCATCATGGATGATGTAACCACCCATGGTTCGAATTCACATGAACCATTTACTATTCTTGGTCATGGAATACTTACTATTATTTTTCTTGTGAGGAAATAATAAATTAAGGATTATAATATCATGAAATCCCTCCTCTCCTCCACTATAAAACCCCCCTTCACCCCCTTCTCTTCACTCCACTCAAGCCTTGTGACTTGCCTTTATTCTACCCAAATATCCCCAAGGTCCTACCCCCATAAAAATCTCTCAGCCTCCTCAAAATACCAAAACCTCTCCCCTTAAGAGGTTCTCAAAGGAGGAAGTCTCACGAGGTAAATTCCTCCTCCCAATTTCTTCTTTTCTTTTAAGTTATTTTCTTTTTTATTTCTTTCCTCACCTCCCTTCACCATAATAGTACGATAAATACAGTAAAATACATGTAATATAATTTATTCATGCTAGTGGTATATTTTTTTATCTTCTCTCCTTTACCCACCCTTTTATTTGAATGAAATGAAAGCACAGTTTGAGATGTGCTAATTTAGCACATTAAAGGACAACAGTTTATCAATTTCTATTATTATCAATAATTATGGTCCTGAAACCATTTGTGTTATGGTTGAAACAGATTATTATACATTTAATATATCCTATTTTTGGTTTTTCAATCCTTTGGTACAAATTGAATTATGTTATAAAACAAAACACAATCTTTGTAATCAAATCCACTGATTAAAAAAAATGGTTATCACTATTGTTATATATATAATAATTCTACTTCAATATAAGTAACATAATTAAAATTAAAACCATTAAATCTCTAGTATATGAACTAAATAATATAACTTCAATTCTAGATAACCACTTTCATCTTTCATATAATCCAAATTGGAATATAAGTGAACCGATCTTTTAAAGCCAAGTAAACAAACGAGCGCAAACTATGAAATTGAACCTTGTAATTAATCAAAAAGGATTTGAATGAACTAAAAAGGGTTATAATAAATAAATTTAATACATAAGAGGTTATGGAATTATTAATTAATAAGCCTAATTTTTTTACTCAAGTCGTTAATAACAAGTGGAGAATACCAACAGATTTAATGTAAGGGATCCTCCCCTTTTTACTCTTAATCAAGATTGTTCTCTATGCTATGTATTTTTGTGTAATACCAAGTGATGGGGTACGTTTATACACCTTCCCCATACTGAACTATTGTTTTATAACTGATTAGAAACCCCTTATCTCTCTCATCAATCCCTCTTAGTTACACCCGATACCATGCTAATAAACCATGATGGATTTTACCTGAACTTCCTTTATTCCTTCGGGTTCCTCTATCTTTCTTTTTACCAAATTTGTTTGTCTTTTATTTTATGTAGAAAATAAAAATTCTATTTATGTGCTCCAATATCATGTTCTAAGATCCATATCTCATTATCTTTCGGGGATATACATGATTTTAAGTGAATATCTCTTCGATACTTCCCAATAAGCACACTCGTTTTAAAGGAACTTCCTGAACTTTTACCCAATTTCATGTGCACTCTATCTTCTGTTTTAAGACACCATTATCTTTGTAAATTATGTATTTTTATCATGAAAACATTCTTGGTTCAATTCTGGTCTTATATAAAGGAATTTCTTCTTTACTATTTTAAAATCTCTATAGTATTTTGTTTAAAACCGCACAAAAATGTTTTAATGCTAATGTTTCTAAAATACATTTATCATATGTTGTCACTTATATTTGACACCAATTACCATGTTATATGCCTATTTTACACTATTAATGTCCATATATATTCTAATTATTTCTTTATATGGACACTTTCATGATACGCCCATTGTTTATGATTTATGTCATGATTGTGGTACCCAATTCTTTCCATGGGCACCCTTATGTCTGTGTATGGATGATTATGTATGATTGTATATGTGGTAATAATATTTATGTGGAAAGAATGATCATGGAAATTTTGATATGGGTGCACCCAAATAATGCTCCAATGCATTGGGTAAGGTTAAGTCTCACGAGATATGATGTGAAATGGGATTGGAGGTTATCCTTGACCCGTACTAAAATGGGAAACGAGATTGGTGGTTAGCCTTGAACCGTACTAAGGAAATTTTTTATGATTTTTCCACATTTATATGATTCCATGTTTATATGATCCCAGACTTATATTAAATGATTTTATAAGTTTCATGCTTTGGATATCATTATGTCATGCCTCCTAACTCATGTTCTTGAGATGTATCCTTATGTTCATTCCCTTACTGGGCTTTTTAGCTCATCCCTTTGTTCATGTGTTCCCCAGGGTACCCTATGCAGTTGTAAGGGCTCAAAGGAAGTCAAAAAGCTCTTTATGGAGAATAAATAAAGAAGTTTTTTTTGCCCCATGTTTTATGTTATATGTACCCAGTCTTCCAAGACACTAGTCTTAATGATCCTTAGCTTGTACTCTGATGATTAATTATTATTAAAATCATGAAATGTTTTATGTAAAAGGCTTGGGTCGCTATAGACACTGTATGAGAGAGATAGTCTAGATACAAAATCTTGCAACAACAATAGTAATAATAATTACTGGGTGTTTCACTAGCCCAAATCATGAGTCAAAAAAGGTGTCCAACATCGATCTTAAAATGGTTGTTTCAATTCCAAGGTCACACTACCACTGATGGTTCTTCAGTCTAACATCAAACTCAAAAGATAAGTCTGAAATAAGGTTTCAAAAACCACAATAATAATAATAATAATAATAATAATAATAATAATAATAATTTATTATTATAATATATTTTTGTCCTAATTCAAATTTATTCCATGCAAAACTTTTTCTCCCCAAATTTTGGTGTGCTTTATCTCTCTTCCATTTAGGATAATAATTATTTTTATTTTAATTGGTTAAATGTATTCTTCTTCCCATAATTTTCACAGGAGAAACCCTATCTCCACCTTTGTTCCATGCACGCAGCAGCTACCTGCTCCTGCAACACCACATTCACACAACACCAAAATAAAGCAGTGCACACGACCTCCAAAAATCACGTACAATGCACCGGTTATCACAATGAAAACCCTAGATATCCATCTGATTGGGATTGATCATTGCGCCCGGCTGGCTGCCACTCTCTCCTCCAGTGACTGATGACCACCAACCACATTGAAACCCTCAACTGTAGTATCATTGAACAACATAGCTGCTGCACCGCCCTACTACCTCTCTGGTGATCCACATGCCTCCACCTGTACCACCACACGCCGAGCATATTTTCTGCCCATGCCAAATTTCAACACCAGACACCAAATCCAATATCAGTCACCATAATTCACCATATATCACGATTCTATCATCTAGTCTTAAGTCTAGACCCATGGATACAGTTTTCTGCGCTAAATATCGAACATGTGACAATCACTTTCTAGGTTTTCGATGAACAATTGGTTAAAATAAAGAAATGATGATGATCACAAATAGAACGAGGGGAGAAAACTACAAAACTCAAGAATTTGAAATGAACCCCCATCATGTTTGGATTGGCCATGATCCTCTACCATTAGAATGATGAACAAGGAACTATAAAAATAATTAATAAACTATAAGACTCGTGAGAAGGTTGGAAATTTCAAAGAACTCAAAGAATATTCAAAATTTCTTGATTGATTAATTAAAAATAGGTATAAATCAAACAAAAGATATGCCCAACCTCGAGAGTGGATCACTCGCTATTGAATAATTTGTTTTCCAATGGAGGAGTAGATATGTTGTCTTTGTCTAGCTTCGATTCATCTTGGTCCAATTGTTATCGCTTGATCATGATTTTCCAATGGAGGGAGGAAGAAAAAACTCATCTAAATAATACTAGGGTTATTTGGATAATTCTGGTGATTTACCGTAGAAAATTATTTATAGAAGAAATAAGTTTAGGTCATTTAATATAAAATAAATAAATAAATAATATATTTTAACTAAATGCACCCGCCAACATATGCCTTTACCAGATGCCCCACACTGACCATCTTTAGTTCGAGACTAGGGGAAACACCGCATTACAAACTCAATAGTGGCCTCAGATATCTAATTTGAGTCCCCATTCATGATCTATTTTGATTAGTGTAAAAAATAAAATCATCTTATTTAATTATATTATTTATGGTTATGTACTCAGTGATTTCTCTACAGACGAATCACGCTGAAAAAAGCTAGGTCACGTTTAGGGTAAATGCCACATTTCAGACTCAACTGTGCCCTCAAATTTATGATTCGAGCTTCTATCTAGGAAGGATTTCTTTATTTCTAAAAAATCGTGTGCTCACAATAAAATATATATTTAATATTTTTATAAAGATAATTTTGGGCACACTG
Source organism: Viscum album (assembly GCA_963277665.1). Taxonomy (NCBI): domain Eukaryota; kingdom Viridiplantae; phylum Streptophyta; class Magnoliopsida; order Santalales; family Viscaceae; genus Viscum; species Viscum album. The sequence continues at coordinate 602,584,258 of OY728123.1, forward strand.
GACCTCAGAATCGTTCACTATCTTAGCACCTGACTCCAAAAATATTCCTAGAAATATTCCAAAGTCATACTGGTCAAAACTAGGGTCTCTATATGTAATATCTAAATTGGTTTGGTAGTCAAGTACTTCTTTAACTCTGGGAAATCATTCTCACATTCCCCATACCATTCAAACTTGATTCCCTTATTTCTCAGACCCGAAAGTGGTACTACTAGATGGGAAAAGTATTTGATGAACCTTTGGCAATAGCTGACCAATCCTAGAAAACATTTAACATTAGAAACTTGGGGTGCCCCCAAGACACAAATACCAACAATCTCTCTGGGTCCACTAACATGCATTCCTCTAAGATGGTGTGACCCATGAAATACACCCTATCAATCCAAAAATGAAAATTTGACAGCTTAGGGTATATACTATGCTCTATTAGTGTACTTAGGATGATGTCCAGATGTTTGGACTAATTTTCATGAGTCTTAGATCACACCATGATGTCATCAAAAAAGACTACAAGCCGATCAAGGTGAGGGTGAAAGATTCAGTTCATTAGGAAACCGAACAGAATCACCACAAACTCTCATAACCCATATCTACTCCTGAAGTAAGTCCAAGATAAATCAGAAGGTCTCACCCATAGATGATGATATACCAACCTTAAATAAATCTAGGATAACACTGTATCACCTTTCAGCTGGTCAAAAATAACATCGATTTGAGGAAGAGGGTATCTATTCTTAACTTTCATTTGATTTAGCTTCATATAATCCACACATAACCACAATGATCCATTGGCCTTCTTAGAAAAAAACACTTGAGATCCCCAAGGCAATATACTAGTATGAATTAACCCCTAGTTCTTTAGTTCCTCCAACTAAGTTTTTAAGTTCTGGGTGTTCTTTCGGTGCCATACTATATGGAATAATGGAAATTGGATCTGCTCCCAGAATCAACACTATCATCAACTTAGCATCTCTCTCAGATAGAATCCCCATGAATTCCTCAGGAAACACATCTTAGAACTAATCCACCATAGGAGGAAAGAAAATATTCTCTAATCTCCCATCATAAAGCATAATACAAGTTATTTGGACTATAAGTTAACCCATCTACTAAAACATTGTCCCTATACGACCTTCCTAGACATCCCATTCTCCACGATGAATATATGTATTACCTTCTAGGGAAATAAACACCACCTTATATTGGTAAAAGTCAATATAGGCTTGGTAAAATGCTAGAAAATGCATGCCCAAAATCAAATAAAAACCTGAAATCTCTTGGACATACAAGTCCCATAGAAAACAGTACTCATTGATCTCAAAGGCACACCCCTTACACTACCGAATATTTTCTATTCGCACCCATAATGGTGTATCGATCGACATGACCCTACACACAAGTTCCAATACTAGTCCCAACACACTAAAAAAATGAATAGGTATAAAAGAATGAAAAGCACCTTTATAAAATAAAGCATTAGAAAGAATATAAGATACAAGAATTTTACCTTAAACTATCAAAAATACATCCTTGTAGCATCTAGGTGTAGACTGAACTACATTAAGCTGACCTTTCTATATACCCTAGGCTCTGATATTATTTCCTGGTGTTGTACTTCCCTTTTGATATGGATTCTCTCTCCTAGAGTAATTCATACATTACTCGACCAATACAGCTGGTAGTTCTCAAGCTACCTGTCCGATATGGGGTTACCATCCCTTGCCTACACTCTGCATCATCCTTGATCCTCCATATATACCTATTTGTTGATGATTCCTACAAAACCTCTGTGCCTTCCCCAACCCTCCGTACACTCGGTACTCAACTAGTGGTCGGGTACACCATTCGTGAATGTGCCCCGACCTTCCACACTAACAGAAGAAAAATTGATCACTACCCTGTGAGGTGGGTTTCCTTTTCAAACTACTCTATCCACCACTACCCTAGTATATACTCTCATAGAGGTCCTTAATACTATCAGAAGATACACCACTAGTTCATCGAACTAGAACAACTTTCCCACCTCTAGAAGAATTATTAAGGTTCCTTCTAAAATTGGGGCCTGACCCACTACTTCATAAACCTGATATAAATGGAATATATTTAAGTGTGACTTCATCTCATGTCTAATTCCATCATGGAAACATCTCTCTATAGCTACGCATCCCCAAAAAATATAGGGACAAAGTGTTACAAGTCAATGAAGTGTCTAAGATAATCCATCATCAACATAGACCCATGGGTTAACCTCATAAATTTTATAGCCTTATCCCACCTCAAGGTATCTTGATATAAATACTCCATAAAATTCTCCTAGAATTATTTCTGTAACATACCATCCAATTAATAAGTTTGGACCAAAACATCCTACCAACACTTTTCCTAACCCCGCAACAAGTATATAGCACCCCCCGGTTTGAGGTATGTATCCTTTTTTAATGATTTTTATGTGTTTAAAGTGCATGGGACGAGTTGGGAAGATGTTGGGAGAGTTTGGAATGGTTTTGGATGAGTTTGTAGGCTTTTAAAGTGGTGCACAGTTTGAGCACGATTAGTGGAAACCGTGCAGATTCTGCTGGAATCCATGCAAGGGAGATAGTAGGCTTCACACGGCCTATGCATAGTTTGTCAAACCGTGCGAGGAAACCGTGCAGACCCTTGATCCTGATGCAGTAGCATGCACATGGTTAGCACACGGTTTTCCAAACCGTGATGGCTAACCATGTGGATACTTAAAAATAGGGTTTTAAAACCCAGGCTCACTCGGGCTTGCCTCATTCCTCTCCAATCTTCCTCCCACTCGAGCCTCACTCGAAATTTTGGGTTCTGAGGGGTAAAGGGTGCTCTCCCACTCGTTTTGGAATTGTTTCAAAGGGGTTTCAAGGCAGTTTGAAGGTGGTTTCTCCTGGGTAAGTCTCTCCTCTTTTTTCCCTTTTGTTTTCCTCTAGATCTACATCCATCCCTTTCTTGGTTTTCTAGATCTACACTTGTTGTGAGTAGATATAGGGTTCTGGATTCCTTGGATGTTAATATTAAGGCTTGTAGATGTTAGGGAAAGGGATCTTGAGAGGTTTCAGTGGTGCGTTCGCCGGATTTGAGGCGCGGTTGTTCGTGGGTCGATTTCTCAGGAACCCTAAAGGTAGATGGATTATCTCTCAACTCCACTTGGTTAGAGCTAATGGTTTTGGTTACAATTAATTTTTTGTGCTTGAAATTAATTGTTTTTTGATGTGTGAAATTGGTTAGAAATCCCTTGGGTGATGTTTTTGGGATTTTTGGGAAAAAGAGGGTTTGGTGGTGAAATGTTTTTGTTGTGGATTTTAAAATGGGATGCTATGGTTGATTTGTGAAAATGATTGATCGAAATGGTTTTCAATAAATGGGTTGTTTTATTGAAATTTTGTTTTGCATGGAAAATGGTTTTCAATAAATGGGTGATTTATTGAAGTGGATTGATATGCAATGGAATTGGTTGATTGCATGTGGTTATGACCATGGTGGGTCTTATGCTTAGAATTGGCTTGTATGAATGTTGTGTGGAAGTGGCAAGAAGTCCCACTATAAAAAGGGGATGTATAGTGGACAGAAGGGCCCCCATCAATGGAAAGTGGACGAGAAGTGCCACTAAAGTGTGAACGGGTGAACGGGTTGGACGGAAGCTCCACCATTTAGTTGTTATGGTTGTTTTTTTGTGCATTGATTTGCAAGATGGAATTTTTGTAGTAATGTGTAAACGTTAGAATGGGTGTGGATTTTTTTTGGCTTTCCCTTGGTTGCTTGGTTTGGGTGTGATGGCTTGGTAAGGGCATGTTTGGATTATGAGAATGGTTTCACTTGTGATGTAGTTTATATAAACTGTTTTATATAAATTTGATAAAGGTTTTTTCCTAGTGGCATGTGTAAGAAGTCATTTGGAGAAATCCTACTAAGTTTTAGTACTCACCCCCTGCTTTGGCACAGTGGTGTCTTTGCAGATGTCATGTACCAAGACATGGGAAAAGGTAAGGCATCACTTTCCTTTAGTGGAGCATTGTGATCCCTTGGTGGATCTTGGAGCATGGATCTTGGCGTGGAGATGTGGTGGTGTCATGGCTTGTGTTTTTGATTGTTTAGTTTCTGCAGTGTACTATGATTTTTTGTGGGGATATTTAGTTTTACTGGTTTTGAGTTGTGTTGTGGACCAACTTGGTTGTGGTTTGGGAATACATGTTTGGGATTGAAATTGCATGCATCCTTATCTGTTGGTTTGGTTGGTTTAGTCTTAAGGGAAAACCGTACCCCAACTTGATCTTGAAGCCCTCGACATTTATTTACAGCCTTTGGCGTCTTGGGAACGTCGCTTAAGGACAAGTAGCCCTCACCACCTCCTCAAGGCAATGAGGTAGGGGCGAGGTGTTACAATGTAAGCCGCCCACTTGAATCTCTTCTCAGGAGGAGTCTCTAAGTGATCCAGAATAATATAAATAGAATATATCTTGAATTTTGATGCATCAGGTCCAAACTATTCCATAAAAGTGAGAGGGTATTGTAGTTGAAACTTCCAAGTTAGCTCAAACATACTCGACATGAACCACCCGCAGGGATCGCAGACGTCGTATGCTTCGATGGTACGAGGACAACAGCACACCCCTCGTCAGCAGAGTAAAGTGGGTCATGGTGATTCTCAGAATACTATGACGCCTCAGCATGGCAATAAAGAGCAGAGTTTGGCAAGAAAACATGTGTTTGAAGCTGAGCAGGTTATGGTGGATGATGAGTCGGGACCATCCATGGTGCAAGGTACTATTCTTTTAAATTATACCTTGATGAAATAATTTTTTTTTACGGGTGCTTCAAACTCTTTTATTGGTGCCCATGTGGTTGATTTCATAGGTTTAAGGGTAGAAATGATTCCCTCGGTTTTGAAACTTCAAACTCCTTTGGTTCGAAGAGAGTGTCGAGCCATTCTGTGTAGAGCATGTTGTATCGTTGTGGGCGAGGTTGAGATAACCTGGAATTTCTCAGTACTTGAGATGGATGGGTATTATATAATCATGGGAATGGATTGGATGGTGGCATTTAAGGCCCAAATTTATTGTGATACGCAAACAATGGATTTTATGACACACGATGGTGTTAGAAATCTCTTTAGAGGAGAGAGGCATGAGAGGCAGGGTGCAACGAGTTTGTTAGCACTAGAAGTGGGTACGTTATCGTATCAGTTGGTGGTGTTGTCATTCGAATCGGTAGACGGTGTTGAGAATAATGTTCTTCCGGTGCTGGTATATCAATTCATGGATGTTTTTCCTAAATAATTCTCTGGGTTACCTCCCGTAAGAGAAGTGTAATTTATGATTGATCTCCTTCCGGGGACCAGTACTATCTAACTTCCATCTTATCGGATGACACCAGCTGAATTGAGGGAATTGAAAATTCAGTTGGAAGAGTTAGAAAACAAAGGGTTTATCCAACCTAGAACATCTCTGTGGGCAGCGCCGGTGTTGTTTGTGAAAAAGGCAGATGGAACTTTGAGACTGTGTGTTGATTATCGTAGACTTAACCAAGTTACGATAAAGAATAGAAATCCACTCCCACGAATTGATGATTTGTTCGACCATTTGAGGGGATCCCAGTGGTTCTCCAAGATCGACCTGAGGTCGGGATATCATCAATTGCAGGTGAGGAAGGACGATATTCCTAAAACATCCTTCAGAAGTAGATATGGACATTATAAATACGTGGTTATGCCCTTTGGTCTAACGAATGCGCCAGCGGTGTTTATGGCATTGATGAATCAGATATTTCAGAGATATTTAGATTCATTTGTGGTGGTGTTTGTAGATGATATTTTGGTGTATTCAAAGACAAGGGCGGAGCATGATCATCACTTGGAGATGGTGCTAGGGATCTTGAGGGATCATTGTTTGTATGCCAAATTGTCAAAGTGTGACTTTTGGATATAAGAAGTTCGTCTTATTACCCATGTGATTTTTGAAAGGCGTGTTTCAGTGGATCCAGAAAAGATAGAGTCCGTTATCTCATGGCAACCGCCAAAGAATGTGTTTGAGATACGAAGTTTTCTTGGTCTAGCTGGGTATTATAGGCGTTTTTTTCGTGATTTTTCACGTTTGGCTTTGCTAATTACAGCTTTGACAAGAAATAATGTTCCATTCTAGTGGAATGAACAGTTTCAGTAGTGTTTCGAAGAGCTAATGGGTCTCCTTAAATCATCACCAATCTTGGTTTTTCCAGAATCAGGAAAAGGGTACGTGGGGTATTGCGATCCATCGGGATCGGGGTTGGGGTGTATTCCCATGAAAGGGAATCATGTGGTTTCATATGTATCACAATAGTTGATAGTGCATGATAAGAACTACCCAACTCATGATTTGGAGTTGGCGGCAGTGGTCCATGCTTTGAAAGTGTGGCATTATTATCTCTTACGTGAGAAATTCATAGTATATACAAATAATAAGAGATTGAAACACATTTTCTCACAAAGGGATTTGAACTTGAGGAAAAGGAGATGGATGAAATATCTACAGATGTTTGATTTTGACTTGATGTACACACCGGGTAAGGTAAATTTGGTGACAGATGCATTAAGTATAAAGTCATATGCTCAAGTGGTGAAACAGGCATCGGACCAGGGGTAGTTGATTTCGGTTATAGCTGATATGTGGTTGGAATGTGAGGAGCAGGGCGATAGAGTGGTTTTTATTCTAGTTTTGTTGATTCCGGACTTGGTTTTCCTGGTTAAAGAGGAACAAATATCTAATTATGAGTGTGTGACCATGGGGTCGAGACTCAATGGTGGGGAGACCATTGAGGTTTGGAAACTGAATAAGATCCAATTTTGTGTTTTCATAATTGGATTGTTGTACCAGTTTCTTATCAGGAGGATCTTCTTAGGGCGTATCATCATTCCAGGTGGGCTATTCATCCTTGAATTTATAAAATGTATAAAGAGTTGAAAGCGCAGTTCTGGTGGACTGGTATGAAAAGATGTGTGGCTGAGTTTGTTTCGAGATACTTGACTTGTCAGCAGGTCAAGGCAGAGCATCAAAGGCCAGCAGGAATATTGCAGTCTTTACCAATCCCTGTTTGGAAGTGGGATGAAATAGCAATGGATTTTTTCACAAGTCTCCCAAGAACAGTCATACCCCACGATTCCATTTGGGTGACAGTGGATCGACTAATGAAGTCGGCCCATTTCATCCCGATTTGTGAATATCATACGGTGGAGGATCTGTCTAAAATCTATATCCAAGAGGTGGTAAAGAGGCATGGTGTTCCAGTATTGATTGTATATGATAGAGATCTGAGGTTCACATCTCGTTTCTGGAAATCCTTATAGCACTCCCTTGGAACTAAGCTGACCATGAGTACGACGTATCACCCTCAGACGGATAGTCAATCTGAGAGGACGATACAAACTCTGGAGGATATGTTGCGAGATTGTGTCATGGATTTTGGTGGCTCGTGGGAAAATCACTTGTAATTGGTTGAGTTCTCGTACAATAATTGTTATCAGACATCCATACAGATGGCTCCATTTGAAGCATTTTATGGGCGGCCATGTCGTTCTCCACTATGTTGGGTTGAAACGGGTGAGTCCTCGATGGTTGGACCGAGCCTTGTCTAGGAGACTACAGAGAAGATCAAGTTGATCAGGAAGAGAATGGATACGGATTAGAGTTTTCAGAAATTGTATGTAGATCATCGTCGACATCCATTGCCATTCCATGTGAGTGATCATGTGTTCCTGATGATCTCTCATAGGTTGGGACATCGTCATTTTGGAAAGTAGGGAAAGTTATCTCCAAGGTATATTAGACCTTTTTAGATTCTTGAGTGGGTTGGTGATGTGGATTATCATTTGTATTTTCCACCTAGGTTCAGTGCGGTGCACAATGTGTTTCATGTGTCGTAGTTGAAAAAGTATCATCCGGATCGTGACCATGTGATTCGATGGGATCATGTTGAGATAGAACCAGATGCTTCATTGGTGCACGTGCCAGTGTGGGTTGTGGATAGGCAAGAGAAAGTATCTCGTGGTAAAATCATCAGTTTAGTTCATGTTTTGTGGCAACATGGTCAGATTCAAGAGGAGACTTGGGAGTGGGAGAAAGGGTTGGTCGAGCAGTGGCCCGAACTCTTTCGGCAAAGGGCGGGTTCACTACTTTCCGAGGACGGAATGTACAATGGAGGGGAGAATTTAGCACCCCTAGTTTGAGGCATATAGCCTTTGTTTATTCATTTTTATGTGTTTAAAGTGCATGGGATGATTTGGGAAGAGGTTAGGAAAGTTTGGAATGGTTTTGTATGAGTTTGGAGGCTTTTAAAGGGGTGCACGGTTTGAGCACGATTAGTGGAAACCGTGCATATTCTCCAAGAAACTGTGCAAGAGAGACAATAGGCTTCACACGGCCTGCGCACGGTTTGTCAAACCATTCAAGGAAACCATGAAAACCCTTGCTCCCGAGGCAGTAGCATGTGGACAGTTAGCGCACGGGTTTCCAAACTGTCCATGCTAACCGTGCGACTACATAAAAATAGGGTTTTAAAACCCAGGCTCACTCGGGCTTGCCTTATTCCTCTCCAATCTTCCTCCCACTGGAGTCTCACTCGGGATTTTGGGTTCTCAGGGGTTAAGGGTGCTCTCCCACTTGTTTTGGAAGCATTTCAAAGGGGTTTCAAGGTGGTTTTAAGGTGGTTTCTCCCAGGTAAGTCTCTCATCTTGTTTCTTTTGTGTTTTTCTCTAGATCTACATCCCTCTATTTCTTGGTTTTCTAGATATACACTTGTTGTGTGTATATCTATGGTTGTGGTTTCCTTGGATGTTAATATTAAGGCTTGTGGATGTTAGGGAAATGGATCTAGAGAGGTTTCGGTGGTGCGTTAGTCGGATTTGAGGGGTGATTTTTCGTGGGTCGATTTCTCGGGATACCTAAAGGTAGTTGGATTCTCTCTCAACTCCACTTGGTTAGAGCTAACGGTTTTGGTTACAATTAAATTTTTGTTCTTGAAATTAATTGTGTTTTGATGTGCAAAATTGGTTAGAAATCCCTTGGGTGATGTTTTGGGGATTTTTGGGAAAAAGAGGGTTTTGTGGTGAAATGATTTTTTTTGTGGATTTTAAAATGGAGATTTTAAAATCGTATGATATGGTTAATTTTTGAAAATGATTGATGGAAATGGTTTTCAATAAAAGGGTTTTTTATTGAAATGTTATTTGGCATGGAAAATGGTTTTCAATAAATTGGTGATTTTTTGAAGTGGATTGATATGCAATGGAATTGGTTGATTGCATGTCGTTGTGACCGTGGTGGGTCTTATGCTTAGCATTGGATTATATGAATATTGTTTGGAAGTGGCGAGAAGTACCACTATAAAAAGGGTATGGATAGTGGAAGAAAGGGCCACCATCAATGGTAAGTGGATGAGAAGTGCCACTAAAGTGTGAATGAGTGAACAGGTTGGACGGTAGCTCCACCATTTAGTTGTTATGGTTGTTTTTTTGTGAATTCCTTTACAATATGTAATTGTTGTGATAATGTGTAAATGTTGGAATGGGTGTGGCTGTTTGTTTGGATTTCCCTTGGTTGCTTGGTTTGGGTGTGATGTCTTGGTAAGGGCATGTTTGGCTTATGAGAATGGTTTCACTTGTGATGTAGTTTGTATAAACTGATTTATATAAATGTGCTAATGATTTTATCCTAGTAGCGTGTGTAGGGAAGTCATTTGGGGAAATCCTACTGATTTTTAGTACTCACCCCCTGCTTTGGAACTGTGGTGTCTTTACAGATGTCGTGTATCATGACGTGGGAAAAGGTAAGGCATCACCTTCCTTTAGTGGAGCATTGTGATCCCTTGGTGGAGCTTGGAGCTTGGAGCTTGGTGTAGAGCTATGGTGGTGTCATGGATTGTGTTTTTTGGTTGTTTAGTTTCCGCAATGTACTCTGATGTTTTGTGGACATGTTTAGTTGTACTCGTTTTGAGTTGTGTTGTGGAACAACTTGGTTGTCGTTTGGGAATACATGTTTGGGTTTGAAAGTGCATGCATCATTAGCTGTTGGTTTGGTTGGTTTAGTCTTAAGGGAAAATCCTTCCCCAACTTTATATTGAAGCCCTCGACATTTATTACTAGCCTTTGGCATATTGGGAACATCTCTTAAGGCCAAGTAGCCATCACCGCCTCCTCAAGACAATGTGGTAGGGGCATGGTGTTATAATGTAAGCCACCAACTTGAATCTCTTATTTGGAGGAGTCTCTAAGTGATCAAGAATCATATAAATAGAATCTATCTAGATTTTGGATGCATCAGGTCCAATCTATTCCATAAAAGTGAGACTGTGTTGTAGTTGAAACTCCCTAGTTAGCACAAACATACTTGACATGAACTACCCTAGGTCCCTTTCCATCATTTAGATAAAACAAGTGAAGTTATCATGTAACTGATCCTCTCCTCAGTTATCTTGGACAAACAAATTCTCCTACTCTGCTACTGGTGGAGTTTTCTCGGTGATATCCTCTTGTCTCCCAACTAGTACACAATGTCATAGTGGCATCTTCCTATAATGTAAAACACACAACATAGAACACACAACACAAAGTATCCAAAATTTGAAAATTTAATCCCTTCACTAGGAACACATAATCCATTCCACACACTATCTTAAATGACATCATAAAACATCTTAGAAAATTACCACCATCATGTTTTAACCCATTTACACCCTTTCATTAAGCACAAAACTTTAACCATACTTCACATTATTTATGTTCAACCATTTAAATCATCTTTATTAGACACTATTTTCTTTAAAAATTTCAAGAAGTAAAATGAATTCTACCCCTCATGTCTCACACACCCATCTCATGTGTGCCTATCCTGATGCATGCCACCAATATTCCCAAGGATCCTATAATGATGTATGAATTAAAAACCTCATTCCATTCCTTCCACAAGATAAATATCATAAAATATTCACGTCACACAAAACGTTCATCATTTAATGGTGAAATATCATTCCAATATGGAAACACACATCAAGAACAACAATTCACCCCATGAGTACTTGGGTTTTCTCTCGTACATGGGCTAGCTACTCCCATACACAAGCTCATTGCCAAGGCTTGAAACTTCCTAATATCCAATCTACAATTCCAAAATAGTAAGTCATAGAAAAGAACCTGGCTCTAATACCACTTTATAACATCCCTAACCTGTAATCCACTAAACCAGTGCTCCGAGTTGGGTCACCACATGATCTCAAGCATTCCTCCCCATATGCTAGAGGTCACTGACTAGTAGTGACAATCTGATGAATCATGTGGGGGAGACTATACCATTTTTACCAGAGTATGTCACAATAGATAACATATGAAATAGATAAAAAAGTAATCAATAAACCAGAAACATGCATTGCTGAACATTTCCCAAATAGTTTACTAACCAAAATCAACAATAAATATTCCATATCATGCTAATAGTGACAAGAGTGAAGAAAAACCAAATAAATAAATAAATAAATACAACCTCTTAATACCCAAAATAGGTCCTGAATCCATTTTTTCATCCTCATCTATGCACATCACAAGCCCAAATCAACTCCCTAGCATAGGTCTTTTTCCATTGTGCCGACCTGCAACAATGGAATCTTCTTAGGTACCAATGGAGGCCCAAGAAAGGTATGAGTAAAACTTATTAGGATACCACCAATGGTGTCTACAAAATATCCAATTTAAAAAGATAGTGAAAAAAACTAATAAATAAATGACAAGATAACCAAAATTTGTCACTTGTTTAATTAGTTAACAGTATTCACATTATCCATCTTCGTCATTTGTTCCATGGGTTGGGAATTTACATCAATTAGACTATTTTCTAAACCTGCCAATTGTCATTTATAAGGGGATATGTCAAATTCACAATCTCACTAGGGATAAAAAATTTCATAAACAATTACGTAACACTTAACTTAGAGCCTCATTCTATGTTGTATCATCAAATGTATTTGTTAGGGTCCTAGATCCTCAGTCAGACTCCCTAACCCATGATTTCTAGGGGCTAGGTTTAGAGCCTTAGTCTAAACTGACCCATGGGAGGAGCCTTAATCTATTATCCCACACCACCAATCCATGTGAACATTTTTATTTATGCATTTATCACAGATACCATATAATAAATCATACAAAATCAATACACATAATGCTTAAATTCCACTTTTCATTCAACACATGAACATCATCACGCCTTAGCCATTTATCACATTTACCATTTACATGGAATAACCAATTTATCCCAATTACCTTTTTATAACATAACCCAATTATCTTATTCAATAATTCTCATACATTATCCCATTTCACATAATTCATCAATTCACATGCATTATCCCATTTTCCAAATTCAATTACAAACTCATAATTCAGTTGACACATTCACTTTACTCAATTTAATCATTTTCATATTTTTTCAAATAACCCCTTATGCCATTTCCAATGATTAGACATAACTATCACCAATGCCTTTTTATAATTAGAACTAACATGTCAATACATTTATCATGAGATCTATTTCAATAAAAATGAAATTTAGTCTTATCATTAAAATTTTCCCTGTTTAGGAATATTATCACACCCCATGGGTTGCCCTAAATGGTATAACCAATCTCGACGCATCCCACTTGGATCATTAGGGGTATAAATCATCATTTATCCAACTATTTTACCAAATACTTGTAAAGGCATCAAATCCACCTCAAGAGGTACGAAATATCACAACCAAACATGAAAAAATCAAGAATAAATTTTTGGGATATAACTTATTGATGACCTACCTTGAATCTATAGATGAATGATAGCTTAACCTTATCCTTAGATCCATATTCAAGAACCCTTTAGGCCCAAACCTAAGATCCAATGGAGCTTCGATCTGCAACCATAGACACCCAAAATGGCTTAGAATCGAAGAATATTGATCCTTGGGAGGTCTTCAGAATTTTGGGTTGTCACTAGGTATGGAAGAAGAAGAATGAGGAAGAAAATATGGTGAGGAACTTAAAATTCCTAGGAGGAAAGGGTAAAATCCCACTTTTAATGAGGTAAATAATTTGGATCCATGGTTTTCCAGACTGTGCACCAACAGTGTACCAACCTCTATCCAAGTTGTGTCCAAGTCACACGGTAACCTAGGAATCCTACACAGTTTAAAAAACTACACACCAATAATGTAAAATTTCTCTGTCCAATGACACAAAATTTGTATTTCCCCTTCCATAGTTTACACTAACCATGGTCCAATCACAAAACATGCACAGGATGGTCCAATTTACCTTTATTTCATGCCCCGAACCCCTAGAACACCCTCAAGTTTCCTCATACACTTATTAAACATTTAATTATCCAACTTTGAGGGATTAAAACCAAAATTTAAACAAGAACATACCTACACGAAGTCTAGGATCTTAAAAAAAGAATGATAATAGACGATTGATTGATATGAATTATTAGTAGGGTTTTATATGGTTGTAGGTGTGGAATTTTTTGTGATTTATGTTTTTTAATTGGAAAATTATCATTGATGGTTAGGTAATAATATGTGTTGGAACACAAGGCTAAAACTGATTTTTTGGATGAGTATGAGATGTTTGAATTTAAATTGATTCATTTAAAATTTATTTGGTTCTATTTGAAATATTTGAGTAATTTATTTTATATTATATATTATGTATTGATAATAGTTTATTATTTTTTGATAGGTATCCCAGATGGTTGTTGGGTTTCAGAGTTTTTCAAGTTGAGGTAGGGTTAGTGTTGTGTTATAATTCATGAATCGATAGTGGTAAGTGAATAGTGATTATTATTCCTTGGGCATAGTGATCCCCAGGATTTTGAGGTGGCCCTATTAGTGATTTAGTTCTCCTATGTATTAATGGAGTAGCTACTTCTATATCATTTGTCTTGTTAGGAAGGTTCTCACCAGAGTGGTTTTATTATAGGAGGTTTCCTCCATCGATCTAGTGGGGAACAAAATTATTGATTTATTGTTTTTATGATGGAGGCTTTCATTCTTTGACTTGAGTTCATGATTTAGTAATGGTGTTACCTATATTTGACAGGTATATTCCAAGGAGTTTTGATTTGGTGACAACGTATCATGTTATTAGTATCATTTTTTTCTTAGGTTGATTTCTTGTCTAATTTAGAGCATGATTTCTGAGATGCATCTCAGGGGAAGCCATTTAGACTTTCCCCATTCCCCTTCGAATCTGAGTTTTTATTTTAAATTATAATGGATAGGAATAGTTTTATATTTATTTTATGTAAGTGAATGGTTTTATATACCCTTAATGTTTGTGTTTTCATGGAGCATGGATGTGGTGAGTGAGAATTCATAGGTGTTTTGGAGTCCATGTGTGAGTTTTGGCCATATTGAAGGCCACCACGCCATAACAATGGCTGTGGTGAAGCCATATTCAATTATTGGGAGTTATGAGTGAATGTTGAAATTTTTTAAGTCCATATAGAGTATTGAGCATTGAGAAGGGAATTTTGTGTATCCATTTTAGTGTTTGTGTTCACTCCAAGCAGTAAAATGACCACGGTGGTTGACATTTCAAATGGGTGTCCACTTGTGAAAAATGAGCATACTAAAATGAATAGTTAGCTAGATGTGGTGCATAGTGGGTCACCATGTGTAAAATAAGGACCTCCAAAGATAATAGGGATCTTGTTTCTTTGAGAATGTATTGCATTGTCCTGGAAGAGTTGAGTAGATTTGGGAGATGGGGGAAATAGTGATCTGGGTGTCACCCTGCTATAGTCTTTTGTAAGGTTAGGGGAAACAATGATGGAATTTGTATTACACTATTATGTATAGCCTTAGTGGTTATCTAAAGGGATGAAACTCTATGAACCATGTCATTGTATAGGTTTTGATGTTGGTCAATACATTTTATTTTGTTTTTAAAGAACATGATCCATGGAGATTCAAAGGAGGAAATAATAGAATATTCTTTAACAAAGGGGAACTATGGCATTGAGGGTCATCACAATGCCTTGGTGGAGGATTTTTTAACCTCTTATATAAATATTGGTTTGAATTTTCATTGGTTCTATTTCATTTCTCTTCATTCAATCTCTAGCTGATCCTGGACCCTCTCATTATCTGACGACCATTTATTAATAGTTTATAAACTTGTTGGATCATCGAGATCAATATATATTGATTAAAGGAACATTTTAACATATTTAAATATATTCCCATATTCTATTTTCTTCTAGTGGATCATTGTGTTGAGGTACCTCTATTTTGGGGATAAGTATTAATAAATTATTGAATGCGGTTTGTTGTGGATAGGTTATGGTGATGTTTTCTTTGAATTTAGTGGTGGTTGATCCTTATTTCATTCACTATTGTGTGGTTGTTCTTTGAACAAAAAAATAGGAAAGGAATTCCAGACACTCTCCTTCGATTTTTTTTATAAATTTTTATTTTATAATTCTTTTGGTTCTTTGGGTGATTAATATTAATTCACATGATGATGTAAAAAATTATTAAGAAACAATATAGAATGGTAAGTGTTGTGAATGTGTTTTATGTATAATATTTTTTTACTTAATATTTTATTATGGATGATATATAATTAGAAAAGTAATTTCTAAATAACTAATAAAGAATATGATGATTGAATTTATAGTGAATCTAAGGGAAAGAGGTTTGGCAAGAACCTTATGTTTTATGATCAACAATCCCCCTTCAAATTGAATAATTGTTTCATATTTTACAATTGATGTGCATCCCCTTTCTTCTAAGAATTGTTTACTGGGAAAGACTTTCTTGCGGTTGTTTTTAAATGTTATAATCACCATGAATAATTAAATAATAATTTAAGCTGCTAATTAAATGGGATGTTTGAATAATTAGGACTTGAAAAATGGTTGATGCCAGACATAATATTCTATTCCATGGAACATGATTACTGCTTGTTTCTATGTGTATATGGATGAGATAAATAGTGAGGTCATGGTTAGTTATTTTGGTGGAAGTGAAGTGGTTGGCTTTTGAAGAGAGAATGGTTTTGGGTGCATGGTTGGAATATTGAGCGGGTTAATTACCATGAGGTGAGTATGGTATGGGGATATAAAATTTGAGGTGGTTTGTATATACACTGTGGCTTGTTGTGTGGTGATGACAAGGTAATGTGAGACTTTATCACAATGCTAGTTGGTATGGGATGGAATTAATAAATTCAAAAATTTCAATGTATCTAGAATAAATTAATGGTAGGTCATTAATTAAATATCATAATGATTTAAATTGGGATGAATGGAATGGGAATAATAAATATAGTGTGGGAAGTATGTGTTGACTTGTAATGGTAGTATCTGGAATTATGGTTTGGATAGAACTTAATAAATTAAATATATAATTGATATGTAAATACATGGAATGAATGAGTAATGGATTAGAATAAACATGGGTATTGGATTGTGAATGGATTTCCATTAAAACTGGTAAAGTAAATACTAATGAATATGATGTGGAAACGTAATGGAAAATCGATAATTGTATTAATAAATGTTTAAATAATAACCCATGACTGGTTATATAGATTATTTCATGTAGTTTATGGATAGTTGTGTACTAGATTCATTGATGGTATTTAATATGTAGTGGTGATGTGATAGTGTAATATATGATTTGTTATAGGGTTATTTGTGTGCAGCCTAGGTTGGGTTTTCTTTGTGATTATCTTACTTTGTATTTTTCTTATGATTTTTATATGAACCCCACCTGATTGGAGTATTCCATACTAAAACAAAAATGTTTTGTGTGTGTGTGTGGGGGGGGGGGGGTGTTTTCCCCAGTATCTAGGTTAGTTATGGAGGATGGATGAATACCCCTTCTCCGTCACTCTATCTTTAGTAATATAATATAAAACAGTTGGTGGTGATTCTTGGTGATTTCATAGTTATCGGTGGTTCTTAATTATGGAATATTTGGTGGTGATTCATGGTGATTTCTCTTGATTCCTACCCCTTAGGATAGGGCCTCACTCGGCGGCGCAGTGACCCTTCGTGGATGTGTTCGTACACCTGTAGTCTGTGGGTCCGCCTTTTCTCCAGTGATCACGTTGGGGTTTCGCCATGTCCAATGTGGTCGTTCTGTTCGGTGGTGACGAGACCTTCTGATCTTCATTACGGTGCACTGTGGGATTTTTCCTTTCTTCTCCAGTTTATGTCCTTCTACGGTGTTGATAATTGCAGTGATTTTCTGATGGAAGGATTTGATCCGAAGCTGCGGTTTGGGGTTCCATCTTGGGTTTTTTGGCATTGGTTAATCTATTTTTTTGGCTTTGATTTTACTGTTTTTGTGGATTCGTGAAGTTTTCTTGATTATTTTCCTCAATGTTTCGAGGATTATGTTCTTGGATGTGTGGTTGCGTGTTGTTGTTGCGTATGTGGTTTTCATGGCCTGTTTGATGTATTTGTGTTGGGATCTTTTTCTTCTGGTGATTTTTGGCAGGGGACAGAGACGTCTCCCCGGTGGTTGGGTTCGCCAGCTCTCTATTCTGGTGGAATGCTTGATGAATGGATGCAAGGCTCGAGGAGGTGGTGTGTCACGAGGAGTGTGGCATATGGTGTATCTGTTAGATATTTGGTATGATGTTGTTTGTTTTGGAATTTTGAATTTGGATTTTGGATGTGTTTTCTGGATTTCAAATGGTTCAATGTCTGTTTATGGGTACCAAAAACCCAAAAACCGGCTATTTGAAAATGAAAAAAAAAATGATTTGCAGAAAAAAAACATAGATTGAAAGTCAATCATGCCCGTTTTTAGGATGTTATGATGTTATGAATGTGACATAAGCTCAAAACATTTGATAAAGGGATGTGAGAGTGGAAAACCAGTTGGGAAGTTATTATGGGGTGCCTATGATTATATTATTGTGATATTATTTCCCTATATTGTGAATGATACTTAGTGAGTGAGGCTTGTTGAGGCTGAGAATGGGTAGTTGACTTTATATGTGATATTTTGTTTTATTACCTATTCACTAGAGCATTAGTATGGTCTTCTCACATGTGGATGAGTTATCTTTTGGATCATCATATTAAGTATACATGTTATACCCAAATTACATATATATAAACTATTTTTAGGTATTCATGAGGTATTTGGTGGTTTAAATGATATATACTAGCTTAGAGTGGAGAGTTTCTATTGGTGTTGCTAACTAGAATTATTTTTTACTTTATTTTTTCAAGGATAATGGTTATTTATTTCATGAATTATGGTATTATATTATTATTGGATTTTTATTTATTTTATATAGAGTGGTTTTTGTTGGTGGATCTCAGATTATCTTTCATCTTTAACTTCTTTTGATGAGGGAAATTCATCCTATTATGTATTTTATACACTTGGTTCTAGTTTCCAACCCATGTATTATTATAGGTAGCCTTAAGGGGTAACTAATTATCTTCATTACTATCCTAAGTGGGGTGCTATTGGAGTGGAGAGGGGGGGGGGGTGATCATGACAATATAGTAATGTATCAGAGCTTGTGATGGTCTTTAAATTTGTGTGTTTTGAACAACTTTTCTTATGGAAAATCTTCGTTACCAAGGATACAAGATTGTTATTCTTGGTTTCTTCTTGTATGGTTTTATGATTTCATCTCATATGACTCACTTGGGTTCTTGATTTATGATTTATTAATTTTTATCTTTTAGCTCATAGGAAAGTGGTTGGTGTAAACACATCATTCTTAGAACGCAGGGTTTGAATGAAATGTGTGTGCTTGATTTTGACTTATATCATTGAAAATAAAGGTTTCAATTGTTTAAAGTGTAAAAAAAACTTATATGGTGTTTTCACATATAAATTGTTGATGAAATTATACTCATTGTAACCATATTATATCTTTTTCTGATGAAAGGTCATGTGGATCTTACAGTGGGATTCTCCTTATATAGTTCCTCATTATATGAGATGAATAGTGAACCTTTTTGGGTTTTTATATGCATCAAATTCCTGCTTGATGATAAACCCATTAGGGGTTATTGATAAATATATTAAATTATTAAAATTGTCAATAACAACCTATATGGTGTTTCCCAATATACATTCTTAGTGAAATTATACTTATCTTAATCATGTTACCATGTTATACTTGACACATATTATTATGGTATGATTTCATTATATTCTTGGATGAGATCGTCATCCTCTAGGTGTTGTATCGTATGTGTATTCTTGATGTGGATTAGTTCCATAAAGTGGTGGATAGCTTTGAATGTGATGCCTGAGATATATGTATGTGAGACCCTAGAGTGGGTGTGATGACACTTGAGTTTTGGGATGATACTTGGGATGAGGGAAGGTATGTTTTTTATGAGTTATGGACTATTTTATATGTGGTTTATAAGATTGGTGGGAGATCCTAGTGTCGTTTAGATATAGATAAGGATGTTGGTGAGTTAGGTGTTATGTATGAGGGTTACCCAATAGAGGTCTTATCTTAGAATTTTGAATTCTTTATAAATGAGAATAATGAGTAGATTATTTATAATGATATCAGTGTAAGAGAGTTTATACTAGGTATAGAGTATAGGCATGGAGGTTCCTTATGATTTCATGATAAAAATAACTTAATGTGCTTTGGTACCAAGGTTGGTTTCAATGGGATGAATCAGTATGATGCTTGAATTTATTGACTTTGGGTTTTTTCATGATAAGGTACCAAATCATGATCTTATATGGTCAGATTGTGGATGTATATTGAGAGGTTAGGTGATTCTTGATTTGTAATGATGACCTGATAAAATGTGATCATGTGGTTTACCTAAACATATGAGAGATTTCAGACATGTAGAAAAGAAGTCATCAAGGTGCTTCTGGCTAGATGACATTGGTAAGCATGAGGATCATGTTTGGGGATTAAGAGTGTGATCATATTTTTAACAATGTTAAACTTAGGGGAGTGTGAGTTGTGTTTTACACTCAGGTGGTATGAGTGCATACATGCATTATGTTTATATAGGATTGATACAATGTACTCTAGTTACATGAAATTTCATTGAGTAATATATTTGGTATAATCTACGTGTTGGTTGAGGAATAATGGGTTTGATAGAATTATTGTGAGATTGGATTAGTATTTTTGAATAAAATGAGAGACCCCCCATTATAGTGAGTGTTTCCATAGGAAAGGGACTAAGTTTTCATGGTACAATCAACCTGAGAGGGTTACAAGACAAGTAGTATCAGAGATTCATGGGGATGGAACCTATTGGGAGTGTTATTGAGGAGTTATATAAGGAAGGAAATATGGTGGGGTGTTCACCATATACAATTGGATGGAACGGCCCTTGTTATGAGTAAAAATCTATTGGGTGGTGAGGATGAAAATCTTGGTAAGTTAGGAATAATTGTCATTTGATGTTTTTAATTACCACCTAGGTATAAGCTCATTGGAATATATAGGTCATGTTCCATGGATATATGACCCTTGTGTGAGTAGGGTCATAGATGAATGTGACTAGTCACTGGATAATTGATATGAATTTTGGATGGTGGTGTAAAGATGGATCCACTTTAATTGGGTTACTTGGTGAATAAAAAATTTAAAATTTGGGTGTGATGTGAGATGTATTTCATGATTGGGAATTGGGATTGGGATAAATTTGATTAAATTCTAGCATGAGTTGAATTGATAGTGCACTAGTTCTTGGGTGAGACCATAGTTGTTAGTGCAGATGATTGGCCATTGATCTAACTGTGGATTTAAATATAATTTGGGTTTGGACTTTTATGTTAGTACTTGGACGATATTTGGGTGCATTCAAGACTAAACGAATCAAGATAGAGTGTTATGAAAGCATGTCAATCGGTGAAACTGTGCAATTTTTTGGAAAAGTCTCTTATAGGATGACTAATCAGAATCTTTACATGTAATTGGGTATATTTTAATGGAAATGATATCAATAAGATAATTGGACTTCTAAAATTGTGTTTTCTATAGGTGGTTATAATAGTGGAGAGAAATGTGGCTTGAAATTATCCTTTTACGAGATAAGCCTTATGATGGGCAGTACTATAGGTGTGAGAGTGGGCTAGGCAATGACACTATGGTTACATAGAATAAATGAGTGTGGATAAGAACTTTCTTGTTATTTTGGTAATGGAGACAAGATGTTGCTTGATTTTTTTGTGAATGGATTTCCTCATGTTTTGAGTTGAAAAGAAGAAGCATAATTTTCATTCCAAAGTAGAACATAATTAACCGATCATGAAATAAAGATCAATATTGGTTAAGGGTCACTGTTAAAAATAATCAAGGATTCACATGGACAATAATTGCTATGGTGGGGAGGTTATAAAATCCCATTTCTTTAAAAGTCATAAATTTCAAATGGAATTTGAATTTTTGAATTTCAAAGTAGGGGTAGTTCTAATTATTTCCTTTCAGATTGTAATTTTGAGAGCTCTAGAGTCTTAAGTAGATGTTTTTTTGAAATGGATTGAGGCCCAAGAGGTACCCAGGTTACTGAGGTGAGTCTCAGGGGTTTAAATCTCATAAATCAAAAGTTTTTAAAGGTTTTTCACTATGTGAGATTATAGTGACCCATGATAAACATGAATTAGATAGTATATTAATCAAATGATTTAAAAATTACATAACACATTAGTCACATAATCCAAGGGCCTAAGGGTTTATTATCTTGGAAATTATGTTTCAAAAACTCTTATTTTATAGCACTTACAAACATTTCTCTATAATCGTTCTCCTCTTGGCCCTTTCTTATAAATATCACATGATATAATCATATTTATAACAAAGTTATTGGAAACATAAGAAATATGTTAAATCAAGTGCTTAGTAAGGGGGAAACTAATCATAGAGTTATAGATCATAAACATGGAGGAGAACAAGAGGAACACATAGATAGATTAATAAATGATCTAAATACCTTAGATAATAATCATAAAACATGTTAGGGTAATATAAGATCAAAAAAGTATTTTTTGGTATACATAAAATAAAAAGCATATAACATGTGAACATGACATAAAAGTTTAGAATACTTATAAGGCATAATATTGAAAACATGTCATTTTATGGAAATGAAATGAATCATGAATAGTTAACATAACATAATGAAAAACATGGAATTTTTTCATAACTTTAAAAGCTTAAAAACATGCCACAACCATAATAATAGGAAATATTGTGTGAGAAAAATCATTATTCCCATGATTATGTAAACAAACTCATTATGTCCCTGACTGAAAATGTGAACAAACTCATCATTATAACACCCATTTGAAAAAAACAATTATGTCCATGCTTGGATATATCATAATATATTAGCTTAAACTAATTAATTTGAGGGAGATATAGGACCGAAACCATCACCATCCATACATATGTGTTCTACTTAAAATCAATCATCATTATCACTAAAATAACTAATGAAAAAACGAATGGTTTTCTTATCCTTTCAAAAAAATATCACATTACACAAACTTAAAGGATCATAAGATATCAAAAATATCATTTTCCAATAGGGATTATATAATAATAGTATATGGAGGATGATAAAAATGTCACTTT
Source organism: Viscum album (assembly GCA_963277665.1). Lineage (NCBI taxonomy): Eukaryota > Viridiplantae > Streptophyta > Magnoliopsida > Santalales > Viscaceae > Viscum > Viscum album. The sequence goes on from OY728123.1 coordinate 602,606,869, forward strand.
ATTAAAGAACAACTTTGGAGGGTAAATAGAAGTGAAAATATAATTTTTTTGTAAAACCTTTTAAAAATTATTATAAAATATGAATTATAAATTACATTCAAAAAAAATTTTATGGAAGGAAATATAAAATTTTGAAAACCTTATTATAAATTATCCATAATAAATTTCCTTGAAAGTATATAAAGGTATCAAAAAAGATGAGTGAAAATACTTTACAAATGTTTACTTTTTAAAATAATATTTAATTTGGAGTATTGAAAAAGACATAATGTTTTCAAAAATAGAAGTGAAAAAAAATTGAAAAATTTTCCTTTTAAAAAGAATCATTAATAATAGAGCCTTGAAAAAGAAATAAGTGTTATCAAAAGAAAAGTTTGAGTTCCTGATAAACCTTTTTATTTTTGAAGGATAAAAAACCATTTTTCTATTTTTAAATAACCGTTATAAAAACCAAAATTGTTAAAAGGATGGTGAAACCTTTGTTTTAAAATTAATAATGGGGTAAATGATCATTTGATATAAAAATAATTTTAATTTACACTAGATAAAGGAGAACATTTTAGGGAAGTAAAAACATGGATATGGATAGAAAATCCATTAAAAGAAATATGAATTATTTTAAAAAAATGAATTTTAACAAAACATTAGAATCTTCAAGGAAAAATAATTTGGTTTAAAATATGGTTTCCCTATAAAATATGTTGGAAATATATCCTTAAATTATTATTAGTTATGATATATCAATATTAAAAAATAATAGACAAAGAAGATTGGTTAGGACCCTGGAAAGATATTTGGGTCACAGAAACACCTAAGAGCCTTTTTAAATTTTGAATAAAAACACCATGATAGGTATAAGATTAAATAGAACACTAAATATTAGGAATTATAATAGGATCATGGTACAAAATTTCAATAGGAAAGTATTTACACCATTGAAAAGGAAACATGGTTCATAACTTAAACATGTTTCAAGAAATTTATATTTTAGACAAAGAAACACTTATGACTTTATAAAATTTAGGATCAAAACCCCTTTAAAAAATATGGATTATAATTAGAATTAAAATAACGTTATTAAAAGATAATTCAGGATATTATATCTGAAATAGGGAATATATAAACCATATAAATGAAATTAGGTATATAATAAAAAACATGTCTCAAACAGAGTAATTTTGAGATAAAAAACCCTTACATCGTTTCCTTGATTAGTAGATCACACTCTAACCTCCTGTAAACAAAAAAACTCACTAAATTAATATAATATTTAATAAATTTACTCATGAATATTATATAATAACAAAAAATATTTTCAATGGAAATTTACCTTGGATAATAAAATTCTATCATTCTTAGTAATGTAGTATTATATTAAGCACATGTACCATATGATAGAGACCAAAACATTTTATTATAATAATTTGAACATTAAATTTTGAAAATAAAACTGTAAATAATTATTTAAAATATTAAAATGGGATAAAAAATAGAAAATAATATAAATAATGTAAGAAAATTTTCATCTTCACAATTCACCGGAAAAACCACAATCATGAACAAAATTGTAGAAATAAAACAAAATATTAACAATAAAATATTCATATTTGTAATGAAAATATATATAATCCTAAAATAAATTAGAAGTGAGTGAATAATTAATGAAATATGAGGTATTTATTGGGAGCAAGAAAATCATATGATGGTTAAAAATATAGGCATTGTAATAGTAATTGGACTGTTGGAATGAGACTATTGGATTATTAATATGACCATTAGGAATAGAAACTTGACCATGGGAATATTTTCATCACTTATGGAAGTGTAAAATAATATTTTAGTATCTTGTAAATGAAAATATGACCTAATTATATAATTATAGTAGTAAATAAATATTTTAAAATTGATAAAATAAGTTTTTGTATTTTTGAAAACCACATTTGTTTTATTTTCATTTTTATAAAAATGATATTAATTTAAAAGATTTTTTTACATAAAACGGGTTTATAAAATACTATTAAAATCTATTATAATGATAATATATTTTTACGTGACCATAATTAATTTTTCAAGTGGTACGAAAATTGACCATAATATTAAAATTGTATTTTTTTCAAATAAATATTGATTTAATTTAAAAATTAAATTTATCATATTTATAAAATTTTCATAAAATTTATTTCATTTATATAATATAAACATTAAAAAAATCACTAGGTTGAGTTTTTTTTATTGTTCTAAAATAGTTTTTTTGTGAATAGTGAAATATGATAAATTACGGTGTTTAACATTATAAGTTAAATACATGAATGATTTCATAACGGATGATGTAAGAACCCATTAATTCAAAATTAAATTTTCCATTTACTGTATATATTGCCAATAATCAATACTATTGATAGTCTGGATCCAAAATAATAAACTAATGAATATAATATTAAATAACACCCCTTTCCACCCCCTATAAAATACCACCCCTCACGTCCCCTTCTGCTCACATATTCAAAAACATGGATATTTCCATAACCAATTATATTCACTATATTTACCCCTATGTCTTAGTTCTACTAGGCACCCTAAAAGACCAATTCTATGTGCCTTAATGGGTTTTTCAAGTAGATGACATTTAAGAGGTAATATTTTCAAACTACCTATCTTAAATTCTTTTATTCTTATACCTTCTTCTCACCTACCACATACAAAAAAGAATAATAAATCCAATATCATATATATATAATTTAATTTTATATTTTTAATTTAATGTATATCACCCATCCTCTTCTCTTCTCCTCTTATTCTAAAAATGAAACCATTGTCCATTTTATGTCGGTTTACCACCTATGTGGATGTTGAGTTTTTTTCATTAATACATTAATTCCAGGTTTAAACTCACTTTTAATGGTTTTAAATGAATTAAATATGTATATTATATATTTTTTCACATTTTTAATGAATATATGGACATAATATTGAAGAAAAATTAAATGAGTTCGTGATGGGTTGTAAAACCAGTAAAAAAGCTAACCATATAACATTAACATTTTTACTAAATTAATCCTATATATACCATATAACATATGGGTATTTGGAAACATTTAAATTATATAAAGACATTAATATCATTTTATTTGACTTTTATAGTTTTTTTCCTTTGATAAGAATCTCCATATTAATCCTCAAGTGATGCGACCCTGGAACCTTGAAACGAATTCTGTCAAAATAATGAAATTATAAATTATATATCATTTAAATGATCATAAATGATCAAAATTTAATTATAGTAAATAAAATGTATACTTAAAGTGTTCTTAATTATGTAATTAATAATATTAATTTGATTATTCATGACATTAAGTTCTAGTGCAGAATGATTCTGGAATATAAGGTAAGGGATCTCTCCGACCCAACCGATTTTTTATGTTACAGTTTTTGTCTCTTTACCTCACTTTATACCTATATTTTTATTATTTACATATTATAAATTATTTTTATATATTCCCCACAGATTCAACTTGTCTAATTCACCTTTCTTTGATGGATATATATATATTATAATGTTTCCCTTCTAAATTTCATTTGCTATGAAAAACCGATTGAAGAGAACTTATCTTGTTGTCACACCATTTCTAGTACCACTCCATAAAATGTTTTAAACAATCATTAGTTTCTAAAATTTTCCCATTTCATTATGGAAAAAATTGAAAATTGATTTCTAGTTTTATGGAAATTAATATGATATTTCCCTTTCTAAATACTCATTACCCTTTTCCATAAAACCCCACTTAAGAGGTACATTTCCATAGTAAACTATCCACTATTTTTTATAAAATAACTTATATTGGAGATAATCTTTCATTAACAATGATTAGTTTTCATAAATTAATGTCTAATAATGTTTTAATATGTGATTTTATGGAAACCACTATGATATTTCATCCGGTTATGCTATAAGAGGTGATTATGAAACTCATTTCATTCCATGGGTAAAATTTACGTTTATGACTTATGTTTGATTCCTTATATAGAACACACATTAATGTACAAGTTATTATGGGTTCACCCAGATAATTATCTAATGCATTGGGTAATGTTTGGGTCTCATGATACTATATTTATGGGATTAGTGAGTAAACCTAATCCATAATGGGGCTTTGTCTACTATGTGATGTTGTCTTAGCGGTTAGCTTTAACTTATGATTGTCTCATGTTTTATGTTGTTTCCATATTCCAATGTTTACATGATCTTATGATTCCACTTTATTTATGTTATTCTCCCATATGATTATTCATGAGCCTTATATTTCATTATATCATGTTATGCATTTGGAATCATTTGGAATCATTTGTTATTATTTGTTATCATGTTCATTCCCTTATGGGTATTTATAGCTAAACAATAATGTTCATGTATTCCCTAGGTTATACTATTTAGTTTAAGGATCTCAACATGATTTATGATCTCATTATAGAGAAAAAAATAAATAAGTTTTATTTTAGTTTAATGTGTTTATTTTATATACCTTGTCTCCCAAAGATGCTAGGACTCTATATATTGGTTTGTATTTATTAGATATTTATGTAAAAAATCGTGTAATAACATCTTTTAAATGACTATTTCATTATGTATTACCCATTTGTAATTTTTTTCAGAACGAGTTTATTAATTAGTTATAGTGTATCATGACCATTGAGTGTTAATAACTATAACTATTTTGTACATGTTTAATTATTTTATTTTCATTAGCCATCATCTGATATGAAGTTCATTATTGATATATCATTTAATATTCTATAATATTTAAATTATATTGATTTAAAATGTTCTTATTATCATCCTATAGGTGTTTTAGTTACATTATGTGAAAACATAATTGATGACGATCTATTTTTCGCAATTTTAGCAAATGAAAATAATAATATATTAATAAGTTAAATTCTTAATATATTATTTATAGAACCATATTCTAATCATTATTTCATTATTAGATTAAAATAAATTTGTAAGATCCTGGACTCCATGGAGGTATTTCCTTCATTAAATTTTTTGTTTAAATATCTTAATTTGGATAATAGAATGTTTGTTGGCTGTATTGGGAAGTTAAAGGGTGTTTTGGGAGTTCAGGACATGAAAGAATGGGGAATTTTTCCATCGAGTGCATGTTTCCTGGTTGGTGCATGGTTAGGGATAACTGTGTGCCCAAACTATACTGGCCAGGAGGAGGGGCATATGGTTAGGTAATCTATGCATGTGGAAGATCCAAACCATGCAGGCCAGGATAGAGGCACTCCACATGGTCGGTGCACGGTTGGTCAAACCATGTGATATTACAAGGTAACCATGTGACTTGAACCCCTATTCAATAGAGGTTGGTGGACAGTTGGTTCATGATTTATAAAATCATGCTGCCAAACCATGCACCCCATTAAAAAGTAAAAAATTACTAAATTTTCCCCTCGGCATTTTAATTCCCTCACCTGAGTTTCTTCCCCATTCTACCCCTTGAAACCCTAGAGATGAACCAAAGCTCCCAAACCTTCCCAAGGGTGGATCTCCTTAAATTCTATGCCATTTGAAGTTCCATTGGGTGAAGATCTAAGCTCTGAGTAAGTATAACGCTCCTTATACTTATATTTTCTAGATTAGGGGTTGTAGATTTTTCCTTCTTCAAATAAATCCCTAGAACCCTCTTTTTTCCAATGGATCTTAGGTCGAGCCTTCAAAGGGTTCTTGAATCCAAATATAATTCTATGTTTAAGGGTGCGTTCATCTTCGAATTTGAGGTAGGTGGTCTAAAATTTTAATCCCATAGTTTTTTTCCAATATTTTCTTATGTGTCTTGAAATTTCTTTCCTCTTGATGTGATTTTGATTCCTTTAGTAATATTTGTTAAAATGGATGGATAAATTATAATTTATACCCCTAATGATCCCCATGGGATGTATTGAGATTTATTATACCATTTTGGGCCACCCATGGGTGTTCCAATATTCCCAAACATAAAATATGGTGATGTTAACCATGAAATTGACTTCTCTTGAAGAAGATACCATGAAGAACCTATCAGTAGGTTAGGTTAAATAATATATAGGCACTAATGTTGGTTGTGTCTAGTTGTTAGAAATAGAATAAGGGATTTATTGATATAAGGGGAAAAAGCATTAAATGGAGTAATGTGAATGTGTCAAATGGATTGTGAATTTTTAATGGAAATGTATTATTAGAGTAGGGCACATGAAATGAAAAATGTGTAAATGGGATAATGCCTGAGAATTTATGAATTATGTGAAATGGTTTAATGTATGGAAATTATTGATTTTTTTAAATGGGTTAAGTTATAAAAAGGGAAATGGGTTAAATGAGATATGGTAAGTAAACAATAAATGTACTAATGGGTTAAGGCTTGATGATTATTCATGCATTGAGTTAAATGTGAATTGTAAATGTCATGTGTATTGTTTGATAAAGGTTTGTCATATGGTATATGTGGTTAATGGATAAATAAGAATATTCACATGTCTTGGTGGTTTTGGGGTATTGTAATTGAGGATTTGTGACCTTGGGTTATGTTAGGATAAGGCTCCAAACCCACACCATAATGCATGAGTTTGATAAGGGGATTCAGGCTCTATGCCCATAAGAGTTTCATTTGATGAAACTACCTGGAATGAGGTTCCAAGTTAAGTGTAATGTTTTTTTGATGTAATGGTTACTATAGTGAGATAGCGAACTTTATTTACTCGGTTCTACTCAGTACTTGATCGGATTAGACTGATCTTGTTAATGATGTAAATTCCTAACCAATGGAATAAGTGAGGAATATAAATTAAGTGATTAAAATGGTTAAAGTGAACATTGTTAATTAATGGTACCCAAGTTGTCTTCCTCTTACATTGGGATTTATTTAGTTATTTTATGCAATATCCATTTATACTAAGTATTTTTTAGGCACCATTGGTGGCGGGATAATGAATTGTACTCACACCTTTCTTAAGCCAGTGTTGGGTACTCAAGACGATTTCATGGTGGTAGTTCGGGACTAGTGTAGGGACCCTATTCTAGATAGATTAGTTTTTCATGGGATGTGCATGGATGATGATCCATACTTAGAGTCAATACCATTTGTGGGATTTAGCTATTTCTATTTTTTTTGGATTTTCTTTCACTTTAGAACTGTTAGCATGAAACGACATGGTTATTGTTTGGTTGTGGTCTGTACCCTAATTTGGGAAATGGTTAGTAATGAAAGTTCATATTTTATCGTTTATTTTTTACTTATTTGATATTTTATATGTTGTTAATACTCTACTAAAGAGGATATAGTATCCCCAATTGATTCATTAGACCCTCACTGCTAGTCATAACCACTGGCGTATGGGGAGGCGCACTTTAGGTCATGTGGAAACCCAGATCAGGGCATCAGTTTACTGGATTTTGGGTCAGAGAATTTACAAAGTGGTATCAAAGTGGTTCTTTTTTGTGGTATTACTATTTGGGGTGGTAAACATGTGGTTAGGAAGTACTAGGAATTGTAAATAAGCTCATTCATGGGATAAACTTACCCATGTATGATGGAAAACTTAAGTCTCCAGGTTGTGAATTTTTGTTCTTGATGTGTGCTGTTACAGTTGAATGAGGTTTCAAAATTGGGTGATATTATTGTTGCGTGATGTGACTGTTTTATGATATTTTTCTCAATGATGAAATGGAATGATGTTTTGAATTCATGCATCATTATAGGAACCTAGGGATACAGGTGGCATGCATCACGATATATACAAATGGCATGTTTATATGAGACATGAAGGGTATGATTCATTTTACTTTTTTTTAAAATTAAAGAAATAAATGAACAATGAAGATGATGTAAATGGTTAAATTGAAAGAATGTTAAATAATTTTTAAATAATTTTTCTTGATTAAGGTTGTGAATGTTTTGAAAATTTGGTTGTAATAACTTGTGTAATGAGAAATGTGCCCAAGAGGGAAGATTTACATTGTGGGTGTGTAAATGATTTTAATAGGTGTCTAATGAAAGACTTTTACACATTGGTATTGCTTTTTCCCATGTTTTTCAAGACCTTAATAGGGATGTTTGAGGGTATTATTTTAGGTGTGACGATGTCTGTTATGGCAGTGTATGTGGAATGGGGTTTTTGTGGTTAGTGGAGAGCCTTCTCTTATGTAAATTGTGGAATCTTTATGTTATGTGTTCAATGACTCGTGATTGGAATTATTGGAAGATACCACCATGAAGATGTGTTCTAGTTGGGAGAAAAGAGGAAATCATTGATAATTATCTTCTATAAATGGATTATGGAAACCTGCGGATTCAGGGTAACAGAGGAGAGGAGAAGTTTCATGTGAACTTCACTTGTTTTATACAGATGATGGAATGAGACCCAAGACAATTCATGGAAAGTATGTTTGATCTGATATGAGAGATTTAGTTGAAACATCCCCAAATGTTTGCTGTATAGGATAGACCTGAGTCTCCATAGTTCTAGATATAGTCCATATAAATAATTTTGGATCACTAGGAGAATCATCTTGAGAAGAGAGTCAAGCAAGAATCTTATATATTGAGGGGACCGGAAAAGCTATGGTGGGATATATTGGTTCAGACTCAATAGGATGATGGTATGCTATGGAAGTACTTATAATAAAAGCTTCTGGAAAACTTATATCTGGATACTTTGATATAGGAGTGGCTTGAAGAGTTTATGTGGCTGACATAGGTAACTGTGTTAGTGATGGGTTTTTTATGGAAATTTCACATACATGAAACGCTTTGTCCCAATGTTGGAAGGATACAAAGTTAATATGACAAGATGTTTCTAGGATGGGATTAGACATGATATTATGTCACAAGTGAATATATTTCATTTAAAGAGGTTTGAAGAAGTGGTGAATCATGACCTTATTTTAGAAGGTAACTTGAAGGAGTCTTTAGGTGATGGACACGTGACTCTTGTTGGATGGACTAATGGTTCAACTTTTGAGGGAAGGAAGCATCATTTCACAAATCTTCACCAAAGTGTTAGTGTGAAAAGTATTCTGAAGAGAGGATTAACCTCTCAGGGTAGTGACCAGGTGTTTTTCTATAAGTGTGGACGGCTAGGTCACATGTGGTTTCATTTACCCCAACCACAAGTTGAGTACCAAGAAAGCAGAAGAATGTGGAATGCATAGAGGTTCTATAGGAATCCTCAAAATCTAGACACAAATGGAGGATCAAGGCTGATACTGAGTGTAGGAAGGGGGTCAGTTACCCCACATTAGGAAGACAGTTTTACTCTGGTATGATAGAATCCATACTAGCAGAGGAGTAAAACACCAAGGATTCAGACCAAGGCCCAGGGTAGTGGGATAAGTCAGGTTCATCTAGTTTAGTCTACACCTAGAGAAGGATAGGTTGGACCATTGACCATTCAAGGTATGATACTTGTATATTCCATGCTTGATGGTGATTTATTTAATACAATTTCATCACACTCTTTTATATCTTCTCAGTTCTTGGTTGTTTCGGGACTAGTATTGTAACATATGTGTGGATTCATGTTAATGGATACACCATTAGGGATGCGAGTAGGAAATATCAAGCAATGTAAGGGGTGTGCACTCAAGGTTGTTGGGAACCATTTCCTATGGGAATTTATTGCTCTTGAGATTTTGGGATTTGATTTTATTTTAGGCATGGAATGGATAAAATTATATCTAGACTATATTGATAATTACTATCATAAGGTAACGTTCACATATCTCTAGGGAGATATGTGTATCCATCATGGTGAATGGGATGTATTAGTAGGTCGAGCATGGAAATTTTTTCAGTAGTTGGGTGAACTCAAATCCCATGTGGCTAGTCTTATGCTCGATGTTGGGGGGGGGGGTGTAGAACAACTTGTTTTCCCTACATGTGGTGGATCATTTTTAGGATGCTCTTCCTAAGGATTTCTCAGGGATACCACCCAAAAGGGATGTTGAGCTCATGATAGATTTACAGCTTAGAGAAGAACCAGTTTCCATTATTCCATATAGAATGGAATCGGTATAACTCTAAGAACATAAGGCCTAGTTATAGTAACTTGATAAAAATGGGTTTATTCATCCAAGTACGTCACCTTAGGGATATCCAGTGTTGTTTTCTAAGAAGTTTGATGGATTCTTATGATTATGTGTTTATCATAGGAAGAAGAATCACATGAAAATTAATAATTGATACCATATTCCTTGAATTGATGATTTTTTTGACCAATTGGTAGGTGAATCCATGTTCTCTAAGATTGATTTGAGATCAGGGTATCATCAGTTAAGGGTGAGATCTTCTAATATACTATAGACTATCTTAAGGAGAAGGTATGGGTTATATGATTTTGTTTTTATTACATTTGGTTTGACCAATGCGTTGGCAATGTTTATGGTCCAAATGAACTAAATCATTCTTCCTTACCAAGATCAATTCATAGTTTAATTTTATTTACGACATCTTAGTGTACTAAAAAGTTCATTATGATCATTACAAACAACTTGAAATGATCCTTATTACACTAAGAGATCATAGGTTATACACCAAGATATCCAAATGTAATTTCGAGATTGATAGGGTTCATTTCTTGGGTCACATTATCTCTGCGTAAGGTGTGTTAGTGGACCGAGCGAAAGTGAAAGTGGTTGTGTCTTGGGAGCTTCCCAATAATGTGTATGACATTTGATGTTTTTTGGGTTTGGATAGATATTACCGGAGGTTCATTAAATATTTTTCTAAATTAGAAGCACCACTATCAGGCCTAACCAAGAAGGGAATCTAGTTTGAGTGGTCTGGATAATGTGATAATGCCTTCCTGTAATTAAAGTGGTAATTGAAAACCACACCAATTTTGATATGAACTGAGTATTATAATAAATATACATTATTTTGTTATGTTTCTAGTGTTGGTATTAGGGTGGTGTTGATGTAGGATGATCAGGTTGTGGTGTATGGGTCATGACAGTTGAGACCTCAGGAAAGAAATTACCTTACACATGATATTGGGTTGGACATGGTGGTTAATGCCTTAAAATTTTGGCATCATTACTTTTTGGGATAATAGTTCATGGTATATATTGATCATAAAAGCCTTAGGTACATCTTATCTCAGTGTGACTTGAATATTATTCAGTGAATATGGGTTGCATACATGCAATATTTTGACTTTCAACTGGTTTACACAATGGGAAAGGGAAACAGTGTTTCCGATTCTTTGAGTTAGAGGACTCAAAATTTAGTGGTTTATGAATTAGGTTAGGAGTGGAAGATGATGTTTTTTTTTTGCTAAGATGCATCTTGAGGTGCAAGATAGTAAAGGTAAAATGACCCTTTCATCCTTGGTAGTTGATTCTGCACTTATGAGTTTAATTAAGATTGGGAAACATGAGGATCATGAATTTTTGGCATTGAGGGAAAGTATTAAATTTGGGGAGTCACCTTATGTTTGTACCATTGAAGAAGATGGGAGTGTTTATTTTTATGGTCTTGTGGTTGTGACAATGTGTATACATGAAGAGTTTATGAAAATGTTTCATGCATCGACGTTGGAAGTGAATCCTAGTCTGCCCAAGATTTATCATGACCTTTGTAGGAAATATTGGTGGCTAGGGATGAATAATGAGGTTGCGTGTTTTGTGGGGAAATTCCTTACCTTACGTAGGTGAAGGATGAGCATCAATGGCCATGTGGTTTTTTTCATCCATTTTCCATTCTAGAGTGGAAATGGGATGACATGAAGATATATTTTTTTGTTGATATTTAGAGGTTTCCATAGAAGAATGATGTGATTTAGGTGTTTGTGGATACATTGAAATAGGTATCAAATTTTCTACTGATTCGAGATACTTTCACCATTGATTAGATTGATGAGTTGTATGTTTGGGAGATAGTACATTCTCATGGGGTTTTGTGAATGATAGTCTCAAATTGAGAACCATGTTTTACATTGAACTTTACACAAGGATTATAGAGGGTTATTTCTACCCAAGTGTTTTTGAGTATGACCTATCTCCCGTAGATATATGAGAAATCATAACATACAATTCAGGTACTAGAGGACTTATTGATAGGTCGTGTCTTTAACGTTGGTGGATCATGGGAAAAAGATCTATCATTGGTTGAGTTTTCCTACAACAATAGTTACCATGATACGATTCAGATGGCACCATTTGAGTTTCTCTATAGTAGACCATGTAGATATCTGTTGTGTTGGATGGAATATGGGGAATCAAAGTCGTTGGGATTGATTCGTATGCAGGAGATGTCAAAGTAGGTTCAGTTTATCTAGAAGTGGATGGAAAAGGCTTAGAGTTGGAAGAATTCATATGCAGATCAATGTCATAGACTTATTGAATTTGTGGTAGGTGATCATTTGCTTCTTCGGGTTTATCCAAGGTTGGGTCACCATTGAATTCAGAAATATGGAACGTTAGCGCCCAGGTGTATGAGGTCGTTTGATATTGTGGAGAGAATTGCACCAGTGGAATACCGATTGGATCTTCTATAGTGTTATAGAGTTATGGATGATATTTTTCAAGTGTAATGGACTTATATGTATAAACCTAACCCATATAACATAATTTATTTTTAGGATTTTGATCTTGAGGCTGATGCGTCCATTAAGGAGAATCTAGTTTATATTTTGGATCCTAGTGAGAAGGTCTTGTGGGGAGAGAATGTGCCCCTGGTTCATGTTTTATAGTAGTATGGTAATGTTTAGGAAGAAACATAGGAAAGGGAGTCATATTTCTAGGCCATGTGGACCAATCTATTTTCTTCATAAGCTTAGTGATTCTTGGAAGCATGGATCGAGGACGATCCATTATAAGGTGGGGAGGCTGTAAGATCCCAGACTTCATAGAGGTATCTCTTTGTTTAAAATTTCGGTTTAAATATCTTAATTTGGATAATGGAATGTTTTTCAAATATATGAGGTGTTTTGGGGGTGTTTTGGGGGTTCATGACATGAAATAAAGGGGAAATGTTTCCTTCCACTGCATGTTGCATGGTTGGTGTATAGTTAGGGATAACTATGCTCCAAAACTGTGTTGGCTAGGATGATGGGAGCGTGGTTTGGTAAACCAAGCAAGGGGAAGATCCAAACTGTTCGGAACTAGATAGAGGCACTCCATACAATTGGTGCATAGTTTGTCAAACCATGCGAGATTCATAGGTAACCATGCGACTTAGACTCCACTTGGGAATAGGTTGGTGTATAGTTAGGCAAACCGTGTGACCAAACCATGAGCCCCATTAAAAGTGAATGATTACCAAATTTCCTCCTTAGGATTTTAAGACCCTCGCCCAATTTTCATTCCCATTCCCCCTTGAAACCCTAGTGATGAACAAAATCTCCCAAATATTCCTAAGTATGGATCTCCTTCAAATCTTGGCCATTTGGTGTGCCATTGGGTGCAGATCAGAGATTCAGGTAAGTCTAATGCTTCTCTTGCTTCTCTTTTACAGATTAGGGATTTTAGATTCATTATTCTTCTTTCAAAGCCCTAAAACTCTCTTTTTCCAACGAATATAGGATTTTCTTTAATGGGAGCTTGAATCTAGATCTAAGGCTAAGGTTAAGGGCGTGTTCATCCTCAGATTCGATATAAGTGGTTTATATGTTATATCCCATAGTTTTATTGTATATTTGTGCATGTGTGTCATGAAATTTCTTTCATATTGATGTGATTTGATTCCTTTTTTATAATGTTGTAAAATGGATGGAAAAATTATGATTTAGACCCCTCATGATCCCTATTTGATTTATTGATATTGATTAGACCATTAAGGGATACCCATGGGGTGAGCACATGGAATATGGTGATGTTAACCATGAAATTGACTTGTGTTATAGTATAACCCATGGCGAACTGATCAAAATGTTAGGTTAAATCATATAGAGGCACTAATGGTGGTTGTGTCTAGTGGTTGGATATAGCATAAGGGATTGATTGGCATTAGGTGAAAAATGATTAAATGGATTAATCTGAATGTGTAAAATAGATTATGAATTTATAATTGAAATGAGTTAATGGATTCAGGCATATTAAATGATAAATGTTTAAATAGGCTAATTCATGATAATTGATGAATTATTTGAAATGGGTTAATGTATGGAAATTTTTGAATTTTATAAAGGGGATAAGGTACAAAAAGGGAAATGGGTTAAATGGGCAATGCTAAGTAAATGGAAAATGTACTAATGGGTTAAGGATTGACAATGATTCATATATTGAGTTAAATATGAATTTTAAATGATTTTTGTATTTTTTGATCATAGTTTTTGATACAATATATGTGGTTAATGGATAAATAAGCATGGATACTTGGATCGGTAATTATGGGGCATTTAACTTGAGGATCTATGCCCATGGGTCAGGTTAGACTAAGGCCCTAAACCGTAGCCTATAATGAACGGGTTAGAAAATTAGACTGAGGCTCGTTTCCCTTGATAGTTGTATTTGATTAAACTAACAGTAATGAGGATCCAAGTTAGTTATAATGTTTTTTGGTGTAATTTTTTCCCTAGTGAGATATGAAACTTTATTTACTCCCTTATTCTTAGTATTTGACCGATTTAGGCTTACGTCATAAATAATGTAAATGCGTAACCCATCTAACAAGTAAAGAATATAAGTTATGTGATTAAAATAGTTAAAGATAACATTTTTAATTAATAGTACCCAAGTTTTCTTTTTCTTACATTGAAATATATTTAGTTCTTTCATGAACTATATGTTAAGATTAGATATTTCTAGACACAATTTGTGGTGGCCTACGAATTTGTAATCACACCCTGATTAGGTCATTATTGGGTACCCAAGCATATTTCATGGTTGAATGTCAGGACAAGGTCAAGGGACCTATTATATAGAGTTTAGTTAGGATTGAGATGTGCATTGAATAGGATCCAGACATGGAGTTTGGACACTTTTGGGGATTCATCTATTTCTATTTTTTTGGGTTTGGTTTCACTTAAGCAATGTTAGCATGACATGAAATTATTATTGTTTGGTTGTTTTCAGTACCCTGTTTGTGGAAATGGTTAGTAATAAAAGTTCCTAGTTTATTGTTTATTGTTTCCTTATTTCACATGTTATCTACTACTCTGCTAGAAAGGGTATAATCCCCTCATGTGATCTATTATACTCTTTCCACTAGTCGGAAACCTCTAGTGTATAGGGAGGTACACCAGAGGTCATGAAGAAACCCAGATCGGGGCACAGTTTAGTGGATTTAGGGTGAATGAGGTTACAATATTAGTTTTCATGTTTCCATAATTATCAATAATTGAGTTTTATAGCATTGTTCATATAGGTTGTTAAACCAATCCAAACATGAAAATGTTTTATCCCGACTGGTGATTATAGTTAAGGATGTGTTTATTTTGACATAATATCATTTTAACAAAAGATTAATGAAATTTGTTTATGAAATTGAAATATATTTGAAGAAGTTGGTAAAAATAAAGAAAAAATGGAAGGGAAAAAATAATTCTTCTTGGAGGTTGTAGTCCACGCACACACACGATTCACGTTTATTTATTTTTTTTCTATGTGGATGGAAATGAAGCACTAAGAATTGTACCATTAATATAAAATATTCTCAGTATACTAATGATACTGAAGTAATTATATTATTTTGGTCATAAGATATCTGGAAGAGAAATATTAAGAAGAAAAAATTAGGAATAGAATAGTACTTATGTTTGTGACATGATATTTCCTTGGAATAATCCTTAGAATTGAAGGGATTAAGCTAACATGGTGTGTCCAAGGGATCCCGAATGTGTGAGGTAATTTTAGGTGAGGATATTTTGTCATATTTTTATGAATATTTTGAATGATATGTTTATGTTTTAAATGGTTCAAGCGATACCCTTTTATAAGAGAGGAAAATAGAACTTTTAGAAACACCCTTTATATTTTAATAATTCCATGACACTATTACAAGGTAAATGGATCCAATGTTTTGAAATAATGGATATTAGGGTGTTTCTGGGTTGAGAAAGTCCCAAAAAAAATTTCTACACAAGTTTTAAACATTTTACAGGGATTTTACTATTAAGTCTATATTTTACTCTTTTAATTTTAAACTAGGTAACCAGTTTTTAACTAAGCGATTTTACGTTTTATTAAGAATATATAATAAATAATATAACCAATTTTGGGAGTGTTAGAGATATTTTTAATATATATTTAACCTAATCCAATTTCTAAATGTTATAAAATTAACTTTTTAATTAAAATATATTGTGTCTAGAAAAACTATATCAGAAGAAAATTGATATTTTAACCATTATGGATTCTTATTTTTTATTTACTATTTATTAACAAATAAACGAGTGTTAAAATATTTATTTAGATGTTTATAAATCATTATATATTCATTATATAAAGTATTTTATTTTAATTTCTTTGATATAAATTCCTTGGTATTAATAAAATAATAATTTTAAAATAATTGTTTCACCATTATAGTGATAATTAGCGTCAATCCTATTATTATAAATTTTATAACTAAAAATGAAATTTGACATATTAAATAACACTAAAAATATTATATCAATTATAATAATTATTTTATCAAATTCAATTTCTATGGGTAGGGAAATTAATCTCAATGTTAAAGCTTGCAACAGTTAAAAACATGCTTTTAAGAAAGTTGTATTTTTAAGAAAAAAGATTATGTATAGGAAAAAATTATAAATGATATTGATTATGATTATATAAATTGGATTATAATTGTTTATATAATACTTATATGATAATAAAATAAATCCAAAACCTAATTTCCCTATGCTTAAATTTAGTTAGAGAAACATATAAAAAATAGTTTTCATAAAATATTACTTGATTTTTTAAAAACATTTTCATGGTTTTATAAATTGAAAATTGTAATTATAAATCATTTATGTTAAATTATAAATATATATTTTTTGTTGAAAAAATATTTTAGAAAATTATATTACTTATAAAAATGACGGTATTAGGAAAATTAAAATTTTGTATTATTCACCTAAAAATTAATTATTTTTGAAAAATCTAAAAAAATGCATATTACGATAATTTTGTTCTGAAAAATTAAGAAATGAATTTTAATTTATCATATTTAAATTATAAATTTATTATACTTATATTTTTAAAATAAAATATAAAATATAAAAAAAGCGACTTTTATTGAAAATAACCTTTTCAATATAAACACATTAATTATTAACCATTTAACGTTAATAAATATTAATGGGTTTCTATAAGATCTATTATAGTATATTTATAAGTAATGTATTACTAATATTTTGTAGTTTTTATATGTTGGATGTAGAATTTTACATAAGCTATATAACATAGTATTTATTTTAAAGGATTCAAAATTCCAGGTCATTACAACGCTTACTGCATGGTTAGGAGAAATAATGTTGGAAAACCATGCGAGGTGGGTTTATTCGTGGGAATGAAACACGATTTTCACTTGGTTTTAGATAAACCTTGGAAAAAATGAATTCTAGTTTTAGAGATGATTTTCATTGTTGAAACACAATTTAGAAAACCATGAGGATAATCCATGTGATGTGGATGCATTGACACAATGTCATTCGCATGGTTGGTGTACAATTTGGAAAACCCTACATCCAAAAATTGTGGCCAAATATATTTTATTAAAAATTGAAATTTCCCATTTATCCTTTATTATTTTATCCTTTCATCACCTCTTTTCCTTCTTTGTGCATTCTCGGACCAAGGGGTCTCCCTCAAACTCATTTTCTTCAACCCCCATCAGATTTAGGGTGTTTTTATGGTGATCTTTGGTGATTTAAGGTGATTTTACTCCTATTAATTCCTCTTTATTCCTATTATTGTATGATTATCCAATTTAGTGTGACATAGTTATAAATTTTGGAGATGATTCCATCATATCATGTTGGAATCATCATATTATGAAAGGGGTTTTATATGGCATTATTAGAGGATTTCCTAGGGGGATAGCTGCATGTTGTTTCTCATTGTTCCATTAAAGATATGTTTACATATGAATTTCTATAGGGGTTTTATTTTATATTAAATATTTTTTATATTTAATTGGTGTTTTAGGATAGTGATTTTATTTTTTATATTTTTGGGAGTATGCCATGAACCTTCTATAGGTGGTTGTTTGACATTTTAGTGTGATGATGACAACTGGTGAGTTATTAGGAATTTATCAATAGTAAAATTAAAAATTAAAAATAATTATAAACTATTTTAATAAATTTATTTGGTTATTTAACCATGATTTAGGACCTTGGGAGGTGATGCGAGGCTTGGAAAATCATATTCAGTGATGATCAGGCAGTGACCTAAATTGAATGGCTTCAAATTTGAGGTTGGTGGTCCCTAAGCATTACCCTTTGGGTTATACATTCTATATGATGTATGATATGAATTATCACTACTTATGAAGATTTTAATTTGTAATTTAAATAGAATTTTTAATTAGAATAAAATACTTATGAATGGATTAGACAGGTGTCAAGTCCACAACCCACCCTTAAGCACTGGCTTGATACCTCAAATATCGATGGTTGATGAATTGATTATAAATATATTATTTGATATTTATAGACTTTAATGTGGTTAAATTAAATTAAATTAAATTATTGGGACCTATTATACCAATTGATAGGTTCCCTCCGTGATCTCTAAGTATAGAAGAGTGTTAGATTGAAATGATCGACCAAATTAGGCCATGTGAGAACCTGAAGATTCCTTAAATCCTCTAATCTAGATGAGATGATAAAGGGGAGTTTGATTGGGAAAATTTAGGTTGGATTACCTGGGAAGGTTTTATCTAGGTATATTGATATTATATTTTGTGAGTATACTATAATGGGATGACTAGGGTATTGAGACGGGATTTAAGACTTTTCTATAGAGATGTGCTTGTATGGATTTAACTAGATTGCCAGTGAGGACTTGAGATGTCTACGACTATTCCAAGGGATTTAATACCCTATCAGTGATGGGTTATGAAATGAGAGGTGTTAACGGAACCATATAGGGTGTCTGTGCTGCAATGTGACTTAGGGGACCTTAGAGGGTGCCCCATTGAGATATGGATCCTTGAGAGGGTGTGTGCGGGGAATGTATAGAGACGATTCTAGGTGTCAACTTCAAAACTAGATAAGTAGTCTGATTTAATTGTTCCTATGATGATTATGTGGGATATTATAGGAGGTATTCACCATACTCAAGTCTCATGAATGGAATTCTAAGGGTTGATCACCTAGGATTCATCCGATGAGCCTGTTATGTTTCAATGCGATCACAAGGAGAGAGAGTTACTCTAATGATTCTCTGGTTTGATCATGGGTGGAGAGTGTGAACTTTATGACTATGGGATTCCTAATACATACTCACATGATATGGGTTTTGATCTTAAAATAATAGGATTTTCGTCTGGTCTCTTAGGATTCATCCATTTTGCCAATAATATTGGATGCCTAGGAATTACTCATATTATATGACCACTGAGGCTGATTCTATTGGTATTTTTGGGATACTCACTTGGATTCAAACTTTGGGAATTGAATCATGAGGCTCATCAGATAATACCTAAGATTTTTAGGATCCACTTTACATGTATGGGATTCCCATTTTACTATATGGGATCCAGTGAGTATGCCTGATGACTATGGGATTAAAATATTTTTACCCCATATCTGGTGAGTATACCTGACTATGATTCCTAAGGTACTTCTCATGATTCATTCATTGATCTAAATTATATATAATTTACAATAATGTTCTCCTTGGAATCAGTCATTGAGGGTGATACTATTTTATTTTCAATGAATTCATCATATGAATCAATTGTGGGATTGATATTGGTCAGTATGGCTGTGTGACATTCTCAAGGACACTTTGGCATTAGATGAAGCAATCTTGGGTTGATCCTGGGTTTCATGTTAAAACCCAAGTATCAACAATGGTTATTTATTGACACATTCCTAGTTTATTTATTCATTAAACTTAGAATATCATGTGAACTTACACCACTTTATTGGTTTTTATGGGATTCCATTTGTAGTGAAATATTGAGTCATACTCACACATTAATCTTGCCGCCATGGTACTTGGGTACCTAAGTAGACTTTAATGATTTTATGTCCCAGTTAGGTAGAGGCCCAGAGTATCTTGATCTAGTGGGATAGCTCAGATGGGAATAGAGACTAGGATGATGAGGTTTGGTTATAAAAGTAGAGCCTTAGTTTATTTTAGTATTTTATTTATTTTTATATATTATTGTCTTAGTAGGCAGTTAATTTTGTATGATGGAATTACCAAGTGTCTATATGATTATGTACCTATGGCTTCATTTATTATTTATGATTCAGATTTGTTACATTTTTACTCTGATGGTTATCATGGTGGATGAGGTTTTGTCTATTTTCCACTATGTTTAACTCTAATATGAGGGTCTATTCTTACAGTGTAAACTGTCTAGACCATCACTACTATTTGGTAGCCTATGGCATATGTGGAGGCGCGCTTGAAGTCACTTTGAGACCGTTGGTTCACGCAATAGTTGAGTAGACTAAATAAGTGAAATTACATAAATATTATCTTATTGAATTATAATATCTTAAATAATTTATTTCTCTTGGGAGTTTCAATTTCATTTAATCTCTCCCTATTCCTTGTACTTCAATTCACACATCACCAAAGTTGTAAGGGTTGTTGTTAAACTAATTTACTTTCACTAAGTTATGACCTTTATTCTTGAAATTTATCCTTTTATGTTTTGTTTCTGCCACCATATGATTTTATTATATTTTAGTCCCTTTTATTTTTTTTGTTTACAAGTATTATTTACATTTATCCACCCTTTGGTTCATAATACAACCAAATAGTTACTTGTATATAGATTCAATATTATATCTTCTTTACAGTCAAAAATAGTTTTCCTCCATTCCCATATTTTTTATATTGTAACAAGAATTATATTCTATATAATTTAAAAATTGATTAATTTCATTATATATTTCCTTTTACATTCTTTACGAATGTTTTAAAATAACCATTTTATCTTTTTCCATACGGGTCATTTTGGACTTTCTTAATGAAAGTGTAAAAATAAACTCATTTTTAACATCTACAATAAGAGAATATTTTCCTGATTTTTTAATCATTTTTCTTAATAAAATTTCCTATTAACATTCACATGGGTTTTCAAAGAAAATAATCTTCTTATTTTTCTATGGATTTTTCATTTTTCAATCTTTTTTAATGTTTTATTAGAATAAATAAAGCGATTTCAATCCACTTATGCATATTTTTATCTTATATTTAACATTTCATTTTTTTAAATTCATTTATTTTCAATGTTTCAGTATTTTTAATTCTTATAAAATTTATTTTTCTATTTTCCACTTTTCACCTCTTGAAATGGATTTATAAAAACAACTTAGGTGGGTTTTACAACCATATTACAAAAGCATTATGAAAATTCAGTTTATAATTTTTATTCCATTTCCTCTCAAAATATAAAATATCTATCTCCCTTGAAGTTATGTTTCATGTATTACCCCTTAAATGATATTATGAATTTAGAGTTTATACATAAACTTATTCATAAGGGTTATATTCTCTATCACTCTTCATCTCTCTGTTTACTTATTTTCGCCATCATTTCCATATTCATTAATTTCATAGATAAATTCTATTCCACTTAAACTATTCCTATTTTTTTTAGAATTGTCTTAACTATATACCAATTATTCTATATAGTGTTATTTTTAATTATTCTTACAAAGAAATCTATTTTATTCATTGACGGGGGAAATATCAAAAATTTGTATACTTATTATGTCAATACAGATGTTTATTGATCAATAAATATTTCTATATTTATATTGTATTATTTAATTGTCCCTTACTATAATTAATGAATTGAAACTATAAGGTGATTAGTAGGGTCTAAAATTATAAACCCCCTTGATGCATATGTAGGTCTCATGATACAATCTAGCTTAGGTATTTGGTATAAATCTTACCCATTTATGTATGATGTATTGACACAAGGCCTTGATGATATGTTTATCAGGTTTGAAATTATACATTTTATCACTATAAAAATAGATATTGTTGTCTATGAAATTATTTAAATTGTTAGGCTATCCATGTTTGTATTACATGCTCATGTTTTTAGTTATAAAGTTATTATTATTTATTCTTTCAATATTATTCATGACATTTTTATTACATGATTTCATCCACTATATGCTGCCACTTTATGAGAATATAAGATCAATATTATTATTTTAATTTTCCCTAGATTATGAATATGAGTATTATAAATTATTTTTATATAAAGATATCATGTGTGGATAATTTTTTGGGGATATGTTGAAGAATTAAAATTAAATATGTTTCCTCGGTTTAGTAGGGAAAATTTCTATTTATGGGAAAAATATGTGTTTTTTTAGTTAAACTTTTTCCATAACTCTCAGAATATACAATCCTAAATGTTTATTGGTTTGTAGGTGACTCTATTTTTTCTTAATATTGTAATTATTAAATGTTATTTTTTGGGTTTCTTTAGTTGGTTTCTTAACCAATATAAAAATAATATGTTTTTATTACAAGACTGGGGAGTTTGGGTCCGGGGCGTCAGAGTTGTTATAAAATCAGGGTTTAGATAAATTTATAGGTTATAATGTTATAAAATGAGGATAATTTAATACTTTCAATGACTGTAATTAGTTAAAAGGAATATTACCCTTTTTAGTCCTAATGTGATTAAATTTTATGATTACTAATGATATTTTTGGAGAAATTTATTGGGGTTTAAGAAGAATACATGATTATCGATAGGTATCCCTTATGTATAGTATATAATTTTTTGTCAAGAAAATTATATTTATTTTGGGAAAGTATTAATATATTTTTGTGAGTAAATATGATTAAGAAAAATATTTTTTTGAAGGTGATTAATATTGTTTTAGGATAAAGGTTATGATAGAATTATGGTTGCATATGTTTCCAAGAATTTTTGGATTTAAGATATAGTAAGAAATATCTTGATTCATTATTATTTGGAATTAGGAATAGAATTCATTAATGGAAACTATAGGGATAAATATAAATATATGAAAACATATAAAATTTGGGTAATGTAAAGAGTGTGTGATTTATTAGAAATGAAATCCTTTTTAAGATATAAACAAGTGGATAAAAATGCTGTATTAGATGCACATCTGGGTAATAACCTTGAAATAGGTCAGTTGGGTATTAATATGATATTTACTCAGTTCACAACAAAAGGTCCTAACTATAGAAATGGTTTGGTATACCCCAGGAATATGCTTTGTATGATTCAAAAGATCTCTACAAACCAGTATGATTGATTTAGATACATTTTTATATCAGGATCCATGACTATATTAATAATACCCTCATCTACTTTCATTGGTGAGAGAAATTAAAACTACAAGGATGCAATTTATTTAAGGGTGTAGCATGTAACATTATGATATTTTATAAAGTGTATTGTTTTAAATAAATACTATGTTGAATAACTTATATCACATGTAACACTGAACTAAAAAAAGCATGATATATTAAAAAATTATATGTATTAAATATGACTGTTATAATATAGTATTTGAATTTGTGGTATAAATAAAAGTAACCTTACTTTGAGATCTATGCAGAAAAGAGAAGAAATATAACAAATAAGTGAGATTATTCCTTATAAGGAAAATTTGTTTGAATGTGGAAAGGAAGTAATAGGTCTAGGATTAGTCATATTCCAAGCCTAAGAAGATATTCAATAAGTTTGAATTGAGATAAATCTTATATGAGAGAAGTTAAAGACTATAGAGATCAATATGAGATCCATTCCAGCTAAATCACCACCCATAATAACCACTATTTCTTATCTTAACATTAGATCCTATTCAGAGGTATTTAGGGGTTTTATAAATAATGGTTAGGATGATATAAATTTGAAAATTTTAATATAATACAACTTCCTGTTACAATGAATTTTTATAAAATTAAGTATTAAAATAAATTGAAAAGGTTTTATTTAATACAATGTGTTGATTAATTCCTATAAAATAATTAATTAATTTTAAAAACTAGGAATAAAATCATTTTATATTTAGAACACTTATTTTTTAAAAATTTTTATTTTGCCTTAAATTATGTATTTTTATCTAAATAAAACAAATTAATCACTTTTGAATAATGAATTTAAGTTAATTTTTTTAAAATATATATTAAAAAAAATTAATATGCATTTAGTTATTTATACCTTGCATGGAATTCGAATAAATTCACTGTATTCTTAAAAATAAATTTTTATAAAAAATGTTTTTCACTTTTTATGCTATTATCTTAAAATAAATTTTTCTTTCAATATTATATATTTAATCAATTGAAATTTATTTACTTTTTAGAAGTAAAATTTTAAAATTAGGTAATATGTTCAATTTAATTTTTAATCATAAAATTACCTGAGCAAGGTAAAAATTAGTCACCACAATAAATGATAAAATGAGATATAAATATTAAATTAGGAGGTGAAGTCCCAAAATATCCCAAAACCTCATATCTAAATGAGTGTATGAGTGATTTCATTACCATAAAATATATTTTACTCTATAATTATTTATTTTGGATTTACTTTCCTTGAATAATGCATATACTTTAATATTAAAAAAATTATTTTAAAAAAATACCACCCCTCTCACCTATAAAAGGACCCCTTCACTGCCCCACTTATGCTCACATCTAAAGCCTCGTATTTGAAAAAAAATCGACCAAAATTCATCCACAACCCTCTTTACCATGTCTTATTTTTTCTTTTATTAACAAAATACTAATCTACAGTGGCTTACGGAGTGGTCTAAAGGTGGATATGAAAGGAATATGTAATTCTTTTAACCGAGTTCTTTCATGTTTATTTATTTCTACACCATCTCTAAATATATTATAAGCATCCTAATATAATAGAATCATAATCGTTATAATACTAATATTTTATTAATTTAATGGAACAACCATTGTCTACCTTCCTCCCATTGAGTATAAAATGAAAATTTTACCCGTGTTATGGTCAGATTATCAACTCCATGAACGATACATTTCAATTTTTTTTGTGAACTTACATGTATGGGTCTAAGATTGTATTTAATTAATAAATACTATATTTATGACATTATTAACATTTTGGAATGAATAATTCATCAATATATTAATAATATTAATAATAAATATACATTTAAATTTTACTATGAAACAAAAGAATACCGAGACAGTTTTCTTAATTTGAATTTATTTTTGAAAAAATATTAAACTATATAATTTTTGTACTACTAGAATTATAAATAAAAGATATCTCAACAAATATAGATATTATGAAACTATTTCATTACTCATTTGAATATAGTTAAAATTTCAATTCAATTTTGGTCGAATTGACCGAATAACTCCAAGTGGTCAATGGGAGAAAATAAAAAACAATAAATGAATATCATATGATAATAAATGAACATTAAGAAATAAAATACACATGAAAATTTCTAAATAAAGTATTTAATAAACTTAATTTGGTTATTCATATGGTTATACACATAAACCAAGTGAGTTGGGACTTGAGGTTTGGGCACTTTGTCTATATTTCAATTCATCAAGAAATGTTTCTTATTATGTAACATTATACTTTTATATAGAGTAAATACTAACTTTTTAAGGGTTTTTGTTAAATTAATTTACATAAATTTAGTAAAAAACATTAGTCATGAACTTTATCATTATAATTTTAGTTTCACCTACCCTATGATGATATTATAATGCATTCCCTCTTTTTTTTATAGGGTTTATTATTCATCTTGACATTTCAACTTCGAGTAATTCACAATTCAACCAAATGGTAGTCTGTATATGGACTTAACATTATCTCTTTTTTACAACTAATAATCATTTTCCTCTATGAGAATTTTATTTATAATTTTCCATTAATGATCTTATCACTACCTTAATGATTGCTTAAGGTAATATTTTTTCCATTAAATTTATTTACTAAGGTTTAAAAGAATATTTTTAATGTTTACTACATGGGTTAATTTTTAATTTCTTTATATAAGAAGATGGAGAGATTCTCTCTCAAGGATGGAAATCCTTGCACAAATCTTATCTATAAGTGATGATAATATTGTCAGCCTTATCAAATACTTGCTGCATGTGTAAATTCATATGTTGGAACTGTTTTATATGGTGATGTTGGGGAGGATGAAGATGAGACCATTTTGGTGGTGATTTTGGGGTTGATGATGAAACCTTTTCAGATGTGCGGAAGGATTGAGAGGAATATATACTTTTTAGATCAGTAATATCGACTTTCAATATTCAACTTCAGTGTATGGGTGCATATTGGAGACGATGTGGGGAGTAGGGGAGGATGATTTCCAGTGACAAGTGTGACCTAGGTGATAGCCTTCGATTGGAATGGGTGGTGATAGCACCTCACGATTTTCTTTTGTAGGCTGGCGGGATATGGCTTCAGACTTGGGATCTTGGAAGTTGGATAGTGATGGGTAGATGAGATCCTTTCTGGTCTTTCCAGGATTTTGGTGATGGAGATGAAGGTAGTTAAACTCGAGATTCCACCTAGACTCGTTCGAGGCCTGTAAACTCGACTCGTAGACTGGACTCGTAGAAACATAAGAGTCCACTTCAACCTCATCCAACATCACTATCAGAGACTTTCTTGTAGCTTGAAGGTTATCAGATCAAGATGTATCATACCAAGAAGTGAAAATTTTAATATGAAGCTTACTCAAAATAATGGGAGATTAGATGTGGAGGATGTTGTGATAGTGGGAGCTAGTATTGCCGACCTGTCCAAAACTTTGGGAATTCACAGGTTGGGATGCATATGCTTGGTGTTGAAAGCATTAGATAGTCTAGGAGTCTCAGTATTTTCACTGAACCTTTTGTCGAAAGCTTGGAAGGATTTGGATTCTCTAGCCATCTCCCAATCCAATTTACAGCACTATCAAAACCTCCATGGGGTTCTTGTTACATTGGTAGTATCATGACTTCCAACTGCAGTAATGTCTATTAAAGATGCCAAAATGAAAAAGGGTAAACAATAATTAGGTTTTCTGTGTTTATAGTAGGAAATTAATAGAAACAATGGTCATTGAATTACGGGATGAAACCATCAAGTACTCCTCCAAGGTGTTCCCCATTGATGAATCTGGCCCCTTAAAACTCATGCTTCTTTCTGATGGGTCCAACCTCAAAACCAAGGTTTTAACTAGCTATACATTCTTCCAGGAAGGTCACAACTTGGGTAGAAAATTCCTAAAGTTCATTGGAGAAGGTTTTCATGGGGCCTCTTCCCTTTCATCTATCAATCCACACAAGATAATAACATAGAAACAAACGCATCAAAACTGAAATAATTTGTATCAAGTAAAATGGGAATGTTACCTAATCAAATAAAGAAGGGTATAGAGAATACCCAGCTAAATGAACAACATTGGTTTTCTTTATGAAGTGCCATGAAAAGTCAAATTAAAATATTTTCGGGTGATATAATTGACAATAATATATGAGAACGGTTGTAGGAATATTAATTCAAATTGGCATGAATCATTTCATAGCAATGTGTTTGCAATTTAAATAAGAAGCAAAGAAATA
Organism: Viscum album; assembly: GCA_963277665.1. NCBI lineage: Eukaryota > Viridiplantae > Streptophyta > Magnoliopsida > Santalales > Viscaceae > Viscum > Viscum album. The sequence continues at coordinate 602,634,587 of OY728123.1, forward strand.
TCAAGTTTAAAAAGCCTATTTTCATTCAAAACCATAAAAAAGGACTCAAACACATAAGAGGTTAATTTTATTGTTTGAATGATAAAAGCAAACACTTTAATAGTTTTCTCCTGAAATTACTCTTGAATACAGATTTTACATAAAGAAAAACTCATCATCTAACCTTGTGAGATGAGAATCAAACCTGGTATGAAGATAAAGAATAGGAATAAGAAATCCCAATGCGTGAACACCAATAAAATATTCTCAAAATTTTAGAGAAATGAAAATATTCCCCTTAGTTTCTATGCATTTTAAGAGTTGGATCTGATTGGGGTTCAGCCTGTGGAATATCACTCCAAATTACTTCATGATATATAAATATTGAAAAAATAGATGACATCTAATTTAAATTTAAATTTATGAATAAAAATAATAATTTCAATAATTAATCCAAAAAATAGTGCGTGAAAAATTATATACATGGATATTGGATTTAAAATACTTTCTCAACATGAAAAACAAAAGCCATATAAATGGACAAGATTACCACATTTGGAAGCTTCTCACTAATACAGAGAATGCATAGTACCTACTGTATAGGGACCCTAAACAACCAGTAGATAAAATAATTGATGACTTGATGAAGAGTATGACTACAAAGAAAAATATTGGGAAAATGGTGTATATTAAACAGAGTGTTGCATCAGCTCAAGTGATGAAAGATTACTTAATTTCTAGCATTCTCAGATGTGGAGGGAGTTCCCCAAAACCATAGGCCTCTCTAGAGGTTTGGGTAGACACGATTAATGAATTTCAAAAGGGCTCATTATCAACTCCTCTTGGAATTCCAATGATTTATGGGATAACTGTTTTCCATGGACAGAACGGAGTGTACAAGGAAATGATCTTTCCTCATATAAAATTGGACTTAGAACCACAAGGTATCCTTAGATTGTGAAGAAGATTGGATGGTTTGTACCTGGAGAGGCACCATCGAATGTGGTTGGTTTGTGCCTTGTGAGGTAACTCCGGAGGTACAAGGATTCAATGGTGGAGAAAAGAGGAATAAATTTAACCCTAGGTGATGCGTGGTGCGTCGGATTCCTTAAAAACCCTCAAATTTGAAATTAAAAAGAAACGTCATCTCACCCGATGGAATCATCGAATCTTCCTGGGTGACCGATTTCCCTTCGAGTTTGTGGGTTTGAAGCTGATTCTACAGAAAATTGATTCTCTAGCCGAGTTCACTCGAAGGGTGTGAGTGGATCCATGGAATAGTCATATTGTATGAGTTGCCTTTCGATTTTGACTACCTTGATGGAGACTTCTACTTGGCTAGATGTTTTAGTTTGGTGATGGATGTTGTTGGCCGAAGTCTCTTCGAACGGTGTTGACCAATGAATGAAGATATTTCCCGACGATTTTCAGATGGCGAGGGTTGTAATGGTGGGTGATTTGAGATCTGATTATGCTTTCGGGTAGATGTTGTGTTTTCGGTGATCAGTAGGTGGCACATCAGTCTTTTTGGTGAGAAGACGTTGATCGCATGATGGGACATGGTAACTTGGGTTGCCAGGTGGCTTTGACCCTATCTGTTGTAGACTTTCTTGAGGGTGTGGGATGGGTCCATTGACATTTCAAGGATCTCCCTTGATACTGACTAGGTGGTTATTGGAAATAGTGTGAATTCTGGAATTTTGGTATGCAGGCTAGGTGGATTTTTATTGGCCTTCCATGGGGATTCAGCCCATGTACTAATGGGTGGGCATTTTTTTAGGGTCCTTAAGTCTCGTTTTTGTCTGGTACTTTGTTGGAAACTTCTGTGTTTAAGGTATTTGGTGTACTCCATTGATGTTTCATCTTACTTCATTTGTTTAATAAATTTTGGGAATTGTGAGATAAAACTCATGATATGCACCTTTTTGAGTATTTTGTTACTTTCTTTAAAAAAGTATGAAAATAATCTCATCTTTAATTCACACCACATGATAAAATTTTCTCTGTTTTATAATTTTTTTTCTTTAAAAAAGCATAATTTTAAAGTTTCCATGGGTTTTTAATGAAAATAATTTTCTCATTCCTCTATGAAATTTTAAATTTAAAAAATAAAGGTTAATGTTTTACATTAAAAAATAAAGGGGTTTCATTATACTCATGTATATTTTTACCTTTCACTCCAAATTTTCTTTATTTTTTAACTTCATTTATTTTAAAGGTTTCAATATTTTTAATTATTTTAAAATTAGGGTTTCCAATTTTCACTTTTCACCCCTTGAAATGGATTTATGAAAATGACATAGTGATTTGCTTTTATAACCTTATAAAAAAATCTTGTTGAAAATTTGGTTTATAATTTCACTTTTATTTTTCTCTAAAACTCTAAAATCTCTATATACCTTAGAGTTATTTTTCATGTATTACCCTCTAAATTATCTTATGAATTTATCATTGATACCTCACATTGATCGTAAGGGTTTTTTTCCCTATCACTCTTCATATTTCTCATGTTTTTATTTTTCTCCTTCACATCCATATTAATTATTTTCATGGATATATTCTATATCAGTTCCAAAATTTCTATATAGTGTTTTATATTTTTTACTTAAATGTATACCCATTACTCTATATGGTGTTATTTTGAAGGATGCTTACCAGAAAAGCTGTTCTATATATTGACTAGGAAAATACCGACAATTTTGTATACTTTTTATTTCAATATGTATGTTTATCGATTACTAAGCCATGCGGATAATGTATTATATTGTTTATTCATTCCTTCATAAAATAAGTGTGTTATACATAATTAGTAGTAGATGGGGCCTGGAATTATATATCCCCTTGATGCATAGACAAGTATCATGAAACAAATTATCTTTGGAATTTGGTGTAAACCTTACCCATTTATGTATGATATCTTGGAATGAGGCATTGAAGGTATGTTCATGATGTAATTAATTAATCATTCCATCACTATAAAATAAATTATTTCTATCCATATGTTTATTTAAAATTTTATGTTATCCATGATATATTACATGCTCATGTTATTGGTTATGTGGATTTCTATTATTATTTATTCCAATAATATAATTCATGCATTGTTTATTCAATGATAACATCTTTTGTATTATACCACTTACTGAGAATTTTAGCTCTCCCTTCTTATGTTTTGTTTTCCATATATTATAAATATTATTATTATTTGTGATATGTCTTGATGGGTATCATTTGTGGAGAAATTTGGTGGGATATTTTGAAGTCATATGGTAAAATAAAAGCCCTCAATTTATTATAAAAATATCCCATTTGATAGGAAAGATAAGGAATTTTTTAGTTTAGGTTTTTTCTTAACTCTCTAAAACTATAAACATAAAAGGTAATAGTTGTGTAAGTGACATAATAATTTTTATTGACATTTTAATTATGGAAGGATAAGTTTGGGTCACTCTAGTCATTTTCAAAAGCAGTATAAAAAGATTATTTTTAGCACTAGATCCTGGAGTGTCAGTATAGGGTGTCATTGGTTAGATTGTGAACTTATTTTAAGGGGTAACTTTATATTAATTAAATATCATTAAAATGGAACAATCCACCCCCTATTGAGTCTTTATCTATACCATCCTTGTGAAAATAATCATTTTATAATCCTTGTAAATGTCTTGAGAGTTTTATCCTTTTGGACATGACCACAACCAATGGACTATGGAAAAGTGGATTTAATTTTCCACATACAAATAATAAATTATAATGTCATAATATGTCTCTTTGTGTGGGAAACTAATTTTTCTCTAGACCATGACTTTAGAAATTACAATTAGAGGGTCCAAAATCAATATTTCCTTCCATGGCATGCACTACAAAATATTCAACATAATAACATGGCATAGTAGAGACATATTATAAAATATAAGGACTATTTTGGTACTATCGATTACATAGAGATAACATAATTAATTTTAAACACTTATAAACACAAAATTTTCACTTATAAACTACTTTTAATTACATTAAAATATATTAAATATCATTACCTAAAATAAAATAATAATATTCACCTATGATATAATGTGATTCGGTTTTTCCAAAAAGCATTAAAAAATATATTGAAAAAAACAACCCCATCATCACACATAACATTCACTTCTCTTTTTCCATTATTAATAAATACCCCCTTTGAAATAAACACCATTAGAGGAACCATGAACATAGAATAGACTCATTATCACAAAATTATACTCCATTGATTTTTTATCAATTACTAAACATATATCATCCGTTAACTTACTAGTAAATCATCATATAATTGTTAAAATAGTATAAGAAGAAACTCACTATAGTAAACACGAACTATGAATAATAATGTTACTGTTTTCCATAAATAATACTTACATCCACTTTAAATTGTTAAATTTACTTTTTATACTAGAGCTATATTCTCAAAACTATTATTGTATATGCTATAGACAATTTTTTCTATAATAATACTCAAAAAACATGTTTGAATAGTTGATAACTTAAAAAATACACACATACTAAAAAATTATTTCTTTATACTTTTTAAACACTCTCTTTAAAGATATTATCCCCTTGAAGAAAAACATATTGTTTAATGTTATATTATTTTATCTCTATTTTATATAAAAAATACAAAGAAAAGAAGGAGGGGGATGGTATATCATACCTTATACTTGATAATAATGTGGTTATACTCTCATCATCAACCTCAACCATTGAAATGTATCCTCTAGTAATGGCTTGATTTAGGTGTCCACTACATTATCCTTAATGGGAACAAACTACATCTTCAACACTTCTTTCTCGACCATTTATTTTAAGAAGTGGTGATTGATATATATATATATATATATATTCTTTGATCATGAATATTAAACTAGTATTCTCAAAAAATATATTGTACTCTGATTATCATATCCCAACAATAATGGATACTCTACTTTCATATTGAGATATTCAAGTTGAGTTCTCATACACATCAATTGAGTTCTTAATTCAGTTTTAGTAACATACTATATTTCAATTATACATAATGAAATATAAAATTTATTCTTCATATATTAGAACATATATATATTTCATAAGGAGAATACTCTACTAAATATATAATTTTTTAATAAACCATTCTGGCCCAGTCAACATATCAAAAACCATATAGATCAAATATTCCTTTTCTATGATATATGATTCAAATGTCGAGAGTACCTTTGATATATGTAAGAATACTATTTACTATGATTATTTTAGATTACTTCAGGGATAAATGAAACCTTTTACATAACATGAAAAAATATAAAATATCTTTTCTTGAATCTTTTTAATAGAGTAAAATCCTAATAAGTTTTATGTACTCTATTTGATTTACCTTTACACCTTCACTATTTTTCAAAATTTTTATTCCAAATACCATTAGATTAAAAACCACCATTTCATTTTATTTCTGAGTTTTATTCCATAATTCCAAGAAATACATAAATTTAGATATAAATATAAAATCCCTTTCTTGATAAATTTTTAAGATAACAAAAAAAATCACCTCTTTTAGAATCAATATCTCAAACACCTATTTATTCTAAGTTATATACTCTTGGAAAATCTTATCTCAATATATAGAAAATATAATATCATCAATATATACAATAATAATGAGGTATAAAACATTACTTTATTTGATGTATAAGTTGTTTTATACTGTTCCATTTCTAAATGTTAGCTTCATTCAAGACTCAATATTATTCCATTAGGGATTATTTTGACAGGTTTAATGAATTTTCCAATCTAAAAACTCTTCCTTCATAATATACATTCAAGAAATAACTGGGTTTCTCAATATACACATCTTATTCAATATCACCATTTTGGAAGGATGACTTGACATACATTTCTAAAAACTTTTATTTCCTTTATTCCATAAAATTAAGAAATATCCTTATGTAATGAAGCCTTGATTCCATAGAAAATGTATCTTCAAATTTAATCCCTCCAAACTATGAATAATCTTTAAATATAGATCTTTCTTTATTCCACGTCACTTCATCCATTTCATTTATCTTTTTTGGAACACCTTTTTTATATTATGTTAACATTTGTTTTATTGTCATAGCTACCAAATTGCAGGTTTTTTATTCTCAAGTTGGTCTAATTATACATTATTTATATCGAACAATTATTTATTATTCAATGATTCATCCATAATTCCTAGTTAAACCTAAGAAAATATTAATGTATAAGTTATCATACTAAAAGTTATCCTTATTTGAATTATTTTGTCATGATAAAAAATTATATTATGAAGTTCCACCAACGTCACCATCCATAAATAAAATAAAATAGTTTTTTCTTTATTACATGGTATTATTTAATATTCTTCTTCTTAATGTACATCACATGAATCATCCAATTTTCAAGAATTTATATTTGTTTCCCTTTAATTTCAACATCATCTTCATTAGATTAAAATCATGATATTCAATTTTCACACTAATTTGATGAATATTCCTACAAATTCACATCAACACTATCAATAATTTTCTTTATTTTATTATTATAATAGAGATATATCCTTACACTAGGAGGATAATAAAGAAACAAAAAACCAACCCCAATTTTCTCAATCTTATAAATGTTTTTTATATTAACATTGATAATACAATTATTACAGAACACCCACAAGAAAATCAATATAGGATTATTTTTATAATTAATCTCATATGGATACATATTAGAATATGTCAATATAGAAATATAATTTAAATATGTACAATTATCCCAATTGATTGTCTCTAAAATAATTATGAAGTCTATACTCCAGAAACATTGTTCTAGCCATCTCAGTCAAACTTATATTTTTTTTATTTAGAGACGTCATTTTTTTATGTAGTATGGTGCACTATAATCATGTAAAATTAAATTATTCTATACGAAATCATTAAGTATTCCATTTCAGTAGTTAGATTAAATATCAATTCATATTATCTTTAATGAAAACCACAACCCTTATTTTCACTTCTCATGAAATTTTTAAACAGATACAAGCCCTCTTGTTTTTTCATTGTGAATATAATAAACATAATAAAACAAATATCACCAATTAAAGTGGTAATGTATATATATAATTTTTTTATTTCTTTCTCAAAGGCAAAAAAACATCAAAATGAAAAATACTTGTTAGTGATATGTTTGAATGTCACCTTTTCATGTGAATAATTTAAAATATTCCCCATTTCTAAATTAAAAGATATATAACATATTCACCTCTTAAATATAACAATATAATCAATATTTTAAACTTTAGTAATTTTTTTCATATTTTTTAGACAATGTATCAAAATCTTGAATTCCACAACAAATTCCCCTCCTTTAATACATAGGTAACATGAATTTTATTCACCATATATATGAATATAGTTATAAACTATTTTTATTTTCCTCTAGTGAAAGAACATATATATTTTATCCTCATCATCATGAATACATAATTTTAGAAAATAAAACTTCATTTAAATCACCTTATGGTTACGAATCAATTGATATTTTTTAAACCCATGAACATAAAGTGTATTATTTGATTACAGCATGTTATCTACAATATTGATTAAAAAAATTCTTTAATTTTGATAGAAACATCATTTATAAATAATACTAAACCTTCCTTGAGACTTCCAAAAGCTTTGATAACATTCATATAAATGGTCTTGTGTGACAAAATTTTGTTGTCTAAAATCCAAGGACTAACCTCCTATAAAGATTTTAATGTTAATTATATAATAAGTGATATATATTTTCCTTTCCCATTCTTATTATATAAATTTTGGGAATTATAATTGATACTAAACTATTTTATAATTATTTTAATATTACTTTAACCTTCATTTCCTGTTTGTTAAAATTTACCATAATGTTCTTTTATCATATGAAATTAATTCTTTTTCACCACTTCAGAAAATTAAAATTATATTAAAACTTGTATTCATTAAGTGGGATAACTCACTCTCTTCAAGGATAACCCTCACTTACCTGACACTCAAAGTGGTACCAATTATTCTTCATCTTCCAATTCATTCTAGGGTTCTCCATTCAACTATGATGACACACCTCACTTCATTTTATTTCTCTTCTCTGTATCGTATTCTCTTCCCCCTCATTGACTAGAGCTGCAACAAGTGGGGAGGTCGTACGCCTATTACCTCCCCTCTTTTTGACTAACCCATTCACATCAGAACTACATTTGGGTTTGTTTGGTGGTTCTTCAGACGAATTGGGTCAGTGTTGGTTGTGGTGTGTGATGTTCTTCTTATCCTCTAACATTTAAGTCTAACCCACTGTGCTTGAACCCATTTTGGTCGGGCACGATAAGGGTTTTAGGTCATCTTGGGATGGTGTTGTAAGGGGGATGACAGTAGTCTCAGTCATTTTCTTCATCAATGTTTGATTCTTTTCCTCCTAGGTTTAGTTTTTTTATTTTTTACTACATTGTAATTTTTTCCTAGTGATGGTTTCAATTTAATTTAGATTTTTTGTTTATATTAAAATATTTTTTTGGGATGGATTTTGAAATAGAATGTTTTTAATTGTTTATGGTTTTTATATTATTTTTCATTGAGAAGGGATCATATCTTTATAGAGGTGTAATCTGATTTAACTCTACCCTGACCATGAGTCCTATCTCCCCTCCCAAAGTCAGTTTGGTGCAGGGGTTATATAGAGCTTTGAGAGGTAGTGTTTGGGTGGATAATTGTTTTCCAGGGGGTGAGTCCTACGTTTTTATGTTCATTGTGTTGTAAGATCATGTTTATTATGAAGAAACTATTTATTTTGGTTAGGACGGTTGACGATGTCAATGATTGTGCTAATAAGTGGTGTTGGATAATGAAGACAAAAATGGTGAAGGATGAATACGAAGTTGAAGAGGTTAACGGGGTATTCTGAGTTTTGGTTGATATGGTAATCATATTTGGAAGTGATGGAAAACTATGAAGATAGTGATTTGAATTCATTCCAGGTGTTCCTGTATCTCTAAAAAGTGATTCCGACTAGCTTCTGTCGGGACTTTTTCGACATTGGGGTATGGATGATAGGGACTCATTTTAAACTTGTGATACATCTTCCCATATGAACTGTGAAATGCATTTCCTATTATAACTAATAAAAAGAAATAAAATACACTATTATCTTATACTAATTATATTGTAAATACATGTTTATAGGAACCTTGAATCGGTGTTTATCTATTTTTATCAACTATTTAGGTTGAACTTGTTGTGTGTCCTATGATTTAATGAGTGTATTGGTCCTTATAGGGATAATGTATCCTCATCATCTTTTAATTGAGCACCAATAGGGTGGTAATTACAATACTCATAAACAATATGATCCAAAACATAGTAAAAATATGGAGAATCTAATGGAATATCATCTCCATGAAATCTTGAAAATGACCTTGGCTGTTCGAGATGATGATAGAGTTTTAACTGCAACACCCCCTATATTCTCTGGGGAGGGAGGTCTCCAGGCTACCATGTTCTAGATTGAGTTATTCAAGATAATCTTAAATAACATTGATACACCCTCATATATAAGGGTGTATATTGTATCTAATATACTTAGAGGACTATCCATGAGTTGATGGGATATTCTTGAGTATGATTCGCAACAGAAGGAGTTATCTTAGAAGTATTTTGAGGGGAATTTCTTGGTCCACTTCTATCCATAGTCCTTTAGAGAGGATATGGATCATTATTTCATGAATATGATATAGGATGACATGTTTGTTATGTAATATGTTTTACCTTTCATAGACTAGTAATGTTTTACTCCATCATTGGTAGATGATGAAGTCGCCTAGGAAATATGTTACCAGAATGGGTTTCACTATGAGATTTGGTCACAAGTGGGTTTCATTTTCCTGAATAGCCTCATGGATATGATGAATTGGGATCTCAACAATAAATGGAATTTGAGTGAGGCCTCATTGGTAGTTATTCCATTTTTTAAAGAAATATGGGGATTCAACTTCTTGTTACATAAAGTTCCACTATATATATTTCCACGAAGGGATTGGATGATAGAGAAGCTAAGGGAGTAAACTTCCACCTCAAGATGATGGCTTAGTATAGAGTTTTTAGTGTGGATGTTTGGGTCACAAGTACCTATAGTTTCCTCACCCCATAGTGGAGTGTCATGTCATTAGAATACTAGGTCATCTTAAAAATTTTCGTAGGAAGTTTCGGCAGTATAACAATGGTATGGGATCAAGACATGTACCTGATTCTAAGAGGGAATTAGTTAATCCTCATCATACAGGTAGCTAGAGTTCCACCATAAGTTTAGGCCAAGGTAGGGGATGTGGTATACCAGTTTAGGAGTGGTAGTACCCCTAAGAGGTAATTACATATGGGATTCATACTAGTGCCTAGGGTAGAGTAGTGAGTTAGCTGTAAGCTATGTAGTCAACTTCAACTTGCATGGATGTAGGATATTCTACCACCAAAGGTACTATTATTATATCATCCACCATTTCTTGTGTTTTTTATACAAGAGAACCAAATTAATTTTTATCTTCTCAATTTTACAATGTGTTGGGTTTGGTTGTGTAGACCATGGACGGTGTTATGACTATCGACGCACAATTGGGAGTTCGTTCAGTGGATATAAAACTTCACAAGGTGTCTTCTTTTAAAATTGGTGGCTACCATTTCTTTTGATATATTTATATACTATAAATGGTAAAATTTTATTATATTCTTGGTATAAACTAGTTATTTATATATCAATATCATATCAACTGTTATTAGAGGTAAATTAAATTTTTATCTCCAGAAGGGGTATCCATTCTCACTAGGGTGAGTGGGACATTCAAACTGGTTGTGCAGGACCAAATTAGTGTAGTTTGGATTGTATTACCAAAAAAATAGTAAACATTTTTATACGTGATATTGGAATGTAGTAGGATATTTTTTTCTATAGTGGAATACCATTTTCAAGATATTTGTTTAAAGTGTTCTATGGCTTAGTACCCATGCAGGATATTGATTTCACGATTGGGTTGGTGCTAGGAGAAATAATAGTTTCTATTCTACCATATATAATGGTACAAGTAGAGAATGAATATTTTAATGTTTTTTGTATGATTTATAAGAAAAGGTATTAATATGAACTATAACATATCTATGGTCTTCTCCGATGATTTTCAATAAGATGGATGAGAGGACCTTGCGCTTATGCATGGATTATCAGAGACTGAATTAGATGATGATCAAGAACTGACATCAACTTATGTGAATTGATTATATTTATGACTATTTAAGAGGTGAAAATATATTTTCCATGATAAAATTGAGGTCAATGTTCCATCAGTTGAGGGTGAGACCATATGACATACCCTAGACTAATTTTAGAAGTAGGTGTGGCTTATACGAGTTCGTGGTTATGCCTTTTGGTTAGAAGGACAGACTAGAAATATTCATGGATTTGATAAAACATATCATTCATACTTTCATTGATTTATTTGATTTAGTTTTTTTTGATGATATCTTAGAGAAATTATATTCCACATACGATCATTCTCAATAGATTGACATCATACTGGGTACATTGAGAGGGCATGGACGTTATGCCAAGCTATCTAAACGTAGTTTATAGATTGATAGAGTTCACTTCTTGGGCCATATTATCTTATAGGTAGGGGTAGTTTTGGAACCATGGGAGGTTATATTCATGGTATCTTGGGAGTTTCCTAATAATTTATTCAGTATTCAATGTTTTATAGGCCTTGTAGGTTACTATATAAACTTTATGGAGGAATTATCCTATTTGGAAGCACCAATGTCTATGATGAAAAAGAATGGGGTGAGTTTTTTGGTCATATTATTATGAGATAGATTTACAGGATTTTAATAGTTGGATATCCTCATCATAAATAATCACTTTTACTATGATAAGAAAATAGTATACTGTGTATTATGATTCTTCCAGAGTTGGAATCAGATCAGTTCTGATGTAGGAGGACCAAGTGGGTTCTTATAGATTTATACAGCTGAGACTACATCATATAATTTACCCTACTAAGGATTTGGAGTTAGAAGTAGTGGTGAAAACCCTAATATATTGGAGACACTATCTATTGGGTGATATTTTTGTGGTTCACATGGACCAAAAAATCCTCAATTACATCTCTTCTCAGCATGACCTTAACTTTCAACATAATAGGTGTTTTGAATATATTAATTCTTTTAACATTGAGTTGGATTACACAATGGGATAATGAAAAATAATTTCGGATTCCTTGACCTAGAATACACATAAAAAGGATGTGTGGGAGTTATGTGATGATTGGTATCAAATATAACTCTTTATGGACATGAATCTAGATGTTCAGGAGTTATAGGGTTGACTAGCTTCAACTTTTACCTACGTAATACTTCTTATTTTGGACGGGATGAAGAGAAAATTGTTATATAATATAGAGGTCATAAAAATGAGGGATAAATTATATAGTGCGGGTGTAGAGACCCGTAAAATTAAAGGGAAATTTTTTCTTAATTTTCTTTGGGATTTTACAAGAACGCAGTTTCTGACGACACCTGATTCCGAGGCCCCGTGTGCCTGGAATCAATTTCCGAAGTTTAGCTCGGGTACGTTCAGTGAACGAACGAGCGAGTTTTCCTAACTTTTGAACCGGTGCTCGGAATCAAAATCCAAGGACACCGATGAAACCTCAACACCGGTAATTGCTTAATAACACCTTTCCTGGAGTAGCGTTTGCTCGGGTGAGGTTATTAATTAAATGGGTTAACTAAAGAAAAAAATAAAATATTGTGCTAAAAATTTTATTTCTATTCTCGGTAGTTTAAACCTATGCTTGGTGGTTGGAGTGGGACCCACTAATATCCTAACTCTACTAGGTAGGATATTAGTGAAGTGGGGGCCACACGATCCCCACCCCTTCAAATCCCTTTTAACCTCCCTATCGTGCATTTAATATGTAACTCACACGCACCCCTTTTAAATACCAAGTCAACTCTCTTAATTAAGGAATTGAATTAAGTTATTCAATGTAATCAATTCTTGAATTCATTTTGAATTTCGAATTGAATGTTGCCTTGTGTGTGTTAATTAAATAAGACAAAGTCTTATTTCTTTAAGGGTTATTTCGTTGTGCGAGAAGGTTGGAGAGGAATTTCTCAAGCCTGGGAATGTTCATCTTCCTCCTTGAAGAATGCGAAGAACACACCGTCACCGACGAAGAATGCCGACTTCTGACGAAGGATGACAAATAACTCTGAATTCCTCGGAGATTGATGACGCGACACCGTGTACCGCGACGCCGACGGTCCTCTTCTCCGCAACACCGTGTACCATGACACCGTCTACCGCGACATCGTGTACCGCGACGCCAACGACCTCCTTCCGCGATGCCGTATTTCGCGACGTCCCTTTCCCGCGACAAACCTCGTTCGACGACTTCATCGAGGTAGGGGTTAACTTGATATTTGTGGATTTTTCTTTTCTGTTATTTGTCTTTATTTTATGGCCGTCTGTTATCATCATAACGGGAGGATGTCGGACAGCACAAACATGACCGACCCTCCTCCCCCTTTTTGATGTTGTACTTATGGCGGCACGGGAAAAGGCAGCGTGGTGCAATGGCACCACATGGAAGGAAGAGGAATGGGCGAAGAAGTGCGACGCCATCGCACCGCGTCATTGAGGCCGAAAGAAGCCGCGACCGGAGTTGGGCCACGGTGAAGGTGCGCGGCGCCGGCACGCCAAGCCAGAAAACCACGAAGGGCCACGGTCGGGGCGGAGGGGCGCGGCGCTGTCGCGCCGCGCCGGTCGGACCAAGGACACGACCTTTGGTCGCGGAGGAGCAGGAGAGGGCGGCTGGTGCACAGGGGGCGGGACTGGATGGTCCCGCGGTGACTCACCGACCGGTTTCCGAGAGGCCCGGGGGTTGTAAACCCTGGCTGGAAAAAGGGAGCGGCCCCCACATGGGGGATGCGGTTTCAATCAGGGGGCAGCGCGCCCCCCCTTTCCACTCGGCTCAGCCAGCGCCGAGCTGGCCACACCGGGCCACACCCGCACCAGGCCAACCGGCCGCCCAGGACGGGCCGGGCCACGCCCTAATGGGCCGGACCCAACTCGAGGTTTGGACGCAGTTGGAGTGCGGTCGGGTTGGTTTTGACATAAAAACCAACATGGCCCCTGGAACGAAAAAGCCAATAACTCTCAGACCGAGCATCCGATTGATGTGACGTCTATCACGTTGAGTTCCTTTTGTTGAGACAGAACTTTAGGATACATCAACTCCGGACTACGTGTCAGTTTATGTATCAACGTCCTTTGTATTGTGGAGAGGACCGTCCCGGAAACGAGCATGCTGTGTGCGGGTACCCTACAGCTGGCTGCGACTACGGCGACGATGATGACTACACTGAAATCCTCCATGGGTTCGACAGTGATGACGACTTCACTAAAATCATCCATGGGTTCAGCAGTGATGAAGACTGCACTGAAATCCTCCATGGGTTCGGTAGCGATGAAGACCATACTGAAATCCTCCGTGGGTTCGACGATGATGAAGACTGCACTGAAATCCTCCGTGGGTTCGACAGTGATGAAGACTGTACTGAAATCCTCTGTGGGTTCGACGGCGATGAAGACTGCACTGAAATCCTCCATGGGTTCGGCAGCGATGAAGACTGTACTGAAATCCTCCATGTGCTTTGACGACAATGACTACTATTCTTATATCCTACGTGGGTCTGGCAGTGTTTGACTCTGTTCTTGCTATCCTACGTGGGTCTGGCAGAGTAGCTGGTCTGTATCCTATGTGGGTCCGACAGCTTAGCTGGTTTAGTATCCTACGTGGGTCCCAGCTTAGATGAATCAGTGGAAACATCTTATCATCTCTATTATCTTACGAAGAAGTATACCTGTGTGAGCTGAGTCTTGACATTAAATCATTAACTTCGATATTATTGACATGCCTTCATATGTGGATTGTGTTGTGCTTTCCTATGTGGATTGGGTTGTACTATCATGTGTGGACGTGATCGAACTTGGACTCGGATGTTGGAGCCGAAATGGAATTGATGACTTAGGTATATGTATGGGCATATACCTAAGTAGTGTTGGATGTTACTTCGTGATTGTATCTTTCCTTTGTGGATTATCCTTTGTGGATTCTGGGAGACCTTCAGGGGTCTTGGGGTCCCTACCGAGTAGCGTATACTCACCCCTACATGGGATATGCCCGCACTACATTGTGTTGGATGCAGACGATGGACAGCGCTGATCGCGGTTGAGGCTTGTGGAGCAGTCGGTACCTGGAGGTGGACCACTGGGCGGGACGTACACGGAGCGGACGACTGGACCCGTGGAGCTGAGGTGGCTTTCTATACCCACCCTTCAGGTGGGACTTCCAGTGGATGACTCGACGTTGCTGCTTTACTTTCAGTTGCTGTAATTTCTTTCCAGTTGTACTTTACTTTCAGTTTGGGTTTGTATTCTGGCCCATTTACTTTCCGCACTTACTTTTTTACCTAGTTTTACTTAGTGTTTACTTCTACTGGCTTACTCTGTGGTGTTTGTTTACTTTATAAAGGCAATTCCTTCCCATTTGTCGGGATTTACGCCTTTGGTGCTAGTTGCTAGCCCCTAGCCTATGGGAGGCAGGCTTGGGGTAGTCACAACACG
This sequence comes from Viscum album, assembly GCA_963277665.1. Classification (NCBI taxonomy): domain Eukaryota; kingdom Viridiplantae; phylum Streptophyta; class Magnoliopsida; order Santalales; family Viscaceae; genus Viscum; species Viscum album. The sequence continues at coordinate 602,650,280 of OY728123.1, forward strand.
GGCCCTGAGGACGGGTTGTGACAGGGGGGACACCAGTTGGATGGTATTTTGGCAGTGTAAATGTTCTTCAATTATATGGTGAAGTATGGGTTCCTAGTGGTTTGAATGATGATCTAATGAGGGATTTTTAGGCATCTAGATGGTTAGTACATTCGGGTATCAAAATTTTTTATCATGATCTCCATATATAGAACTAAATTATTGGAATGAAGAAATAAATAGTATGTTTTATTGTGATATGTTTCACCTATCTACAGGTGATGGCCAAGTATCAGAGGCCTACTGGGCTACTGTAGCTTCATCCCATTCCAGAGTGGAAGTGGGATGATGTGACTATGAATTTCATGATAGGGTTACCTAGAACACCTCATAATAATGGTGTTTTATGGGTGTTCATGGATGAAATGATAAATATATTCCACTTATTTCCTATTTGGTAGACTTTCACCATTGATGATTTGGGTAGTCTCTACATGTGAGAGATAGTTCAACTACATCCTGTTCTGATGAGTATCATTTCAAATCAAGACTTTCATTTCACATATCATTTTTGTTAAAGTATTCAAAAGGAATTGGTATAAAAATTTCTTAGGTATACAAACTATAACACTGATAATGACATCCAATCTGAATGAATGATTCATATTTTGAATGATATATTGCGAACTAGTGTTCTGGATTTCTATGGATCTTGGGAGTAACATATGGAACTCATTGAGTTTATATATAATAAAAACATCCAATAATTGATCTAAATGACTCATTTTTATGTCTTTTATGGTAGGATATGTCTTTCACCTATTTTATGGTTAGATTAAGGTGATTAAACACACATTGGACCAAGTATCATACAAGATATATCTAAGAAGGGTAAGTCGATCATAAAGTGGTTGGTAACCAGACAATTCTAGTAGATATCAAATGAATGCCATCATAGGTTAATTATAGAGTTTGAATTTAGTTATAAGGATTTTATAGGGTTGTCACATAGATTGATAAAAATTCATATCTGGAAGTAAGGGAATCTATAGCCCAGGTTTATTGGTTAGTTCATTATTATGGAGAGGGTTTGTCGAGTGGTATACTTTTTAGCACTTTTAGATTGCTACAATGCCATGATTGATGTGTTTAAGGTATCACATATTTAGAGATATCATCCTGTCCCTTCTCAATTGATATAAATTGACGATATTCGGCTTTATGTTGATGTGTTATTTGAGGATCATGTAATCCATATCATAAATTGTAGTGAAAATAATCCCTTGGGAGGATTTTACCACTAGTATGAGTATAGTGGTAGAATGGGTGTATACAAGAGGAGAACTGGGTGAGGGAATCTAATATGTGGAAAAGGTGTCTAGTCATTTTCACTAATACACAATAGTGATTATTTGAGGAGATTATGGATGAGTTATTTTATGGTGAGGAGGTTTTGAGATCCAATATTTTTCAAGGTATGTCCCTCTTTATGTTTTTTGTAAGTGTATTTGAGTTCAGTTATTTTTGGTTTGAATTATGGTTATTAAAACATGAGACAATTTTGGCTATTTTTTGGGTATGAACTATATTAGTGTTGGAATAAATAGAAGGGGGATTATTTGAATTTATAGAATTAATTTATGAAATGAATTGTTTGTCTTGACCAATGGATCCATAAATGGAATGAATAGTATTAGGAAAACCATGAATCAAAAATTGACATCATGTGATGGATTCATGACACAAAATAAGTTTATTTTTGATATTTAATACCAGAATATGGTTTTGTTTGTGTAAAATGGAATTGAGTAATTTATAGCATGAATTCTATTCACGGCTTGAAAATTCAACACCATCCCTTTTAAAAACCTCCAGTACCTTGCATTTTGGGATGGCGTAACCCTGTTTCTCAACTAAACCCTATAATTGATGATATTTTAATCCTCTTCGATCTATAAGCATGCCACATTAGATCTAGGTTTTCTAGATATATATTTTTAAGAAATAATTCTACTTATTCATCTACTTATTGACCCACTATTGATGTATTTTCTATTTCCATTGAAGGGATTGAAGCAGTCGATCACTATCATGGATGTGAGGTCTTATCTGTATCTTCTATTCTTTTGAGTTGGGTGGTATAAATCAAATACCTAATTTCCATTCCATTTTTCTTAGTATGTTTTATAGAGTGTTTTCACTGGAATTTCATGTGCACCACCAGTTTAATTTTATAATATCCTTTTTAGTGAGATATACCAATATTGACCTCCCATTGGATCCCATCAGGTCCACTGGTGTTGATAATATGAATTGTGGCCACTCGAAAGTGTGGAATCCTTGGACATTGTTGAAAAAATGTTAGTCTAAAATTAGACACCTAAGATGATTTACTATTATTTTTATTGATGTTTTAATTTAAAAATTTGCATAACACGTGTATTGTAGTGGTTTTTTTTGAGATAGAACCAACTTAATGAAATATATTTTTCTAAGGAAATGATAATTTTACAAATTGATCATTGTGTCTTAAGATTATATATCTAGAAAATGTATTTTTTTCCTTGTAATTTAATTGCATAGATTTTGTTTTTATATGAAATTATTGTGATTAATATTTGAGGGTAAGATGGTTTATGGAATGTTAGGTTTTTATTGATCCGAATCATGTTTATGTTGATGCCTGAGGGATAGGCAGAAGATTTTCATACTACCTATGGGCTAGGTACACTGGTACCTGATGCCTTATGGTGGAGTATATGTTATATATAATGTTTGAAGGCTAGATGAATAGTCTTAGGGTACTTGAGTTTGAGATTTTGGATATCCTGCGGGTGGGGGCCATTTTTTCATGATATTTTTTGTATGATTCATTCCCCTTATAAGAATTTGTAACCAATTGCATAATCCATCATAATGTAGGAGTATCCTTACCTAGATGGATATATCCAATAGGGAACTGATGAAGGTTGGGCTTTCCCAGTTGACACCTAGGAACTTGAGGGTCAGTAGTTTTATTTCTTGTGTAGTGTTTATTGATTAAATTAATAACCTAATTATCAGTTTATTGTATGAACTATATTTCTCAGATTGTATTTTTTGACATGGTGGTGTCAACCTAATAAATTTTACTCACACCCTAGATGAGGCATCATTTTTCACCCAAATAGATTTCATGGATATAGGTTTATAAAAGGAAAATGGACCTTATTGATGACTATTGATTTCTATATGGGTTGGATCTTGGAGATAGACCACCATAGGGATCAGGACCATGGATTTGGATTCTTTAATTTCGTTATGATTATGCCTTTATTTTTTTGACTTCATCATTTCATTTTGAGACATTTCAGCCAGTAATTACATGATTCCATTATTATTGAGTTTTTCTTTATTATTATATGGATGAATACCATTGATTATTGTGTTTATGATATTTTTTTCAACTTGGTTATTATTTATTTTTTAAGTTTACTCTTTTCTAGAGGGTATATTATCCTCACTATATCCCTTACACCCTCACTTCAAATCGGAAACCTTTAACGTACAGAGAGGCTTGCTTGAGGTCATGTTGCCAACCCTGGTAGGGTCACTTGAGGGAGCACCAATTCGGGGATGTTACATATCATATAAAAATTTTACAAAAATAAACTATGTATCTTTTTGACTACTATAAAATCTTCATGAAGAAAACCAAAGCCTCTAATGATGATCAAAGCATCATTAAATCTTATGATGAAAGAATTAATATAATCATATCTAAGAATTTTATTATCTTGATAGATTAAATGTTTAATTTTTATTTCTTCTTTTTCACCTTTATATTTCCTTTATAAATGGTTTCTAAATTATCTAGTGTACCTAGTTTTATAGTAACTACCTAGAATTTAATGAACTGTTTCTATGATAATGAATAAAAAAATTTAATTATAAGCTCAAACATGATTTTGAATGTTCGTTTGATAAAATTATAAATTAAAAACAGTTTTCACATCAAGAACATACCCATTTTTTATGAATTCAAGCATATAATATTGAGGTAAAGAGATTTTTAGAATTTGTTGAGTACATAATGATATTATTGAGATAATAACTTCCCTATAAAATATATAATTTTCAAGTGAGTAAAGTATTGTAAGTATTGAAGTGGATGTGTAAAATGTGTTGGATTATTTTTTTCATAAAAAAATATTATTCATACTTAGATAAAATAATACGCTTAAGGTAATATAGAGGATTTTTAAGAGATTGAAGATGATTGTATTTGTTTTGGATGGTATTTTATGTTATTTAAAAGGATGTAATGTTTAAGGTTAAATGTAAAGTAAAACTTTATAGTGTATACCTTGATTTATAAAAAATGTAAAATTCATTAATTAATATTATGAAGTAATGTATAAATTTAGATAAATAAGATTTTTTGTTATCATCTTTTAAACAATAAAATATTTGTGAATCATGAAAAGGGATAATAAGTTATTCACTATACAGAAGGTAGTTGTTAAAAAAAGTAATTACTTTTGCAACTATAAGGCCACACTCTAAGAAAATCTATGAATACTCAATTAATGAAACCGAGTTTGAAAATAAAAATAATAATGGATAAGAATAATAAGTTAAAATATAGTTTAATGATGTAACAATGGGGGTTTCAAGAATGAAAATTAAATATAATTTAAATCATTAGTTCACTCCTAGTGATTTATACTAATCTTTGGGTGTCTTTTTACATGGAATTAAATCCATAGTTCCTCTTAATTGTGATAAGATATTTGAAGTTTGGTAGACTGGAGTTTCTCCCTAGATGAGTATTTTATCAATTAATTTATGGTTTATATAATGGATAACAATAATTTAGTGAATAAAAATGGGTTCCACCTTTTATGTGAAGGTTTAACATATGATAATATGTTTCTATACCTTTTATCTTAATGTGATGATATATCTGAAGCTACAAATAATAAATTCAACACCGATGATGATTTGTTAAAAAGAAAGTGGTAGTGTAGAAGTATGTAGAAAATGATGGATGTCTTTTTCTATTATTTTTATATTTGGTTATGTTTGTGGAGCCAGAAACACCCAATGACTCTCATATCTGTGATAGAGTTATTGTTATGGACTAGCTTCAAAAAGGCAGGTGGTCACTTGGGTTTCTCACTAATAATTCTTGGAAAATCACATCATTATATAGGATTGGAGATCATTATCATCACACCCCATTAGTGTTAATTATATCCTACTCTATGACTCTTATATATATTTGATTCATGATCATGAATCCTTCTCAAATCCCCAAACTGGGAAGATTGCCCTCATATTAGCTATCAGTTATTAGCATGTTTCAATATGAACATATGTACATGTCAAAGACAACTCAGATACATGAAAATATATATATATATAAGTTGTTCTATATAAATGTAACAATGTTAATCAATTAATGGTTTTCAATATTATTACTTGGTGATGCCTAATTTGAAGAAGCTATTATTTAAATCCACATAGCTGTGAGCATTGTAGTTTATCTCCATCCAGAGAAGTGGTAGTTATTTATGGTATTAGGATCAGGTTGGTAATATATGATTCCTACATATCTTTTAAAAAAAATCATGACCCATTTTGTTCAGTGTCACTTAATGGGGCACATCATAACATTTAATGTCACGTGACAAGGACCAATCCATAATGTTTAACATTTGTTTCTAAAGAAGACTTGGTGGAATTATCCTAATGATAGTTAGTGTGGGAATTATGATTGAGTGTACCATTCTGGGTTAAATTTTAAAAAAATTTGGACCAATGGGGATTGGTTAGTCTCTCGTGGAATAAGGCCCTCTGAAGATTGGTCTTTCCTAGAAAATGGACCAAAGATAATAATGTTGTGAGACTGGGATGGAATATATACCTCTGAGTGGGGGCATGATTTTATCCTTAATATGGCCTCAAATAGGGATGATACATGGTTAATATGTCCATTTTTGATGTTTATATAATATTGATTATGTCAGTTTTGAACATTAGATAGGTGTCCGTCATATCTAATAAAAAACAGAAATCAAAACCCACAAAGTTTGAATAACACAATTTAGAGTCTTTAGACAAGACCATACCATGTTATTTTAAGCAAAATATAAGAATAGTTTTGAAACATTTAACATCATATGACTAATACATAGTCTACATAGTTTAAGATCATTTTATGGGGATATATATGGGGATATTTGAATGTTTTCATGACTATTTTTAATATTATACGATTATTATTATATTTATTTTACCCATGATTTAATTTTTATAGAATGGTATAAAATGAATATACTTTTCATTTTTAAAATGAGGTACTTTTTGACCATTTTTATAAAAGTGTGAAGAAATGTTTTATTTTATCTTATACGACATGAAAAAAATTTCTCACCATCATGAAAATTCAATGATTCTAATCTTTATTTAGAATATTACAAGGATATTTTCAAGTAATATATTTTTTTATATTTGGTAACTTTTTAGATATTAAATAATTAATTTCAATTTTAAAAGAGTATTTTACGCAAGAAATGTCCCAAGAGATATTTTAATGGAATTTTTCATCTAAGACGACATCAATTGATGTTACTTAAATTTTACTAGGGATATTATCCAATGATATGATCCTTGATATTTCTCTAAATAGTTTATGATTATGATGAAAAAATGGTTATAAGACCCATTCTTTTCCATATGTTTTACTATGATAAAGTTTTTATGAACCTTATTTCTTTTTCAGGGGTTCTGATCTAATGAATATTTTATGATCTTGAGAAACACAAATGTATGACTTTTACTATGTGATATATGAGATAATAAATATTTATCCCTCTAATTCAATGGGTATAGATTGATATAACATGAGATAAATAGGATTGTAATGATGAGTGAACCCATTTCTATAAGGGAATTTGTCCACTATGATTTTCTTAGGAGTAATCCTTGAATATAGAATTGGGAGTGAAACCAACCCACTATGATATTATTTGGGGTGAACCATGACTATGGAATATGTGGTGAACCTAATCCAATATGACAGTCTTGGATGTGAACCTTAACTATGGAATTATGAATAAACCAAATCCACCATGACAGTCTTGGTAGTGAGCCTTTACTACTAAGGAAATGATTTTCTATGATTATGTGTATGACACAAAACTATGAATTATGTTAATTATATTATCTCATGGTCAATTTTATTTTATTTATTTATGATTCATGTCTTATTTACTACCAAAATTTATTCCACAACTCATATTTAATATCTATGATATGCATGATATGGTTTTAAAATGTTAAACTCATGTTCTTATACCCTTATGCTCATGATATGATTATGTGATCAATGATATATGCCTTGTTTACCCTTGATAATCATCTAAGTTAAACCTGTCTCATTTTACCCTATCTCATGATAACAATGATGTTATTATGTAATGTATTTATAAGAATGGTAACATATATGGGGAATTAAGTTATAGATGACACAAATCTCTTATAAAAAGTTGTTTAGTTACCCAAGTTTCCAAAGTCACTAAACCTTTACTATTCTAGCATGGATCATAATGTTATTTAATTACTATTTTTCAATTTAGATATGATATTCATGTATGAAAATAATGGATATGTATATACATACTCATTTATATTTAACTTATTCTTCCAAAAAATCTTTTATATTCTTCTCAAAGATGATAAAACATTTCACGTGATCATTCTAAATCAAAAACATTGATTCTTTTTCAATATAAGAATATTAAAATTCATTCTAATTCATATATTCTTTATTTATATTTTTATTATATTTCTATATATTCGAAATTAGTGCAAGATAGTGCTTTAACTCATGATTAAACATTAATTCCATCTCAGTTTATTCTTCATTATTATCTTCATGTTATTCATCACTTGTGAGTTCATTATCATTCACTTTATAAATTAATAAATTTTTATTTTCCTCACTTGAAGTATAAAATTCTTTCCTTTTCCTGAACCACTTTATTCATCATCTAACACAATAAAGTAAAAAAAATTATTTCACTCTCATTTGGATGGAAACTTATTCTTATGGAATTATGATGTATTATTATTTAATGAAATTATTTATGTCTTAACTTAAACATCAATTTCATTATCTTTTTGTTTTGAAAATTTTGATAGAAACTGTCTGTTTGTTTATCATTTTAAATATTTTATTTTAAAATATTCTCATTACTAAATTTTTTTATTTTCTAAACACATATTGAGATACATAACATCAATTTTTTAAACATATATTCCAACTTGACTTCACATTGACCTTTCTATTTTTACATATATTTAAAGGATTATTATTTTTGATATTTAATCCATTTTTTAAAATAACTTACTTGCTTCATTTCATATGAAATAAATATACTATGTATACCACCCCATGTATGTGTGTTATAATATATATCTTTATATAATAATCCATAATGTAAGATTCTATATTTTTCTAGGTATGTCCCCCTCCATGTTTTTGTAATTCTATTTGAGTTCGATTAGATTTGGTTTAAATCCTGGTGATTAATACTTGAGATTAATTTTTTTAGTTTTTGGTAATAACTTTAGTGGTGCATGAACAAGCAGAAGGGGAGACAGTTTCAGGCTACATAACGAATTCACAACATGAATCATATTGACAACATGAATTGTTTGGAATGACCCATGGATCCATAAAATGAATGAATAGTTTTATCCAAGACATGAATATTAAATTCACAACATGTGATGAAATGATGATGTGAAATTAGTTTCTTCTGGATCCTTAATTTAGGGTGAAAATTTTATTGACATAAAAGAGAATTAAGGAATTTAAAACATGAATCCTATTCACATAATGAATATCCTAAAGTACACTTTTTAAAACCCTACAATACCATGTATTTTGGTTTAGTGTAACATTTTATCTCAACTACATCCATCCATTCAATGATCTGTGTATCCTCTTTAATCCATAAGAAAGACCATATTGGATCTTGGTGTTTCAGACTAAATTGTTTTATGGAATCCCTTCCAGTTTTTCTTCCACTTCTCGATACATTGTCGATAGATTTTATATTCCTATTTTAGTGAATGAGGACATTGATCGCTACCATAGAAAAGAGGTTTTGTCTGTGACTTATCTTCTTTTGAAATGGGTAGTCTAAATCAAATCCCTAAAGTATATACCATTGTTCTTATTATATTCTATTGATCATTCACGCTGAAATTCCATGTGCACAGCCAGCTTAATTTGATAATCCCTTTGTTTAATGAGATATACCTATATAGACCTACTAATTGTTCCTGTTGGATCCATTAAGGTTGAGACTAATACTTACTCCCACATGACTGGTGTTCCAACATTGGAAATTGTTGAAACTTATTCTCTTTGAAATCAGTTCCCAAATATGATTTTTTATTTATTTTTATTTGTGGATTAATTTGGGAATATTTATAACACTTGTATTGCAGTGGTTTCTTTAAATAGAATCACCTTTTCTAAAATGTATTAATTGGAATTATAATAAAATTTGGGCCAAGATCACAATGAAATAGGATTCATACAAATATGATGATAATTGGGAACCTGAATTAATGAAACAAATTTGTCTAAGAAAAACGTTATTTGATAAATTGATCATTATGTCTTATGATGATATATATGGTATATGTATTTTTGGACTTTTAATTTTCTTGGATATTTTTTTTGTTTATTTGACACTATTTTTATTGATACCCAAGGGTGGGATGCTTTACACCATTTTGAGTTTTTTGTTGATTGAACCCATGTTTATATTGAAGATTGATTGATAGGTACATAAATTTTGTAGAAACTATGGGCTAGAAGTACTTGTAATTGATGACTACGGGTTTATTATATGACTATATTTTAATGTATGAGGACTGGACTCATAGTCACAAGATGCCTAAGGGAGAGATTCTAGATAACATGTGGGATAACGCCATTTCTTCATGTAATTTTGGTGCGATTCATCCTCAATAGGAGAATATGATATGAAATGGGTGATCCATACCAATATAGGATGTTACTTCCATAGAAATATGTATCCATTTGGGCACTGAATTATAGTGGACTATCCCCTGGTGTCACCCTGGAACTTAAGGGTTAACAAGTTTGATTCATGTGCAGTGTTAATTGATTAAATTAACACATGGATTATCACTTTATTTCATTCACTAAATTTCTAATATTGATTTTTTATAAAATATGGTTCTAGAATATTAATTTTTACTCACATCTTGGATAGGTCGCTAGTTGGAACCTAGAATTGTTTCATAGATTCATGTTTAGACTAGGGAAGAGACCTTGCTGATGATAGTTGTTTGCTAGATGAGCTAGAGCATGGAGAAAAACTAACATGGGGTTCAAGAATGGAGATTTTGAGTCTATCACTTGGGTATTCTTAGTAATTTATTTATTTGTATTAAACATTTAATTTAGATAAATTTTATCTTTTCATAACATAGTTTTATTATTATAGTGTTTCTTTATTCTTCTATGGATTCATGATGTTGATTATTTTTTTCTCTATTTTCACTAATATATTATTATTTATTATGTATTTAAACTATTTTAAAGAGGTTACAATCTCCCCAATATATTCATTACACCCTCTATTTTATTTATTATCCTCTAGAATACATTGGTGCATTATTGAGGTCACATTTCCACCCTTAGTTTAGTCACTCGAGGGAGCACTGGGCTTAGGGACATTACAAAATGATATTAGAGGAACATGTTTCTTTTATATTGTTTTAATATTTTTGAAAGTTACAAAGAAAATTAGGAAATTTTAGGACTTGATAATGAGATCATGAATGGGATTATATAACCCATGTTTAGGGGAAAACTGTGTGCATAGTGATGGGATGATTTGTTATGTTTTTTTTCTTTTTACAGTATTGATGTTATTTCACCTTGGGTATATAAATTTTTGTGTGATGTTATTTTTTATTAATATTTTTTACTTATGTTCTATAATGGAATTAGATTAGTACACATGCATCATGATATAGGAAGATAAGGATATATTTGTGCATTCATAGTTCATGATAGGGACTCATTTTTAACATGTGATATATCTTCCCCAATAAACTGTGAAATTAATTTCCTATTATACATGATAAAAATAAATAAAATAAACTATTATGTTATCCCAATTATCTTGTAAAGAAAATTTTAGAGGAACCTTGAGTTAGTGTTTATCTATTTTTATCACTTGTTTAGGTTGAACTTGTTGTGTGTCCTATGTTTTAAGTAGTGTATTTGTCCTTGTAGAGAAAATGTATCCTCATCATCTTCGAATTGATCACTGAGGGGGTGGTAATCAGTAGAATCCTATAGTAACTAATCCAAAACATAGTAAAACTATAGATAATCTGATAGAAGATCTACTACATGAAAGCTTCAAAATAACCTTGGATGTTCCTGGAGATGAGAGAGTTTCAACTGCAACACCACTATATTTAATGGGGAGGGAGGTCCCTATGAAGTTCAGTTCTGGATTGAGTTAGTCAAGATATTATTCAAGAATTTTGAGTCACCCTCATATATAAGGGTGTATATTGCATATAATATTCTTCGAGGACTATCCAAGAGTTGGTGGGATATTCTTGAGTAGGCTACGCAACACAAAGAGTTAACTCAGAAGGATTTTGAGGTGATGTTGTTGAGCCAATTCTAATAATAGGCCTTTAGGGATGAGACGACACATGATTTCATGCATATCATATATGATGACATGTATGTTATGTACTATGTTGTACCTTTCATATACTAGTAATGATTTAATCCATCTTTGGTATATGATGAGTTCGCCTAGGAAAGATGTTACCAGAATGGGATTCGCTCTGAGATAACGTCACAAGTGAATTTAATTTTCCTGAATAGTCTCATAGACAGATGCATTAGGATTTTTACAATAAAGGGAATTTGAGTGAGGCCTTAGTGGGTGGTTATTCCATTTTAATAGGGAAATGTGGGGGTTCTATTGCTGGTTTCCTGAAGTTACACTATATATGTTTCCACCAGGGGATTAGATGATAGAGAAGCTAAGGGAGTGGACTTCAGCATAAGGATAATGGCTTAGTATAGTGTTTTTAGTGTGGATGTTTGGGTCACAAGTACCCCTGTTTTCCTTACCCCATATTGGAGTGTCGTGTCTTCGGAAATCTGGGTCATCTTAAAAAGTTCTATAGGAACTTTCATTAGCATAACAATGGTATGGGATCAGGACATATACCTGAGTCTAAGAGGGAATCAGTTACTCCTCAACAGATTGATATCTAGAGTTCCACCGTAATTTTAGGCCAAGGATGGGGATGTGGTATACCAGTGTAGGAGTGGTATTACCCCTAAGAGGGAATAACATACTAGATTCATAATGGTAATTAGGATGGAGTATTGAGTCAACTGTAAGCTATGTAATCTACTCCAACTATCTTGGATACATGACCTTCTACCACCAGAGGTATGATTATTGTATCATCCACCCTTTCTTGTGTTTTTTGATACAATATAATCAAATTATATTTTATCTTCTAAATTTTAAAATTCTTTGGGTTTGGTTGTGGAGACCAAGGATTGTGTTATGACCATCGAAACGCAACTGGGAGTTCAATCAGAGGATATCAAATTTTATATGGGGTGTTCTCTTAATATTGGTGGCTATAATTTATTTTTGGATATTTATATACTAGAAATGGTATAATTATATTTGATTCTTGTTATAGTCTAGTTGGTTATATATCAATCACATATCAACTATTATCAAAGGGAAATTACATTCCTATCTCCATAAGGGGAATCCATTCTCACTAGGATGAGTAAGATATTCATGCCGGTTGTACATGACCAATTTAGTGTAGTTTGGATTTTTTTACCAATCAAATTGTAGAAATTTTTCTAAAAGATTTTGGAATGTAGTAGGATAATTTCTCTATAGTGTAATACCATTTTTAGGATATTTGTTTTGAATATTTCTATGGCTTACCACCCATGAAAGATATTGAGTTCACGATTATGTTGGATCCTGTAGAAACACTAGTTTCTAATCTACCAAATATATAGTGGCACAAATAGAGCATGAAGAGTTTAATGTTTGGTTTGATGAATTAGATGAAAAGGGATTCATATGAACCATAACCTATCCATGGTATTCTCCCATGATTTTCACTAAGAAGGCTGACATGACCTTGCGCTTATGTGTGGACTATCAGAAAATGAATTAGATGATGGTCAAGAACTGACATCCCCTTATGTGCACTGATGATATTTTTGATTATCAAAGTGGTGAAAAGATATTTTCGAAGATATAATTGATGTCAGCGTACCATCAACTAAGGGGGAGACTACTTTAAATACCCTATATTATTTTTATAAGTAGTTATGAATTATTCCATTTTGTGGTTATGCCTTTTGGTTAGAAGAACACACTAGAAATATCCATGGATTTGATAAAACCTATCTTTAATCATTTACAAGATTAGTTTTTGTTATTTTTTTGATTATATATTAGTTCACTGATATTCAATAAATGATCATTCTCAATAACTTTAGATCATACTGGGTACACTGAGAGGGTATGGACTTTATGACAAGATATCAAAATATAGTTTCTAGATTGATAGAGTGCACTTCTTGGGCCATTTTATCTTAGATTATGGTGTGGTAGTGGAACCATAGAAGGTTACATGCATGGTATATTGGGAGTGTCCTAATAATGTATTCAATATTGATAGTTTTATAGGCCTAGTAGGTTACTATCAGTACTTCATCCAAGAATTATCCTTTTTGGGGGCACTAATGTCTACGATGACTATGAAAGGGGTGATGTTTTTTTGGTAATATTATGTTGAGAGAGAATTAGAGGATTTGGAGAGAAGGATAGACTCATCATCGATACTCACATTTCCTATGATAGTAAAAGAGTATACCTTGTAATTTTATCCTTCCAGGGTTGGTCTTAGAGTAGTTCTGATGTAGGAGGACCAAGTGGTTTCATATAGATCTAGATAGATGATACTGCATGATAGAATTAACCCTACCCATTATTTGGAGTTATAATTAATGGTACACACCTATATATATTGGATAAACTATCAATTCGGTGATATTTTTATGGTGCACATGGACCACAAAATCCTCAATTGAATCTCTTCTCAGCGTGACCTTAACTTTCAACATAAGAGGTGTTTTGAGTATCTTCAGTCTTTTAACATCGAGTTGGATTACACATTAGGGTAATGAAACATCATTACTGATTCCGTGAATTAGAATACACATAAAAAAGACGTGTGGGAATCTTGTGATGATTGGTATCTAATATAACTCTTTATGGACATGCATATAGATTCTTAGGAGTCACATGGTTGACTAGATTCAACTTTTACCTATGTAATTCATCATATTTTGGACTGGATGAAGTAAAAATAGTTATCTAAGATGGTGGTAATAACTATGAGGGATATATTATGTGGTGGGGAGACAACAGTCAGATGGTTTTTTAGTAGTGAAATATTTTTCAATTCCATGGTCGAGTATGGGTTCTAGGGGTTTGTACGATGTGAAAATGATGGAGTTTCATGATTCTTGGCAGTTAGTAAATTATGGTTTCACAAAGATTTATCGTGATCTCTATATATATAACCAGTTTCCAAGAATGAAGAAATAAATATTAAGTTTTATTGTGAGATGTTTCACCTATCTATAGGTGAAGGCCTAGCATTAGAGGCCTACTAGGCTACTGCATCCTCTTCCCATTCCAAAGTGGAAGTGGGATGACGTGACTATGGATTTTATGATAGTTTCACCCATGAAACTTTATAAGAATGGTGTTGTATGGGTGTTCATGTATGAAAGGATAAAGGTCTCCAAGTTATTGCCTATTTTGGAGTCTTTCACCATCGATGATCTGGGTAGTCTCTACATGTGAGACGTAGTTCAAATGCATCATTTTCTAATGACTATCATTTCAAATCAAGATTGTAATTTCACATATCATTTTTTTTCATGGAATTAAGAATGAATTTGGATCAAAATTTTTTATGTATACAAAATATAACACTGATACTGACATCCAATATGAGTTAATGATTCATATTTTGAAGGATATATTGCGAGCTAGTGTTCTGAATTTCGTTGGTTCTTGGGAGTAACATATGGAACTCATGGAGTTTATGTATAATAAAAACATCCAATAATTGATCTAAATGGATCATTTTGAAGTCTTTTATAGTAGGCTATGTCTTTAACCTATTTTTTGGTTATAGGAAGATGTTTCAACACTCACTAGACCTAGTCTCATAAAAGATACATATTTGAAGGTTAAGTTGATCATAATGTGGTTGGTAACCACAAAACACTAGTATAAATAAAAAGTAGGCCATTAGAGATGAATTATAGAGTTTAAAGTCAGTTATAAGAATTTTTTAGGGGTGTCACCTAGATTGAGAAATATCCATATCAGGATGTAAGGGAATCTAAAACCCGTGTTGTTTGAGGTAGTTCAATATTATGGGGAGGGTTAGTCATGTGGTGTACTTTTTATCACTTTCACAGTGCTACAATGCCATGCTTGATGTGTTTCATGTGTCAAAACATTAGATATATCATCCTGGACCTTCTCAAGTGATATAAGTTGATGATATTGAGCTCGATGTTGAAGTGTGCTTTGGGGATCATCTAATCAATATCATAGACTGTAGTGTAAATAATATCCAGGGAGGATTGTTCCAATAGTATGAGTGTAGTTGTAGAATTGGTGCATACTAGAGGATAAATGTGAGAGGGAATATAATATGTTAAAAAAGTGTCTAGGATTGTTCAATGATACATAATAGTGATTCCTAGAGAAGATCATGGATGATTTATTTTATGGTTATGAGGTTGTAAGATCCATTATTTTTTCATCCTTTTCCCTATTTATGTATTTTGTAAATGTATTTGAGTTCAGTTTGTTTTTGATTGAGCCATAGTTATTAAAACTTGATCTAATTTTGGATATTTTTGCGTAAGAACTATTGTAGTGTTGGAATAATTTTAAGGGGAGCAGATTTGAGGCTACAAAATGAATTTACGACATGAATTTCTTGGGCTGACCAATGGATCCATGCACAGAGTGAATAGTTTTGGGAAATCCATGAATCAAAAATTTATGTAATGTGATGGATTCAGGAAATGAAATAAGTTTATTCTTGTTATTTAATCCAAGGATATGGTTTTGTTGGTGTAAAATGGAATTAAGTGATTCACAACATGAATCCTATTCACATCATGAAAATTTCACCCCATCCATTTTAAAACCCTCTCGTGCCTTGCGTTTTGGGATGGTGTAAACCTCTTTCTTGACTAAACCCCCCCATTATTGACATTTTCATCCTATTTGATCTAGAATATTGACCACATTGGATCTAGGTGTTCTATATATATATTTTGAGGAAATAATTCTAGCTATTCTTCTACTTATTGATCCATTATAGATGTATTTTCTTTTTTACATTGAAAGGATTGACAAGAAAATCACTACTGTGGATGTGAGGTTTTATCTATATCTTATATTCTATTTAGTTGGATGGTATAAATAAAATACCTAATGTACATTCCATTTTTCTTATTATGTTTTATAGAGTGTTCTCATCGGTATTCCATGTGCACCACCAATTTAATTTTATAATATTCTTTTTTAGTGAGATATACCAATATAGACATCCCAATGGATCCCATTAGGTCCACTAGTGTTGATACTATGACTTGGGCCACTAGATAAGGGTGGAATCCTTGAACCTTTTCTAAAATTGGATAGTCTAAAATTATACACCTAAGATGATTTAGTATTTTTTTGATTTCTCTATCAATTAAGGAATTGGAATAACACGTGTATTGTTGTGGTTGTTTGAGATAGAACCAACTTGGAAAAAATTGATTATTTATCATTCTCTAAAAATTAGGGCAAGAATCAATATAAAATAGGATTGAAATATATAAGTTGATAATTAAGAACCTGAATTAATGAAATATATTTGGCTATGAAAAAGATAATTTTATAAATTGATCATTTTGTCTTATGAAGATATATCTGGCATATGTATTTTTGGGATTGTAATTTGATTGCATAGATTTTGTTTTTATATGAAACTATTGTGATTAATATATTTGGGTGGGATACCTTATGGAATGTTGAGTTTTTATTGAGATGAATCATGTTTATGTTGATTCTAGAGGCCTAGGTTCAAGATTTTCATACCACCTATGGGCGAGGAATGTCACGAACCGCCTTCACCAAGATGATAGAAGGGAAAAAAACTGCCAGTCCCTTCCTTCCACAAGTTGAAGGAGAGATATTGACCCCCCGAGGCCCGCATTCAGTAGGACCTGGAGTGGGAACTTGCACCAAGGGTATAGAATCACAAAGTAATATGGAAGGAATTACACATTTTATTTAGTAGGATTGGGAGATATGATGGTAAAAACCCAAACAACACCGAAAAAGGAAGCATAATTAAAGAAAAAAACAATCCATTCCCATATGCATGTTCAAATAAATTGATACAAAGAACAAGAAAACTCCAAAGGAATGTACCAAAAGAAAAAAAAGGCACAACGTCAACGGTCCCGACGTCCGAGCTAATAAGGTCCGAAACGGTCCTTAAAGTCCTCCTAGAAACCTAAAAGTAGTTTTATATATGTAGGGTGAGTTTACATGTATACTCAGTTGGGAAAATGAAAATCCCTTGTGCACAAGTGGGGAGACAATCTAATGCCTCGTAAGAAAATAAAGACAACCAAAACACCTAGCAAGGAAAACTATCCACACATCCTCACCAAAGTACAATCCCCAAATTATAGAAGTTAGGTAAAGTAATAGTAATATCACATTGACATTTGGGTATCCCAAACCTATTTAACAATTGTTATTTAAGACATCCTATGCATCGAACCCCCCCACCATTCTCACCGAAGTCCCACTACCGACCCAACAATAACCTTTTGTCCACCACAACCACATATATGCCCAAAAAGACCTGGTCCACCATAACCACACGTAACCATGCCCAAAGTCACCTGGGCCAGAACCACTACCACCATGCCCCATGACACTAGGTACCGAACAACTACTGCCACGCCTCGAGACACCTGGGCCTCATCTCGAAAACTCTTGGGAAGAACCTTTCGGCACACGCCTGGGCCAACCACCCCAACATACCCCACCCAAAGAATCTTTGGGGTATAATGGACCTTAGGACTTCACATCCAACCCTAATAGTCTTGGGATACTCGGGAATGGGAGCATAAAGGTACTAACAACTAGCCACTTATAGGAGTGTTGGAAAAAACACCCTCCCCCATGAATTGTTTGTGTTTGGCATGAAGTTCTCAACTTGGGTGGAGTGAGAATAAGAAACACAAAACTAAATTTATACATATAGGAAAACAAGCACTCATCCTAGCCTAAGGGTTCCAAGACCAGCCCCGTACACAAACACCATTGTTACTATTCATTCATACAAACACTCAACAACCACAACCAGAGAACAACTCTTTCCTGGAAAACAATTCCCCATAAAACCCATTCTTGTTATCATATTTAAGTGATTATATTTAAATAATTATTCACTATCGGGAAATTAATAGGGATATCCAGAAGCCATGGAAGAAAAAATAGTGAAGCAGTAATTTAAGCATTCACACCCGGTTCTCATGTAAAGTCACATCAACAAAAAGGGATCCGTGAGATCCCTCGAAGCAATGGAACCAAACCAATCCCCAACATACCTCCCCACGTGATCCTAAATCCACAAACCAACAAATTCACAATAGGGGATCCCATCCCCATCCATGTCACCCCACAAGTATCAAGAAGAAAAA
This sequence comes from Viscum album, assembly GCA_963277665.1. Lineage (NCBI taxonomy): Eukaryota > Viridiplantae > Streptophyta > Magnoliopsida > Santalales > Viscaceae > Viscum > Viscum album. The sequence continues at coordinate 602,669,178 of OY728123.1, forward strand.
CCACACCTATAACCATAACATATCAAGGGGGTCTCCAGATTTAAACAAACCATTCCTTTAGTTCTGTATTTCCATTTGGTTAACTGGGGTGACCACACAATGATTCATATTAATAGGTCATCCATTTAATCAAACTAGTTTATGTGATTAACCTGTTTCCATGTTACAGCCATCCAATCACAGAATTATACAAAAAATAGAGGTTCATTTGTGCAGGATAAAGGACCACCATCAGCCAAAAATTTCAATGGAAATAAGCCTATACAATTCACAACATATAAGAAAAGGTAAAAGAGTACAAAAGAATTATAAAAAACACCCATTTATTCTTTAAAAACCAATTATTATATTTGTTAAGGTTTGGTTTCATCCATCTCCGTACAAACATTATCATACCCACCCCGCATGATACACAATAAAGAGAGATGAAGGAAAAAAACCTACTTGGATGATCGATGATAGAAGTTATCTTCCTATCTCCAGGAATTGGGGATGCGCTAGTTATAGGGGAAGAACTCTAAGAACTCCAAGAGTGAGCACGAAAGGCTCCTGTACTGCCACACAACTAGCCTCTGGCAGAGGGACCCCAAACTCACCAACGAAAGGAAAAGAGACTAGCCTAGAAGAAGGAAGAAAATCTACGCGATAAAAGGTGAGATCCTAGAGTCACATGATATAAAATCTTTAATGCATTTAAATACTAATCATGGTTTCTCCACACAGTTGGGTCGTTACAGAAGATGGAAAATAATTGTTATTTAATAATTCTCCTCAGAGAGGCGGTGATAACGGTTGTGAGTTAAAGGGTTTCTTTTAAACGGAAAAAACATGTAACAGGGACACAGAGTTTGTGTTAGTCGATGGTCGCCCCACTTCTAGAGGACTAGAACATCATTTATGGCCTTTAAAAACAGCCTCAAACCACTTTAAAGAGGCATTAAACCCTAAAAGGAAGCATTATAAGAAACTGGGGAAAGAAACCCTCGAAAACCCCATGTAACCGATCGGGTGTGGCACAAATCAATGAAACCGATGAGTGACTCGCCGATCGGGGACACATCGATCAGTGAGACCGATCGAGGACACTGATGGGTGACACCATGGTGACACACTGCCGCTGACACTGCCACCCTCATGACTCACTGATGGGTCCAGGGTGCCCAACAACAGAGATTGAAAAAGTAATGGACCACGAGGGTCTATGCCATTACATCAGATACATCTCAAACTATTCTCATCCTCAATAATCAAAACCAAACCTGAAAAAATAGAGTGGTCAGAACAACCACATCGTTGGATACCTCTTAGGAGTAAACCTCCTTGACATATAGGAATCCCTCTCCCTCACACTTATCAACTGTAGAGGCACTACCGCTTCCCTCTCTTAAGTATCCACAAAAAAATGTAAATGTAATACCATCTCATCATATGGATCAGGTAGTCCCTTCCTCCAAGTTAAGATACTATCCACTTTGGGTGGCACTGACTCACTTGCATTGGTTTAATCGCATCCACCTTAATGCTTCTCGATTAGAGACAAGGTCCTATGATCCCAATAATCATGAATCTTCACACACATTGAGGGAAAAATTAAAACAACACATTCCATAGTTAACAAGGTCAAGCACTACATCACAATCAAGTATGAAACCAAATAGAAAAAATCTCAAAATATCTCTGGGTACTGGGCATGCATTTGAGCTTCTCGCTCCCAAGTACTCTCTTTAAGGCCACCGTGCCTCCACAACACACGAACCAACATGATGGTTCATCCCCGAAGCACTTTCTCCTTTCGATATTCGATCCAAACTGGTTTCTCCATGAACATAGCATCATAACCTATATACAACTCTCCCCAGTCAATGAGGTGGGAATAATTGTGTAGATATCGTCTAAGCTAGGAGATTTGTAAAAGGTCATAGATCATTTCCAACCAAGGTGGAAACGCTAGCAGATATTCCACCTCACCAGCTTGCCCCAACACTTTTAACGGCCCGATGAACCTTGGAGAGAACTTTCTCCCCTTCCCGAAACTTCGCTTTCCACATTGAGTGGAGACCTTCAAAAACATGTGGTGTCTGAACTCGAACCCGACGAGTCTCCTCCTATAATCGGCATACGACTTATTTTGGTCTTGAGCATCCTTCATCCTCTCTCGTTAGAGGTGAATTTTTTTTGTAGTGCTATAAACCACCTTCAGTCCAAGAACACCTACTTCCCCAACCTCTTTCCAGCACACAGGTGAACAAAAAGACCTCCCGTACAAAGCTTCAAACGGTTCCATGTCAATTGTAGAGTGACAGATATTATTTTAGGAAAACTCTACAAAGGTAAAATGTCATTCCCATGATCCCCAAAAGTCTAAAACAAATGCTCGTAGAATATCCTTAAATGTCTGGATGGTCCAATTTGTCTGCCCATCTGTCTGGGGGTGGAAAGCTGTGCTAAGGCATAACTGGGTGCCAAAAGCATGATGCAATTCCCTCCAGACTCATGAGGTAAACCATGTATCCCTATCTGAGACTATAGACCTTATAACTCCATGCAACTGCACCGTCTCATCCACATATCTCTATGCTAAGGAATCCACCGCAATCGACTCCTTGATCTCCAGGAAGTGAGCTGATTTTGTTAGCTGGTCTACCACTACCCAGATAGCATCACAACCTCCTTGAACCCTAGGTAGTACTGTGATGATATCCATAGAGATTTCATCCCACTTCTACTTGGAGAAATCTAAATGAAGAAAAAAACCTCCTGGGACGCAGTGTTCAACCATCACCTGCTGACACACAAATCACCTTGCCACAAAAACTGCCAATACCCACTTCACCCCGGGCCACCAAAACTGACCCATCATGCCCCAATACATCTTAGAAATTCTTGGGTGTACCACCGTGGGTGATTTTTGGAACCCACTAATAACTCTACCATGCATTTTCACGAGTAAAAACAAATTCCCATGAAACAACATCTGATTCTATCCGTCTTCTGACCATCCTTCTAGAGCATTACCCTGGATGAAACGATCACACATCACTTCACTATCTGCGTATCCCCACTGAGACTCTTCCACCTTCCTCAACCAAGAGGACTACACTTTTATCTGAAATATACAACCTTTACCACCATCCACTCTTGCATATAGGTGTAAGGAAACCAACTCCTCCAATGCCTTCCAGGAATCCATGTATTTCTGAATAGATTCCCTTTGCGACTTCCTGCTCAAGGAATCATCCACAATGTTCCACTTAACTTCAGTGTAAGAGATTTAAAAGTTGCAGTCCTGAAGAAAATCCACCCACCTTCACTGTCACAAGTTCCGGTCTCGCTGGGTAAAGATATGCCTCAAACTATTGTGATCTGTGAAGAGCACAAAGTGCTCCCCGATGAGGTAGTGCTGCCACAACTTCAGTGCAAACACAATCACTACGAGCTCTAAGTCATGGGTGTCATAGTTAAGTTCATGGGGACATAACTACCTAGACCCAAAGGAGATCACTCCCAACTACTAAATTAGCACACACCTCAGTCCAATTATAGAAACATCACAATACTCCTCAAACAATACCCCTTCCTCTGGAAACCTGAGCATTAGAGCACTGACCAACCTTTCCTTCAGATAACTGAATGCTGCCTGACACTGATCACTACACACAAAGGCATGTTTATTTTTGGTCAAAGCCTTCAAAGGAGTTGTAACTCGAGATAAGTCGCATATGAACATACAATAATATCCTGATAGACCTAGGAAAATACAAACCTACATCACATTCTTGGGTGCTTTCCAAGAAAAAACCACTTCATCCTTTGACAGATCAACCAATACCCCTTGCTGAGACACCATGTGTCCAAGAAAATGAACTTATCATGTTAAGAAATTGCACTTGGTCATCTTCCCATAGAGCTAGTGATGTCGAAGGATCTACAAGACCATATTGAGGTTCTTAGTTTGTTCTTCCTCTGATCTTGAGTAGATCAATATGTCATTGATAAACACAATGATGAACTTGTTAAGAAACTCACAGAAAACAGAGTTCACGAGCCCCATGAACACAACATGTGTGTTCGTGACACCAAAATACATGATTAAGAACTCAATGTGCCCATACCTACAACTAAAATAATTCTTCGGGATATCACTGTCTTTCACCTTAACTGGTGATAACCAGAACACAGATCGATCTTAGAGAACCAACCCCCTCCCCTCAGCTGGTCAAAAAGATCGTCTATCTTTATGAGAGGGAAACAGTTCTTGAACATTGCCTAATTCAGTCTTAGGTAGTTTATTCACAACCTGAGACCACCATATTCCTTCTTCGTGAACAAGACCAGAGCACCCCATGGCGACATGCTGGTTCAGACAAAACCCTTCTTCATCAGATTGTCAATCTGAATATGTAACTCCTGTAACTCAGAAGGCACCATTCGATAAGGATCCATCAGAATTGGATGGGAACTAGGTTTTAAGTCTATCCCAAACTCAACATCACATAAAGGGGGTAGAGTTACAACATCCTCAGGAAAAATGTATAGGAAATATCTGACAACTCCTGGAACATCCATCATCTCAGCATCCACTGATTCTATTGAAAGCTCAGCCAACATAGAAAAAAGAGGCTCCACACACCATCTCCCCACCTAAACAATATGTTCACCCAAAAATCCACATTCTAGCCATCCTCCTCATAGAACATGAATCTTATATGGAATCAGTCGATAACAACATTCACAGAAAATAGCCAGTTGATGCATAGGATGACATCGTATGGTTGCATTTGCAGCAAAAGAAGTTCCGACTAGACTGATGTGGCCCCAACATCAGTTTGCATCTTTGAAAAACATCAAACAGGCTGGAATGACCCCAAACTAATATACTCATCACCAGGGTCTTAGATAGACTCTCTATGTCTAGGCCCAAGTTATGTGCTAGACCGGGGTTAACAAAGGAGTGTGAAGCTCCTAGATCAAACAAGGTGCAAGCAAAAGTGCTAAACAAGCTAATCGTACCTCAAACGACTTATGGCCCTACTAGTATTGCTACCTCGACAGTGTGAAAATTCCCATGCCCAGCTCCTCTACCCCTTGGTTGTCGGCCACCTCCCCGACCATGCCCTGGTCGAGGTCCCCGAGGAGCACCCTGAGGTCACCCTCCTCCTACAATGTCTGCTCTCAAAGGAGCGGAAGCATGTTGTCCCTACTGCTGCTATTAAAAGGGACATGTTGGAAACTATTGCTACTGAGGTGGGAAATGAACATACCCACCCCCACTATAGTTCACTCAGTCTTGGCACTAATTCTGAAGGTTCCCACGACTTCCATTAATGAAGCAGATTGGTCCTGGTCCCGTAAGGAATGGGCGAGGACTGGGAGATCGAAACTAGAACTGATGGGGCCTACTCCCCACTAGTCAAAACCTAGAAGTCCCTCACACTGGAGGCCTATTGCTGACGGCCTTCCCCTTTGACAAGTCTAACTGAATCCCATATCGTGGCACACCTCCCAGTGTGTGCATCCTCTCCACCACTACAACCTTCTTCTTGACCTCTAAGTATGTCGGTAGGTCGAAAGGATTAACAATATACTGAAGAGAAGGTTAGAGTGCCTCCTCTAAACGTTATTCCAAAGACTCCTCATCTAGAAAAGGGTCTGGAGAAAAATAATGATATCTTTGAACTTGATCTCGAGGTCCCTCACTAACACACTCCCCTGCTGAAGGGAGAGTAGCTCCTGCCTCTTCTCATCCTTCATCGTAGAAGAAAGGAATTCCACCCAGAATTACTTCTCTCACTCAGCCCACAAAATCTCACTCTCCATACTCTTTTTGAGGTATAGAGTCCACCATTGATGCACTGCTCCTCTCATCTTACTGACAACCAAAGGAGCTATGTACTCAATCGTAGCTCAGATCAAGCTGAAAGCTATCACCAAACCCTCAATCCATCTTTCAGTCTCCATGTCTGAGATGCTGCCCTCGTAATTCTCGAGGGTCTGCTGCTGAAAGTCATGAAGTGTATTCTTCCATAGGTCCTCCTCCTCCTCTCGATCAGTCCTCTACTAATCAGCCAGATTAGCCTTCTGGGCCTCGATCACCCACACTACTCATGGTCGTCATCTGGGTGCCGTAACTGCAAGGTAAACAAGGAATGCCTAAGCTCAAGTAGTGTAAAAAATTTCTTTCAAATTTTTCTTAAACATGTTATTTATTTAAATTCCCAAAACAACCAGAACACATAATAAAAAAAGTCATTATGATGCATGTACCTTCCCTAAGGTCTTTATCCTGCAATCAGTGTAGCCTCACTTCGTCGTTCGGTAGGTCTCGAGTCCTTGCATCGGATCACATGGAGCCCTAAAATCCCAGGTCCTAGCCGAACTTCCCTAGACAATTTCACACACCAAGATAACATGACACTATTTCCCTACCATCCCATGAAATCCTCACTATTACTAACGTCGATCTCCATCCTATCTCTCAAAAACCTCCCTCTAGTACCATTATATCAGGACCCCCCTTCACCAAGATGAGGGAAGGGACACAAAACTTCCAGACCCTTCCTTCCTCAAGTTGAAGGAGAGATAATGACCACCCAAGTCCCGCCTTCAGTAGGCCCTGTAGTGGAAACTAGCACCGAGGGTATAGAATCACACATAATAAAGAAGGAATTTCCATTTGTATTTAGTAGGATTTGGATATATGATGATAGAAACCCAAAAAACACCAAAAATAGAAGTAAAATTAATGAAAAAAACAATCCATCCCCATATGAATGTTCCAAATTAAGTGATACAAATAACACGAAAACACAAAAGGGATGTACCAAAAGAATAGAAAACAAGCAACATCAACAGTCCCGAAGTCTAAGATAAAAAGGTCTGACAGGGTCCTCGATTTCCTCTTAGAAACCTGAAAGAAGTTCTATACACGTAGGGGGATTATACAGGTATACTTAGTAGGGAAAACCAACAGATCTTGTGCATAAGTGGCGAGACAATATAATGCCCTGTGAGAAAATAGAGACAACCAAAACACCTAGCATGGAAAACTATCCCCCCAGTCTCACCAGGGAACACTCCCAAAATAATGCAAGTTAGGTAAAGAAATAGTAATATCACATTGAAATTTGGGTACCCCACACCACTTTCCCCACTAGTTATTTAATACATCCAATGCATCAGACCTCCCCTTCCATTCTCACCGCAGTCCTACTACCACCCCAACAATAAAATTTTGGGCCACCACAACCATAGCTATGCCCAAAAACATGTGGCCACCAAAAAAGCATGTAACCATGTCTGTAGAAACCTAGTCTAGAACAACTACCACCACACCCGAAGACACCTAGGCCCAAACAACTACTACCATGCCCGAAGACACTTGGGCCTCAACCCGAAGACAGTTGGGAACAACCAGCCAACACACACCTGGTCCAACCACCACAAGATACCTTTAACAAATAATCATGTGCTATAATGGACCTCAAGACATCATAGCCTGCCCGAAGAGTCTTGGGAAACTCAGGAAAGGGAGCAGAGAGGAGCTAATAACCAGCCACTCATAAGAGTGTTGGGAAAAAAACCCTCTGCCATAAAATGGGATGTTTGGGAAAAAGTTCTCAACTTCAGCGGGGTGTGAATAATAAAAACAAAAATAAATTTATACATATATGTAAACAATCATCTATCCCAACCTAAGGTTCCTAAGACCATCCCATACACAAACACCCTCGTTACAATTCATTCATAAAAAATCACAACAACTACAACCAATGAAAAATTAATTCCTAGAAAAAAATTCCCCATAAAACCCATTTTTGTTTTTATATTCAAGTGATTCCATTTAAATAATTCTTAACTAACAGGAAAATGACATTCATAACCCCAAGACAAGGAAGAAAAAACAGCGAAGCAGTAATATAAGCATTCCCACCCGGTTCTCATGTAAAGTCACATCAACAAAAAGGGATCTGTGTGATCCCTCGAAGTACTGAAACCAATCCAAGCCCCAACATATGGACCCGCATGGCCCCAAATCCACAAACCATCAAAATCCCAATAGGGGATCCCATACCCTTTTACATCACCTCACAAGCATCAAGCATAACAACCACACCTATCACCAGAATATAGCAAGGGAGTTTTCAGATTTAAACACACCATTTCTTTAGTTCTGTCTTTCCGTTTAGTTAACTGGGGTGAACACATAAAAATTAATATTCATTGGGAATTCATTTAATCAACTAATTTTATGTGATTAACTAATTTCCGTGTTTCAACCATCCAATCACAGAATTATTCCGAAAATAAGGTTCATTTGTGCATGGAAAAGGAGCACCAAGAGCCATGATTTTCAGGGGACATAAGCCCATACAATTCACAACATATAACAAAGGTAAAAGAGTACACAGAATCATCAAACACACCCCTTAATTATTTTAAAAAAATTATTATATTAATTAAGGTTTGGTTTCATCCATCCCCATAGGAACATTATCATACCCACCCCGCATGACACACAATGAAGAGAGAAGAAGGAAAAAACCTACCTGGATGATCAACGATCAAAGTTTTCTCCCACATTCCAAGAACTGGGGATATGATACTTGTAGTGGAGGAACTCTGAGGACTCCAAGAGTGAGCAGGAAAAGCTCCAGTACTAGTGCACATCTAGCTTCTAGCAGATGGGCTTAAAACGCACCATGGAAAGGAAAAGATACAAGCCCAAAAGAATGAAGATACTCTGTGCAATAAAAGGAGAGATCCTGTAGTCATGAGATATGAAATATTGAATGCCATTAAAGTAGGATAATGGTTTCTCCACACGGTTGGGTGGTTACACATGATGGAAATTAATTTTTATTTAATAATTCTCTTCAAAGAGGTGGCCATAACAGCTGTGAGTTAAAGGGTTTCTTCTAAAAGAAAAAACCATGTAACAGGGACACAATTTTTGGGTCAGTAGAGGGTCTCCCCACTCTTGGAGGTCTATAACATCATTTACGGTCTTTAAAAATAGCCTCAATCCACTTTAAAGAGGCATTAAACCTTAAAGGAAGTGTTACGAGAAACAGGGAAAGAAAACCCCTATCACCGATCGGGTGTGGCGCCGATCGGTGACACACTGATTGGTGACTCACCAATTGGGGACACATCGACTGGTGAGACTGATTGAGGAAAAACCGTTTGGTGACACTGATGGGTGACACCATGATGACACCCTACCACCAACACCGCCACCCTCACGACTCACTAATGGGTGTAGGGCGCCCCAACACCAGAGATTGACAATGTATTGGACCATGAGGGTCTAGGACATTACAAGTCACACTAGTACTTAATTCCTGAGGGTGGAGTATATGACTATATCTGATGTGGAAAGGCTAGATTCATAGTCACAAGATTCTTGAGGAGGATATTATGTATAGCCTACAGGTGAAGGCCATTTGTTCATGAGATGTTTTGTACAATTCATCCCCTTAAGTAGAATCTGCAACCAATTCCACGATCTATCCTAATGCTGGTGGATCCTTCCCTAGATAGAGGTATCCAACTAGGAACTGAAGATGGTTGAGATTTCCCATTTTTCACATAGGAACATGAGGGTTAGAAGGTTTATTCCATGTGTAGTTTTAATTGATTAAATTAATAATGTAATTATCAGTTTATTGCATGAACTATATTTCTCAGATTTTAATTTTTAGGCATGGTGGTGTAAAACATCAAAGTTATACTCACACCCTAGATGAGCCATCATTTGGTACCCGAAAAGATTTCATGGATATATGTTTTGTAAAGGGAATGGGTCTTTATTGATGACTATTGTTTTTTGGATGGGTTGGATCTTAGAGATGGACCAACAAGGGAATCAGGAGTAGAGATTTGGATTCATTCATTTCTGTATTATTAGAACTCTATTTTTTTAACTTCAACATGCCATTTTGATACATTTTAGCCAATGATATCTTTATTCCATTATTATTGAGTTTTTATTTATTATTCTATGGAGAACATTGTTGATTATTGTGTTTCTGCTATTTTTATCTAATTTTTAATTATTTATTTTGTACATCAACTCTTTTCTAAAGGGTATAGTCTCCAAAATTTATTCCTTACACCCTAACTTATAGTAGGAAGACTTTATCATACAGAGAGGAATGATTGAGGTTATGTTTCAAACCCACATTTTTTCACTTGAGGGAGCACCGATCCAGGGTTATTACATATCATATCAAAATTTTCCAATATATAAAAAGTATATTTTTGACTACTATAAAAAACTTCAAGAAGAAAACTAAAGTCTCTAATTATGATCAAAGCATCATTAACTCTTTCAAGGAATCCATTAATAGACTCATCTCTATAAATTTGATTATCTTGATATATTAACTTTTAAATTGATATTTTTTCTTTTTTCACCTTTATATTTCCATCATAGATGGTTTTCAAATTATCCTGTGTAACGATTTTTATAACAACTACATGGAATTAAATAAACTTCTTCAATGATAATGAATAAAAAATTTCACTATAAGATCAAATATCATTTTGAATATTCATTAGATAAAATCATATCATCATAAATGTTTTCGCATCAGGATGATACCCATTTTTTTATCAATTCAAGCAAATACTATTGAGAAAAAGATATATTTGAAAGTTGTTGAATACATGATGGTATTTTTGAGATAATAATTTCCCTATAGAATATGTAATTTTTCTAGTGAATAATGTATTGTAAGATATTATGTAGACATGTATAATGGGTTGGATTATTTTTTTATTACAAAATATTTTATTCATAACTAGGTAAAATAATAAGTTTAAGGTGATATAGAGGCTTTTGAAGAGAATGAAGATGATTGAAGTTGTTTTGGAAGGAATTATATGTTATTTAGAAGGATGTAATTTTTAAGATAAAATGTAAAGTAAATATTTATAGGGTGTAACTTGATTTAGATTTTGTAAAAGGTAAGTTATGTTCATAGGGTACATGTTTCATGTGGTACATTCAACGGTTATATTAATATCATCCTAAGGTATATAAGATCTTCACAGGTTACCTATATAAGTTACATGAAAATTTATTATATTAAACCAAACATTATAAGGGTCATTCATAAGGTTGATATTAATATTCATACGGTTCCTTCATAAGGTACATGATGTTCATAAGTTATAGTAGAGCTTTCTAAGGTACATGAACTTTATAGGGTACAACAACTGGAAAAAATCTATAAAAAATGGAAAGTTCCTTAATTAATATTTTGAAGTAATGTATAAATTTAAATAGATTTTATTTTGTTTGATCATGTTTTAAACATCAAAATATTTTTGAATCATGAAACGGGATAATAAGTTTTTCACTATACAGAATGTAGTTGTTCCAAAAAAATGATTAATTACTTTTGCAACTATGTGGTCATGATGTAACCAATTACTTTAAAAATCAATGACCCAGATCTAAGCTTAAAAATAAAAATAAAAAGTGATAAGAATAATAAATTAAAATATAGTTTAACGAAGTTATTTGTTTAAATTTCAGTTTCAAATTCATATTTTAATGAGACTTTTATTATACTACTGATGTACGATATAATAATCTATTTCATGCATGTAATAAGGTGTTCAGGGAATATAAGGGAGAATATTATCTACAATTTTAGTGAGAATACTTTTTTAGATAAAGAATATGAACTAGATGTGTTATTTAGATTGTGATAATGGAAGAAAGTTTTGATTGTACAGTTTAAAAACTAATTAAAAATGTATTATAACATCTCTATGAATGCCCAGTTCTATAAAAGATTTTTTAGTTGTTGAAAAAAAATTATTTTATCCATATAATTTTGTGGGAAACAATATTTTTTTCTGGGATATTTGTGACACATGTATAAAGATATAACCTAAGTGTTTTACTCACATGTTGATATTAGTGGGTCAAATGGTCTCAATGAAATAAAGATCCTTATATAGATTAGGATTTCTTTTTTGTAGTTGAACCTTGTAAATATATCACGCCCTTCATAAGTGTGTGTGTGTTTAGCAGTGATATAAATTCACTTTAATATGTTACAATAGGGTTTTCAAGAAATAAACTTAAATATAATTTAAATCATTAATTCACCCCCAGTTATTTCTACTAATCTGTGGGTGTCTTTTTACTTGGAATTAAATCCACAGTTCCTCTCAATTGTGGTGATCTATTTTGATATTGGTGGATTTGAGTTTCTCCCTAGAATAATATTTTGTCACTGGATTTATGGTGTATATCATGGATAACCATAATTTAGTGAATATAAATGGGTTCCACTTTTTATGGTTAGGGTTAACAAATGATATGATGTTTCCATACCTTTTATCTAAAATCTATGATGTATTGTAGATACAAATAATAAATTCAACGCCCATGATGAGGTGATACCATGAAAGTGGTAATTTAGAAAAATATAGAAAATGATGGATGTTTGTTTCTATTAGTTTTCTGATAGGTTTTGTTCATTGATCCAGAAATACCCAATGACTCCCATATCTAGGATATAGGTGTTTCTATACACCTATATCAAAAAGGAAGGTGGTCACTTGGGTTTCTCATCAATAATTCTTGGAAAATCACATTAGTCGCTATGATGGGAGATCATTCTCATCACATACCATTAGTGGGAATTATATCCTACTCTACAACTCTCTCATATATTTTATTCATGTTCATTAATCCTTCTCAAATCAACATACATGACTGGTTACCCTCATGTTAGCTATCAGTCATTAGCATGTTTCAAAATGAACATATGTACATGTCAAAGGTAACTCATAGACATGAGGATCTGTATATATAAGTGGTTCTCTATCAACAGAACCATCTTAATCTATCAATGGTTTTCCATATTATTACTTGGTGATGCTTGACTTGAAGAAGTTATGGTTTAGAGCCCCATAGCTGTGAGCTTTGGAGTTTATCTTCATCTAGAAAAGTGATTGTTATTTATGGTATTGGGATCAGGCCAGTAATATATGATTCCTACATATACTTTTAAAATGAATCATAACACATTTAGTTTATTTTCACATAATGGGACACATCATACCTTTTAAGGTCCTTTGACAAGGACCGATCCATGCAGTTTAACATCCTATTGTAAGGATAACTAGGTTGAATTTTTCTAATGATGGTTGGTGTGGGAATTATGATTGAGTGTACCATTCAAGTTTAAAATAAATAAAATATATACTAATGGGAATGGATTAGTGTCACATGGAATAAGGCCTTGTGAAAGATAGGTCTTTCCTAGAAAATGGACTAAAGAGAATAATGTTGTGGGACCTATAGGGAATATTAACCTCTAAGCGGGGGCATGATTTTATCAAGAATATGGACCCGAAGAGGGATTATCCATGGGTAATATGTACATGGTTGATGTGTGTAGAATATTGATGATTTCTGGTTTTAACATCAAATAGGAGTCCGTCATATGTATTCAAAAATAGAAATCAAAACCCACATAGTTTGAATACCACAATTTAGGGTCATTTGATAATACCATACCATTTTTTATTACATACAATTAGTTTTTTTTGTAAAATTTAACATCATATGACTAATACATAGGATACATAGTTTAATTCCATTTTATGGGGATATATATAGAGACATTTGAATGTTTTAAATAATGTTTTTAATATAATACTATTATTTTTTTATTTATTTTTACCGATGATTTATTTTTTACAGAATGGTATAAAAGGAATCTTATTTTAATTTTTCAAATGAGGTATATTCTAGCGATTTTTATAAAAGTGTGAAAGAAATGTTTTATTTTAACTTATACGACTTGAAAATAATTTCCCACTACCATGAAAATTCAATGATATGAATATTCCTTTACAATATAACAATTATTTTTTAGGCAATGTATTTTATTTAGTATATTTTAATTTTTTATATTTTAAATAATTAATTTCAACATGAAAAGATTATTTTCCACAAGAAATGTTCAAAGAGATCTTTTAATGAAATATTTCATCAATGAAAATATCATTTGATGTTACTTAGAATTTACTTTTGATATTATCCAATGATAGGATCATTTATATTTCTCTCAATGGTTTATGATTATGAATAAAAAATGGTTATAAAAACCATTTCTTTTCCATGGGTTTTACTACGATGATTTTTTTTGAAACCCATTTCTTTTTCAAGGGTTATGATATAATGAATGCTTTATGATCTGGAGATACACATATTTATGACTTTTGTTATGTAATAGGTGGGATCATAAATATTTATCCCTCTAATAAAAAGTGTAAAGATAGATATCAATTGAGATAAATATGAATGGGGAGTGAAGCCATTTTAGTAAGGGACTTTATCCACTATGATTGTCTTGGGAGTAATCCTTGAATAAAGAATTGGTAGTGAAAATAACCCACAATGATATTCTTGAGAGTAAACCATGACTATTGAATATGGGGTGAACCCAATCCATTATAATAGTCTTGGATGTGAACCTTGACTATGAAATGAGGAGTGAACCTAATCCAACATGATAGTCATGGTAGTGAGCCTCGAATACTAAGGAAATGATTTCCTATTATTATGTGTAAGAAACACATCTATGAAATTTTCTAATTCTATTCTCTCATTGTTTATTTTATTTGATTTATTTATGATTCATGTCTTATTAAATTCCAATACTTCTTCTATGACTCATTATTATTATCTATGATATGCAGGGTATGATTTTAAAATGTTAAGCTCAAGTTCTCATACCCTTATGCTTGTGATATGATTACATGATCAATGATATATGGGTTGTTTACCCTTTATAATCATTTGAGTTCAACCTTTCTCATGTTTCCATTTCTCATGATATGAAGGATGTTTTTAAGTAAGATCTGTATAAGAAGGGTAACATATATGAGTAATTAGGTTAGGTATGATGTAGACATCTTATAAAAAATTTATATAGTTACATATGTTTCCAAATTCACTAACCCTTTACAATAATATCATGGATTATAATGTTATTTTATTTATATTTCTAAATTAAGATATGATATTTATGAATGAAAATAATGGTTATATATATAAATACTCATTTATATTTAACTTAATCTTCCAAAAAATCATTTATATTCTCCTCAAAGTTGAGAAACAAATTCATGTGACAATTCTCAATCAAAAACATTCCTTCTTTTTCAATATGAGGATACTCAAAATCATTATAATTTTTAGAGTTTTATTTAAGTTTGTATTCTCATTCTATAGAGTAGAGTTCAATGGAAGATATTTCTTTCACTCATGATTAATCATTAATTCCATATCAGTTTATTCCTCCTTATCATCTCTATGTTATTCATCACATGTGAATTTATCATTATTCACTTTACAAATCAATAATTTTTTATTTTACTCACTTGAAGTATGAACTCCTGTTTTTTCTTTAACAACTTTATTCATCATCTAACATAGCAATGTAAAAAAATTATTACCTTCTCCTTTGGATGGAAAATTATTCTTGTGGAATTATGATGTATTCTTATTTAATGAAATTCTAAATGAATTAACTTAAACATAAATTTCTTTATCATTTTGTTTTAGAAAATTGGATTGAAAATGAATCTTTTTTTTAACATTTTAAATATTTTATTTTAAAATATTCTCATTAATAACTTTTTTTCTTTTATAAACACTTATTGAGATGCATAAAACCAATTTTTAAACATTATATTTGTGTCTTATCCACCATAAGAATTTTTATATTCTGACTTGAATTCACATTGACGCTTATCCTTTTACATATATTTAATGGAATATTTGTTTTGATCTTTACTCCAATTCTTAACATAACTTACATTATTTATTTTATATGAAATAAATATACTATTTAGAACACCCAATGTATGTGTGTTATAATCTATATCTTCATATACTAAAGTGATCATGTAAGATTCTGTATTTTTTTAGCTATGTCCCTCTCTATATTTTTCTAATCCTCTTTTAGTTCAGTTATATTTGGTTCGAATCCTGGTGATTAAGCATTTATATTGTTTTGCCTAGTTTTTTTAATAACTTTGGTGGTGTAGGAAGAAGCAGAAGGGGATACAATTTCAGGTTACAGAGTAAATTCAAAACACGAATCATATTGATGACATTAATTGTTTGGAATGACCCATGGATCCATAAAAGGAGTGAATAGTTTCGAGCAAGACATGAATTTATAATTCACATCATGTGATAGAATGATGATGTGAAATCAGTTTCTTCTGAACCATTAATTCATATTGACATTGTTATCGACATAAAATGAAATTGAGGAATTCAAAACATGAATCCTATTCACATCATGAATATACCAAGTCTATTCTTTTTAAAACCCTACAACACCATGAATTTTGGGATAGTGTAAAACTTTCTCTCAACCATTTACCACCATTAAAAGATCTATATATCCTCTTAAATCCATAATAAAGAACACAATGGATCTTGGTGTTTTAGAACAATATTTTTATTACATTCCTTCTAGTTCTTATTACACTTCTCGATAAATTATCGATAGACTTTCAATTTCTATTGAAGTGTATGAGGAAGTTGATCACTACCATAGACATGAGGTCTTGTATATGAGTAATCTTCTTTTGAGGTGGGTGGTCTAAATCAAGTCCCCCATGTATTTTCCATTGTTCTTAGTATGTTATATAGAGAATTCATCACAAAATTTCATGAACACAACCCATTTAATTTTATAATCTATATGTTTAATGAGATATACATATATATAACTCTTAGTTGATCCTATTAGATCCATTAGAATTGAGACTAAGACTTACAGCCACTTGACAAGTGTTATAGTCTTGGACCTTGTCGAAACTTAGTCTTTTTTACATTAGTTCCCTAAGATTATTTAGTATTTATTTTGATTGTTGGATTAATTTTGGAATATTCATAACACATTTATTATAGTTATTTCTTAATATAGAATCACCTTGTCTAAAATGGATTAATTGTCATGATAATTAACTTAGGTCCAATATCACATTGAAATATGTTTGATATTAATATTATGATATTTGGGAACCTAAATTAATGAAACATATTTGTCAAAGAAAATGATAATTTGATAAATTGATCATTGTGACTTATCATGATATATTTGGTATGTGTATTGTTGTCCTTGTAATTTTCTTGAATAAAATTTGTGTTTATATGAAACTATTTTCATTGATGCCTGGGGGTGGGATTCTTTGCACCATGTAGAGTTTTTATTGATTCAACCCACGTTTATATTGAAGATTGAGGGAAAGGTACATGATTTTTGTCACACCTATGGCATAGAAGTATTGATAATTGATGCCTAAGGGTAGATTATATGACTATATTGGATGTATGAGGACTGGATACATAGTCACAAGATGCTTGAAGGAGAGATTCTGGATATCATGTGGGATGGGGCCATTTCATCATATGACTTTTCATGCGATTCATCCCCGAAAGAAGAATATGAAATGAATTGGATGATCCATCCTGATATAGGAGGTTACTTACCAAAACATAAATATCCATATGGGCATAGAATTATGTTGGACTGACCCCTAGTTTCACCCTGTAACTTAAGTGTCAACATGTTTATTTCATGTACATTATTAATTGATTAAATTAATACCAAGATTATCATTTTATTTCATGCACTACATTTATCATATAGAATTTTTTAGATACGATGGTTCTAACATATTAATATTTACTCACATTTTAGGAAGTCCATTATTTGGCCTAGAAATATTTCATGGATTCAAGTTTAGACAAGGGAATGATAGCTTGCTGATGACTATTTTTTGATGGATGGGTTGGAGATTGGTGACGAACTGACATGGGGTTCGAGGTTGGAGATTTTGAGACTATCATTTGGGTCTTCTTAGTCCTTTATTTATTTGTATTCAACAAGTCATTTATATAAATTTCATATTTTCATAACATGGTTTTATTATTACTATGTTTTTCTTTATTTTTCTATGGATGCATGATTTTGATTATTTTGTTTTCTCAATTTTCAGTAATATATTATTATTTATTCTATATTTAAACTCTTTTATAGAGGGTATAATCTCCCCACTATCTTATTTACACCCTCTATTTTATTTAATTGTCTGTAGAATACATAGAGGCATTCTTGAGGTCACATTTCCAACCTCAGTTCAGTCACTTGAGGGAGCACCAGGCTGGGGGATGTTACAAAATGGTATCAGAGGAACCTGTTTCTTTTTTATTATGTTACTACTTTTGAAAGGTAAAATGGAAACTTGGATGTTTCAGGACTTTATAATGATCTCATTAATGGGATTATTTAACCCACATGTAAGGGAAAACCTATGTGGATAGGGATGGGATAATTTTTTAGGTTTTTTTCTAGTTATAGTTTTGATGTTATTTCACGTTGGGTAATTAGATTTTTGTGTGATGTTTTTTTATTGATATTTTTTACGTATGTCCTAGAATGGAATGAGATGAGTGCACATGAATCATGATACCCTAGTGAAAAATGGATTATTACGATGGGATCCCATCAAAAAATGTTATTATTTAAGATGGGTAGTGGCATCGTCGCAAAAAAAAAGCTATTTTTTTGAAAACTCTATTTCGACGGGACGACAACCCATCGCATATAACTTCCCATTTTTTACCTTTTGGGAGATTGAGTATTGAAATTAGTATTTTGGATGGATCATCACAAATATAGCTAAAAATATAAAAAAGATAAACCCTTTTGCAATGGGCCCATTATAAATAGTTGAAAAAAATAAAATAAAATAAAGTAAAATAATATTAATAATAATATAATATTAATACAAATAAATTCATAATATTAATATTAATAAAAAAAAATTATTTATAAAATTATAATAATAATAATAAAAATAATAATATAATTTGAATAAAAATAAAATATTAATATTAATATTCACCAAATAGAATAATTATAAAATAATTAAATAATTAAATAATATAATTATTAATTTTAATGAAATAATAATATTAATATTAGTAATATAATAAGAACCTGAGTATTTTAAAAATAGAAAAATATATTAATTGATAAAATAATAAACATAACAAAAAATTAAATAAATAATAAAAACTGTAATATTCGAGATAATATAAAAAACACAATATTTAAGCTTCTACAAATAAGCATTCAACTGATGCTTTGTTACATATTTTTTTCAGTTTATAAATACATCTCTTAAATGGGTACATACATCAAAACCTTTCCAGACCTCTACATTTTGTTTGATGCCTAAAATGTAATATCAAATCTTCCATTGATTTAAACAAACCTCATGGGAAGATTTTTTCCAGTTTACATAAAATTAAAATGATATCTTCTAGTAGATTTATTACGGAATCATAGTCTGTTATTGACATAAAAATGTCTCGAAAAAAATATGATATGTCTATTAGCACATCCCAAATCATATGATTTAACAAACTCCTTAATCCAATTGGTATAAGTATTTCCATTAAAATATGAAAATCATGACTTTTCAATCTGGTAATATGACCATTTCTAAAAAATCATCCCAAATTGTTAGCATAACCATCTGGAAATATCAAATCTGAAATCTGTAGATAAAATAATAAGTGACTCTCTTTGTAAAGTGTATAATGTATTTTTGACTTCATTAACTTTTGTGATTTGATATTTTCAAACAGTTCAAGTTTTGGTTGCTTGAACATTTAAGCAAGATCTAATCATGCATTTACATTATCTTTGGTCTTACCTGGTGTATCCAAAACTGTATGAAATAATTTATCAAAATAGTTCTTCTCAATATTAATCACATCCAACATGTTACAAACCAAAAAATTAAACCAATATTGAAAATCCCAAAAAATTCTCCGTTTTATCCAATTGTGCTCTTTTCCAAACCCATCAATGTTTTGTTGGTTTATTGTCGGTCAAAATGTGATGGGAGGTAATGAAGAGAAAATTGATTTTAACTCTGTAACTGAGAACATTGTTGGAGGCCCATATTTTTCAACTGTTCCTTTTCTAAGATGATATTTGTTTCTTCAAAAAGGATGATCGGTTGGAATACATCTGTGATGAGAGTGTAAAAAACAAGGTTTTTTTCCATTGAATAGCATAAAAGATTTTATATCTCTCATAAAATTTGTACATAATTTTAGAATATCTGTACTCCATCTAGATAACATGCCATATACTGGGAATTCAGTAATTTTCCACATCAATGCAGCTATTAGTAGAAAGCTTTCTTTTATATCAAAATCATATGTACTAACACCCTTACACCATAGTGAATTTTACTCATCAATCAATGCTTTTAAATAAACATCAGTATTAATTTTTAGATAAAATGGAATTAATAATGTCAAAACGATATATGTATCCTTCATTAACATCCATGGTGGTAAATTATATGGAGTTAAAAGATAGACCAACATGAATATTGTAACGACCCAAACTCCCATTAATTGAAATTACAATGGATGTAATTAAATGTCTTATTATGGTTATATAAAATATGAAATTCATTGGTTTTATGTTTTTGGATTTTAAAACACCTCTATGAATTGTGACCATTGCCAAAATAGTCGTTGAACAGTGATCACATGACCAGAATAAATATAGGGCTCTAACAAATCCAATTTACTCAAACAAAGAAAGCAATGACCTCATCCAGTAGACTTTCCCTGTACAAGGCCCATTTATCAGAGCTCGTAAAGGAGGTTGCATCATTGGGCTTCTCTCTTGACCAATCCCAAGATGATCTTCAACACATTAAGCTTGAGAGGAACCAACTATGGGAGAAGTGGATGTTAATAGAGATTACCACCCGAGCAATGTTATATGGGCCACCCAAAGAGTCTATCACCATCGCACACCGTAACCTTCGGTATTATGCAGGTGTTATAAGGTGTTATGTAACAAGACCCTAGCACTATTACTATTTACATTATTTTTTTATATATAATGTGCATTCATTTTATTATTGTTACTTTGTAAATAGTTTTTAAAACACAAATAGTATTTTTAGTTAATATTCAACTAAGAAATCTATTTTGATGAATTAATGGATTTTTTAATTAAATAATATTTTAAGAAAATATTATTATTATTAAATTAATTTTTATTAAATATAAATGATCATATAATTTTATGAATGAAATTTTATTTTTTATTAAGGTTTGAAAGAAGTTTTTGTCAATTCCCATGAATTTTCGATAAATGTCAGTTTTTATTTTAAAAGAAAAAATTCACATATTTAGAAAATTATTTAGATAAAATGAATATTATTTTTGGAATTAGAAGGTCGAAATTATCCAACGGTGAGTTTTTCATAATTTTCTGAGACAATCAATTTTTTGGGTAAAAATTATATACTGTTTAAATATATAATGTGTTTTATGACATCATAATGACCCAATAATGTTGTAATAAAATACTATAAACATTATGTTAGGACAATATATGTTTTACCATCAAAATAATTTTATTTCGGGTTTGTTTTATTTATTTTACAAAGCTTTAGTGGACCCTTCATGTCTTATAAAACATTTTGTCTTTTTAAATTGTTTTCCTTGAGAGTGTGACTCACCTCCACATAAGAAACCCTATTATTTTATTATGTTCGGACATTTTCATTATAAAATATTTTATTCCACTCCCCTTTGGAAAAAACTATGTTCAAAAATAATGGGATGGTTTGTGGTTTTGATTAGTTTAATGTGAGGTGTCCCAAACCTAAATAATAAGAAATCCCCACTCTTTTCATATATAAACCCACCCAAGCCCCCACTTCCTCTTCACTCAATGCCTTTGGAGTTCTACCAACCCATGATTTCCTCCCTCTAGAATCCTCATAAGGTTCCCCAAGCTCCCAAGAAGCCTCTCTCAAGCCTCTCTAAAGCCTATGGGATCACACTTCCAAGTATGGGATTCCTACTATTCTCTTTTTATCCACATTTCTTAATATTGTTATACCATTTTACATTCAATTAAAAATGTTGGGGTATGATTTCACACCTTTCCTATACTTTATTATTTATGTTTTAATAATGAGATACCCCTTTCTCTCTCATTTATTCCTTCCATGTATACCTGATACCATGCCGAAATTCCGTAAGGAATTTCTCTCTCCTCGTTTACATTCAAGCAATTCTTTTGTATCATGAATCTAAATTCAATTACAATTTTTGGTGTAACATCCCATGCAAGTAATTAATAATAGATATAGTTATCTATGTATATTTATGAATTAGATAGTGTTTTAGAGGCTTAAAATGAGAATAAATCCAACTTTAATAATGAAATACTCTAATATTTTTAAAAGATTGTTTTACCGCCTTTTGATGGCGAACCATTTTTAAATATATATTTTGACAATTTTATAAGATATATTTTTCAAAATAAAATTATTCTTTATTATTGGGACATTGAAATTTACTTTGGATAAATTTCTTGTATTTTTCTGATAATGTTGATTTTTTAATGAGTAGTGAAAAGTGTTGTATTTTAATTCAAAACCTATTTTTAATCTAATTTATTTATATAGTTAGATTATCTTTTTAATTGGTTTTAAAGTTGAATTAGAATATATTTTTACCATTTAATCCAATAGTGATCATTTGAATTAATATCACATTGAGATTGGACATAAACGAGTGTCAATCTTTTGATAGATATTGTTTCTTAAAAACACGCTATTTGATTTGACAGTGGGATTTAATTATAAAATTAATTAATGCAAATTCTATATTATGAATTTGGTAAAATAGACATAATTTATGAATTCAGAATATCACATATAGCTTAGGGTGAATTTTTGGTATTTTTCTGAAAAACCTCAATTTTTGATGAATAGTGAAACCACAAAGTGGTAGTTACAAAAACTGATTTTTCGTTTAAATGGAACTTTACCACTTCTGTGATTTTAATTTCAAAAATTCAATATAAATTATTTTCATTATTAAGTAAAATGTTGTTCAATGAGATGAAAATAATTTTTGATGAAAAGTAACTTTTAAGTTTTATTAATCACTATTAAATGTAATTAGTGTGATTTAATGTAAAAATGATTTTATAATAAAATGAAAATATCTTTACACTTGTCCTAACCCAATTGGATGAGTCATGGCCGACCAAGACAACCCATGGGTCGATTTCTGGGACCCCATGGAGCCACTTGTGTAAAATAATGACATTAATGCCTTTTATTTAAAGTAAAAGTAAAAATGACACAAACATGTATTGTTTTACTAAATATTTTTTTACATGGGGTTATACAAGTCAGATTTTTGACTATAAATAGTAATTGGAAAGATAAAAAGATTTAATACTTCATAGTATTTTTTTTATAACTTTTAGACATTAAATAAATTAAATTATCTATGACATCATGATGATGCAGCGATTACCTCATTATTGAAACATTTAAATAAAATGAAAAGATACTGTAAAATCTAAGACATACACTTTTCAAAGACCTATTGGATAAGAATATTTCGAACCCTTATCACCTTATCCTCGAAATACATCAACGTGGGACCTTTAAAATCCGAAATGCATTTGAAAATAATGTAACATTTTATACCTTTCCAAGAGTGCCCTTCCTCTCCTCTTATAAAAGTCCCCCACCTCTACCTCCTTACCCACACATCTCAGGCCATTGGCTCGGCCAAGATCTGATCATTTTGTCTCTCCACATCCCTCTCCTCATCCTATAATCCTTACTTTAGTCAGGAAGCTCTTCAAGAAACCCTTTTGGATCAAACCAAAGGGAGTTACCCGATTTAATGTTAAAGTCTTCTCTAGTGTTCTTTTGTTTTATTTTTCTTCTCCAACAGCCTAAACTCTTTTTATTCATTTCTTCTGTAACAACTACAGTATCTTAAATATACTAGGATGTTGTTATAACTAGTATTCAAGATACACTTACACAAACCTACATCTAATGGTTAAAGAACATACTGTTTCTGTGGATGGTGAATTTCTTCCTCACGAAACAATGATTGTTCAATATTCTTTTAACACCTTAAAAGGTGTCCATTAAGATGTCACTATATTTATATATGATATATAATATGTTTATTTTTTCCTTAAGCTTCTGTATTTTTCATTTATGGCATACCTTTATGGTTTCCATTATGGCTAAACACGATATCTTCATTTTAGGAAGTGCTGACTACCGTCCCCTCAAAGTGATTGGATTCGTTAATACCATATGTGGTACATATAAAGGATAGATTTAATGATATTATATATGATATTATACTGGAATTATAATATAGCTTTATATAATTATTATTTATTTCCATTAAAGTATGAGATAGAAATGAAAGTAGCGTTCATGCGTACGTACGGCTTACCGTCTCCATGAACGGTGCATTTCATTTATTATCCCCAAATGTAATGTACTGTTATAAGTACATATATATAATGGATATATATGATATATGTTAAATATAAATTATTAATATAATTCTGGAATTAAAATATACATATCTCTCATTTAGTTTTAATTCCATTAATATGACATAGAAATGAAAGTGGCATTCATGCGTACGTACGACTTACCGTCTCCATGAACGGTGCATTTCATTTCATACCTCTAAATGATTATGTAATATTATAAATGCATGTATATACTGGATATATATGATATATATGGCATCTACATAATGAATATAATTCTTGAGATAATGGATATTTGACTACGTGAACAACTTGTAAATATAAGAAGTTCACTTTTGACTCAAGTACCAAATATCGACAAAATGACCGTTATTAACTTAAATGATTACATAGTGTTCATAACATGGTAATAAGTGATATAAAAGGAATAATGAACTTGAAAAGGGTTCTTAAGCAAGTATAAATTAACTCATGTTTATTATTCAGGATATTAAATAACGATCGAGTCAAGTCGGACCCGAGGTAAGGGACTTCGTCTCAATCTCCTTTCATTGAGGCATATTTATTTTTATACACAACTTTATTTTATACGGTGTATAAACCCCTTTGACTTTTAATTTTATACAAAAGGAATCTTTTTCTATGAATCATTTTACTAAATGACAAAAAGGAATGTTTCATATAACATACGCGGTGACAACGACCTTTTCCGCCGCCACAAGTATTATTTGGTCTTTGGCTTCCTCAATAAGCCGTAATGTTTTTAAAATGAAATAAATACCATATACACTTTTATGTATTTTGGTATTGAAAATGGTTTTTTATAATGGATTTGTTATGTCAATATATTTAAGTGATATATTGTGATCAAAGTATGGAAATGTTTTCTTTCCATTATATTTGTTTTATGTCTTATGATTTTATAATGGTACTTAGACATTTGACGGGTGGTTATGTGATAAACCATATGACGGGTGGTGCCGTTAATACCAAGACGGGTGGTTACGTTATAACCTCCAATTCACTGGGTATGGAAGTCGGCCGTATGGCTATTCCATTAAGTGATATGTGTGGAAGTCGACCATATGGTTATTCCATTTAAGTATGTTTATGTCCCAAGTTACCTTTATATGCTATGTGTTCTTTATATGGGTTTTATGGTAATATTTTTGTTACAAAAGGGTAAGTAATGATATTTTATTCAGTGAAGAGTTTTTAATACTTCATAAAGGTGAAAATTATTACTTTGATAAAGTATACATGGTTTACTTGTGGTTTTGAAAAAACTAACAGTTTTCATTCCTTGTGTATCCCTTACTGAGATTTTTATACTCACCCCATGTTTTTTTTGAAATGTTTTTCACAGGACTTAATGTGGAGTAGGGTCAAGGATGGGATCAAGGGAAAGTCATGTTATATAAAACGTGGAACTAGACATGTTTCTTTTTAAGAGTATTTATTTTTATGGAAACTTAGTAGAAGTGTCTAATTTGTAATCTTTTTAGATGTAATAGTTATGTCCTAATTATTTAAAACTCTAAACCTGAAAAGATGCTCAATGTGAATTATTCATTTAATTCAATATTAAGTAAGTTTTAAGGATGGGGCCTTATAGTTGGTATCAGAGGTCGGTTTATACAACTTTAGGAGTTAGAAAATTGTTAAATTATAAATTAATTTATGGTATGACTGAAATGATATATAATTTAAATATTACCATGTTGCTTCGCCTAAGATATTTCTGTGTTAAGAATGGTTTTTCGTAGAGGAAATAGAATGGCTTTTCTCAGAAGGCATGCAGAGGGAAATAACCTTTCAAATCAGTATCCTAAGATGGTCAGAATCAGAACTAAACAGTTTTTTGCAGTGATGGCTCAGTTGACTCAGGTGAAAAATGTTTATTGTTTTTATTGATGATATTTTGGTGTTTTCTAGAAGTAAAGAGGAGCATGAATGTAATTTAAGGGTTATCTTGAAAACCTTTAAAGAAAATAAAATGTATGGAAAATTTAGCAAGTGTGATTTTTGGTTACAACAAATTTCTTTCCTTGGTCACATTGTTTCAAAAGATGGCATAACTGTTGATACTGCTAAAAAAAAGTTGTTGCAGAATGGCCAATACCCACAAATGTAACCGAGATCCATAGTTTTCTTGGTTTGGTAGGTTACTAAAAAAGGTTTGTTGAAAATTTTTCACGGTTATCTAGTCCAATGACTAAGCTAACTCAGAAGGGTGTTAAGTTTATTTGGACAAAATAATGTGATGATTTTTTTCAAGAGTTAAAAAGAAGATTGGTGAATGCTCCAGTTTTGACACTTCCTTCTAGGAATGGTGAGTTTGTTATCTACATTGATGCTTCTTTGAAGGGACTTGGTTGTGTCCTTATGAAGAATGATCAGGTAATTGCTTATGCTTCACGTCAGTTGAAAACTCATGAGGTAAATTACCCTACACATGATTTGGAATTAACTGCTATTGTTTTGGCTCTAAAAATTTGGAGGCATCATTTGTATGGAGTAAAGTGTGAAATATATACTGATCACAAAATTTTAAAGTATATATTCACTCAGAAATAAATGAACATGAGATAGATGAACTTTGGCATAGAATTTGTTGGTGCAGGATGTCCTTATATTTTCTTTCAGGTATCAGTGAAATCTTCTCTATCAGATAGAATTGAGTAAGTACAGAAGCAAGATAGTGAGTTGCAGAAAATGGTAGAGATGGTTCAGAAGGGTAAGTTGCCTGAATTCAACATTGATAATGATTTTGTTTTGAGATTTGGGAAGAGATTGTGTGTGCCTTGTGATTCACAGTTGAAGAGAGAGTTGTTATGTGAAGCTCATAGTTCTCCGTTTTCAGTTCATCCCGGCAGTACTAAGATGTATAGAGATCTTCAGCAGTATTACTGGTGGGACGGAATTAAAAGAGATATTGCTGAGTTTACTGTGAAGTGTTTGATTTGTCAACAAGTTAAAGCAGAGCGGCAATTACCGAAACGGATGCTTTAGCCTTTTCCAGTGCCAGAGTGGAAATGGGAAATTATATCCCTAGAATTCGTTGTGGGATTGCCAAAGACACCTCGAGGTAATAATACAATCTGGGTTATTGTTGATCGCTTGACTAAATCTGCTCATTTCCTTACTATATGAGATACTTTTTCCCTAGATCAACTTTATCGTTTGTATCTTAAAGATATAGTCAGGTTAAATGGATTTACCCTCTCCATTGTATCCGATCGTGATCCCAGGTTTACTTCTATCTTTTGGAAAGGCCTTCAGAAGTCGTTGGGTATTGAATTAAATTTTAGTACAACTTTTCATCCTCAATCAGATGGGCAGTCAGAACGAACAATCCAGACTTTGGAGGATATTCTAAATTCTTGTTCGATGGATTATCAAGTAAGTTGGGACCAACATATTTCTTTGGATGAGTTTTCTTATAATAACAGTTTTCATTCTAGTATACAGATGGTACCATTTGATCAATTATATGGGAAGCGGTGTCAAACCCCAGCTTTCTGGGATGAAGTGGGTGAAAGGAAGTTGATGGGACTAGAATTGGTAGAAGAGTTGGCAGGAAAAGTTCAGATGATGTAGAGACACATGAGAACGGCTCAGAGCAGGCAGAAGAGTTATGCAGACAATAGGAGGAAGGATCTCTCTTTTGAGGTAGGTGATCATGTCTTCTTCAAGGGTTCTCCATGGAAAAGTGTGATGCAATTTGGTAAGAAAGGAAAGATGAGTCTAAGGTTCATTGGACCATATGAAATTCTGGATAGAGTTGGATCAGTTTTATACCGAGTGGCTTTACCTCCGAGTTTATCTCAGGTACATAATGTTTTACATGTTTCAATGTTGAGAAAGTATATGGCAGATCCATCTCATGTTTTTAGTCTAGAGGTAGTTCAGTTGGAAGAGAATCTATCTTTTGAGGAACAACCAGTTCAAATTATTGATCATAGGGAGCAAGTGTTACAGAATAAGGTGATTCATCAAGTAAAGGTTTTGTGGAAGAACCACATGAGTGAAGAGGAAACATGGGAATCTGAAAATGCAATGAGGGATAAATACCCCCACTTATTCGATAAGTAAATAAATTGCGGGGATGCAATTTTCTAAAGGGGGAAAGGATGTAACATCCCAAGTAAGTAATGAATAATATATATAGTTATCTATGTCTATTTATGAATTAGATAGTGTTTTAGAGGCTTAAAATGAGAATAAATCCAACCTTAAGCATGAAATACTCTAATATTTTTAAAAGAATGTTTTACCGCCTTTTGATGGCGAACCATTTTTAAATATGACTTTTGACAATTTTATAAGCTATATTTGTCAAAACAAACTTATTATTTATGATTGGGACATTGAAATTTACTTTGGATAAATTTCTGGTATTTTTCTGATAATGTTCATTTTTTAATGAATAGTGAAAATTGTTGTATTTTAATTCAAACCCTCTTTTTAATATAATTTATTTATATAGTTAGATTATCTTTTTAATTGGTTTTAAAGTTAAATTAGAATATATTTTTACCATTTAATCCAATGGTGGTCATTGGAATTAATATCACATTGAGATTGGACATAAACGAGTGTCAATCTTTTGATAGATATTATTTCTTAAAAACACGCTATTTGATTTGACAGTGGGATTTAATTATAAACTTAATTAATGAAACTTCTATGTTATGAATTTGGTAAAATATACCTCATTTTTTAATTTTGAATATCAAATATATCTTAGGGTGAGTTTTTGGTATTTTTCTGAAAAACCTTAATTTTTGATGAATAGTGAAACCCCAAAGTGGTAGTTACAAAAACTGATTTTTCATTTAAATGGAACTTTACCACTTCTGTGATTTGAATTTAAAAAATCCAATATAAATGATATTCATTATTAAGTAAAATTTGGTTCAATGGGATGAAAATAATTTTTGATGAAAAGTAACTTTTAAGTTTTATTAATCGCGATTAAAGGTAATTAATGTGATTTAAGGTAAAAATGATTTTATAATAAAATGAAAATATCTTGACACTTGTCCTAAACCTATTTTATAGGTCATGTCCGACCAAGACAACCCATGGGTCGATTTATGGGACCCCATGGAGCCACTTGGGTATGATAATGACATTAATGCCTTTTATTTAAAGTAAAAGTAAAAATGACACAAACATGTATTGTTTTACTAAAACAATTTTTACATGGGATTTTACAAGTCATATTTTTGACAATAAATATTCATTAGAAAGATAAAAATATTTCTTACATCATAGTATTTTTTTATAATTTTTAGACATTAAATAAATTAAATTATTTATGACATCATGATGATGTAGCGATTATCTCATTATTGAACGATTTAAATAAAATGAAAAGATAATGTAAAATCTAAGACATACACTTTTCAAAGACCTATTGGATGAGTATATTTCGAACCCTTATCACCTTATCCTCGAAATACATCAATGTGGGACCTTTAAAATCTGAAACACATTTGAAAATAAAGTAACATTTTATAACTTTCCAAGAGTGCCCCTCCTCTCCTCTTATAAAAGGCCCCCACCTCTACCTCCTTACCCCCACATCTCAAGCATTTTTATCGGCCAATATATAATCATTTTGTCTCTCCACATCCCTATCCTCATCCTATAAGACATACTTTAGGCAGGAAGCTCTTCAAGAAACCCTTTTGGATCAAACCAAAGGGAGTTACCCGATTTAAAGGTAAAGTCTTCTCTAGTGTTCTTATGTTTTATTTTGCTTCTCCAACACCCTAAAATATTTTTATTTACTTTTTTTTGTAACAACTAAAGTATATTAAATATACTAGGATGATGTTATAAGAAGGATTCGAGCTAAACTTACACACACCTACATCTAATGGTTAAAGAACATACTATTTTTGTGGATGTTGAATTTCTGCCTCACGAAACGATAATTGTTCAATATTCTTTTAACACATTAAAAGTTGGCCATTAATATGTCACTATATTTATATATGATATATAATATGTTTATTGTTTCCTTAAGATTATGTATTTTTCATTTATGGCATACCTTTATGGTTTCCATTATGGGTAAACGCGATATCTTCATTTTAGGAAGTGCGGACTACCACCCATTTGATTCGTTAATACCATATGTGGTATATATAAATGATAGATTTAATGATATTATATATTATATTATACTGGAATTATAATATAACTTTATATAATTATTATTTATTTCCATTAAAGTATGATACAGAAATGAAAGTAGCGTTCATGCGTACGTACGGCTTACCGTCTCCATGAACGGTGCATTTCATTTCTTATCCCCAAATGTAATGTACTATTATAAGTACATATATATAATGGATATATATGATTTATGTTACATATAAATGATGAATATAATTCTGGAATTAAAATATAAATATCTCTCATTTAGTTTTAATTCCATTAATATGACATAGAAATGCAAGTAGCGTTCATGAGTACGTACGGCTTACCGTCTCCATGAACGGTGCATTTCTTTTCTTACCTCTAAATGATTATGTAATATTATAAATGAATGTATATACTGGATATATATGATATATGTGGCATCTATATCATGAATATCATTCTTGAGATAATTGATATTTGACTACGTGAACAACTTGTAAATATAAGAAGTTCACTTTTGACTCAAGTACCAAATATCGACAAAACGACCGTTATTAACATAAATGATTACATAATGTTCATAACATGGTAATAAGTGA
The DNA here is from genome assembly GCA_963277665.1 of Viscum album. NCBI lineage: Eukaryota > Viridiplantae > Streptophyta > Magnoliopsida > Santalales > Viscaceae > Viscum > Viscum album. The sequence goes on from OY728123.1 coordinate 602,700,364, forward strand.
TATAAAAGGAATAATGAACTTGAAAAAGTTTCTTAAGCAAGTAGAAATTAACTCAATTTTATTATTCATGACATTAAAGAACGATCGAGTCAAGTCGGACCCCAGGCAGGGGACTTCGTCTCAATCTCCTTTCATTGAGGAATATTTCGTTTTATACACAACTTTATTTTATACGGTGTATAAAACCCTTTGAATTTTAATTTTATATAAAAGGAATCTTTTTCTACGAAGCATTTTACTAAACACCAAAAAGGAATGTTTCTTTTAACGTACGCGGTGACAACGACCTTTTCCGCCGTCGTGAGTATTATTTGGTCTTTGGCTTCCTCAGTAAGCGGTAATGATTTTAAAATGAAATTAATACAATATACTCTTTTATTAATTTTGGTATTGAAAATGGTTTTTATAATGGATTTTTATGTCAATATTTTTAAGTGATATATTGTGATCAAAGTGTGGAAATGTTTTCTTTCCATTATATTTGTTTTATGTCTTATGATTTTATAATGGTACTTGGACATTTGACAGGTGGTTATGTGATAAACCATATGACGGGTGGTGCCGTGAATACCAGGACGGGTGGTTACGTTATAACCTCCAATGAATTGGGTATGGAAGTCGGCCGTATGGCTATTTCATTAAGTGATATGTATGGAAGTCGACCGTATGGTTATTCCATTTAAGTATGTTTATGTCCCAAGTGACCTTTATATGTTATGTGTTCTTTATATGGGTTTTATGGTAATCTTTTGGTTACAAAAGGGTATGTAATGATCTTTTATTCAGTGAAGTGTTTTTACTACTTCATAAAGGTTAAAAGTATTACTTTGATAAAGTATACATGGTTTACTTGTGGTTTTGAAAAAACTAACAATTTTCATTCCTTGTGTTTCCCTTACTGAGATTTTTATGATCACCCCAAGTTTTTTTGAAATGTTTTTCACAGGAATTAATGTGGAGTAGTGTCAAGGATGGGATCAAGGGAAAGTCATGCTATATAAAACGTGGAACTAGACATTTTTCTTTTTAAGAGTTTTTATTTTTATGGAAACTTAGTAGAAGTGTCTACTTTGTAATCTTTTGAGATGTAATAGTTATGTCCTAATTCTCTAAAACTCTAAACCTGAAAAGATCCTCAATGTGACCTATTCATTTAATTAAATATAAAGTAAGGTTAAAGGCTGGGGACTTATAGTTGGTATCAGAGGTCGGTTTAGACAACTTTAGGAGTTAGAAAATTGTTAAATTATAAATTAATTTATGGTATGAATGAACTGATATAGCATTCAAAGATTACCATGTTGCTTCGCCTAAGATATTTCTATGTTAAGAATGGTTTTTTGTAGAGGAAATAGAACGACTTTTCTGGGATGGCATGCAGAGGGAAATGACCTTTCAAATCAGTATCCTGAGATGGTCAGAATCAGAACTAAATAGTTTGTTGCAGTGATGGCTCAGTTGACTCAGGTGTAAAATGTTGGTTGTTTTATTGATGATATTTTGGTGTTTTCTAGAATTTAGGAGGATTATGAAATTCATTTAATGGTTATATTGCTAACCTTAAAAGAAAAGAAACTGTATGGAAAATTTAGCAAGTGTGAGTTTTGGTTACAACAAATCTCTTTCCTTGGTCACATTGTTTCAAAAAATGGCATAACTATTGATCCTACTAAAAAAGAGTTGTTGAAGAATGGCCAAGACCCACAAATGTTACCGAGATCTGTAGTTTTCTTGGTTTGGTAGGTTACTACAGAAGGTTTTTTGAAAATTTTTCATGGTTATCTAGTCCAATGACTAAGCTAACTCAGAAGGGTGTTAAGTTTATCTGGAAAAAAGAATATGATGATTGTTTTCAAGAGTTGAAAAAAAGATTGATGAATGCTCCAGTTTTGGCACTTCCTTCTAGGAATGGCGAGTTTTTTATCTACAGTGATGCTTCGTTGAAGGGACTTGGTTGTGTCCTTATGCATAATGATCAGGTAATTGCTTATTCTTCACGTCAGTTGAAAACTCATGAGGTAAATTACCCTACACATTATTTGGAATTAGATGCTGTTGTTTTTGCTCTAAAAATTTGGAGGCATCATTTGTATGGAGTAAAGTGTGAAATATATACCGATCACAAAAGTTTAAAGTATATATTCACTCAGAAAGAATTGAACATGAGATAGGGGAGATGGATAGAATTAATAAAGGATTACGATTGTACAATTCATTATCATCCGGAAAAAGAAAATAAAGTGGCTGATGCTTTGAGTCAAAAAGTAACGATTCATTAACAATGTTGCATTTGGAACGTGATCCTTTGGTTAACGATTTTATGAACTTTTTCATAGAAGTTGTTGGTGCAGGATTTACTTCTGTTTTGTTTCAGGTATCCGTGAAATCTTCTCTATCAGGCAGAATTAAGCAAGCACAAAAGCAAGACAGTGAGTTGCATAAAAAGGTAGAGCTGGTTCAGAAGGGTAAGTTTCCTGAATTCAACATTGATAATGATTGTGTTTTGAGATTTTGGAAGATATTGTGTGTGCCTTGTGATTCACAGTTGAAGAGAGAGTTGTTATGTGAAGCTCATAGTTCTCTATTTTCAGTTCATCCAGGAAGTACTAAGATATATAGAGATCTTCGGGAGTATTAATGGTGGGATGGAATGAAAAGAGATATTTCTGATTTTACTGTGAAGTGTTTGATTTGTCAACATGTTAAAGCAGAGTGGAAGTTACCAAAAGGAATGCTTCAGCCTTTACTAGTGCGATAGTGGAAATGGGAAAATATATCCATGGACTTCGTTATGGGATTTCCGAAGATACCTCAAGGTAATAATACAATCTGGGTTATTGTTGATCGCTTGACTAAATCTGCTCATTTCCTTGCTATACGAGATAATTTTTCCTAAGATCAACTTTCTTGTTTGAATCTTAAAGAGATAGTCAGGTTACATGGAGTTCCCCTCTCCATTGTATCTGATCGTGATTCTAGGTTTACTTCTAACTTTTGGAAAGGCCTTCAGAAGTCGTTGGGTACTGAATTAAATTTTAGTACAACTTTTCATCCTCAATCAGATGGGAAGTCAGAACAAACAATACAGACTTTGGAGGATATTCTACGTGATTGTTCAATGGATTATCAAGGAAGGTGGGACCAGCATATTTTTTTGGTTGACTTTTCTTATAATAACAGTTTTCATTCTAGTATACAGATGGCACCATTTGAGGAATTATATGGGAAGCAGTGTCGAACTCCAACTTTCTGGGATGAAGTGGGTGAAAGGAAGTTGGTGGGACCGGAATTGGTAGAAGAGTTGGCAGAAAAATTTCAAATGATACAGAGACACATGAGAATGGCTCAGAGCAGGCAGAAGAGTTATGTAGACAACAAGAAGAAGGATCTCTCTTTTGAGGTAGGTGATCATGTCTTCCTCAAGGTTTCTCCATGGAAAAGTGTGATGAAATTTTGTAAGAAAAGAAAGCTGAGTCCAAGGTTCATTAGACCATATGAAATTCAGGAGAGAGTTGGATCAGATGTATACCGATTGGCTTTACCTCCAAGTTTATCTCAGGTACATAATGTTTTCCATGTTTCAATCTCGAGGAAGTATATACCAGATCCATCTCATGTTTTGAGTCTAGAGGTAGTTCAGTTGGAAGAGAATCTATCTTATGAGGAACAACCGGTTCATATTATTGATCACATGGAGTAAGTGTTGCGAAATAAGGTGATTCATTATGTAAAGGTTTTGTGGAAGAACCACATGAGTGAAGAGGCAACATGGGAATCTGAAAATGCAATGAGGGATAAATACCCCCACTTATTCGATAAGTAAATAAATTGTGGGTACAAAATTTTCTAAAGGGGGGAAGGATATAACATCCTAAGTAATTAATGAATAATATATATAGTTATCTATGTCTATTTATGAATTAGATAGTGTTTTAGAGGATTAAAATGAGAATAAATCCAACGTTAAGCATGAAATACTCTAATATTTTTAAAAGATTTTTTTACCGACTTTTGATGGAGAACCATTTTTAAATCTATATTTTGAAAATTTTATAAGCTATATTGGTCAAAATAAACTTATTCTCTATTATTGGGACATTGAATTTACTTTGGATAAATTTCTGGTATTTTTCTAATAATGTTCATTTTTTAATGTATAGTGAAAAGTGTTGTATTTTAATTAAAAACCTCTTTTTAATCTAATTTATTTATATAGTTATATTATCTTTTTAATTGGGTTTAAAGTGAAATTATAATATATTTTTACCATTTAATCCAATGGTGGTCATAGGAATTAATATCACATTGAGATTGGACATAAACGAATGTCAATCTTTTGATAGATATTGTTTCTTAAAAACACGCTATTTGATTTGACAATGAGATTTAATTATAAAATTAATTAATACAAATTCTATGTTATGAATTTGGTAAAATATACATCATTTTTTAATTCAGAATATCACATATAGTTTAGGGTGAATTTTTGTTATTTTTCTGAAAAACCTTAATTTTTGATGAATAGTGAAACCAGAAAGTGGTAGTTACAAAAACTGATTTTTCGTTTAAATTGAACTTTAACACTTCTGTGATTTGAATTTAAAAAATACAATATAAATGATTTTCATTATTAAGTAAAATTTTGTTCAATGGGATGAATTTTTTTTTGATGAAAAGTAACTTTTATGTTTTATTAATCGAGATTAAAGACAATTAGTGTGATTTAAGGTAAAAATGATATTATAATAAAATGAAAATATCTTTACACTTTTCCTAACCATATTTTATGAGTCATGGAAGACCAATAAAACCCATGGGTTGATTTCTTGGGACCCCATGGAGCCACTTGGGTAAAATAATGATATTAATGCCTTTTATTTAATGTAAAAGTAAAAATGACACAAACATGTATTGTTTTACTAAAACAATTTTTACATGGGGTTATAAAAGTACGATTTTGACTATAAATAGTAAATTGAAAGATAAAAAGATTTCCTACATCATTTTATTTGTTTTATAATTTTTATACATTAAATAAATTAAATTATTTATGACATCATGATGATGCAGTGATTACCTCATTATTGGACGATTTAAATAAAATGAAAAGATAATGTAAAATCTAACAATTAAACTTTTCAAAGACCTATTAGAAGAGTATATTTAGAACCCTTATCACCTTAACCTCGAAATACATCAATGTGGGACCTTTGAAATCCGAAAATCATTTGAAAATAAAGTAACATTTTATACCTTTCCAAGAGTGCCCATCCTCTCCTCTTATAAAAGGCCCCCACCTCTACCTCCTTACCCCCACCTCTCAAGCCTTTGGCTCGGCCAATATCTAATCATTTTGTCTATACACATACCTATAATCATCCTAGATTCCTTACTTTAGGAAGGACGCTCTTCAAGAAACCCTTTTGGATCAAACCAAAGGGAGTTACCAGATTTAATGGTAAAGTCTTCTCTAGTGTTCTTTTGTTTTATTTTGCTTCTCCAACACCCTAAAATATTTTTATTCATTTCTTTTGTAACAAATATAGTATCTTCAATATACTAGGATGTTTTTATAAGAAGTATTCTAGCTACACTTACACACAACTACATCTAATGGTTAAAGAACATACTGTTTCTGTGGATGGTGAATTTATGCCTCACAAAATGATGATTGTTCAATATTCTTTTAACACCTTCAATGGTGCCCATTAAGATGTCACTATATTTATATATGATATATAATATTTTTATGTATTCCTTAAGCTTCTGTATTTTTCATTTATGGCATACATTTATGGTTTCCATTATGGATAAACGCGATATCTTCATTTTAGGAAGTGCGGACTACCGCTCCCTCAAAGTGATTTGATTCGTTAATACCATATGTGGTACATATAAATGATAGATTTAATGATATTATATATGATATTATACTGGAATTATAATATACCTTTATATAATTATTATTTATTTCCATTAAATTATGAGATAAAAATGAAAGTAGCGTTCATGCGTACGTACGGCTTCCCGTCTCCATGAACGGTGCATTTCATTTCTTATCCCCAAATGTAATGTACTATTATAAGTACATATATATAATGAATATATATGATGTATGTTACATATAAATGATGAATATAATTTTGGAATTAAAATATACATATCTCTCATTTAGTTTTAATTCCATTAATATGACATAGAAATGAAAGTAGCGTTCATGCGTACGTAAGGCTTACCGTCTCCATGAACGGTACATTTCATTTATTACCTCTAAATGATTATGTAATATTATAAATGAATGTATATACTGTATATATATGATATATATGGAATCTACATCATGAATATCATTCTTTAGATAATGGATATTTTACTACATGAACAACTTGTAAATATAAGAAGTTCACTTTTGACTCAAGTACCAAATATCGACAAAACGACCGTTATTAACTTAAATGGTTACATAATGTTCATAACATGGTAATAAGTTATATAAAAGGAATAATTAACTTGAAAAAGGTTCATAAGAAATTAGAAATTAACTCATGTTTATTATTCAGGACATTAAAGATTGATTGAGTCAAGTCAGACCCGGGGTAAGGGAATTCGTCTCAATCTCCTTTTATTACGGAATATTTCATTTTATACACAACATTCTTTTATACGGTGTATAAACCCCTTTGAATTTTACTTTTATACAAAATTAATCTTTTTCTACGAAGCGTTTTACTAAACGACAAAAAGGAATGTTTCGTTTAACGTACACGGTGACGACGACCTTTTCTGCCGCCGCGAGTATTATTTGGTATTTGGATTCCTCAATAAGCTTTAATGTTTTAAAATGAAATAGATACCATATACTCTTTTATGTATTTTGGTATTGAAAATGGGTTTTATAATGTATTTTTTATGTCAATATATTTAAGTGATATATTGTGATCAAAGTGTGGAAATGTTTTCTTTCCATTATATTTGTTTTATGTCTTATGATTTTATAATCGTACCTAGACATTTGACGGGTGGTTACGTGATAAACCATATGACGGGTGGTGCCATGAATACCAGGACGGGTGGTTACGTTATAACCTCCAATGCATTGGGTATGGAAGTCAGCCATATGGCTATTCCATTAAGTGATATGTGTGGAAGTCGACCGTATGGTTATTCCATTTAAGTATGTTTATTTCCCATGTTACCCTTATATGTTATGTGTTCTTTATATGGGTTTTATGGTAATATTTTGGTTAAAAAAGGGTAAGTAATGATCTTTTATTCAGTGAAGAGTTTTTACTACTTCATAAAGGTGAAAAGTATTACATTGATAAAGTATACATGGTTTACTTGTGGTTTTGAAAAGACTAACAATTTTCATTCCTTGTGTATCCCTTAATGAGATTTTTATGCTCACCCCATGTTTTTTTTGAAATGTTTTTCACAGGACTTAATGTGGAGTAGGGTTAAGGATTGGATCAATGGAAAGTCATGCTATATAAAACATGGAACTAGACATGTTTCTTTTTAAGAGTTTTTATTTTTATGGAAACTTAGTAGAAGTGTCTACTTTGTAATCTTTTTAGATGTAATAGTTATGTCCTAATTCTCTAAAACTCTAAACCTGAAAAGATCCTCAATATGAATTATTCATTTAATTCAATATTAAGTAAGGTTTAAGGCCAGGGCCTTATAGTTGGGACATGTATCTAAATTACCCCTTACTGTCTATATCATGTGAATATTATGTGACACTAATTTTTCTCTCATCGACCTTTTTTATTAATTCCTTTGTTACGCCGTTATGCTGCCGAAATTGCATTGCGTTTTTCCAAGACAAGATCATTGTACATTGAATACCATACCCATGTCTCTAGCAAGGGTATTAACCTTTATGAACATATAGATATTGATTGGTACTTGCATGTATTTATTCCACATTCTTTAATCATTTAATAACTTATTATTTTTATTTATGCCATGTTATATGATCCATGTGGCACACTTATGCATGAAATGAAATGTTTCAGAAGGGTGCGCCCTGATAGCGCTCAAATGCATTGGGTAAAGTACAGTATCAGGATAAGTCATGTGAAATGAGTGTTGAATCATGATAATTTAATTGAAATTAGGGTTTACTCATGATTCATGTGAAATTAGGGTTTAGTCAAGATCCATGTGCAGTGAGATTTGGCTCATGCTAATTCCATGTTAAGTGTTGTTGCCACATTTCTATGTTATGATTATCATGCTTTATGTTCATGTTTCTATTCTGATCTATTGATATGCCTATTGTATAACATGTATTTTATTCATTATTTTATTCCATGTTTATTCCCTTACTGGGCTTTATAGCTCCCCCTTTTCTTTTTTATGTCCTCAGGTTATCCCATGCAATGCTAAGTACAAGGGAATTTAGTGGTCATGTAAAGGATGTTTTCAATAAAGATACTGTGTTTCATATTTTAAGTTGTTATGTAATGCTCCTAAGCCCCAAAGATACTATAAATCTATCTCTTCCATGCTTTATCAAGTAAAGATTTTATGTAATAAATCATGTTAATGTTTTTAATAAAAGTAGGGTTGTTATAGTTATTATAAGAGGATAGGTTTAGTTATTTTTGGGATTAGGATTATAAAACCCTAGGGAAGCCTTAGAGACAAGAATAAGTATAATAAAAACCTTCCTAAGTATTTGTGAGTACTGAGTAAGTGGTTTATCAATAAAGTACATCCCTGTCTAGATATGAGCAGGTATAGGCGGCTCTGGCACATATGTAACGAAGGGGTAAAACCCAAAAACACTGTTTTGAGCTAGACTCGAATGGGAACTGGTGAAAAACAACAAGAATTGCTGCACTCTTGGTTATGACAATCCCGGATGATATGCATTGGTAAATTAACATGCTTAGTATGAACCCTTATTAAGGAAATTTAAAAAAAATCTCATAAGAATATATGTTAGAAAGTAGATCATGAGTAGCATAGATTAAAGCCTATGGATTCATAAGTTAAGGAAATAAAAGTGTCATCAGTTCTATCATTGGATTAACCTTTTTGTGTTACCCCTAACTTTCCTTTTATTACAGTCAATGGTCGGTAATAGGAGGACTCGAGATAACAACCGATGTGATGATCTATGTAAGGACTGTGCTAATTAGATTCCAAATCCAATGGTAGCGGGAATCGTGATCTTTTCCATGCTTCTCTCTCAGTTAACACAAGACTTGAATAGAAACATGGGTCAAGAGGAATGTTCCACCCCCTAAAGAAATAACAAGTCTCTATAGAGAGCTTCATGAGACAAATGCCTCCTAATTTTAATGGATCGTCTGATCCCTCAACCGTCGAACAATGGATCAACTCCATTGAAAATATCTTCTCCATCCTTCAATGTTACAAACAAGAGAAGGTTCTTATGGATGCTTATCATATAAAGGGTGAAGACGATCAATGGTGGACATTGATAAAAAATACAAAGACTGAGGAGGATATCGAGGCATTTTGATGGAAGGATTTTCGAAAGATGTTGTCTGATAAATATTTTTCGTGCACCGTCCGACTTAAGATGGAAAGGGAATTTCTTTCCCTCAAGAAAAAATACAATGAATCTATCAGAGAGTATGAGGAAAACTTTACAAGGATTTCACGATATGCCTCCGAATTTGTTGTTACCCTTGAATGAAAGGTTGAACTCTTCTTTTTTGGGATGAAACCTAGCCTTTGGAAAGTGCTAGCGATCCGTGACATCGACAGTTGTAAGGAAATTGTCTGATGTGCCGTCAAGTTCAAAATGGAGATCGAAGAATCTCATGGGTATCATGGGGATAAGAAAAGTAAGGTGGAATTCAATTCTGGAAGTTCTATGGATAAATCCAATGGTTCTATGAAGATCCCTCACTCCACTTTCCAAAGGTACAGAAATAAGAACCCCAAAAATTTCCTAAAAGGGATTAGAAAATGTTTTAGGTGTGGAAGAAAAGGGAACCCAGCTATTTACTAATGACAGGAAAAACCCACGACATAAAAAGAGGAAAGGAACGCTCTATTAAAAACTCTACGCGTTGTTCATTACTACAACTAGAATGAACCAAGGAATCTTGCAAATTAGTGTCCTTATCCAAGGGTTTTTAGAGGCAACTAACAACCTCCAAATAAGAAAGGGAGAGCTTTTTCTATCACTAATTCCTAAGTGAACCTCGATAACGATGTGGTGATAGGTACACTAGTTATTCATTCAATAATAGTGAATGTACTTTTTGATTTAGGTTATACTCAATCTTTTATATCCCAAAAGTTTAGTAGAACAATCTCAGCACCACTACAAATCATGGAAGTGATGATGTTGGTGAGTACGAAAAATTGGTAAATCATTGCATCCCATGAATATAACTCCTTCCCTGTCATAATATATGGATTTAATTTCCCAGAAAACCTCATCATACCCCCTCTGGTATAATTTGATGAAATTATCGGGATGGATTGACTTTCATTATATAGAGAAAACATAAATTACTGTGAGAGGGAAATCACTCTCCATGTGGAGAATCGACTCCTGATTCTATACAAGTGCAAGGAGAATATGAATCTTATATAGCTCCATAATCTCAAGCGTGGATATTACAGCCCTATGAGCATGAGTATCTGGCTCAGATGTTTAAGTCTAATGAGGCAACCATCCTTGAAGACATGCCTATTGTGAGGTAATTCACTGAAGTGTTTCCTAAGGAATTGCCTGGTATTCCACCTAGAAGAGATGTTGAATTCTCAATTGATATTATACTTGGGGCGTTTCCAATATCCAAGAATCCATATAGAATGGATTTTTTGAAGCTTGAGGTGATGAAGAAATAACTATAAAAGAATCTGGATAAGGGTTTATACACCCAAGTTCTTCACCTTGGGGTGCACTAGTCCTCTTAGTCAAGAAGAAAGATGGGTCAATGTGCCTTTACATCAATTATCGTGAGCTTAACAAAATCACGATAAAGAACATGTATCCTCTCCCACGAATCAATGACTTGTTCGATCAACTACCTGGAGCACAATACTTTTCCAAGATGGATTTGTTGTCGGGATAATATCAAGTAAGGTTGAATAAGGAATATATCCCCAAGACTGCTTTTTGTACAAGACACGAGAACTATGAATTCATAGTAATGACTTTAGAACTCACTAATGCTCCATAAATATTCATCGAATTGATTAATATAGTCTTTAAGGACTACCTTGATAAATTTGTGAAAGTATTTATAGATGATATTCTGATATACTCCAAAACCAAAGAGGATCACGAGGAGCATCTAAGAAATCTACTAGAGACCTTGCAGAAAGAGAATCTCTATGAAAAGTACAAAAAGTGTGAGTTTTGGTTGATAGAGGTCTCATTCTTAGGCCATATCATCACAAGAAATGGGATATATGTGGATCCCACCAAAACAGATACAATTTACGGATGACCGAGGCCAACATCGGTAACGGATATCCGTAGCTTCTTAGGGTTAGTTGGATATTATCAATGATTTGTGAGATATTTTTCACGATTGTCCAACCCTCTTACCAAGATAACTTGGAAGAGATTAATGTTTTCTTGGAGTGATGAATGTGAATAAAGATTCAAGGATTTGAAAAGGAGGATTATCACTGTGCCTGTGTTCACTTGACCCACAAGTGGATAACTTTTTGTGGTATTCAGTGATGCTTCGAAAAAGGGACAGGGATGTGTGTTGATTAAAAAAAAGTCATTGCCTATGCTTCAAGGCAATTAAATGTTCATGAGCAGAATTATCCAACACATGATCTGGAGTTGGCGGCGGTGATCTTCACTTTAAAAATTTCATGACATTATCTCTTTGGGGAGAAGTTTGAAATATATAAGGACTACAAAAGCCTCAAGTATATATTCACACAATATGAGTTGAACATGCCCAAATGAAGATGGTTAGAGCTGATCAAAGATTATGACTGCTCAATCCATTACCACCCTAGGAAAGAGAACAAGGTGGCAGATGATCTAAGTATAAAGGACCCGATGATTTTATCGTTGATGAGAATTGAGAAGGATTAAATCTTCTTAGATTTGACGAATATGGACATGGGAATCATAAATAAGGGAACATCATCAATCCTTTCACAAATTAATGCTCAGCCGTCTCTTTTTGAAAAGTTAAAGGATTCTCAAAAGGATGATGTGGGAATTCAGAAGAAAGTGGAATTTATCAGGAAAGGGAAATCCTTAGAGTTCAATGTTAATGAATAAGGAATTGTGAGATTTGGGAAAATACTATGTGTTCCATCAAGTCCAGAGCTGAAGAAGTAACATTTGGATGATGCACATAGTTCAAATTTCTCTATTCACCCAGGAAACACAAAGATGTATAGAGATCTCCAATAGAATTATTTGTGGGATAATATGAAGAAGAAGATCACTGAATTTACATCAAAGTGCTTGGTGTGTCAGCAAGTGAAGGCGGAGAGACAGAAGTATAAGGGGAGGATGCAACCATTACCCATACCAGCATGGAAATTAGAGAAAATCACCATGGAATTTTTCACCGAACTTCCAAATACATCCAAAGGCAATAATTAAATATGGGATGTTGTGGATCATCTTAAAAAGTATGAACACTTCATTGCAATTCTGGAGGATTTCTCATTGGATCAACTGGCACGAATATACATCAGGGAAGTGGTAAGGCTGCATGGAGTACCACTATCTATTTTATCTGATCGAGACCCAAGATTTACCTCTATGTTTTGGAAGAGTCTTCAACATGCTCTAGATATTGAAATAAACTTTAGTATGGCCTATCATCCTCAAACTGATGGCCAATCTGAGCAAACTATTCAGACACTGGAAGATATGTTAAGATCATGTTCAATGGAATTTAAAGGAGGTTGGGATCAAATTATTCATCTGGTTGAATTCTCATACAATAACAGTTTTCACTCGAGCATCCTAATGAAACCTTATGAATCCCTATATGGGAAGAGGTGCAGGACACCAAATTTTTTGGTTGAAGTCAGTGAGCATAAGCTAGTAAGACCATAAATGGTCAAAGAAATGATGGAGAAGGTGAAAAACATTCAGCAGCATATCAAGGAATCCCAAAGTCGACAGAAGAGTTATGTAGTTAACCATTGATGATACATTGAGTTTAAATTTGGAGACATGTTATTTCTACTCATATCTCTATGGAAGAAGGTCATGAGGTTTGGAAAGAAATGGAAGTTAAGTCCTAGGTACATCGGCCCCTTCGAGATTATTGATCATGCTGGGGTTGTGACCTATCGAGTAACACTTACACCTACCATGGACAATGTACATGATTTATTTGATGTATCCCTATTAAGGAAGTACATACTATACCCTTCACATGTACTCTCTTCAGAGGTAGTACCACTAGATGATGATCTTTCTTATGAGGAGCAACCAGTGAAGATATTAGATCATAGAGAAAAAGTTCTACGAAATAAGACAATTCCCCTCTTCAAGGTGTTGTGGAAGAACCACAAGTTTGAAAAAGTGACATGGGAGTTGGGGGAAATGATGAATTAGACTTACCCACATCTTTTTTATTGTGGGGAAAGGAAATTTTGAGGGTGAAATTTCTTAAGGGGGGAAGACTGTAATGACCCAAAATTTCATTAATGGAAACTCATCTTGATCTAATTAAATGTCTTATTATGGTTATATAAAATGTGAACTTAATTGGTTTTATGTTTATGTATTTTAAAATATGGTTATGAATTGTGACCGGTGCTAATATAGTCGTTGAAAAGTGATCACATGATTAGTATAAATATAGGGCTTTAACAAATCAAATTTACTCAGACAAAGGAAGAGATGGCCTCATCCAGTATACTTGGCCCATACAAAGACCATTTTCTAGATCTCAGAAAGGACGTGGCATCATTGGGATTCACTTTTGACCAAGACCAAGCCTATCTTGAATATATTTAGCTTGAGTGGAACCGACTACGGGAGAAGTGGATGTTAATAGAGATTACCACCTGAGCAACGTTATCTGAGCCACCCCAAGAGTCTTTCGCCATCGCACACCATATCCTTTAGTCTTATGCAGGTGTTATAAGGGTCTATTTAACAAGAACCTAACACTATGAATATGTACATTATTTTTGTATAAATAATGTGCATTCATTTTATTATTGTTACTTTGTAAATAGTTTTTAAAGCATAAATAATTTTTTTAGTTAATTTTCACCTAAGAAATATATTTCGATGAATTAATAGATTTTTGAATTAAATAATAGTTTAATAATATATTATTATTATTAAATTAATTTTTATTAAATATAAATTATCATATAATTTTATGAATGCGATTTTAATGTTTATTAAGGTTTGAAAGCAGTTTTCGTCAAAACCCTTGAATTTTCAAAAAATGCCAGTTTTTATTTTAAAAGTAAAAATTCACTTATATAGAAAATTATTTCGATAAAATGAATATTATTTTTGGAATCAGGACATCGAAATTATCCGATGGTGAATTTTTCATAATTTTTTGAGCCAGTCAATTTTTTGGGTAAAAATTAAATACCGTTTAAATATATAATGTGTTATACGACATTATAATGACCCAATAGTGATGTAATAAAATACTATAGACATTATGTTCGGAAAATATATGTTTTACCATAAAAATAATGTAATTTTGTGTTTGTTTTATTTATTTTACAAAGCTTTAGTGGACCATTCAAGGCTTATAAAACTTTTTGTCTTTTTAAATTGTTTTCCTTGATAGTGTGACTCACCTCCACATAAGTAACCGTATTATTTCAAGAATTTCGGACATTGGCCTTATAAAATATTGTTTTCCTCTCCCCTATTGCAAAAACCATGGTAAATATCCATGTTATTCTATGTGGTTTTGATTAATTTAATGCGAGGTGTCCCAAACCAAAATAATATAGAATTCCATCCCCTTTCCTATATAAACCCACCCAAGCTCCCACTTCCTATTCACTCAAAGCCTTTAGAGATCGACCAAACCCTTACCTCCTCTCTCTATAAATCTCCCAAGTTTCCCCAATCTCCCAATAAGCCTCTCTCAAGCCTCTCCCAAACCTTTTAGATCACACATCCAAGTAAGAGATTTCTACCGTTCTCTTTTTATCCAAGTTTCTTAATATTGTTATGCCCTTTTATTTTCAATTAAAAATATTGGGGTATGATTCTGAACCTTCCCTATACTGTCCTATTTACTTTTTAATGATGAGATACCCCTTTCTCTATCATCTATTCCTTCCATGTATACCTGTTACCATGCCGAAATTTCATAAGGAATTTCTCTCTCCTCATTTACATTCAAGCAATTATTTTGTATCATGAATCTAAATACCATTACAATTGTTGGTAAATGTATTTAAATGACCCCCTTACTTTCCATTTAATGTGAATATTATGAGACACCCATTTCTATCTCATCAAAATTTTTTACGAATTCTTATGTCACGCCGTTATGCTGCCAAAATTGTACCTCATTTTCCAAGCCAAGATCATTGTGTAGTGAATACCATACCCCTATCTCTATCAAGGGTATTCAACTTTATGAAAATATACATATTTAATGTTACATTATTTTATTTACTCCACATTCCTTAATCGTGTAATAACTTATGATGTTGATTGATTCCATGTTATATGATTCATGTGGAACACTTATGCATGAAATAAAATGTTTAAGAAGGGTGCACCCTAATAGAGCTCCAATGCAATGGGTAAATTATAGTATCATGATACGTCATGTGAAATGATTGTTGACTCATTCTAACTTATGTGCAATGAGGTTTTACTCATGATTCATGTGGAATGAGTGTTTACTCATGCTCCTTGTGCAATGAGCCTTGGCTCATGCTAATTCCGTGTTAAGTGTTGTTGCTACATTTCCATGTTATGATTATCATGCATTTATGTTCATGTTCTATTGTTCTCCATTGATATTCCTATGATCTAAAATTTATTTTTATTCCTCATGTTATTCCATTTTTATTCCCTCACTAGGCTTTATAGTTCACCTTTTTCTTATGCATGTCACCAGATTAACCCATGCAATGCTAAGTGCGAGGGAATGTAGTGGTCATGTAAAGAACGTTTTCAATAATGATGTTGTGTTTCATGTTTTAAGTTATTATGTAATGTTCCTAAGCCCCAAATACACTATAACTCTCAATTTTCCATGTTGTATCAAGTGAAGATTTTATGTAATAAATCACATTAATGTTTTTAATAAAACCAGGGTTGTTATAAATACTAACTACCGTAAGAACCAAATGGAAAGAAATTGTTAGTAGAATGACCCAATCACACATTTTTGGATTCTTAATAAAAATACAGATGTACTTGGTCAAAATTTTTCCATGAATCACTATCAGATGGATGATTTAAGCTTTTACTAGTTGAAATTTTGGTTTTTTTCCATGACATAAATGAAATTGTTCTTTGAGACATAAATTAACGCTATAATCTAGGAGTGAGAGGGAAATATCTCAACTATTTTACATGAGAAAATCCAGACTTCCCTGGTTGAGCTTTAAACCATGATTTTCCACATGTAGGAAAACTATCCAACAAATCATTCTCACCATAATATAGGATGTAGTCATTTGATCATGCATGAATCTTCTGATAACCAAGACCTAGATTACAAACTAGCCTCTTGATCTCATTGAAATTTACAGGAAACACATTTCCTTTAGGTAGCAATGTTTTTAACAAAGAGAATATTTGACCAAAACAACTATTTGATATTACATTATCTAATTTAATAGCCATAAATTTAGCAACAACTTCAAACTTTCTTATATTGCAACCAGTATTTAATGAATCCTTAGTGAACCTCAAAAAAAATATATGTGATATGGTTCCAACTTAGGAGTTAAATCAATATCATCTAGAGTTTCAATTTGTTGAAAATATTGAACAACCACATCATGTACTTAATTTTGAAACTATGACGGTTCTTCAACCAAATTTTTAGTATCTTCTATGGAACTGCATTCACCATGTTGATATCAAAAAGCATAATCTAGTTTAAAACCAAAGAGAAATAAATGACCACCAACATTGTCAAAATATTTCATACATCCAAAGATCACATTTTTTACAAGGAAACTTATTTTCCCATTCAGAAAAAATTTAGTTGTGATGATGAAAATGATAAGAAATCTCGAACACCCTCAATATATATAGGATTTAAAGCAGAAAAGTTTGGATTCCTGTGCTGATTTATCCAAGCACGATCATCTAATAATGACTTCTGTCGGCTTCATTGTTCCATATGTTTTTAAAAAATATGAAATAATTATTTATAATGTATAATTAGATATAAACTAAACACAATCCAAAAAATATAAGACAATTAAATTCTATTTTCTAGATATTTATAATAATTTCTATTATTGTACAGTTATTTATAATATATTTAAGTTTTTATACTAATCTACACTCATTTATAAAAATTTATACTAATTACCACTAATTATTATTAATTTTAGGTAATTTGTACTAATTATTGTTAATTAATGGCAGCACAATTTCCAATAGATTGGTGGCATCTCCTTTTCCTGATGATTCATCTCCTTGTAACTTTTTGTGACTAAAATCACTATGAAAAGTCTGATTTGATGTATGAATACCCATTTTCATTTGCACAAGGTTGGAGAGAAGGGATGCCTCACCACGCTTCTATCCGTGCACGTATATATGAAAATTGATATCCTTACGTCGGAGCATACTTTTCATAGTTATTTTAGTCAGAGTAGTTCAAAGGAGATGGTTTATCGGAAAAAAGAGACTATTTTTTCTGACGACTCACCTCCTTGAAACTTTTTCCGACATAAATCACTATGAAAAATCTACTCCAACATACGTACGACCATATTTTTTATACTGATTTTAGTGAAAGAAAGTTGAAAAGAGCTAAAGCGTCGATCAAAAGGAAGGCCACCAATCCGCTAATTTTTTTTCCAATTTACCATTGTACTTGAATTTAGTCCAATTTATTACTAATTAATCCTAATTGTAACTATTTATTACTAATTATTACTAATTATTACTATTTTATCCCAATTCTTACTAATTATTTATAATTGTTACTAATTGTTACTAATTAATCCAAATTAATCCTAATTATTACAAATTAAACTTACCTATTACTAATTAATCATAATTGTTAATAATTATTCATAATTATTACTAATTAATCATAATTATTAATAATTATTCATAATTATTACTAACTATTCATAACTATTACTAATTAATCATAATTATTAATAATTATTCATATTTATTACTAATTAATCTTAATTATTACTAATTATTTCCAATTAATTCTAATTATTATTAATTATTACTAACTATTACTAATTAATCCTAATTATTACTAATTAATACTGATTATTGTTAATTAATCATAATTATTACAAATTAATAATAATTTTTACAAATTAATAATAATTATGACAAATTATTTCTAATTATTACAATTTTTACTCATTTTTACTAATTATTACAACTTATTAAAAATTATTGATAATTATTACTAATTATTTCTAATTAATTATAATAATTATTATTTAATCCTAATTATTGATAATTATTACTAATTTTTTCTAAATTTTTGTAATTATTAAAAATTATTTCTAATTATAACAAATTATTACTAATTATTACAAATTATTACTCCTTATTACAAATTTTTAAGAATTATTATAAATTATTACAAATTATTCCAAATTATTTCAAATTATAACAAATTATTACTAATTATTACAATTTATTACTAATTATTACTAATTCTTAAATTTTATTACTAATTTTTACTATTTAGTCCTAATTATTACTAATTATTACAAATTATTAAAAAATATTACAAATTATTAAAAATTATTACTAATTATTACCATTTATCATGAATTATTACTAATTATTACTAATTATTACTAATTATTACAGATTATTACAATTTATTTCCATTTATTAGTAATTATTACCATTTATTACTAATTATTACTATTTATTACTAATTATTACTAATTATTGCAATTTATTACTTATTATTACAATTTATTACTAATTATTACAATTTCTTACAAATTATTACTCTTTAATAGTAATTATTACTAATTATTATAGATTATTACAACTTATTTCAATGTATTACTAATTATTATAATTTATTACTAATTATTACCATTTATTACTAATTATTACCATTTATTACAAATTTTTAAGAATTATTACTAGTTATTACAATTTATTAAAATTTATTAATAATTAGTACTATTTATTACTACTTATTAAAATTTATTACTAATTATTGAAATTTATTAATAATTATTACAATTTATTACTAATTATTGAGAATTATTTCAAACTAATCCGAACTATTACTTATTAATCCCAATTATTGATAATTATTATTAAATATTACTAAATATTTCTAATTACAACAAATTATTACTAATTATAACAATTTATTACTAATTAATACAATTTATTACTAACTATTACAATTTATTACTAATTCTTACAATTTATTACTAATTATTACAATTTATTACTAATTATTACAATTTATTACTAATTATTTCAATTTATTACTAATTATTATAATTTATTACTAATTATTACTGATAATTTATAATTAACCTTTAGACATAATTATTCATAAAAATAAATACTGAAAAAACAAAATCTAATTCTAATTGAATTTAATTGCATCTAACTAAAAATTATTATAAATAATTTAAAATAAAATAAATTAACAAAATAGTAAAAAAATTGATAAATACCTTGAAACTGAAGCTTTCGAAAGATAAATGCTGCAGATTATACTTCGATTTAAAAGTTTAAACTATGAAAAATTTTAGAAGAATTTTTTTCAGAAGAGATAGAGAGAGAAGATGAGAAAGAAGTAGAATGAGAGGAAAACCAAATGGGGGTATATATATGTTAGATTATTTGCAACGAGACCCGTCGTAAATTCCCACCCCCCGCATTAATTCTTGTTGGTCAACAAAAAATTATTTTTGATGGGTCCCGTCACAAATGGCTACTTGTCGACATACTATTTGTGACATGATACTTTTCCCGTTACAAATAGAAAAAACCGTTGTTGGACATTTGCGACGAGAATATGGGACCCATCGCAAATACCACTCCCAAGGTTTGGAAAACATTTCCTGCCAAACCTTTTGCGACGGGCCCTTACCCATCCACCACAAATGCTAATTATTTGCGATGGGATAATGGGCCCATTGCAAAAAAACCCCTTCGGACAGGTTATTTGCGACGGGCCCCTAACCTGTCGCAAATAACCCGTTGCAAATGACCATTTTTTCCGCAACGATAGGCACATAAGGATATATGTGTGCATTCATAGTTCATGATCGAGACTCATTTTTAACATGTGATATATCTTCCCATATGAACTGTGAGATGCATTTCCTACTATAGCTCATAAAAAGAAATAAAAGAAACTATTATGTTATACCAGTTATTTTGGGGAGACATGTTTAGAGGAACCTTAAGTCAATGATTCTCTATTTTTATCACCTATTTAGGTTGATCTTGTTGTATGTTCTATGTTTTAAGGAGTTTCATGGTCCTTGTAGTGAAAATTTATCCTCATCATCTTGGAATTGAGATCCAAGAGGGTGGTAATCAGTGATCATACCACGATTCACTGTTTTATTTCACCATCATACCAATGTATTAAACTGATTTTGTATTGAAAATTACAAGTATAAAAACAAATTGAACTTTATATTTGATCCCATTATTTTGTGTTTAACACTTTTAAAAAGGGAAATGTTACTTGTTTTGATAATTATATTATAGGTGGAGGTGATTTGGAGGACCCACGATGAAGTCCAAGAAAAATGGGCCAATATGCACATGATCCAAGAACATCAATGTACTAAAACGAATACTTCTTAATCAAAGTGAACTAAAATGGGATGAAAATTTGTGTTCTAGTCCTAAATTTAATTAGCTACATTTCATCTGAAGGAACCGAAGCCCAAATCATCCATTAAAAGGCCCATACAGACTAATCTGTTCAATAAAGTGGATCTGCACGGGGTCAAAACATTTCCTCAGTATTTTGGATATATCTCTGATTATATTCCATATCTCACCTCCAAATTTTACATGTAGGTATACTCGGTGCCGGGAAAAAAATTTAGTTTTGGCCAAAGTGATTTATTACTTTATAATGAGAAAAAACCATGGACCAAGAGGATTCATGAAATCAGAGTTCCCAAAACCACTTCCCTTTTTGCCTATAAATTGGCATCTTGGGCACCCCATTAGGTACTTCGGCCAGAAGGCAAGGTTCTGCCATTTTGGAGTCCCTATGGAGTCTTCTCAACATCCCTATTTGTTATGGAGGCTATGGGAAGTTCTACTTCAACATCTTCTTCTTCCTCTCCTCCCATGGATTTCTAAACCCCTTGTGATCACCCGGGGAGGAACGTGATGTAATCTCGAGCTTCATACTTCTATTATTTTGAATTATATTTTTAATTCCTGGTTGTATGTTGTTTTTATTCATCATATTTTTTTTTTAAATTGAGTTATATATTGTTATGTTATACTCAAACTCTAATGATCATGTTGGGGGGCACCCTCTCTTGTGATGTTTCACACACAATTCATCCCTTTTTCCTCCCTCATTCAATTTCGGTGTTTGTGTGGTTCATATTGATCAATTTAACTGACATAAGAACTATCAAGGACATGTACATTTATGAAATGGTATCACAAAGAAATAACATAAAAACCTAAACATCACATCGTGTTCTTCGTGTGTTTCCTTTGTGAGTTTCGGTTAGGAAGTCGAACATAAGTCACCCAATCATCGACGGTGTCTGGTGAATCATTGTGTGTTTTTGACTGAACCTTGGGAGGTATCCTAGTATAAATTTAGTAAAATTATAATAATAGGTGTCAGAAAACATGTATTAAATGATCTATACCCTTTCCCTTGAAGCGATGAAGGATGATCATCACAATACTCCCCCAGGTTGATCATGTTTAATTAATCTTGTTCATTTATACTTGGTTTTATCGCTTTTATTTTATATTGTCATTTTTAATCATCAAAACCAAGTATTATAAAATCCAATTTCCCATTTTACATTCATAATAAGATAAAATTTCTGGAATTAATGATTTAAGGCTCCGTCGAGAGACAACCTAGGGTTGCTGCTATACTGCAGAAATTCTAGTTAAAACTAAACAACTAATTTGACGAGCTCGACAAGGGGATCAATCAGTATACTACTAAAGTATCTGATCTAAAACATAGTACAACTCTAGAGAATATGATGGAATATCACCTCCATAACAGCTTCAAAATGGACTTGGATGTTCGAGCTAAGGAGAGAGTTTCAACAGCAACACCCCTTATATTCACTAGGGAGGGGGGTCCCCAGGTAGTTGAGTTATAGTTTTAGTTAGTATAGATAATCTTCAATAACCTTGAGACACACTCATATATAATGGTTTATATTGCATCTAATATACTTCAAGGAATATCCAAGAGTTGTTGGGATATTCTTGAGTTGGCTGCGCAACATGAGGAGTTATGTTAGAAGGGTTTTGAGGCAAAGTTCTTGAGCCATAACTATCCATGGGCCTTTAGGGATGATAGGGATCATGATTTCATGCATATGATATGGGATAAAATGTTTGTTATGGAATATTTTTCACCTTTCATAGACTATTAATGTTTTACTCCATCTTTGGTAGATGATGAGGTTGCATAGGAAATATGTTTCTAGCATCAGCTTCGCAATGAGATAAGGTCACAAGTGAATATCTTTTTCCTCAATAGCCTCATAGACGTGATGAATTTGGATCTCAAAAATAAAGGGAATTTGAGTGAGGCCTTAGTTGGTGGTTATTCCATTTTAATAGGGAAATATGGGGTTCTACTACTGGTTTCATGAATTTCCACTATACATGTTTCCACCAGGGGATTAGATGATAGAGAAGCTAAAAGAGTGGATTTCTACCTTAGGATTATGCCTTAGTACAGTGTTTTTAGTGAGAAGTTTGGGTCAAAAGTACCCACAGTTTCCTCACCCCATAGTGGAGTGTCTTGTCTTTAGAATTCTGGGTCATTTTAAATAGTTCCATAGGAACTTTCACCAGCATAGTAATGGTACAAGATCTTGACATATACCCAAGTCTAAGAAGGAATTGGTTACTCCTTAGAAGACCGGTAGCTAGAGTTACACCATATGTTTTGGAAAAGGTAGGGGATGTGGTATACTGGTGTAGGAGTGGTAGTACCCCTAAGAGGGAATTACATAGGGGATGCATACTAGTTCTTAGGGTAGAGTAGTGAGTTAGCTGTAGGCTATGTAGTCTACTCCAGCTAGCTTAGATGTAAGACCTTCTACCACTAGAGGTACGATTATCTCCATTTCTTGTGTTTCATTTGATACATGAGATTCACATTCATTTTTATCTTTCTCAATTTGAAAATTTTATGGGGTTGGTTATGGAGAACATGGACGGTGTTATGACCATCAACATACAATTAGAAGTTCTGTTAGAGGATATCAAATTTTAAAAGGTGTGTTTTTTTAAAATTGGAGGCTACCATTTCTTTTGGTATCTTTATATACTGTAAATGGTAGATTTTTATTTATTTTTATTATGGAGAATTTATTTATATATCAATATCATATCAACTATTATCAGTGAAAAATTACATTCCTATCTCTAGAAGGGGAATCCATTCTCACTAGGGTGAGTGGGATATTCAGGCTGGTTTTGTAGGACCCATTCAGTGTAGTTTGGATTGTATTACAAATCAAATAGGAAGCCTTTTATCTACACGATGGTGGAATGTAGTATGAAAATTTTTCTATAGTGGAATACCATTTCTAGGATATTTTTTGAAGGGTTCTATGGATTACCACCCATGTAAGAGATTGAGTTCACGATTGAGTTGGTTCCAGGAGAAACAATAGTTTCTATTCTACCATATATACTGTAACCAGTAGAGAATGAAGAGTTTAATATGGCCTATAACATATCATTGGGGTTCTCCCATTATTTTCACTAAGAAGGCTAATAAGACCTTGCACTTATGCGTGGATTATCAGAGACTGAATTGGATGATGGTCAAGAACTGACTTCCCCTATGTAAGTTGATGATATTTTTGATCATATAAGAGGTGAAAAGATATTTTCCAAGATCAAATTTAGGTCAGTGTATCATCAATTGAGGGTGATACCATATGACATACCCTGGACTACTTTTAGAATTAGGCATGGCTTATATGAGTTTGTGGTTATGCATTTTGGTTAGAAGAACACACTAGAAATATTCATGGATTTGATAAGCCACATCATTCATCATTTACAAGATTAGTTTGCGTTATTTTTTTTGATGATATCTTAGTGAACTCATATTCAATAGATGACCATTCTCAATAACCTGACATCGTACTGGGTACACTGAGAGGGCATGGACTTTATGATAATCTATCTAAACGTACTTTCTATATTGATAGATTAAAATTATGGGGCCATGTTATCTTTGAGGTAAGAGTGGTAGTGGATCCATAGAAGGTTACATGCATTGTATCATGGGAGTTTCCTAATAATGTATTCAATATTCAGAGTTTTGTAGGCCTAGTAGGCAACTATCAGTACTTTATCATGGAATTATCCTATTTGGAAGCACCAATATCTATGATGAATAAGAAAGGGTTTATGGTTTTTTGGTCATATTGTTATGAGATAGATTTCTAGGATTAGAAGTGCAGGATATCCTCATCTTCAATACTCAATTTTCCTATGAAAATAAATGAGTATACTAGGTATTTTGATTCTTCTGGTGTTGGAATCAGAGCAGTTCTGATGCAGGAGTACCAAGTTGTTTCTTATAAATCTAGACAGCTGAGACTGCATGAGAGAATTTACCCTAATCATGATTTGGAGTTATAATTAGTGGTGAAAACCCTGATATATTTGATACACTATCTATTGGGTGATATTTTGTGGTCTATACAGACAAAAAAATCCTGAATTACATCACTTCTTAGCGAGAACTCAACTTTCAACAGAAGAGGTGTTTTGAGTATCTTCCGTCATTTAACATCGAGTTGGATTAAATAATGAGATAATGAAACATCATTGATGATTCCTTGACATAAATACACAGAAAAAGGAACTGTGGGAGTCTTGTGATTATTGGTATCTAATAGAACTCTTAATGGAATGCATCTAGATGTTCAAGAGTCAACGGGTTTATAAGATCCATCTTTTACCGATGTAATACATATTATTTTGGAATGGATGAAGACAAAATAATTATTAAAGATGGAATTCATAACTATATTGGATATATTATATGGTGGGGAGACACTAGTCAGATGATATTTTGGTAGTGGAAATATTCTTCAATTCTATGGGTGAGTATGGGTTCCTAGGGGCTTTCATGATGAGATAATGAGGGAGTTTCATGCTTCTAGATGGTTAGTACATTGTGGTCTCACAACGATTTATCAGGATCTATATATATAACTGGTTTCCAAGAATGAATAAATAAATATTAAGTTTTATTATGATATTTTTCACCTATCCACAGGTGAAGTCCAAGCATCAGAGGCCTACTGGGATACTACAATCTCTTCCCATTCTAGAGTGGAAGTGGGATGATGTGACTTTGGATTTCATGATAGAGGTACCTAGGGGACCTTATAATAATGGTTTTTTATGGGTGTTCATGGATGAAATGATAAAGGAATCCCACTTATTTCCTATTTAGGAGACTTTCACCATCGATGATCTGAGTAGTCTCTACGTGTGAGAGATAGTTCAACCGCTTCGTGTTCTGATGATTATCATTTCGAATCAAGATTTTTATTTCACATATCAATTTTTTCAAGTAATTCAGAAGGAGTTAGGATCAAAATTTTCTATGTATACAAATTATAACACTGGTACTGACATCCAATATGAATGAATGATTCATATTTGGAAAGATATACTATGATCCAATGTTCTGGATTTTTGTGGTTCTTTGGAGTAATATATGGAACTCATGGAGGTTATGTATAATAACAACATCCAATAATTGATCCAAATGGATCATTTTGAAACCATTTATGGTAGGATATTTCTTTAACCTATTTTTGGCTAGAGTAAGGGGCTTCAATAGTCATTGTACCTAGTCTCGTACAAGATACATCTGAGATGGTTAATTTGATCATAAAGTGTTTGCTAACCACACAATGCTAGAAGAAATAAAATATAGGCCATCAGAGATGAATTATATAGTTTAAAGTTAGTTATAAGGATTTTTTAGGGGTGTCACCTAGATTTGGAAAAATCCATATCAGGAAGTTAGGGAAGCTAGAGCCTAGGTTTTTTGGGTATTTCAAGATTGTGGGGAGGATTAGTCTAGTGGTGTATGTTTTAGCACTTTAACAGTGCTATAACCCCATTCTTGATGCGTTTCATATGTCACAGCTTTAGAGACTTCATCATAGACCTTCTCAAGTGATAAAAATTTATGATATTGATCATGATGTTGATGCGTTCTTTGAGGATCATCTAATCCATATCATATATTTTAGTGAAAATAATCTCCAGGGAGAATTGAGCCACTAGTATGAGTGTAGTGGTAGCATAGGCGTATGCGAGAGGAGAACTGGGAGAGGGAATCTAATATGTGGAAAAAGTGTCTAGGATTGTTCACTAATACACAATAGTGATTCTTCGATAATCTCTTGGAGGAGTTAATTTATAGTGAGGAGGTTTTAAGATCCAATATTTATCTAGGTATGTCCATCTTTATGTTTTATGTAATTTTATTTGAGTTTAGTTGGTTTTGGTTTGAATCTTGGTTATTAAAACATGATACAATTTTTTCTATTTTGGGTAAGAACTATAGTGGTGTTGGAATAAGTATGAGGGGAACTGATTTGAGGCCTTATAATGAATTTATGACATGTATTGATTGGGTTTACCCATGGATCTGTAAAAGGAGTGAATAGATTCGGGAAAACTGTGAATCTGAAATTGATGTCAAGTGATGGATTCGTGGCATGAAATACGTTTCTTCTTGATATTTAATCCTAGGATATGGTTTTATTTGTGTAAAATGGAATTGAGGAATTCACAACATTAACCGTACTCACTTCATGAAAATTCCACCCCATCCCTTTTAGAACCCTCCAGTGCCTTGAATTTCGGGATATTGTAACCCTTTTCTCAACTAAACCCCCCCATTGATGATCTTTTCATCCTCTTTGATCTATAAGAATGAACACATTGGATGTAGATTCTCTAGATCTATTATTTTAGGAAATAATTCTCTATATTCTTCTACTTCTTGATCCATTATTGATGTATTTTCTATTTCCATTAAAGGGGTTGAAGAAGCCGATTACTACCATAGATGTGAGGTTTTATCTGTATCTTCTATTCTTTTGAGTTGGATGGTATAAATCAAATGCCTAATGTTCATTCCATTTTTCTTTGTATAGTCTATATAGTGTTTTCACTAACATTCCATGTGCACCACTAGTTTAATTTTATAATCTCATTTTTATTGAGATATACCTATATAGACCTTCCAATGGATCACATCATGTCCAATGTCATTGATACTATGACTTGTGGCCACTCAACAGGTGTGGAAGCCTTGGACCTTGTTGAAAATTGGTTAGTTTGGAATTAGACACCTAAGATTATTTAGTATTTTTTTGTTTGTTGGATTAATTTAGGAATTGGAATAACTTGTGTATTGTTGTGGATGTTTGAGATAGAACCAACTTGAATAAAATGGATTAATTTTCATGATAATAAACTTAGGGCTAGGGTTAATATAAAATAGGTTTGATATAAATAAGTTTATAATTAAGAACCTGAATTAATGAATCATGTTTTTGTAGTAATATGATAATTTTTTAAATTTATAACTGTGTCTTTTGATGATATATCTAGCATTTTTATTGTTGACCTTGGAATTTGATTGCATATATTTTGTATTTATATGAAACTAATCTGATTAATATTTGAGGGTAGGATTATTTATGGCATGTTGATTTTGTCATGATACAAATCATGTTTATGTTGATGTGTGATGGTTAGGTTAAAGATTTTCATACTGCCTATGGGCTAGGCACCCTGGTACTTGATGCCTGAGGGTAGAGTATATGACTATATCTAATGTTTGAAGGCTATATGCACAATCAAATGATTCTTGAGGGTGAGATTATAGATATATTGTGGTTAGAGGACATTTGTTCATGAGATGTTGTGTATGATTCATCCCTTCAAGAAGAATCTTCAACCAATTGCATGATCTATATTAATTCAGGTGGATCCTTCCCTAGATAAAAATATCCAACATGGAATTGAAGAAGGTTGGGATTTCCCAATTTTCACTTAATAACTAGAGGGTCAATACATTTATTTCATGGGTAGTGTTTATTTATTAAATTAATAACCTAATTATCAGTTTATTTCATGAATTATGTTTCTCAGATTCGGTTTTCAAGACATGGTAGTGTCAATGTACATAGTTGTACTCACACCCTAGTTGAGCCATTGTTTGGTACCTAAATATATTTCATGGGTATAGGTTTAAAAAAGGGAAAGGGAACTTATTTATGGATATTTATTTATGGATGGGTTTGATCTCAAAGATGGACCAACATGGGGATCCGGACTAGGGATTTAGATTCTTTCATTTGGGTATGATTAGACCTTTATTTTTTTTGACTTCAACAAGCCATTTTGATACATTTCAGCTAGTCATAACATGATTCCATTATTATTTTATTGTTCATTGTTATTTTATTGATGAATTTTGTTGATTATTTTGTTTCTAATATATTTTTTACTTTTTTATGATTTATTCCGTACTTAAACTCTTTTCCATAGGGTATAGTCTCCCCACTATATTCCTTATAGCCTCACTTATAGTCAGAAGCCTTTAGCATACAAATAGCTATGTGTGAGGTCACATTGCCAACCTAGGTTTGGTTACTTGAGGATGCACCGACCTAGGGATGTTAGATATCATATCAAAATTTTCCAAAAAAACAATGTATCATTTTAACTACTATAAAATATTCATTAATAAAACCAAATCATCTAATGATGATAAAAAAATCATAAAACCATGCAAGGAATCCATTAAAAGAATAATCTATATGAATTTGATTATCTAGAAATATTAAATTTTTAATTGATATGTTTTATTTTTCCCATTTATATTTCATTCATAGATGGTTTCCAAATTATACAGTTTAACTATTTTTATAGTAACTACTTGTAATTTAATGAAATCCTTCTATTATAATGAATAAAAAATTGAATTATGAGCTCAAAAATCATTTTTAATTTTTGTTCGATAAACTTCAATCATCAAAAAAGTTTTCTCAAATGGAACATAACAATTTTTTTTATAAATTCAAGCATATAATCTAGAGAAAAAGAGATTATTTGAAGTTGTTGAGTACCTGATGATATTATTGAGATAATAAGTTCCCTATAGAATATTTAATTTTTTATTGAATAAAGTATTGTAAGTAATTAAATGTATGTGTATAATGTGATGTATTATTTTGTTAATACAAAAAACTTATTCTTAATTACCTAAAATAACATGTTTAAGGTGATATGGAGGCTTTTGAGGTGATTGTAGTTGTTTCAGAAGGGATTTTATGTCATTTATTATGATGTAGTGTTTAAGATAAAATGTAAAGTAAATATTTATAGGATATACCTTGATTTAGATTTTGTAAAAGGCAACGAATTTTTATAGGGTACCTATTTCATGTGGTACATTAAAAGGTTATATAAAGATCATCAAAAGGTAATGATGAGCTTCATAGGTTACCTATATAAGGTACATGATAATTTATTATACTATACCAAAAATTATAAGGTTCTTTCATAAGATTGATACGAATATTCATAAGGTTCATTTATAAGGTTCATGAAGTTCATAAGATATAGTGTAACTTTCTAAAGAAAATGAACATTATAGCGTTCAACAACTGGGAAAAAATATAAATGAAATGGAAAATTCCTTAATTAATATTATTAAGTAATGTATAACATTAGATGAATATGATGATGTTTGATAATATTATAACCATCAAAATATTTGTGAATCATGAAAAGGGATAATAAGTTTTTCACAATAAATATGTTCGTTGTTCCAAAAAAAGGAGTAATTACTTTTGCAATTGTGTGGTCACACTGTAAGAAATTCCATGAAAACTCAAAAACCCATAAATAAGTTTGAAAACAAAAAGAATAAGTGATATGAATAATAAGAATAAATATAGTTTAATGAAGTAATTTATTTTAATTTCAATTTCAAATTCATATTTTAATGAGCCTTTTTTTCTACTACTAATGTGTGATATAATAATCTATATCATGCATGTAAGAAGGTGTGCATGTAATGTAGAAGAGATTATTACCTACAATTTTACTGAGAATAATTTTTTAGATAAAAAATATTAATCATATTTTTTATTTGGATAGTGATAATGGATGAAAATTTTGATAGTACATGTTTGAAAATAATATAAAGAAATTTTGTAGCATCTCTATGAGTTTCTAGTTCTATTAAATATTTGTTTTGGTTGAAAAAAATCATTTATCAATATAATAGTGTGGGAAATTTTTTTTTGTGAGATTTGTAACATATTTATAAGGATAAACCCTACTTGTTTTACTCACATGTTGATATTAATGGGCCATATGGTCTCAATAAAATCAAGATCCTTCTATAGATAAGACTTAATTTTTGATAGTTGAACCTTGTAAATATGTCCTTCCCTTCATACGCATGTATGTTTAGTAGTGATATTAATTCACATTAATATTTTTCAATGGGGTTTTAAAGAAAGAAACATAAATATTATTTAAATAATTGATTCGCCCCTAGAGATTTCTACTAATCTATGGGTGTTTTTTACTTGGAATTAATCCCATAATTCCTCTTGATTGTAATAAGATATTTGAAGCTTGGTGGATTAGATTTTCTCCCAAGGTGAATATTTTTTCACAAAATTTATGGTTTATATTATAGATAACCATAATTTAGTGAATAAAAACAGGTTCCATCTTTTATGGTAAGGGTTAACATAAGATATGATGTTTCCATACCTTTTATCTAGAAGTAATGATGTATTGGAATATAAAAATAATAAATTCATCACACATGATGAGGTGATACCTTGAAATTCGTAGTGTATAAGAATATAAAAAATGATGGATGTTTGTTGCTATAAGTTTTCTAATAGGTAATATTCATGGATCTAGAAACTCCCAATGACTCCCATTCCTGTGATAGAGGTGTTTCTATGGACTTGATTCAAAAGGCAGGTGGAAACTTGGGTTTCTCACCAATAATGCTTGGAAAATCACATCAGTCGATAGGATAGGAGCTCATGATCATCACACCCCATTAGTGGGAATTATATCCTACTTTTCAACACTCTCATATATTTGATTCACGTTCATGAATCCTTCTTAAATCCCCATAGATGAATGGTTACCATCATGTTAGATATTAGTTATTATCAGGATTCAATATAAACATATGTACATGTCAAAGTTAAATCATAGAGATGAACATCTGTATATATATGTGATTCTATATCAATGGAACCATCTTAATCTATTAATGGGTTTCTATATTATTACTTGGTGATTCCTGATTTTAAAGAGCTATAGTTTAAAGCCACATAGTTGGGTTCTTTGGAGTTTATCTTCATCTAGGGAAGTTGAAGTTATTTATGGTATTGGGATAGGGCCAGTAATATATGCTTCCTATGTATCTTTGTAGAAGTAATCATAACACATGTAGTTCAATGTCACTTAATGGGACACATTATAACTTTTAAGGTCATGTGACAAGTACCAATCCATGTGGTTTAACATCTTGTCATAGGGAAGACTAGGTGGAATTTGCATAATGATGGTTCATGTGGGAATTATTCTTGAGTGTTCCATTATAGTTTAAATTAAATAAAATATGGACCAATGGGGATGGGTTATTCTCACATGGAATAAGGCCTTGTAAAGATAGGTCTTTTAGGGAAAATGGACCAAAGAGAATAATATTATGAGACCTAGAGGGAATATAGACCTCAGAGTGGGGGCATGATTTTATCATGAATATGGACCCAAATAGGGATTATACAAGGGTAATAAATCCAGGATTTTTGTGTATATAATATTAATGATGTTGGGTTTGAACATCAGAGAGGATTCCATCATATCTAATCAAGAACAGAAATCAAAACCCACATAGTTCGAATAACACAATTTAGGGTCATGTGACAAGACCATACCATGTTATTTTATAGCATAAGATAAGAATAGTTTTGTAAAATTTAACATCATATTACTAATACATAGGATACACAGTTCAAAATCTTTTTATGGGGACATTTGAATGTTAGATATGGGGAATGAGCCTTTGGGAGGCATCATATTTATACTATGAAGATAAAAATGTGAGTATATTTAGTTTCTATGTTATGGATTCCCATATCTCAAAAGTTGTGATAATTGAGGATGGTGGAATGTGTAAACATATGGGGATTCCATGAGGTTCTTTTTTGAGAATATGTCCCTTTGAAGGAATGTATCATGGGGAATATGGACTTTTGAGAATGAGAAAATATTTTTGGGGATTAATCATAATAAGGGGTCCCAAAATATAAGTATTTTCAAAATAATGATGCATAATCATCCTAGATATCAAAGACCATAGGATTTGTGATAGTTTTTTTGTGTGAAAAAAAGAGATGGTAAAAGATTAAGTGCATTTCATAATCATATTTGAATGGGACTTACACCTGAAAAGGAATCCCAAAGATGGAATCTAATCCTTGTCATGTTGATTGGAAAAGGGAGGTGATATGTAATACAACATGGATATGGAATCCTATAATAATTTCTAGGGTATTACTCCTTGAGGGACGCATTAATCCCCCCTAATTTTATAATCCCTCCATCATCCATTAGTAGGATAGGGATTAGATTCCATACTTGGGCTTCCTTCTACAGAATAAGTCCCATTAAAATAGAATTATGCAATGCAATCAATCTTCTCCAATTAATTGTTTCTCACACCAAGCACAAATAATGTGGTCTTATAGATATGTGATGATTTTTCAATCATAATGTTGATTTTTTTTCTATTTTTTTCCTCAATCATAGGTGTAATACCTAACTATATTTTATATTTCTCAAAAGGCTATATTCCCCATTAGACATTCCTTTAAAAGTACATATTACCAATGAAGCACCTTAGGTAAGCCTAAAATTATTAAGCTCCACTAAATACTATATTTTCACACATTTTATGATATAAACATCCTTAACATTGGAACTATATATAATTTGATTCATATGTTCATAGGATACACAAAATGCATCCTTAAGGATCAATCCCCATATCTAACATTCAAATATCCACAATAAATCCCCACAACATATCATTAAACTACATGGTCTATAACATATTATCGTGATGCCAAAATAAATGAAAACATCATTTCAACATGAAATTAAACTTTTTGGTATCATATTACAACAAGACCATAAACTGTGTTATTCAAACTACTTAGACTTTGATTCATACTTCAATGGGACATGTAGTATTCTTTTATGAGGTTCAAAACCAACATAATTAATCTTAAATACACATTCACCAATGCTATATTTTCCATGGATATTCCCTATATCAGGCCAATTTGTTGATAAAATCCTTCAACCACTTAGAGTACTATATTCCCTATGGGTCTGACCATATTATTCCAATCGAGACATATTGTTGGTAGGAAATATCTTCATAGGGGCATATTCCTTGTGATTCCGACCTATCCTCACTAGTCCATATTCAATTCAATTCCAACTATAAAGGGACTATCCTACATAATTCCCACACCAAACATTGTTAGGAATCTTTGTACTTTTCATCCATACCGTACGACATTAAACTACATATATTAGTCCTTATCAAATGAACTTAAATGGCAGGACATGTCCCATTAAGTGAAATCAAAATACATGATTTATGATTCCTTTTAAAAGGATTTATAGGAATCCCATTTAACAGGACTTATCCCAAGACCGTGATCATATACCACTTCCCTTAATGGTGATAAACTTTAGTGTGGCAAGATATATGGATTTAAACTATAAATCCTTAAAATTAGGTATCACCAAGTGATAATATGGATATACCATCATATATATATATGGTTCCATTAATAGATAAACTATGATATATACAAATTTCCACATCAATGAGATAACTTTTACAGGCACAAATGTTTGAATCAACACATGTAAATAACATATTGTTAACTTGATGGTAAATAGTCTTATAATGGGATTTGGGAAGGAGTAAAAACATTGAATACATCTATGAGAGTTTCTGGGAGTAGGAAATAAATATCCGTAATAGGTTTTTATGAGCCCTACCTCCCATCCACTCAACCAATATGATTTTCCAAGCATCATTAATGAGAAACCCCAATGACTGCCTACCATGGGAAAACAGGTTCGTAGAAACACCTATGTCACAAATGTGGTATCCATTGGGTGTTTATAGTTCCACGAAGACACCCCTTTAGAAAACCAATAGAAACAAAAATGGTGAAACCAACATTAATGGAAGTCCCAATGAAACTATATAGTGTTTTAATGTTTAGATTCACATAGTTTATGGTAATGATTCATGAACATGATGAATGATAATAAGAACCCAAATGGGGACCAAAGGATATGAACGTCCCACTAACATTTTATTAGGGAGTGGTGACATCCTAAACCACATTTTTTTCTTTTATTAAGATTAATTTTTTTGGAGAAGATATAAAATCTATGAACACTGACAATACATTAATGATGGGTATCATAGAATTTTTATGAGGGTGTACATAGTTAGAGGATTATCTTCTTCAGGATGGAGATGACTATAGTTGAGAGACCATATCAAGGGTGATTATATAGATCCCTATTTAGTTCATAATATTCATTTTAAAGTACAAGTTTCCTTTGTATTTGAATATACATATTAGAAATATCCAAGGAAAGGTTTGATAAAATCAAATATTTTTAATAAAAAAGCATAGTTCATCAATAGTTATCATTCAGAATGAATGGTTGAGTCATTTTGGGTTTTTTCGTTCTGTGATAACACTTGTTAAGATTCCCATTAATGTGATAGAAATTAATAAATACTTTTCCTTATGTTCTAAACTTATAGTCTAGACATGTTTTTTATGACTGTAAGTGTAAAACTATTTATATCCCTTATTTTGTAGAGGCGGATCCCTATATTAAAATATATTTCTAAGAAAGGGGAATTTCATCTTAATGTTTATTTTGACTATTTCCTTATGTCAGACAACTTTATATGAATCTATCTCCCATATGATGAACTAATCAATGTGTCAGAATCCCATCTATGAAGTTTAGAGTCACACATAATGGACCTTGTTTTGCGTATTTTAACATCATGTGAAAAATAATCAAATTTGATTATCTAAAAATGGGGTTTTCTTACCATATAATAGTTATATAGATATATCACCAATATTAGAATGAGGGAATTTTTATGTTCAATCCTTTTTTAGTGAAGGTTCCTAAATGAGTCTCCATTGGAAAATATTACTTATAGGATATAAGGCCATTAATGTTGAAAAAATTTATATCCTACCCCAATATATAGGATCTTGGAAGCAGTTTTGATTCCTTTGGAATAGAAATCAATCTATATGTATTTCTTATGACCTGTCTATGAAAATATTTGGCTCATGTATTGGAGAAAACACAAGGGAATTTTCTTGTGTGGGAATTGCGATTGGGCCTAAAATATGAGTTCTTAGCATTTCTACTTATCCTTTTGGAATAAGAATCAAGCCACACATTGTTCTTGATGATAATTTACCCTAAAAATTTTGACTGATATATAGGGGAAATAAATTTTCTAATCATAGTATTACGATTGAAGGAACATATGCTGAAGTCTCTTACAGAAATCTAGAGCATACACAAGAGATGTAATATTCATGTTTTTGGTATAAAAAATATGCAATTCACATGTGAACCAAAATGAACATGTATTAGTGTTGAAAAAGGGACTATAATTTCAATGACTAAAGAGTTGTCTAGTAGGAGCCAAGATGAGGTGGAGGAATTTTCTAATCTCTGAGGCTAGAGCTAGTTCAATAATTTTGGGTCCCATTATATATCATATGAGGAAAGGAATGAATCCAAACATATTTGTTGCATTATAATCCCTTAGATAGGTTAGGAAATTATATAGAGGTGAGGGTATTTATCATTTTTGGAATTTTCATCTGGGACTAGAATAATAGATCCCAACATCCCTATGTATTTTTTCAGAATAGACATATAGCCACACATAGTCAAATTGAAATAATATATTTGCATAGATATATCTCATATAAAAGAAAAATGGAATTTATATCCTTATGACATAGTAAGATCATGAAAAAAATATTCCTATATATATCTCGCTCTTATGTGGGGAAATTATTCCATGAAAAGTGGGTCTCTTTAAGTAGTTTAAGGTCTTATAGGGTAGAAATTTTCCTCCTTTATTTAGTTTTTTCACTCTTAGTTACTTCAAATGGTGTGATCAGTCTCTAACTCTTAGTTCACATGATCCATGCTTAGTGATATAAACAAGAGGTAACAAGAGAATAACCCACACCATACATGGGTACATGAAGTGAACATTTTTAGCACATATCACCAGGTTTGGAATCCATTAAATGGTGTCCTTCATTCAATTTTACATCCTATGATGATGAATTTTTCATACAACTTTACATCATGCAATAAAAATAAATACTATGTAGCTTAAAATTTTATTGTGAGTTTATTGTCATAAGTTTTTAAATCATTCATCAAAGATAAATACCATTTATTTTAACATAATAATGTGTGGAAGATATATAATGTAGTTTAAAGCCATTCATATAGGACTTATGTCATGTAGTTTAATATCATGTGTTTGGGATGAATATACCATGAAATTTAAGTTCATATGATAAGGAACTATGGGGTAGCTATATAGTTTAACATTATATAGCTAGGACATGTGTCAGGTAGTTTATCATCATGTGACAAGGATGATCATTACAGGAAATTTTAGGTTACATGAAATGGAATTTTATGAATTGGCATGAAAATTCTATAAATTATTTCTTGAGAAAACTTTCAATGGTATCTAGTACAATTCTTATCTGTCTATAGTTTTCATGGATAAAAATCCATTTGAATAGACATTATGTACGAAGTAAGGTCTCCACTATTTGGGTTTGAGATTTAGAGGATTACTCCTTAGTATCATCAGAGTTTTTTGAACCAACACAAACTCTCCTTAGAGAAAAAAAAATGAATGAGAAATTTATTATTTAAGGCTATTAAAAATCAGTATTGATGAACTTCCAAGTTGTGAAAGGTGTGCAATATCTTCTCATCGGGTCATTCCAAGTAATACAAACACCTCTGAGACTATTCATAATTATAAATATAGTTGTATATAGAAGTGTTATGTGATGGAACCTATACCCCAATGTTTGGGATTGTGTCTCTTCCATATAAAAGTGAATATGGAGTTCTTTCATTATAGTACATGTCATGGTGTGATAGGCCAGCAAAGCATGATGATATTTTTTAGGCCAAGAATTATTTTATTTTCCCACCATAATCTAGAGTATATTATATAGAGTCTTATTGAAAGCCTCAATCTATCCATTTTCTACTTCATGATAGCAGGATGAGTGGTTAGATTCAATTCAATATTGCTGATACATAATTTTTAAATCATAATAGTATAAATTGGTGTTATTTTCCATCAATATTCGGTAATGTATACCCAAACCTTTAATGGTTTTTGTATTAAAAAATACAATGAAAGTGATTGTCCGAAACTATTTCAAGGATATAGCCTCATCCCATTTATATATGTAATGTTTGGTATTATGGTTATACTTATAATTTCTAACTATATCTAGGGGAGATATATCCCAGTGGTATGAATTCCCCTAGTGGAGAATGATTAAGAATATTTGGTGGTATGTAGTAATTTTGAGGGTTGATTGATGAAGTTGGTATGTATCTGAAATACATGAAATTTGTTAGTGAATTTAATGAAAACATGTTTCATCGATGGCTAAAAATACTTGATCCTATTCACGTGATGAGATAGCTTGGTTCTTGACTAATGAGGACCAATTTTCTTGAATGTACTTATTTCATAATGATAAGGCTCACTCCTCTTTGAAATAATATGAGGTTGAATTTATCAAAACCTCATTTATAGATTGATTTTTGAGAATTTGGGCCATCTTAAAGTGCAAAATTAATTTCTTGATGTTGAATATGTTCCTTCTTTTCTTATTCTGATAGAAGAGTGCCACTTTGTAGGTAGTGAAATACAGGGGACATCCATAAAATAGTTGTATCATTTGGAGAGGGTATTAGTGAACCTTTATATAGGTGACGTGTATGTCACAGACACACTACCTATTATTTCTAGTGAATAGGGATACTAACCTTAGGCGTGAAATCATGATAAATTTATTTTCTCAGTCTAGATCTTCTAGGTAGGGGGAATAATTAGCTAATGAATCTTTATGGGAATTTTTTGTTCATGGGAAAAAGGAAAATGTTATCTAAGAAGGGAATTATTCAATGAAACCATGATCATAATAAAATAAAGGAATCAATTCCACTTTCTTAATGCCATATTCACCTTTGATCTAAATGATCACCAAATCTAAATCACCCTTGATATTCAAGTTGGTTACTAGTATTTTTAGGTCCAATTCAGGACCTATAATGAGGGTTTGACACTCTTCTTTATTGTCAGTGAAACCATTTGATAACAGAAAATAATATATCAATACTACCTTGTCTAGGAATAAGAGGGTGATTTCTAGACTGGTTCTATTTAGTTTTGAGTTCTCTATTATTTTTCTTTTTGGGATTCTAGATACATCATCAAAGTACATTTACCAGGACCAAGGAATATCTTGAATGGATAGTACTTCTTAATTAACCGATTCAGTATCCATTAGTGTGTTTTTTGTAACATGATGATCTATAATAAAATATATCAATGAATTACCTTTTATAGAACTTTTCATTATGAATTTTATTAAAAAAACTACATAATACCCATCCAACATTCTATTCATCTAATTTACATTGGGAAATTGAGTACGTAATTGAGCTGGTCAATGCGAGAGACCAAATGGACCTCATTAAACAATAGGTAGTTCCTGAATTATTTAATTATAAAGATCAATGTATGTAAATTATTTTCAATATTACAATATTTGTACTTGGTATCTATCATGGTTTTTCTATGATAATAGAGGCAATTTTCTTTTCTTGCATCATTCTTTTGTGTTTAAAGAGAACTAAGTGTCCGATCAATGGATGAGGAATATAATAATAATGACATCCCTTCTACTAGAATAATTAAAATAGAATGGAACTAGAGGTATTTATTTGGATTTTTAAATGACTCTTGACAATCCTCATTGCACTAGTAAGTGTCTCCTTTCTTCATAAGCTTGGTGAAAGGTCAGAACATTCTTGTGAGATATTATATGAAGCACTTGATGTAAGAAAGGCATCCTTGAATCCTTATAAAAATTTTAAGATTCCAAGGATGTTGAATATTTAGGATCTACTTGGTCTTATCATAATTAACTTTTATGTTTTGATGGCATACCATAAAGGTAAGAAATTTTCCTAATATAACCCCAATGACACATTTTAAGTGGTTCATTTTGAGGGTATGATGTTGTATCTTGTTAAATAGTATCTCTAGATCAGGATTATGATCAAAACACTTTTTTAATTTTACCATCAAGTTATCTGCATAAAATTTTAGGGTCTTCCATAAAAAGGTTATAAAATATGGTGTATATATTTTTTATATATGTTGGATACATTGTACAAGAATAAGGGCATTACTCATTGACAATAAAACATTGGGGTTACTTAAGAATGGTAACATAATCATCTTCAAGAGCCTTTTAGATTTGGTTATATCTTCAATCTCCATTCATAATATAGAAGTCTTAGTAGCCTTTTTTTACATCGATCAAGAGTTATGTAATTGGGGCTTGGAAATCATCCCCTTGGAAATTGTAGTTAAAATACCTGAAATCAATATAGAACCAATCTGTTTGTTCTTATTGTTTACAGGGATAATATTTGGAAGCCATTTTGGGCACTTGACCACCTAAATTAAATGATATTTGATGGGATTTAAAACATTGTCTTCAACCATAACACTATGAGTTAGATTAATTATCCTAGATGATGACTTCTAACCATGATGATCCTTAGGTAGGACCAGATGATGAGTGGCCACATCAAGACTATGTCTTGAAATTTCAAAATAATTTTAGTAGAATACATCATTATGTTTCTTTATTAAGAAGATATATGTATATTATTCTTTGGGATACATGGATTCAATATTTAAAGTAGTTTTTGGGTTATCCACTATACCCTGATTCACCTTTATGATCATGTCAATAGAGGTAGAGGCTCCTTCCTCAAATTCTAGAGGGGCTGCTATGAGATATTCTACTATATCAATCGTGATCAGAGTGGGTGATAAATGGATTCTTTTAGTGTTTATAGACAATGTTGGGGAAAAATCCAATGAAAATGATGTAGAAGAGTCTCTAGGACCCAATGGTACTGATGTATAATCATTATTGTCCTGGATAATATAGAAATGCTCTTATTATTCTCCATCTACTTTAATATTTATAGAAGTGGGTGAAAACAGGTCATTTTTAGGGACATAAGATGATATAATAGAATTTTTATCTTCAGTGAATGATGAGGAGGTATCTCAAGACTCCAAAAGTTCCATTATATTGGAATTATCATTGGAAAAATTCTAGATGTACTCTCTTTGTTTTCTTCCATTATCTAGGGTAGTAGAAGTTTGAACACTCAAAAATCTGGGATACATCCCAGGGATTCTATATTTCCTGCCATTTTAGTTGGTAAATTTTCTTACCCAAATAGAGGTACATGGGTCTTTGTAGAGTTTAGATAAAAATTTTGAGTTCTATACTTTAGGGAGTCATAATTATTACTAAGGTTATTTCCTTATACTATATATCTATATTATGTGGGAAAGATTAATGCCATGATCATATGAGAGAATGTACATAGTCCATACGTCTGTCTCTTATCTCGAGGGGTGAGGTTGAACTGATCAAAGATACATAGTTGGTTAGTCTGAATGTTGGCTAGACCGCCCCTCATGTAGTGATGTCCAGGAGTGATATTAACTTACATTGGAAGCATGTCTATACATTCTTATATCAGTGGTACCTACTCTATGAGGGTATCTATATGGCCATTGTGTGACATGAAATTGATCTAGTTCTCTACCCTTTCATATAGGATTTTAATAAACTTATGACTACCTAATTCTAGAGATATTATCTCAATATGACTAATTGGAAGAACATAATACTCACTAAGTTCATGAAATTTGTTAATAGGGGAAATTTACAAATCATTTTTAGAATTATTTCTAATGACATTATAAGTATTGGTGTTTTACTTCTCTCTAATAAAATACTACATTAATGTATAGAGATTTTTAGGTTTCAAGAGGAGATTTATTTCCATACAATGTATCCATTAATCTCTCAACAGAGTATTTAATACATTGATGATATAATGGAATTATTGATAAATATTGATGTAACTAGGGTCTTCTTAACAGAACATTACATTCTGTGATATTTGAGACAATCATAAATTCCAGATATGATATTATATATTTGAATTGATATCCAAGTTAAATATTTAAAAGAGGATTATATTCACTATTTTCATATCCCTGAGTCATTTTAATATAGAGTGATAAATTTGATTATGTTTAGACAAACCATTGGAGTATTCAAGCTATCATATGTTTGAAAAAGTGAGCATAGAGGCTATTAGATAAAAGTAAAGAAAGGTTAATTTTTTTGAAAAAGTGAGCTTAGAGGATCTTAAATAAAAGTAAGGAAAGGTTCATTTTTTTAAAGAGGGTATTTTAAAATTTTTCCATTTAAAGATGTGAATCCTATCACTAGGGAAATAGTTAGAGTAACAACACACCACTTCGATCATTCCTTTCTTTGAAAGACCATCAACATGGTAACTTGATTCCTGAAAGTTAGGCATGATAATGTAATTCATGGAATAGAGTGAATTCATATAGTTATACCATCCCACTATCAGCTTTCATGATTGGTGAATCACTCCCATCCTAAAATCTTGAACAATGGTCGTAGAATCACTATCAAACAATGTAATGTTCCAATTTTATTTCCTTGAAACGTAGAAAAATTTGATAAATCCATTAATTTTTTCTTCTAGATAATTTCCATGGCCAAAAGGAAAATGGAGAACTTCCACCACATCACTATTATGATCTCTAAAAATGGCCCCATATCCTATAAGCCCTAGATTTCCCCTCGACGCCCCCTCAATGTTTCATTTAAGCTATAGAGGGAAGGGAGGAGACTATAAGTCCTCGAGTGTTCCAAAAGTTTTTGGAAGGTTCCAAGTAATGTTCAGTCTCCTTAGAATGGTGAGGTCCCTCACTATGATCATGTAGTACTGAACATGCAGTGTATTGGCATTCTACACTACCTCTATAATTTCATAAATGGATGATCGATAATTGAATCGCTTCTGATAATTAATGTCCTTATGGCTACTTATACAAATAATATGAGTCATCAACTCATAGGCTACCTAGAAACGTTGTGTGGTTTCCCACGATATCTAGATGCGGAGTACAATGCATAAAAAATCCAATAAATAGGCATCATGAAAGGGCCTAATCTAAAAGATATTGAAAAAAATTCCAAATATAGGATTCAGTTTTACAGTACCAGAAAAGATGGTCAATATCCTCTCTATTCTAAAGTTAGAGGCAATACTTTGAGCAAGGATATATGCCAACATGCTATATATTGGCATTGATAGGGACCTTTTTGAAATAGAGTCTCCAAGGAGTGTAAATGTGAATGGTAGGAGGTAATTTTTTTTTTGAAATTACCAATCCATTTACAGTTTCATTTGAGAAGATGAATACAAATGTTATTGTAGTCAAGTACTCTATTTCAAGATGATTCCCAAATGAGCATATCATCCTGATTGAGAAAATCATAGTTGGAGACATCTACAGCTTTATTATAATGTTGAATATTGAGGATGGACATCTGGTCCTTTATTGAGATTCTATGGTCAATATCTTGATTAGAGGAGTTAATTTGTTCAATCAATGGAGTTACAATCTAGTTTTCATTCCAGAATCTAAGAGTGGAATTCATGTTAACAATCTAGTGATAGTGCATGTGTATCTTTTTAAAGACTTTCTTCAAACCATTCCAAATATAGGACTCCATGTAACTCATGTTTCCTATGATAAGATTAGGTAAGAATCTATATATAAGGACACACAAGGATTTAGAGTGATTATTGATTTACCTCCACATAAATTTTTCAAGAAGAGACTAGTTATCAAATTCCATAGTTTTGATGTGAAGACGACCAAAATATGAGGCAATTAGAATTTTTTTCCAAGATTATGTAATTAATTTTCATTCCAAGATAATGTCACACCAAAAAAAGTTCCTCATCGTTGAGTTAACGGATTTAATAAGATATTAAGGCCAAGAATACACCATGAATGAATATAATAACTTTGAGACCACCACATGTTTAACAACAAAAGCTCTTCCTACCATTGAGAGATGTTTTCATTTCCATGAGCCAAGATTTATTCTTATTTGACCTAAAGCATCAGTTAAATGGGAGGACCAAGGTTTTATGCAGAGTAAGGGGACTCAAAAAAAATTAAAAGGAAGAGAAAATTTTCTAATTCCTAGATAATAAATGATGGAATGTTTACTTGAATCTGTAATTGTCTTTCCAAAATTTATGAAGGTATTTTCCCAACTGATTTCCTAGCCTAACACACTTTAATAATGAAAAAGGGAACTCTTGATGTTGTTGATATTCTTTCTATGTCGATGAGTAAATATAATAATTTACTCAACAAAAAATAGATGTGAATGAGAATGGGTAACTATTTCTGCCATGATAATTTTAATTTCACACATA
This sequence comes from Viscum album, assembly GCA_963277665.1. NCBI lineage: Eukaryota > Viridiplantae > Streptophyta > Magnoliopsida > Santalales > Viscaceae > Viscum > Viscum album. Next base: position 602,744,597 of record OY728123.1, read on the forward strand.
TCCACCATATGAAGGAAAATCCTACATAGGTAGTCCTCAACAATAGAAAAGATGATAGCTGAGAGAGGATCACCTTATCTCACTCCCCCAGAGTATTTTGAGTAGCCTTCCAAGAACCCATTTATGAGAATGAAGATATGAATAAACCTATCCAGGTCATTGATCCACTTAATAAATCCTGTATTGAGTCCACATATGTGAAGAAAATTACATATAAAACCAAATTTGATTGTATCGAAGGATTTCTTGATGTGAAGTTGAAGAGAAATTTTTCCTCCCTTGGTGGACTTTTGTAGGAGATTGACACATTCTAAAGTAGTGAGTAAGAAATCCTGGATATTTCTCCCATTAACAAATCCAAATTGGTTCCATGATATGATTCTATCTAAGACACTAGCATGTTTGCTGGAAACAATCTTGGTAATCACATTGTGAATGGTGTTATCAAGGTAAATTCGCCTGAATTGAGTGATTTCACTAGAATTATCAACTTTTGGGATCAAGGTAATAAACCGAGAATTAAAACCTTTATTAAAAGATCCATATTTTAAAATGGTCTTCTTAATGTTTCACATATCTTTATAATTGAAATCCCAATAAAATTGGAAAAAGTTATTTTTTTATCTATATGGTCTAGGTGAAAATTATTTTTTGAGGCCAAATATTTCATTCTTGATTTCAATATCCAAGGGAATAGATGCATGAAATGAGTTGTCACATTCAATGATCAGTTCATGAATGATATCATCCTTGAGTCTCACATTATTTGGTGGTCCATTGAAGATATTCCTATAGAAAGAAATAGTGTTACTAGATAGAGCCTAACTTTCATTAAGGATACAATCTCTATCTTTGATAAGATAGAGTGGAATACTATCCCTTTTGACCCTTTGAATGGGATTGATGAACTTAGTGTTTCTATCTCTTTTAATAAGACACCAGGTTTTTGAAATTCCCCTTCTAATGTTATCCCTATTCATGAAGAGATTTTGTAACCTAGATGAAAACAAATATTCTTGATCAATATCCTCATAATGTAAGATAAACCTTCTTTGTACCAATATTTTATTTTGATCTGGATAATTTTGTGTTTAGAGAGGCATATCGATGGATTTATATTGAACTCAACCGATCCCCAAGTATATTGGGAATTTGTTCCCCTCTGTAAGAGTAGTCAAAGAATTATTGAATCTAAAATGAATAGGATACTTTCCCATGTTATCAATAAAACTGACCAGGATGGGATGGTGATCAGAATTATGTTTAGCCAAAGAAACACAAGAAATAGACCTCAAATTTCTATGAGTGACATCAGTCACATGGGCCCTATCAATTCTACTAGTTCTCATTCTATTTAAGTTTATTTTTTACTAGATTAATCTAGCACTAATGAGTTTCATTAATTTTTTTCTAGCTTCCACAACATTTGCTCTAAAATCATTGATATATGCATTTCTGTACAAAAGTCTGATTTTCTCATCAGCATAAAGGATAGAGTTAAAGTCTCTAATAATAACCCAAGATTTCATAATGATTTTCTATAGGTATTTTATATGCATACATATAAAAATCCTATCAATATAGTTGTTGGAGGCATAAAAAACTAAGTATAACACTTTTCATCTGGATTTTTTTGAAGCTACTTATAATGATCTATTCATCTTCTTGGACTCTAGAAGGATTTTCATTGCTGCTATTAACCAAAATAAAAATACTATATAGGTTGGAAGTAGATAGTGTGGTATCCATAATTTATTATCCACTAATATATATCATTCCATATATTATTTTTTTATGACCTTTTATTACCTATTCATTAACAATTCTTTATTATAATCACATTTCAAGTAACAACTACATTTTTCTTGTATGTTTTGATTTTGTATTTTTGGTAATTTATATTTTATAATGGTTACATAAATATCATAAAATTAAAAATTATAAAAATGTAATATATATTCATTATATATTAAGTTAGTGTAACCCATAAATGTTAGGTATATAATATGAAATACGCTACTCATGGAGACGATAAGCTGTACACACTTGTAAATGTTGTTTCAATTTTCTCGATGAATGAAAAAAATAAAGGTAAAAAATATATTAATTTCAAATAATCCTTTATTTTTGATATATATCACATATATTAATCAAATTTACCCTTATTACCTTACATGAAAACCCTTAGTGAAAAACGAATAACATCGCTTCGCGTGGCGGTAGTTTGTTGTACACAAGAATGACGTTATTGTATCCCCCCAAAAAATAAAAATTAAGAAGTTATTTGTTATATCATAATTAAATAAAGTATTACTAGTCTAAAAATATAATATATGTTCATTTAAACAATCCTTATTACCATCTAAGTAAAATAGAAAGGAAAAACACATATTATCAGTTCGTGAGGCGGTAGTCCTTCGTACACCCGAGCGACATTATTATTTACCAATGGATTGGTAGGTAAGATTTTAGATTTTTAATTATAATTACTAAGTTGTAATAATATCATATATATCATATATAAACATTAAATATATCATTAAGTCTATTCTTGAGAGATGGTGATGAAAAACTAACATCAGTTCGCTAGGAGGTAGTCCTCCATAAACATGGTATATGGTTCACTTTACAATTTGATTTCATATATGATGGATATAGGTTATTAAATTAATATACTAACATATGAATATATATTATATACTTTTTTTATTATATCATCATTATTTAATAATATTTTAATGATGTTTGGGAAGAAATAAAACAAAAACCAAGGTAAATAATTTTACCTCCTCACTGGAGAACCTCTTTAGGTTTATATAGAAACACCTATTAAAATGGTTTGGTAATCCAAAAAAGGACTCTAAGAGATATATATGGAATTAAGGAAGTTATTTTTTTAGGTTTTGGATGAATAAAATCTTTTCAGAAGTGTGAATAGGAGAGGTGAGTGGGGACCTTTTATAAGTACGGGAGAGGACACACATTGAAATTTTGAAAAGAATAAAGTGTACCCACCTTTTTACATGAAAAAGGATAATAAATTGAGGATTATATAACCTTAGATTATATAAGGTCCATATATGGCCATAAAATTGGGTTTTTAAAAGTTTCCAAGTCATTTTCCCCATTATATTTTAGTTTAACCCCTTGGTAAACACGTTTTAGTCTTAAACACGCTAATTAATTTTTCCCATTTTACTATTAATTATGATGAAAAATTTAATTAAATTTATTATATAATGTTATTTATTATTAATAAAAATAATAAATCTATTTCCCCAAATTCATTTCACATAATTGGAATATTTTATTTTAAAATTAAACCCATAGACACGACGATAAAGTCGTTTGAAAACGTGAAAATAGTCAAATGTGTAAATATATTTCATATCAAAATTCAACATGAAATAGTTTACCATAAAAAAATTAGATTAATTATAATATAATTTATATAATTTTATTTTTAAATTAATTTTAAATCAAAATTGATCCTTATAATTTCTTTAAATGAAAATAAATTTTGAATAAAAACCATTATTTCTCACTATTCATCAAAAAAAATTATCTTTTCCAAAAATTACCCAAAATTCACCTTAAGATAACGTTGAGAAGTCAATTTAAAAATTAATTTTCTTAAATTAATTTTCATAAAAATGTAAAAAAATTTCTGTTAATATTTCTAAAAAAATACATTTTTTTGAAAATATAGAATTTTCGAAACATATAAAGACATTAGTATAAATTATGTACTTATTTATAAATATTATATAATTATATAAAACCATTACACTTAATATTTAAATGGTTCTCATTTCTATCCAAACCACTAATTTTAACATCTTGGTTATAATGGTGAGGTTTAAATAATAATAAAAATAGTATTTTATGGTTAGTTAATTCTCAGTGTTTTATATTACACAATCTATCGAAGAAATTAAAATATTCAAAGAATAGTAAAAACATTGGATGTTTGAAAAAAAACCTATCATGGTTTCCATTAGAGTTTGTAATAACCCAAAAATGTTAATAATGTATATTGGAACTGCTGGAGAGATATACATCTGAGTAGGGAAAACAAAAAGTTGAGCCTGGCATGGTGGGCCTACTTCTATTCACTGTTGATACCAATGTATATTGGCCTAAGGTAGATCAATTGACATGGTTATGGATTCATCCCTGATGGAGTAATTACTTATGTTTTCACACCATTATAACAAGGTAAGTTGGTTATCTTGTACCCATATTAGGTGGATAAATTTCTTATGCTCTTGCTGGTATAGAAGGATTTACTTGTTGATGGAGGTTTGATGACAGTGTAATTTGAGTCTTTTCTTAGAGGTTATAACGATCTCTAATTTTTCCCATGAGTTACCAATAATTTTTTCTTCTTAACTCATTCCTCTCTACCTCATATAGAGTGAATAATTATTCAATTATATGGGGCTCAAAATATACAGGTAATGGGTGGGACATAGCTAGGATCTTGCCCTTTTCTTTATTTGAATCCCACCAAAGAGGCGTTGGCTGATCATTTGAGGGAGCACTAAAATTTTTAGCTTAGCTTTTATTTTTGATATAAGAACCATATTTAACAATTTTAATGTGTTCAAAATTATAAATAGAAGCATCCTCCTTAGGTTCTCCTCCACTAGCTTCATGATCCACATCATCCTTAGGCATAATGCTGATGATGTTTACCAATACAAAATTTATTATCAATATCATATCACCATCATAAGGATAAGGTGAATAATATAACTTGGTTTATCTATTTTGATGTATATAAAAATTACCTTGAGTAATCATCCTATTGATGGGATACTTAGATTTATGTCCCCTATGAGTCTTCGCCTTTTCTTATCATAACTCCCTTGGGACCATTTTGTGGAGGATAATATGGAGAGGGTACCTAGAAAATATTATTGCACTTGTATACAAGGAGAAATATGGTTCATTAAATGATATAAATTGATATGTCCTTTCTTGTAACATTTCACTCAGTCTTATAAAGGATGACTTCCATGGGGGAGGAGGAGGTTGTGGTTAAAATGTCCCTAGACCTATGGGCTGGTGTTGATCTGGTTTCATCAGTACAATATTTGTGAACCATCAGAAATTTCATAACCTTGGGGGTGGGATTTATGGTAATAATTTACCAAGCCCTATGGTATGGGGTTCCTCATAAATGTCCATGGAAGCTTCTTCCACCACTGCCATCTTGATATTACGTTTATTTTTCCAATCATGAGTTAGATACAGTGCATGATCTAATCATGAACTTCTCACTATTGGAAGAAAAAATATTTCCAATGGTTTGAACATTCCTAAATGATATCCATAATAGAAAATTTTAAAATGCTGACACTTAATTATTTTTTTATATATATATCATTGGGATCAATGTTTTTGAGTTTTGGACAAAATTGAACACTATTGAGTGAACCAACTATCATGTGATTGGCCTAGAACTAAAATCATCATGTTACATGATGTCGCACTTGGAGGGATCTATTGATTTGGGAACATGGTGAAATTTAATTCTCCATGTTCACCCAATCATCTAATATGAATTCAAAGTTTAGCATTAGTAATCAACTAGTTCAAATTTCTCAAATCATCAACGCAACCATCTTGGAGATTCTCACACTACTTTTCCAACATTGAGTTCCATGACACTGAAAGGTAATCAAAACAAATCTTTTAGATATATTATTCTATTGACTAAATTTGTTTCACTTATTCCACAAAAGTTATCATTTTTGCCTTCAAATGTTGAAGATTTATCCATAAATTCATGCGAATATGGTGTAAACATTTCTCTATCAATGTTTTTATTATTTTATAATACAAAGTGTATATAGGGAAAAAATATCTAGAATGTTGTATTTTTTTAGTTTTTTTCTCATAAATGATATGTTTTATTTGATTTATATCATATATTCCTTCACTTTTTATCATTAAAGTGGTAATTTCCTTGTAGAATTATTTTCCAATGCAGGGTAGATTGGAATCGTCTATGCTGTGGTTGATGAAAAGTAATCTGAGTTTTTTAGAGAGGGATCATTGAATCATGATATCTTTCAGTTGGGAATGGTATCACTCGTTAGAGATAAGGACCATTGTGTATTTGGAATCAATATATTGAGTGACTCATGATATGATGGATTTATCCAATTTTTTCAGCAAGGGGAGGACCTTCTGGTATATGTAATATTTCACTATGGGTGGAATATCATAGAAAATTCCATTATTTAGAGGACCACCATTATAATTTAGTTTTTATATATTGTGAGGATTTATTTGGTATATAACATAAGTAAGGCCTTTAGGGTGGATAATGATAATGGGGGGACCTTATTTCTATTATATCTTCTAACAATGGTGGTTGGGTGGGGATTTTCACATTTCTCATAATGAGAAAAGTTATTAAGAATGACCTTGATACCACCATGAGGAGGACCTTCACAGAATGTGCTCTGAGGAAACCACTTATGTTTCTTGTATTTATACTTCTAGATGGACCTTTGTAACTACAACTGCTTCCTAAAATTGATAATTAGTTATTAGTATCTTCTTCCACTATTGAAAAATGTTCAAGGTCCTCCAGAATATCAACACCAAATAGAGTTTGGATTTAGGAATATTCCATATATTTAGGCTGACATGGGGAGATTTTAAATACTCTTATTTGGGAAACTAAAGTCATATATTATACATTAATTTTATAATTTTGATCCTCCTTTGGCGACCTACTTGTTTCCATTGGACTTGGCCGATGAGATTATTCAGAACAGTAAGAAGAATGTTCTTGTCTCTTGGTTTCAATCAGGATATACTGAAGACATTCCTTACACCGAAGGGGAGTAGGAATATGGTTCTGTACCTAGGTGACAGCTGAAATATGGGGAAAAGTATTCAAAGATTTGAAATTAATATGTACCTAATCTAAAGTGTCTATTGATGTGGTATTCTAATCTATAATTGGAATGAGAATGTGTTCTTGATCCTATTGATCATTATTTTACAGTATTTAAAAAAAATCCTTTTAAATAAGAGAATGAATGTTTTACTAATCTTGAGTAAACCTTTATATTTATTGAAGAGCTTATCCAGTATAAAGGGTGGGAGTTTGTTCATATCCCGTGCTATTTTTTAGAGTATATTGAAAACCGTTTGCTGCTGCTTCTACCAATATATGTAGATATATATATATATATATATATATATATATATATAGAATGTGGGTGAGAATATCAGAATTCCCATCCACTAATTCCATAACATGTTGATGGGATTATGTAGTGGGAATAGGGATATGCGAAGTCTCTTTATTGGGATAAGGAATATTGGTATGCTCTTATCCTCTATTCCTTGTCAGGATGTTCTGAAAGATGTGATATTTGGGATTAGGAATGTGTTTCAGCCCCCGGGTTGGTTCCAGGATATACCAACTAGCTTATCCAAATGCTACCATAGTGTACCAGAAGTCTTATTTGGTGTAAAAAGATATATATTCCTACTTTCTAGTATATAATAAGATATATTGGTGGGATTCTTTATTGGAATATGGGATATGGGCCCACAAACTATGATTGGAATATTTCTATTCCTAGAAAGCTCTCCAAGATGCTTGAGTATAAATGAAAAGAAAAGAGTTTGATTGGATGGAATCCTTATTTATCTACTAAGGGGTAGGTTTCATAAGGTGCTAAAAATTATAGTGATAGGATCTCTTCTGAGTGACTTGTGAAATGGGGTGAAGTCATAATAGTCCTTTATACCATCCTCCATAAGATAGGGGGTATTTGTTTTCTAAATTTTTGTTATAGGCTCAAAAATAGGTTTGAGGGGTGGAATTTGAAACCTTGTCTATCATGAATTACTTTCATGAATACAATTTTTAAGGGTTTATGTAGAATAGTGCTAATCACACAACCTAAAGTATTGGCATGGTACCATTCAAGTGGTACTCCTAGATTATTTTATTGGCTTCCTAAAACTAAAGGCGCTAGGTGGGTGGTAGATTCCTCTCATTCAATGAGGCACAAACACATACAGTTATTGAGGAACAATTCTATCATTGAAAGGATTCCATTTTCAAGTGAAGGGAATTTTAGTAATATAGGTCCTGGGAGGGAAAAAAATATAGAAAAAAGAACACATCAATGTAGCATCAAGAGTAATAAAACATTATCAACTAATTTCATGAAGGAATGAAAAATTCATGTCTGTTTAACAATTATTTTCTTATAGAATACACAAAACAAAATGGACCAATGTGGGGAAAACAGAGTAATTTTTTAATGAATGATTCATATTTGGTTCAACAATTTTGTTTCCTTATATTTTTCAACGGGTTATGTTCATGGAACTAGAAACACCCAACAACTACCATATCCATGATATAGGTGTTTATACAAACCTTTTTTCCAAAGGTATGTTGTTATTGGGGTGTCTCTTTGATGACTCTTAGGAACTCACATTGGTTATGATGATAGGAGGTTGGGATCATCACACCTTTTTATGGGGAATTATTTCTTAATATGGGGATCTCTCATATATTTATACCATTTTCATGAATCCTTCCCAAATTCCAATATGAGACTCATTAACCTCATATTTTTAATAAGTTATTTTCATGTATCGATATGACCATATGTACTTGTTGAAGGTGTTACATTGATTTAAACAAATCTATGTATCATAGTTTCTCAATTAATTGAACCATATATATCAACTAGAGTTTATCCATATTATTACTTGGTGATTCTTCATTATAGTGATATTTGGTTTAAATCAACATAGCTGGGAACAATGGAGTTTATCACAATATAGGGAAGAGTTAGGTGTTCATGGTTTTGGGATCTGACTAATTAAATAGTATTGCTAAATATCCTTCTAAAATGAATCAAAACCCACATATTTCAACATCACTTAATGGTACATGTCAATCATTTTATGTTTATGTTCTAAGGACAAATCCATGAAGTGTTACATCACACGGTAAGGATGAGTAGGCATAATATTCTTAGATATTGTCGGTGTGGGAGTTACAAATCTTTACAGTCAACCTTAAATGGAATATGGGATAATGATGGAAGGTTGGTCTCATAGGGACTATGTCCATGTAAAGATAGGTCTTTCTAGGAATGTGTTCAGATGATAATAATGTGGTGACCACCGAAGTAAATATGGCCTTCTATGTGCAGAATGGTTTTATCTCAAATATATCTTGATAGAGGGATGATCTATGAGAAATATGTCGTTGGTGGAGTTTGACATAATATGATGATTTTGGGATTGATCCTCAAGAATTCATCATATATATCCCATCAAAATCAAAATCAAAGATTATGTAGTATAAATCAAAATGTTTAAGGTCATTTAAAAAGATATTACCATGAAGTTTACGATTTTGTGGAAAGGACATTTTCATGCATTTTAATATCTTGTTACAAATATGCATTCCATGAAGTTTAACATCTTATTGTGGGGATTCGTATAAGGACATTTGAATGTTATATATGGGTCACAATCCTTGGGGAGGTTCATTACATATCTTGTGAAGATAGGAATTAGAGTCCATGTAGTTCCTATGTTATGATGTTTATGTATTAAGAGGTTTGAAAATAGAGGATTGAGTAGGTATTATAAATATGATTATTACTTGAGGTGACTAATTGGTAATATTACCCCTTTAATGAATTTATTATGGTTAATATGTCTCTTTGATAATGAGAAAATAATTTTGGGGATTACACCTCAGAAGGAGGCCTTAAATGGAGGCATTTTCAATATGTCGATGGAATAATCATTATAGATTTCTAATTCCAAGTGAGTGTTTCATGTTGTGGGAAAAAATAGTTGATAGAAGATGAAGTGCATTGAATAATTATATTTTTAGGGATTTATTTCTGAAATATAATCCAATAAATAAAATATACTCCCCATAATACTAATGATTGATGGAGGGGACATGAAAGATAAGAGGGATATGACATCCTGCATGAATATCTATGGACATACTCTTTAAGGGATTCACTTACTATAATTTTACATCCTACTTCTAAACATAGCTATGTTATGGAGGTAAAATCCTTAAATAATGAAAAGGGACTTACTGTACAAGGGATTACCTATTCGACCTAGCTCGATAGGTAGAGAAGAAATCAACCATCGAGATAGGAGTGATTTCTCTAGGATCCTCCCAATAAGGGCCTATGTTATGAAGGGAATCCAAGTTCATGATTCCCCCTAGGGTTTGAACCATATGGGAGGATAATTTTTTAGTGTAATTTTATTAAGGGAAACCACATTCAAAGTGGTACATGCTGGTGTGAATGCCATAATCGTGCACATCTGGTGGCCTGAAAAGTGGTCTTTGGTAGAACTTTTAATGGGTCTAAAATTGATTATTAAAATCCATTGTGACCATTTATATGTTTCATGAAGGGGATATAGTGAATCTAAATGCTACAGGGGATGAGAGTATTAGGAGAGGAGTAATAAACACCCTTATTACATGCCCTATTTTTCATAGAAATCCCCTATGTGAAATTGGGTATTCCTTGGGTATTTATTAATCCGCTCCTCTTGTTCTTATCCCACATAGAGTTTGGATTCACTATAGCCCCTTCAAGTAGAATCTAAATTATCCCTACAAATTTATTTCACCATGTTCAAAACCCTGAATATTGCAATACAATACTTCCTCTAAGGCAATTTAATGTACAAGATTAGGGAATGCACACCAAAATACACCCCTTCAACCATGGATTCCATTTAAAAAAGGAATCTTGGTAATTATCCAACCATATGGGTAAAGAACTAGGGGAATCATGACCATAGATTCTCTTGATAACTTTGGTCTTTATCTAGAGGATCCTATAGTGATCTATCCTAGATTTATGGTGATTTTTTATCATCTAATCGAGTTGAGTTTAATAGTGAATCCATTTTGGAGTAATACCTTAGACTTTATAAAAGTATGTTTCCTACACACCCTTCACGAGTTTAGAATTCAGATGGAATAAGAGAGTAATGAAATCCCTCATGGAGTAATCGCATAAGCATTATTTCAATATTCCATACCCCCCTTGACATTCATATCACCTCCCTCACCCATTAGAAGGGAATGAAGTGGATTAAATCATTGGGATTCCATTTTTGAAGTTATTCCCATTAAAAGATGATTAGGAAATTCAGTTAATTTTATTCCATCTATTTATTATCACACCATTCCTGAATCACATGGAATTGGGGAGTTTTGATGATTATTCCATCGATACGTTAAACATTACTCCATTATGGGTCTCTTACTTAGGTGTAAGCCCAAAATTTATTTTATCATTGTCAAAGGGAAATTCATTTAATTCTAAATATTATTGATGAAGCACTTTAAGGTAACCACATATGTAAAATACCTTTGCAATCTTTTTCTTCCACACGTTTTATGACACATTAATAATTTTCATCTAAACTGCGTGGAATCTGATTCTTATATTCATAGGATATGTAGGAAACATTCTTAAGGCTATAAACCCATATTTAATATTTAAATGTACCCATATACATCCCTAAATTATGATGTTAAACTGTATGGACTACATCCTAGATGTATTTAGTTAAACTACTCATTAACTTTCATACTGTATGATATTAAACTACATGGTTTGATCTTATCACATGACCTTAAACTATGTCATTCAAAATATAAGGGATTTTATTACATTTTTATGGGATATTTATGAAACAATACATGGTTAAAACCAAATATATTTAATCTTCTATAAACCTCTTCCAAGTCCCTATCCCTCATGGATTATACATATATCGTGTTATATCCTTGATAAAATCATTCCCCCACTAAGAAGGCTATATTCACTTTGGAACTCCCCATATTATTATCATAAAACAATATTTATGGGAATATATATCTTTATAGGGATCTATTACTTATGAGACTTACTCATTATCATGGGTCCATATCCCTTACAGGTTTCAACATAATGGTTTGATGATGCATAAGTCCCACACCAACCATCTTTAAGAATCACTGCCTAGTTATCCTCACCATATGAAGTCAAACTATTTTGATCAATCCTTTTCATAGGGCCTTAAAAGGCATGAGATATTCCATTATGTGACACCAAACTATGTTGGTTCTCATTTATTTTACCAGGATATGTAGGAATACTATTTAATAGGCTTTATCCCAACACCGTGAACACCTACTAATTTCTTGGATGGCGATAAAATCAATATTACCCAAGTAATTGGATTTATAAAATAAATCTTTAAACTCATGCATCACCAAGTAATAACATATAGGACTTATGATGAAAAATTATGGTTCCATTTGTGGATAACCTTTGATATGTATGGATGTTCAGATTGATGACATTCCTTTAACGTGTATATATTTTTCCATTTACACCTACTACTAACTGATTCGTAACATGAGGGTAACCAGTCCCATATTGGGATTTGTTAAGGATTAATGAAAATAAATTTAATATATTATATAGTATTAAAGTATGAAATAATTCACCCTAACAAGGTTTTATGTGCTTAACCATCCATCCTATCAACCAATTTGAGTTCCTAAGCACCATCGATGAGAAAACCCAATTATCACCTACCTTTAAAAAGAAGGTTTGTAATAAAACCTCTACCATGGATTTGAGAGCCTTTGGATGATTCTGATTCCATAAAAGTACCCTATTGAAAAAATTATGGAAACAAAATTCTAGGAATTATATTTTTTCTTCTTTTTTAGAAAGTTATTTAAAAAATTTAATGGAATCAAAATGGAAAAAGGAATTCAGGATAAACTTTAGAATCTCTATAAAGTTAATATCAATGTAATGTTGGAAAAGTTTTACATTTGGATATTAAAACTTTAGTACCAATGTATGTATGATGAACAGATTGTAGAAAACATATTTATATGGGTAAATGGTGTTATAAGAATAATTAAAGGCTATGGAGAGAAGTAAGAGGAATCTAAAGTTATATATAAGATCTTAAGCATCACACTAGAAAAAGTCGATGTAAATATTTCAGAATTGGATGATAAAGATCTACTTACTATCCCTTTTCATGAACTATAATTTTTTTAATATATCTTGAGATGAATGTTTCTGATAAAAATGGAAGGATGAAAAATAAATTTCCTTTAATTCCTTGAAGCCTTAGAAGTTAAATAATGCTATTTTTGAAGAATAATTTTGTAGTTCAAATTTGATTTTAGACATAAATATAATGATTGATAAAATTATGTCTGTTATAACTCAAAATTTGAGAAGTTGAAATGGAATTTCAAATGGAAATTACTTATTAAATTTTTTTTGGTGCGAATAGATTGTATATTTTACAAAAAACTTCCCAAGATCAAGATTTGAAGAAGATTGTGATGAGGAAGAAGAAAGGCCTTAGAGATCCTTATAAAAGAGGGTCATTCAATAAAATACTACTTATAAAGGAATGGATATGAATTTATCTAAATATAAATACATAAAACTATTTTTCTAAGTATGAAAAAATGTATGTAGTGAAGTTGAATAGAAGATTGGGACTTCTTGTGATGATTTTTGTGAATAACTGATCATTACTAATATGAATAATTAAAATATATGTAATGATTAATTTAGTAGATCTAATAGTGAAGAGAACACAATGAGATAATGTTTTTGTTAAATAAAGAATATAATTAATGTCTCTAATATATATATATATATATATTAAAAAGGTGATTATATGATTTAAAAAGAACAAAAAGTCTTCCAATAAAAATGAATCTATTTTTACATAAGAAAAATAAAAATTGAATAAGTAAATTTATCACACGATGACTTCAATTTTTACATTTTTGGTTTATGTATTTAATTATTTTTAAAATTTCCCTGGAATTTTATTTCAATCGGGTTGTAATTTTTGAAAATTAATAATTTCATCCCTAGTGAATAGATGGCACATGGTTATAATAAACTGTACGGTAACCATTCATGAACCTATATAACTTGATCGTGTTGTTTTTAATAGTGATGTCATGGTTTTTTCAAACCATGAATGGTCCTAGTAGAAACCATTAAAAATGGTTTTGAGGTTCCAAAAAAATATGCATGGTTAGAATATAGATAACTAAACCATGTGGCTAAACTGTGTTCCATGTCCAGTTTTAAATTTTTATGAATTTACTATTCTAACCCTCTAACTTTTCAAATCCAAATTTCCCTTATTCCACCCCATTGGCTTGAATGACACCATTCTCTACCAAACCCCTACTTGTGAACCTACACTCTCAAGATGGCCTCTCTTCCTATGTGATTCGATGTTTTTTAATTGTTATTTGAGGTCAAATCTCATAGGTAAGGCCTCCACTTCCTCCCCTCATTACTCTATTATTTGTTTTATATTATAAGCATAATTAAACCATTCTTTCCCATACCCTCTATAAAGGGTTTAAAACATTTTTTCAGTTATTTGAATAATAGTGTATGATATGTATTCCTTGGGCTCTGTTCAACCAAAATTTGATGTTCAAACCATATGAAATTTATTTGTGGTAGGGTTTCCCAATTTCCTAAACATTAATTTTAAAACTGTCAAAGGATTACATCATAAATTATAGGTTTAATTATTTAATGGTAGTACTAATTATATTTATTAAATTAACAAAGAGGGAATATGATTCCATCGGGCTTCTATAAAAATTGAGGTGTTTACCTACTTTAAAGAATGGTTTAAATATGTTTTTAATAATTTTTTCACATAAAATGTTTTTGTATTTCCATAATGGCCATTATGAGTGAATTTTATGATTTCAAAAATTATTCAATTTTCAAAAGAAAATTTCTATTTGGTTTAAAAATCTTACGTATCATTTTAAGTAATACATGAAATTAAAAGTATTGATAATGTGTTTAAATAAATATTTTGAATAAAATGTGAAGTTTAAGAATTCATGGGCCCTGTTTGGTCCCCAAAGTGAGTTGAAAAATAATTTTTTAATAATTTTGTATTTTTAATAAAAAAGTGAGTTTGTTCTCTCATGAGGTTTGAAGTGGTCTGAAATATCATTTTGATGGAAAATATTAGAAATTATATTTCAATGTGTCGATTTTTAAAGATTCATTTGAAATAGAATTTCAAACTACTAATAAAGAATTTTAATATAGAGTCCATCTCATTAAAATACTATTCGACACATTCGATGGTTTGAGAAAGGGATTGTCTGTGTTTTTGTGGACCTCTTAATCCTAGTGAAGTCATGAATGATATGGATTTTATTTTAAAAGTAATAATTTATATTTTGTGTAATGTGATGGTTATGTGAATGAGGCTATTCATTTATATGTAGTTGGATGTGAGGGTGAGTTATTATTTATTCTTATTATTGATTGTGATTATTTTATATTTGTTAACCCCCACTTTTTTTGGTCATGGGAACCCACGTAGCTATATGAATGTCTCGATTTATGATGCACTAGGTAGTCACAAACTATAAGTTCACCCATAGTCATGCTATAATCCATGGATAGTGGGGATGTGGCCCCTGATAAGGCTGGGTGAATGTTAGTTGGGTTTATTGTATTAGGATGTACTCTATGCCGATATGTTGATCTATGTTTGGTAATATATAGAACCAACTCATGTTAGGAAATAGGGAAGACCAAATGGTAACTATTCCTTGATTGTTGGTTTGACATAGGGGTTTATCTTGATCTTCCTTTATATTCCCATATTGAGTTTATTTATATTGCACATATGGTTTATTTTTTCATTTTTTTCATTTCATTTAATGGAATAGTGCCTTATGATTATTCCTTTTATGTATGTTTCATTTGGGGGGGGGTTAAATGATTGTGAAAACATTTTGAAAAGGGATCCTGGATTTTAAAAAGTTAAATGTAATGAAAAATTGCAACATTATAAGATATATGTATATTTAAAAAATGACTTATGAGTGATTTTTTCCATTTAAGAAAAATAATGATGAAAGGTGGGTGGTGAACTATTGATCCTTTTTATACTCACACCTAAATTAATTTCAATTTTGGTTTCCTGATTTGGATCTTTAACACTATTGGGGAATATATTATTACCAGAATGGTCGGCCCTTTGGGATCATATATAGGTCAGTGATTATTATTATTTTATTTATTTTACCCTTTCAGATTAGCTAAATGGGACTTTAATAATTTCCTATTCTTTAATTGATTGTGCATTATATATGTAGAGAGAGGGTGATATAAAGGGTTTGTTTCTATGGTGTTAGTTAGAAGTGATATGAGAGATTTATTGTTTTATTTGTTTTATTTGTTTATATTTTTATTCTACTTGTGTATGAACTTCAAATATATGGAGTATTCATGAAAGTTTTTTTATAACCGCGCTACTATTTATATTCTTATTTGAGGAAGAAATTTTATCCCTAGACTTTTAATGAATCTATAGAAACTATAATTAACTCAAGGGGATTGGTAATGCTCCTCGATCATTTTAACATACTATCTTGGGCATCCTATGGATGGAAAGATTTGGTATGTTTGTGAAAAATGGTATCAGAGCCTAGATTCTTGAATAGGGGCCTGAGTTTTTGTGTATCGCTCTTGTTTTTGGGGTGTGTCATGGAATATTGGTGATATTATAGTTATAAATATAGTGTTATTTTAACCCGCTGATATTTTTTTATTATTTTTAAATAAATTTAAATAATTTTATTATGTTTGTTACACGCAACACTGAGTTATAAAGAAAGGTGAAAAAATATGAAAATATTATTATTTATTATGATTGTTATCTCCTAAACATTAGAATGGAGAGTATGAATAGGATGAAAAAATTATGAAAATATATGGTCAATACATGTATATAAAATGGAATCTTTGGTGATCAGTTATTTAGAAAAGAAATTAAAAACAATTTGAAAATAATGGAAATCTCTTTCTTAAAAAAAATTATGCACACAAAGGTGTTTTGCCTTAATAAATAAAATAAATCACTTTTTGTGAATGATATTAATGTAATTTATATTTTATATATTCATTAAAATTATTAAAATTTATCATATGTGTTTTATAGGAATAATATAATAATAAATCCAATTTTATTCTTAAAATATTAATTTTTCTAAAAAAACAGTTTTGTCTCATTTAGTGCACTTATTTTAAAAATAATTTTTTTACAATTTTAGAAAATTAATTTCAAAAAATGAAATTAGTTTTTTGAAATTATAATGGAAGAATTATCTTGGGTTGATTTTCCAGAATTTTCTAAAAAGGTAAATTTTTCATTGAATTCTGAAAAGTAATGGGTTTTATTAAAAAAATACCTTTTCATTAAAAGAATTTACAAGATAAATTATATTTTAATATGAATTTATATGTAAAATTATTTAAATAATATATTTATTAATTTATTTTAGGTAATTGGAATCAATTTTATGTTTAATTTTGATAAATTTTTTTAAACTTTAAAACATTAACTCGTTAGAAAACCACTTTCTAATCAAATTGATGGGTTTATTTTTAAATTAAGATCTTCTAATTTTATGAATAGAATTTGTAAGAATGGATTAAATGTTCTTAAAAATCTTAATTTATATTAATTAGTAATTTAAAAATATTTTTTAGTTAAAATGAAAATTAAATACGGTAAAATTAATTACCATGACTAAGGTTAAAACAAATATTCTAGGTGTTAATATAAAATGATAATTGATAAAATGACCTATAATATTGTCCAAAACCAATTTAATTTCTATGTTTAAACCTTATGTAATATAAGTATTGATACTTACCCATTTTTTGATATTTTTTTCATTTGAAAAATCTTGTTAGAATTTATTCTTTTCAAATATTCAATGTGTGTCCTCTCCCCCACTTATAAAGGGCCACCCCCTCTCTTATCTTTTTCACAATTACAAAACCATATTTATCAGACAATACCTACAAAAATATATTACAAACATACATATAGATATACTAGATGCATTCTTAGGATTATAAATTTAATCCAAGATGCCTTTTGGTTAAACCTAAAAAAGTTATCTCAAGAAGAGGTAACGTTTTAAACTATGTGTTTTTGTTTTCCTTCTTCCTATAACTCCTTAAAATATTCTTAAATTAAAATGGTATAATTTCTACAACATATACCATATAATTATATGTTATTATGTTTATTTAATAATATATATCCATCTCTTCTTCTATCAAATGGGAAACAAAAGCATTGATTGTGTGTAAGATAGACTACCACCTTGTGAATCGATGTTATCCATTTTCCATCACCACCACTGAAAAAATAAATATAATGACATATTTAATATATATATATATATATATATATATATATATATTATTTATGATATTGTTAAACCTATGTAATTATAATAGCTCATTTACCATCTTACCTCCCCACCAATTGGTAAACAATATTGTCTCCCATGTGTTCGGCGAACTACCGCCACATGGATTGATGTGATGTGTTTTCCATTTATTTTTTACTGGGACGGAAATACGATAGATTAAATGAGTATATATAAATTTTTTCATATAATAATAAATTTTAATTATTTTATCACATATAAATTCTTTCATCCCATTCCATGGGGGATATGATAATGTCATTTGTGTGTATGACAGACTATCACCTCCTAAAGCGACGCGATTCATTTTTAACTAGAACTTTGAATGGATGGTAATTAGGGTTATTTCAATGATTATATGTTATATATATGACATAAAAATTATTATTTAAAGGTAATACATTATTTAAATTCATTTCATTTCATACATCGAGAAAATGGATATACCGTTCATGCGTACGTACAACATACTGTCTCTATAAACATTATATATAATTTTATATCTCTAAATTTTATGAATAAATATAAATAAATATATAATAAATTTATATGATATTTATATCATGTTTAAAAATATTTATATTAATGAACCATGACCAATTTATAAGGACAAAAAACAAAAAATAAGAAATATACATGAAAAACAAAGTAGTTATTTCTTGAAAAGTGATTGTAACATGGATTTGTTACTAAATGTGTAATAAAATGTCATAAGTAAATAATATATGGTATGATATATATAATAATGATTTTTTAGTATATTTATAATAAATATATAATTATTATATCGGTGTCTTAAATGTATAAGAATGAATTCAAGACTTAAGGTAAGTGATTTTTTCTCAATTTTTCTTCTTTGGAACATACATTATGTTATTCAACAATATTATTTTATATGGTGAATATAAATCCAATTAGACATGTAATATCATGAATTTATTTACTAAAATTATATTTCACGTTTCATTTATTTTTATTCCTTCATGGTTCTTATGATTCAAAGTTACCAAAGTGGTAAGGGTATTATGATACAATCTCATTATTTATCAGGAATTTTTATGTTTATGCTTTTCGTAATGAAATATTATAAACTATATCTAAATAAACATATTAGTTTTCTTATCCTATGATCATTTATTTAGGATATACATTTTCCCATTATTTACCTCTCTTTATGTACTCATCATTTGAAAAGAATGTTTTTAATTAAAATTGACTTTATTTCTCTTTTCAGCCGATAACCCTTTTTTCAATCCATATACATGTTTTATAAAAATGTTTTCAATTTTATTAATATTATCATAATATTTAATAAGATCATTTTACCCTTTTTTCTGTGTTATTTTTTTAAAAGGAATCTTAATGTCATTTTCAAAAAAAGGTCTATTTTTCTTTTTCAAAAAACGTGAAAGGAATATTTGTTTTAACGTGTACGAAAATTACCTCCATCATGAACACTATATTTTATAAATATTAATTATATGTTTAATATTATTTTAACAAAAAATTATTTCTATAATGTTTTATGAACTTTAATTTTTAATTTTTTTCAATGTAATTTTATTTTCTTAAATAAATGTTCTTAATGTATTTTTAAAATAATATTCCATCTAAGATAAAATTATTGGATATTAATTATTATTTAATGGGGATATTATCAAATTATATCATTCTTAGTCTTTCTATGGATGTTATATATTGATGGTGATTTTTTTATAACACTCATTTCTTTACCATGAGTTATGATAAGATGAAATGTTTATGAAACCCATTTAATTTCAAGTTTTTTGATATGATGAATATTTTATTATCCCATGGTACAAAATTGTATGGATTTTGTGATGGGTGATACCTATATCTCTGTCTAATGCATTGGGTAATGATTAATGTTCTATGAGCTCAGAGGGTACACAAGATGTTATCCCAAGACCAAAAAGAGGGTACATAGAAGGTTATCCCACGAACGAAGCAGGTACGTCGAAGGTTATCCCAAGCCAAACATGTTGTGATTAAATTTGTGGGTATCCATGAATTTTTTTTTATGTTTATGCCTTTTTTAATACTCTATTTTTTATTCCAATGTTATTACCTCAGCGCATATGTTTATTTATTCATTTATTATTAATGTCTTATGAAATGCCACAATTTATGCCTTTACTGAAGTTTATGATATATGATTTGCAGGGTATGATTTTTTCAAATTTATGTTGAGTAAATAATGTTTTCCTTATGAATTTTACATTCCTAAATGTTTGGGGAAATTATTGAGTCAATAAGGTTTCTTTATGACTTTACCATTCCTTCTTATTTTTAAAATCACAAACACCTTATCTTAAGGAAAATTTCATTTTACCCTATGCTTTTCTTTCACAAGGAAAATTTCATTCCCCATGAAAATTCATCCTTACCATGTTTTTTATTGTTAATTTTTGTCCAAGTGTAAAATTTGGTATCGTATCCAAAACATCGAAATCCAATAATACAAAGATATAGAGAATTCTGTTAGGAGGATCCGAATTCAGGTTCCGAGTTCTCCAAATTTAGACTCCGAAGCCTTATGAGTTCTAACTCCGAGTTCTCTAAATTCAGACTCCGAACTCTTCTGAGTTCTGACTCTAAGTCCTCTGAATTCAAACTCCGAAATATTCTGAGTTCTGACTCCAAGTTCTCTGAATTCAGACTCCAAAATCTTTTGAGTTCTGACTCCGAGTTCTCTGAATTCAGACTCTGAACTCTTCTGAGTTCTAAATCCAAGTTCTCTGAATTCAGACTGCAAACTCTCATGAGTTTTTACTCCAAATTCTAATGAAGTCTAAATCTGAACTTTTCAAGTTCAGGTTCTGAATTCATGTGAATCCAGATTCTAAATTTCCTTTAAATTTAGACTCCATAATTCTATAGAGTTCAGGTTCTGAATTAATTAGAAAACAGAATATTAATATCATTGTATTATTGGCACCAAATATGTTTTGGTTAGACTCCGAACTTTAATTTTCTTACATTCCAAAAAAAATGATTTTGGTTATGTAACCACATTTTTTCTTACTCATGTTTTATTATAAAACGATGTCATGTATTCAGTTATTAACTAACCATTTTTTGAGTGACATGTGTACAGGTCCCTCCGAAATTCAAGGAAAAATATGACCGTTAGAGGAGGGTGTCGACCGTTGAAGCCATGCCTATAAATAAGAGATCATTTGAAAGAGCTTATAAAAAGTTGATCAATCTAGAGATTACATTCTACTGAAGTGATATCTTTAGAGACAACCTTTATTGCTTTGTGCATACTGAACACCTTATTCAGATTTACTTTGTGTGACTCCGATTGTTGCTGTGTACAATAGAGGACTTCCGAGGACAGGAAGACAGAGGTTCCGACTACCTTGAAGTTGAGGGATTCCTTGTTGAGAAAGATAGAGGTGCCAACTACATTGAAGTTGAGGGCTTGCGGGGATAGAAAGACAGACTCTGATCTTCATATCGAGGGCTTACCCTATCGCGGGAAAGATAGAATTTCTTGAAAGTATAGATCAAGGTACCTTTATCCAAGGTTGTTGGATACCATTTTCTTTGGGTTAACATATTTAATTCTTGTTACTTATTCTGTTACATGTTTCCCAATGAATTTTTGATTGTTGAGAAAAGTATAACTATCTTATACTTCCTTATACTTGTACTCTAATTTAATAATATTCTATATGCTTTAAGGTAGAATCTTCATCTTTGTAAACTTTTGTTAAGTTTCATTTTCGGAACCATCATTCTGGATTCACTTTCTCAAAATAATATTTCCAGAATCAAGAAAGTGTATAGAACTAGAGGTCTTGTGAATTACCTTGTTTAACTTTGTTAAACATAACTACCTTTAAAAGTTACAATAGAATTCTGTAAAGAATACAATTCACCCCCTCTTGTATTTTGAGAATCATTAGATACTTAATTCAGTATATATATCATTTCAATCATACATTTGGTTTTATAGAGTACATCATACTCCATATACCATCTCAACAATTGGTATCAGAGTATTTATTCAATCTAAATTAATCTCACGATTAGATTCAGAAGAGAATTAATTTAATTCTTATTTTCAGAATCAGATTTTTGGACTCATAAAGTTCGGATTAATTTTTTCTTAGATTTACTCATGGTCTATATTTTTCTTGTTGAGAAATATTTTCCTTGTTTAAAATATTTTATTACTAATAAGTTTGTGTGGAAAGTTTTTATTAAGATGGATAGAATCAATGTTGGTTCTATAGACAACATAAATCCAACGAGACCACCTATTTTTGATGGGAATGACTATGTGTATTGGAGAGATCACATGAAGACATTCATTATCAATACTGGAGTGGATAATTTTTTTATGCTTACTGTAGGTTATAATGTTCCTAACATAGAAGTTAGTACCTTCACAAATAAAGAAAATCATGAATATCAACTGAATTATAAGGTATGAAATACATTTCTTTATTGTATGACTAGAAATATATATAGTCAAATTCCATATTGTGAAGAAGAAAATTGTATTTGGAAGAATCATGAATTTACACACTTTGTAACTTCAAAAGTTATTGAAACCAGAAGAGCCATGCTCAAAGCTGAATATCATGGTTTCTGCTTTCCTTATAAAGAAACCATATGTAAGGTGCAAAAAAGATTCATGTATAATGTAAATAGTTTACAATCCATGGGTGAGAAAGGAATATATGTTGAGGTACTTATAGAAAAGATTATAGACATCATGCCCAATTATTGGGAATCCAAGAGGACAACTATTTATGAGAACATAAAGGTTACTCAGATTTCTCTTGATGAAATTTTTGGAACTCCTCTACAAAACGAGACTAGAATGAAGAGAGATGCTGAAAAAATTAAGAATAAGAATGGAAATGGAAGTGTTTTTTTACTACAAATTCAAATCATATGAAAGCCAAGACTCCTAAGAGAGTTACTAGATCCAAATCCAAGAATATTTTTATTCAATCCGAATCTAGTGGAAGTGAATCTTCAGAAAATGAGTTAGAAAATATTACTCTAAGGATGAACAAGATTGTTGGACAGATGAACTTTCAATCCAGATACAAAAAATAAAGAAATCAAAGATAAGAATGATTTAGAAGTCACTTGTTAAGAATGGAAGATAGATGGACATATAAGACCTGATTGTCCCATGATCAAGAGAAAAGAATGAAAGGAAATGCATTCTGAGAGAAATAGAAAGAAGTACTACAAAGATAATTCTAAGAAAGTCTTGAAAGCTAATGACACCTAGAGTGCTAGTGATGGAGACTAATCAGATGAATCATCAGATTATGAATCTTATGGATAGAAGAATCTTTGTCTAACAGCCTGACTACCGATTGACAGCCATTTCTTAATGGCTAAGATACATAATGCTGAATCAATGACAAATGTTTCTTTAAATAAAAATTATAGTAATGATAAGTATTATTAATATTTTGATGAATAATCTTCTTCTAACGAAGTTAATACTTTACTTACCTATGAAGAAGTTTCTAGGTCTGCTAAACTCCTTGAGATTGAGAATTAAAAACTCAGGAAAAATATTGATAAGAAAATCATAGGAATACTATTTTTACTAAGGAAATATTAGATCTTTCTAAAGATATTGATAAGAAAATTGTTGATTTTGAGAGTATTTCAAAAAATCATGAGGAAGTAAATTATGATAAGGATAAACATTATAAAGATATAGAAAATGTAATTTCTATGAAAAATGTTTTCGAGCCTAACTCTAGTTCAAAATCAAATGTTTTGGAAGATAGGAACTTAGTTTTCAAACTGTAATCTGAAATGTTTTTCCTTGAGTAAGTGCTTGTAAAACATTACCTTAGGTAAACAAAATTTTGATAAAATTTATTCTCAAATACGACCTCTACGGAATAGTTCTAGTTTTGGTTATACTAGTTCTAAACCAGTTTTTAGTGACAATTATTTTGTTCCTCAAAGTGCCCTATTCTGTACAAAGTGTCCGTGCGGTGGGAATTGGGAAAAAAATTGTTCCCTAAACAAAACTGAGTCTTTAGGATTTCAAAAGGATTATTTTTCTAATAATATGTGGTTGCCTAAAATTTTTCTTTCTAAAATTCATCGATCCAAGAATGTGTGGGTTCTGAAAGACTAATTATTTTGTTTTTAGGAAAGTAAAGAAAGTCCCAACAAAAATATATTGTACATGGATAGTGGATGTTCCCGAAATATGACTGGTAATAGAGAATTCTTTGAAAATATTATCAAGAAAAAAGGAGATATCATTCTTCAATTTATTGGAACGGAAGATAAACTTTCTGATAATTTCAAAAAATATTTACCCTCCGATAGATTTGAATACATTAATAATAAGTTAGAAGTGATAGCTTTAAAGTAATCATCTTTATTAAATTTCTTTTGAAATCAATCTCCTTACACTAATAAACTTATTTTCATAGGGGGAGTACATTTCTTAGTCAGTTTTTCAAAAAATTTCGTAATGAAAATTTTTCATAGTCAGTTTTTCAAAATTTTTCGTAATGAAGTTATTCGTACTTGAAATTTTTGTAATGAAGATTTTAGTACCATAAATTTTCATAATGAATATTTTCGTTGAAATTTTCATAATGAAGATTTTCATACTTTCATAATGAAGATTTTTTCGTACTCATTTATTTTCTTGGATATTTTTTGTAGTCAATTTTTATTTAAGAAGAATATTACCTGTTACGAATAATCTTCCTTATAATCTGAAAGGTATGATTTTATTTCTTAAGTTCTTGTAATCATCATTTACATGATGGTATTTTCATTTTTTAGATTCCCTTTTCCGTAAATCAGAATGTTTTTATTAAAAAACCTCAAAAGACCGGATTCAATCAAATTTTCATTACGGCTATCATTGCAACTGTCAGATCTAATCAGAAGTTTTCTCAACTATTTGATTGACTCTAGAAGATCAACCGTCACTTCAAATTCCTATATAAAGGACCTCAAAGGGTTGTCCCACATTGATCTCAATCCTTTCCATGTCGAGGCTCTGACCCCCTTTCAAAAACCAATTTCGAAACACTCAAATCTTACTCAAATCCGAATGTATGTTGAAGTTCCTTCTCAAGAGATGTCAACTATCAAGCTGATTTTGGAGTAGCAGATTTACAGAGAGAGGTTGGTCCATCCGAATTTATTTTCCACGTACAATTCCATTATATCCAAGAATATCCGATTGAATGGATGGGAAATCATTTACATATCTAAGACAGGAGATCAAGATGCAGTATATCCAAATCTTCTTGTGGAATTTTATGAATCTGTGAGCTTTTTCCAAGAAGAAGAGAGAAGTAAATTCTCTTTCAAAAGCTATGGAAAATATTATGTCCTTTCATACACCAAGGCCGCAAGCTTGGTTGGGTTGCCTTATGAAGAGGAAGATGAATTTTTTTCTCATAACCTGCTGGATGTTCAAGGTAGTTTTCTAAAGGTGAAAGATATATAGTGTCTTAGACATTCTGATGTCAAGACTCTGATGATTTCTCACCTCTCTACATATAATTTGATCCTTGAGTTATGGGTTCAAGGGTTTATCATTCCGAGAAAATGTGACAAGGACACCTTGAAGAAGAGTGATATGTACATTCTAGATTTTCTAGTGATCCAAAGGAAGATCACATTGATGAAGCATATTCTAATTATGACTGAGAATATCAAGAACTGGAACTTGAAACCACATATAATCATGTATCCGTCCAAACTCTCTATGGTAATTTTTCGGTGCCTTGAATCTTTCAAGATTCTTTGCAATTCGAAGCCTATAAATTGAAAAATTATTCTTGTCTGTGATGATAACCTGAAAAGGATGAATATTGGTTTTTCTAAGGACTCAAGATAATTCTATGACCAATCAGAGGATGAAGCCGAATCTGTTCCGAAAAATAATGATGTAGATGAACCATCAAAAAAGGTTGGAAAGAAGAGGAAGCTGAAGGAATTGGAAGAAGATTAAAAAACCCAAAAAGCTAATGAAGGTTAATCCGAACCTCCAAAGAATAAGAAACAAAAAGCCTATTCAGATGAGGTTGTAGCCAAGTGGAGGGAAGATAAGAAAAATCGTAAATAAGGAGATCCATAGTTTGGATTGGATATTAAAGAAGCTAAGGATTTAAAAGAAAAGACAGCTGATGAACTTGAGAAGCATGTTAAATAGAAGAAACCAAAAAGAAGATTTCTGAGGCTGAAATTGTTCAATCCCTTTTGAGGGACACTGAGAAAGCATCTGATTATATCCCTATACTGAAATCCTTCTTGTTAGAGGCCTTACGTGAGACACCGAAGAAGAAATTTCTCACTCTGAAAAAAGTACAAGAAAATATTGTAGAAGAAAAAGAAGCTTTAGAAGAAGTGAAATAAGAAGAAAGAAGTGGTGAAACAAAATATTTGATTAAACAAGTGGAGGAATTTCATTAGAAGGAAATCCCATCAAAGAAATTGTCAATATGAACTTCAAAAGCCGAATCTTTGATTCTTGATACTCCCAGGATAGATGAAAAGGCTGAAGATGAATTGAACAAGTTATCTGAGGAAGAAAGTTATAATCTCCATTTTATTCATCCTGAAGATGTTGAGGAAGGAGATGAGAAGAAGAAGATAGATGAAGATAGAATTTTTTATCTATCAGATTGGGAACATGAATATCTAGACGAGGAAGCTGTTCCGAGAAATGATAAGGGGAAACCAGTTATTGTTGATACACCTACTAAAGTTGTTTTAAAAAATAAGGAAGCTGGTGGATCTTCTAAATTTTTTTTTCTGACCTAGAGAAAGATCCTTCACCCAACAAAGTCTTAGATTAAGAATCATCATCCCATGGACATGATTTTGTAGTCCAATCCTTGAAGTAGCTGGTTGGCACAATTCTGATTTTCCCAAGTATTGATTCTAGATGCCAGATGCTTCAACACACAAGAAATTAGAAATCAGATTCAGTTTCCATGGTGATGGACAAGTGTGTAATTATTGAAGATGATCTAATGAATTTCTTAATCAACTACGATGCCCATAAAAGGCCTTGCAAGAAAATAGTTGGCTGGTCAAAGAAGATAGTTGAAGATTTGAGAGAACGTGATGAGTCTGAAGTTGGTGTCATGGTGGCTTTTGATATTGAAGATGGTAGAATTAAATATATTACAACTAGTTTCAAAGAAAAGATAACTCTTGAGAAGAATACTCATGTTCAAGAGGTAAAGGATCTCAATGGGAAGCTATATTCTGTTTCCCAAAGTTGAAAGAGGGAAAGGGATCTTCGGATTGATATTGAAGAGAAGCTAGTTAAGAAAGATGAACTGATGAAGGCTCAGGTAGAAGCCCTCAAAGCTTAGGAAGAAAAGATCAAAGCTTTAGAAAAGAAATTATAGGATCACGATCAGATCCTAAATCAAGAAGAGGGAGACCACAAGGAACTCAAAAAGCTGAAAACCATAGTGAAGAAATTGATACCCAAGGAGAATGAATGAAAAATAGGTCCAATCCGATCTTTTGTTTTATTTTTCTTTTTTGTACAAATTCCTTCCAAACATAACGAAATGTTTCTTGTTATCTTGTATTTTGTTTTGTCTTGTACTAATATTTCACGTACCATAATTTCATTTTCCATTCCCTCAAATTCTTTTTGAAAATTACAAAGGGGGAGAAAGGAAAAAGAATACTATGTAAAGAAGAAATATCCCTAAGTAAGGGGGAGTTTATCTAAGGGGGAGTTTTCATTACTGATATTTTCGAACTGAAGATAATAAAAAATCTCATTTCAGAAATCTAGAATATGATCCTTAGTGTTCCAAAGCCTAAGGGGGAGTTAGTCATATTCAAATTTTCCCATATGATAAGGGAGATATGTTTTATTTTCAATGTCTAGAAAAATATTTTCAATGTACTTATTTTATTTTTTCGTAAGGATGTTTGTGCTTTACAAAAGGGGGAGATTGATGAGTCAATATGGTTTCCTTATGAATTTTCCATTCCAACATGTTTTGGGAGATTGTTGAGTTAATAAGTCTTCCTTATGACTTTACCATTCCTTCTTATTTTAAAAATCACTAACACCTTATCTTAAGGTGAATTTTATTTTACCCTATTCTTATCTTTCATAAGGAAATTTTCCTTCCCTAAGAAAATTCATCCTTACCATGTTTTTCATTGTTCATTTTTTTCTAAGTGTAAATTTAGTTTTCATATCCATAACCTCAGAATCCAATAATACTTAGATATAGAGCATTCTGTTTTCAGGATCCGAACTGAGGTTCCAATTTCTCAGAATCCAGACTCCGAACTCTTATGAGTTCTGACTTCAAGTTCTCAGAACTCATACTCTGATCTATTCTGAGTTCTGACTCTGAGTTCTCTGAATTCAGACTCTGAACTCTTTTGAGTTTGGACTTTGAGTTCCTGGAATTCAGACACCGAACTCTTCTGAGTTTTGACTTTGAGTTCTCTGAATTCAGACTCCAAACTCTTCTGAGTTCTAACTCCATGTTCTTTGAATTCAGACTCTGAAATCTTCTGAGTTCTGACTCTGAATTCTAATGAACTCTGACTCTGAAAATTTTAAGTTCAGGTTCTGAATTATTGTGAATCCAGATTCCGAATTTCCTTGAAATTTAGACTCTATAATTATATAGAGTTCAAGTTGTAATTCCTTAGAAAACATAATACTAATATCCTTGTATTATAGAAACCAAATATATTTTTGGTTATATTCCAAACTTTTATTTTCTTACACTCCGAAAAATGATTTTGGTTATTTATCAAGATTTTTTCTTACTCATGTTTCATTGCAAAATTATGTCGTGTATTCAGTTACTAACTAACCATTGTTGAGTGACACATGTACAATTCCCTCCGAACATCAAGGAAAAATATACTTCAAACTCTTATGATCATAATATATCTCACAATTTTCACCATAGATATAATGTCTCCATAACTTCAAATCAAATATGATAGCTGATAACTCAAGATCATGAGTGTGATAGTTTTTCTCATGAATTATTATCTGCCATGATGCATATGAAATAACTCTATCAATATGCATAAGGAAACAACCATGTCCTTTCTTTGAAGCATCACTATAAATAAAAAACCCATAATTACCTGATGGTAGAGTCAAGATAGGAGAATTGACTAATATTCTCTTTAGTTATTCAAAACATTCTTCACAATATTTGTTCCAAACAAATAGATGCTATCCATTCTTGGTTTACCATGGTCTTTGAAAGATCAATAGAGATTTCATCCTTAGAGACAATAAGGCCAAGAAAGGAAATATCCTAAATCTAGAATTCACACTTGGAAAATTTCCCATATAATTCATTTCTTCTAAGATTCTATATAATGATGAAAAAGTGATTTTCATGATATTAGTAGCTTTTGGAGTATACCAATATATCATTAATAAATAACACTAAATATTCATCAATTTATTCTTTGAAAACTCTATTCATTAGATCAATGAAGATAGAGGGTGCATTAGTCAACTGAAAAGGAATTACTATAAACATGTAATGCCCATACCTAGTTCAAAATTCCATTTTCAGAAAGTCTTCCTTCTGCACACCCAATTTATGATATCAAGATCGAAGGTGAATCTTTGAAAAATATTGAGCTCCATGAAGTTGGTCAAATAAATCATCAATACGAGGTATGAGATACTTGTTCTTTATTGTTATATCATTGATTTCCCTATAGTCAATTCACAACCTCATAGATCCATCTTTCTTCTTAGCAAAAATAACAGTGGCTCCCCATAGAGAAACACTAAGGTGAATAAATCCCTTGTTACTCAATTACTATAGTTGTTTCTTTAGTTCCACTATTTCCACAGTGGCCATTCTATAAGGGGTCGTCGATATGGGCCATGAACCATGAATTAAATCAATGAAAAACTCAATTTCTCATTCTGGAGGATGTGCAGGTAAATATTATGGAAACACATCAACATGTTCTTGCACAGTGGTTAAATACTCTATTTGAACATTCTTTTACTCACACACAATTATTTCATTATCTTCCTCCCCAATAATTGAATTTAGTTAAGCTACTGGTGGTGGATCTAGATAAGAATTAGGTGGTGACGCTTCTGCTCTAAGGATAAGGTACACCTTATCATCATCATGAATTATAACCTCTTTTTTCTTAAAATAAATTTTTACATCATGGTTCAAAAACCAATCCATAGTAAGGATTATATCAAATTCAATCATCGGTATGACGATGAGATCAGTAGATAGAATACATTTATATGCCCTAATGGGAATTGATTCATAAAAGTTTGTTGCAATGATATTTTCCTTAGGTGTTTTGACTGAAAACTCCCTTATTAATTAAAATTTAAAATATCTAATTTTCTTAGCAAACTAGGATGATATGAAACAATGCGATGATCCAGAATCAAATAATACATTTTCTAAACATGGGGAAATCATTAAATTACCCACCACCACATCTTTAAGAGCTTTAACCTCAGCAGTAGTGATAGTATAAGCTTTTCCTTGGCCCCTTTTCCTTTTCTAAGGCATGTTTCCTTGGCGCTAAGGACATTAATTTGCATAATGACCCCTTTCTCTACAATTGTAACATTCAACATTGACAACTGCTTTCTTCCACTTTCAATCACGAGCTTGGTGGCCTTTTTCAACACACTTGTAATAGACTCCCATTCCCTTCAGGTAGGTAATGAGGTGTTTATTCCCACATTTACCATAGGATGGATATTCAACTTTTCCCTTCTTCCCCTTATTTTCATTTCCATAGTGTTTTGCGGATCTCTTCTACTCTTACTTTGCTTTAATGTCATAAGACTTAGAGAATTATTTTTCTCACTTGATAGAACATGAGACAATATCTTCGTATGATGAGAAGGATTTTTAGACTAATGCTCGATGGAGAAATGGTTTTAGACCATTAAATAAATGATCAATCTTTCTTCTTGGGTTATGTATTTAATCTGTAGTATGTCTTGCTATCCTTGTAATGTTATCCTAGTATTTGGGGACATTATCATCCTCCTTTTCTCTTAGACTCAAAAATTTCCTTTCCGTATCCGCTATATGGTCATGAAAAAAATATTTTTCTAAGAAAATATCTTTTAACTCCCTCCATTACAAATTTTATACTTCATCATATTCCTTTGTGTTTTGAATCAATGACCACCATTGATCTACATCTCCCATGAGGCGATAAATGGCCATGAAAACTTTTCCCTTTCGCTAATCCCCAAACCATGGAATATTTTCTTTAAGGAAATTATCCATTTCTCAGCTACAAATGGTTTTTTCGTCCCATTGAATATTGGGGGTTGTTTCCTCAGGAATCAGTCTAACATTGATCCTCCGTGTTATAGATCAGGGTGCTCCATAGGGGTAAGTATATTTTTCTTAAACCGAGTGAGTTGTCCCAGTATGGTGATATGCGAATCAGCATCAGTTGCCTCACCAGATCCACCATAATTATATTGTGTAGGAGGGAAATCCCAACATGGATTACGTTCATTGGTGTGGTTTCCATTCCTCCCAATAGGCGCCATTTCTAAACAATACTAGATTAGTTGGTGAATCGAAATACATAATTCAGAACTTGTAAAATAGTTAACATAAATTGAACAGTGTATGGATATAATCCATAATAAAAAAAATTATTTGAGGAAGTATATACTCATAAACCCTTAATAATGGTTTGTAAAGAAATGAGAATTATCCTAAGAATATCCATTGGGAGTGTCATAAGCAAGAGTGAAATAAGACCTATTATCGTGCACCAGTTCACATTCGAGTCCAGCACAAAGCGGTGTTTTCTGGTTTTACCCCTTGGTACATCTGTGCCAGAGATGCCTCTACCTTCTCGTATCCATATAAGGATGTATTTCATATAAAACTCACAAAATATATACAATACCAAAATTCTAGGAAGTTATTCAATACTAATCCTAAAAGTCTACATTTGGTTAATGTTCTCTAATAAAAGTTTTTCTAAATATTGCTTCTATGGTTTTCATTAAAATTCCTCTGATACCAACTATAACACCTTGACCCTAGTTACCCAGAGTCAGTGAAATATTACAAAACATTTCCATGATCACAAAAGATCAAGCCTCGAAAAACCGGTTAGTTTAGTATGCATGGAAATACTAGATACATTAATAAGTTTTAAATTACATTATAAAATGAAAAAATAAAACAACATAGTCTCCATAGGCCACACTCATATCCCTTAGAATATCCCTGCAGGTCTGTCATAATATACTTCTTCCCATCCTGGGAAAATTAAATCATACAAAGGGGTGAGCTCATATGCTTAGTAAGGATAACAATATAGCAAAGACATTCATAAATATGCATAAACATTTAAGGCAATGTATAAGACTAAAAGGAAAGTAGTTTAAACTTGAAATTCAGCATAATATTGAAAATATAAAATCATATAATTCCATTTACTTATTCACATGGACATTCTACTAGTTGAATAATCACATATGATATCAATATCCAATTTCATAATGATGGAATGTATAATGAAAGACTTCATAAGCACATAGTCAAGGCCTTATGCTAAGACTAAAAATAAGATTTTTTCAAGACCTTGTCCCAAGACACTAGTTTTTCTCATGAGACCTACTGATGCATCGAGGAGATATAGCAGGCTCCACCCATCACTTACTAAGTCCAATGCATTCCTCATATGAAAAGGTTTAAATGTAACATAAACATTCAAATTAAAACTAGCATAAAAATTTTCAATACTGTATCCATAAACCATGAATTATGTAAAAATAACACTTCCATAGTCAAACATATCATAAAAACTTCAATACAATATGTAAGTTTTGTATCATAATAAATAAACATCAAATAATCTTAAATTCTATCAAAGGATGTTGACATAGATGAAATCAAAACATTTTTTAGGAAATATATATTTCTATTTTGAAATCATTAAAAAGTCATATAATTATAAAATAAAACATTTTTTTAAAAATATTCTTATATGATTGTAAAGGAAGCTTTGACGATGTTATAACGGTATAAAATATCTGCACCTACCGTATAAGTTAAAAAACATTCCTACATTAATTTGGTCGAAAAAGTCATAAGGTACCTTGTTTGAAAAACGACAGAAATATTACTTTCAAACCATTTAATAAAAATTCAAATAAGGGTATAAATTACTTTAAACCATAGTCTAGTAAATATTAAAAATGTTTTGGAATACATTTTTAAGAAACATGGATGTGGATGATAAAGAGGTCCCAGTAGATACTTATGTAAAAACAACCTCGGATAATAAAGAGATTATGAAATTAACCCTTAACAAGTAATTTTCCTTGGTAGAGGGTACATAAAACTCCTTTATAATAGTTAAATCATTGTTATTATATTATACAAGAAATATATACATAAATATGATATCATATATGATCTTATAATATTTCTTTGTTAATGATATTTCAGTAGTATCATCGTTTCAGGTCTTAACTGATTCGTTTTCCTTCATATTATTTGTTTCGTAAGTAATTATTGTTATGGATAGGATGTATATTATTCATTTTCAGAATTATATTATTTATTTAAACATTATTTTTAATCATAAAGTGAAAATTAGTCTTGAATGGATACGATGGGGAATGAATCTCATCGCATTCATGGAGATGATAATCCGTACGTCCGCATGAGCGACAATACCATTCTTTTGATATTAAAATAGAATATAATTGGATGGTATATCATATATAAAGATTCATTATCTTGTTTTTATTATTATTTACATCATTTATACTCATTATTATACCCATACAAATAAGGAAGTGTTTGAATAACAAAATACACCACGACGTGGAGATGGTAATCTGTACGTACACACGTATGGTGACTTTGTAATTTATATGATGGATATAATAATTGATATGTGTACACCATATTTATAATAACATCATAGTATATAAAAGATACTGGAGTTTTTATTTTATAAAGTAGACAATAAATAAAGAGTAAGTGGAAGAAGAAAATAACTTGAAAGAGGTGATGAAATATTTACCTCTTCTTGGAGTTCTTCTTTTTAATTAGGTCAAAATGGCTCCTTAGGTTGGCCTACCAAATAATGGAAGGTCTATATGATTAAGTGAGGACAATTGAGAGTATATTTGGGCAGGTTTTGGCTGAGATAAATGGCTTTGAAGGTGTGAATTTGAGAGAAGGGGAAGTGCGCTTTTATAAGATGGGTGAGGGGCACCTTAGGAAAAGATTGAAATATTATTTTATAATAAAATCATTTTCGGTTTCTAATGGAACCAAAATGATTTATTTAAATGATAATGTGGGTATGGGTCTAGAAACACTCAACTAATATGTTTTAGATTGGTTTGGGTCACTATATTAACCTTATCTTTTAGATTTAACTTTTAGTTGCATAGTTTGACATTTACCACATCTCTTTTTATTTTTTTATTATATGGTTTATAAACTTACTATAAACTTCCAAGAGAACCTAAAGTGATTCATTAATTACATATATAATATTATTTAATCCCTTTGGCTGATCCTTATATTTTTAGTAATAGAATATCAATTAAAAATATAATATTTGTTTTCAAAACCCTTTTAGGTCAATTTTGACACTATTTGGTATTTTGTTTTTGTTAAACGCATAACATCATTATTAATTCAAAAAAAATTCATATAATCAACCCAAACATGTCCTATTAACCTAAAAAATTATTGTAATTAATTAAAAGTCTCAAATTAGATTTATTTTGATATTTCTAATATCAATTATTTTAATCTATCATTAATAAGGTAATTACTGTATCATCATTGTGTCATAAATAAGTTTAATTATTTAATGTTTAAAAATTATAAATAAAATAAAATTATGTACTAAATTTTTTTATATTTTTAATGAAAATTTATAGTCGAATTTTTCTTATGTATAACCCAATATTAAAAAGGGTTTAGTTATTAAACATTGATTTTATCTCTTTTAACTGTTCTTTAAATAAAATAATAATAATTGTCCTAATATAATCAAAGTGGACTAAAGAGGTTCATATTTTATTCCTAATATTGTTTTTGGTCGAATTATACTTATCCAATATAATTAGGAAATGTTTTAGGGTAATTATGATATCATTTTTACCCTTAATTACCTTATTTACTTTTAACCGTGGTAAATAAAAGTAAAACGTTACTATTCACCAAAAATTATTTTCATTTTATTGATCAAAATATTACTTGCTGATATTAATGGCGTCTCTCGGATTTTTGAAATTTATCTCACAAATGTGGTAAAATTATGATTTATACAAATTTTCAAATTCTCCTAGGAGGTGGGTAAAAGACGGTGAAAAGTACAATAAACTTTTTATATATCTAATCTCAATATAAAATGAATCTAGTGAATTAAATTGTACTTATATAGGTATTATGTATTTAATTTGACATAAAATTAATTAAAATAAAATAAATAATTATTTAAATAAAAAGTCGGTTTTAAACAATTACTTAGTGTTTTTCACTATTCATCAAAAATTGAATGTTTTTAGAAAAATATAAAAAATTCACCCAAAGTTAATTTCAATATTCCGAATCCAAAAATAAAGATCATTTTGAAATATAAAATTTATAAAAATTTGGTTACACTTTTTATATATAAATATCTTTTATTTATTTTATTTTTTAAAGTACTTGATTATTTTGACTATATTCAACTCCCTTTGATAAAAGAGTATTCTTCTCAAGGATGTTATCATACCAGGTTTTTTCAATTTGGTATATAAAACCTTCCATTTTACCAAATATTGATTTAATATTTTCATAAATGAAAAGTGGAAATTATATGAAGATGATGAAATAGAGTTCTCAATACCCTATGACGACACAAACATTATTTCATTATATTAATTGTAGTAACTGTTTTTCCTTCCAAATTTATTTTTTCCCTTAATACACCTTTATTATTCTTGGTTAATAATTTCTTCTTCTTTATCTAATTTCTTATTATATTTGTTTATTATATTTTATTACACATCCACCGTCACTTTTTGGATTTCGATTTCATCAATATGATCATCCTCTATGCTATAAAACACTTCTCTTAATTTCATTTTTTTTAATTTCATTCATAACAGACTATATTTTTAAATACTGTGGTGAGTTTCTTTCAAGTGACACTTCTTGTTCAGTTTTCAACATGTCACTCAATTTGGTTTCTTTTCCATCTTCTTCATTACCACATTAGTTTTCAAAATCCTTTTTAATATGTTCCATGAAATTAGTATCTTTACTCAAAAAACATTCTTATTACTCAATCAAAAAAAGGGAAAACTATTATATTAAAAAAATTGATTCTTCAATACCCGGGGAACCTGGTTTTCTTTAATACCACATATAGATCCCATATCATATGATGATAACACTACGAGGGGGGACTGATTATAGTCTAATTCATTCATTGAAACTCTCTATCATACCTTTATGAATGAAAAACTAATAAAAAATGGAAATTTTAGATGGTTCTACCTTAATGTTAGGTGCTACTATTCTTCATGTTCAATCTTTGGTTATGTCATTGATTATATTATAACAATAATTAATATTGATTAAAAACTCCAACAATTTTGAAAACATGGTTCGAGCAGGTGTTATCCAGTTCTCTATATTTGAAGGTATTATCAATCTTCCACTATTGAATTCCTGGATTTATAAAGACATGAACCACAAATTTATAAAATCATATTCCATTTCTATGGAAATAATTAGATCTTCAACAATCACTAGATGCATGAAAATTAAATTTAATCACTTACTTAAGGAATTCCACTACATGGATGATTTCAGAAATATGAAAAAAGATCAATCACTTATCATGGAATCTTTAGTATTCACTATTCATGTATGAGAGAAAACATGCAAGGAAATATATTATTTCTTCTAATTATCATGAACCTAAATTAGAAGGGAATGAATTCAACTTTTATTAACTTCTTTAGAAATCATAGTTGGGGTGTAAATATTTTTTTCTTCTTTCATCTCACTTTAATATCATAGAGTATTGAAAAAATATCTAAATATTTTAAAATAATTAATCTTATAATTTTTTATTTTATAAAATCCAAATAAATATAAATAATTTTTCTAAAAAATATATAGGAAACTACTTATTTTTAAACTACAATAAAGGCCTAGGTCAAAGACTCCCTGAAATATAGTAGTCAGCATTATAAAGAATAATTTCAAATATTTGAATTCAAAATATCCATAAGATATAGAAATAATACATCCCATTTTAAATTCATTCAAAATTACTTAAATATTTGTTTTAATCACTTCTTTACCAAGTTAGTGATATCTTTGGAAACAATCAATGATCAAAGCATCGAAATATAAAATCTCCATGTTTCCTCATTTTTCACTAAATGATAATATTTACAGACCATTTGGAACCATCCTTATAGTTTTATTAAATTATAATTAAAAATATTCAATTAATGTTTATGTAATATAACTCAGTTTTCATAGATGATATTTATCTAGTTTGTAGTCATTTTTATGAAGCTCAGATGATGCTTACAAGATTATTCTCACAGGACTCGGTTTATCCTCAAATGGATTTCTTGCTTATAGGTATTCATGTTTACACTAGATAGAAGGATATTATGCTTCATTGATGATACTTATGGTTATTCTTACTTTAATAGGGGTATGATTTCATGGGCTCATGATTATAAAAATACCTGATTATATGGGAATCGCTCCTTAAAAGCATTAAAAATAATCCTTATAAACTTTTTTGTAGTTATAAATACAAGTATACTAAGCTCAAAATGCATTGAAATCATTCCAAATCCATGAAAATATATCATTATCCATATAAAAAACACATAAATTTAATTATCAAGCTATCAATATATTGTTAGAAAACAAATTATTGTCCCTCAATAATTCAAAAGTCACATCACAAGTATCAAAGCCTGTAAAAATGTTTTAAGAAACACTGAGAATATTATTTCTAAAATATTATTGGATATTGATGGGGAGGCTCATTTCCAATAGTGCTATTGGTAGATTCCATCTAAAACTTTTAGTGAAGGTGATATTAACTTAAGGGGAATAGAGCCCACTATGAATTTCATGAATGGAAAATTATACTAGGGGTTTCTTTTAATCCATTCACATTGTGTTCAATTTGCAATGAGGATATATGTAATGGAATCTAATTATATGTTAAACCATAATACAATAGTATCCCCTCATCAACAAAGCCTTCTAGGGTTGATTAGTAACATAATAAGACATTATCATTGGGTCATTAGAAGAGAATCCATTTCCTTCTATAAGGAAAAGAGTGTAGGATCCCCACTATTCTTTCTTGCCTACCATATTTAAGATATTTAAATTTGTACTATTTGTTTTTTTTCTAAATTACTACACTAAATCCTTGATAAAATAAAAATGAACTATTTATACATTTTTAATTAGTGGATGAAGATGTTCACTATGATTTACTCATATAAAGTGTAATAACTTAAACTCCAAAGACTAATACAATTTTTATATGTCCAATATAGCTCTAATAAAAGCTTGATATTGTTTGGAATATATGATCTAACCAAAATATATTTTTAATACGGAGAGTGCACTATATAAAGTTACTAACTAATAATGTGATATAGTATAGGGAAATTTTTATTGCTTATATTTTCATCTACAACTTCAATCCAGAGAGGAAGGATGAGAACTATTTATTCTTTAGTGGAGAATGGGTGATCTTCATCTAGAACTTATTTGGAAACACCATGGGAATTTCCCTATATAATGGGTCATTAAAGGTATTTATAAATTCCTATTTTTATAAATTATATTCTACCACAAAAGAATTATATCATTATCGTATGATTTGTTTTTGGATAGAAGCTGGGTTTTTTCGAAAACCTACAATAATTTCAAGCATCACCCTATTCCCGTTATCCATAAATTCTTGGGTTTGAGGACCTTTTATAATTTTTGATGTACTGATTTCAGGACAAGGACCATGATCCCCTTATTTTTATTATGAACATTAGTTATACTACCAACCTATTATAATGATTATAGGTAATAAGGGATGAGAAAACTGTGTTTGTTAGATCCCTCCTTCAAGAGGTTTCAAACTCAACATAAAATTATCCTAATATAAGGGGGTCCTATGTGGTGGGGGAATCACTTGTGAATTTTGGTGATTGATTCATATAACTATTAGTGCATTATATGGCTGTGTTAATGATCTCATTGCAGTGGCCCAAGATCTCTTGAATGGACTCACTCTAAGAAAGGATTACAACCTCCCCATATTATTGTTGACACATATTCAATAATGATAGTTATGTTCATGGATCATTACCCCAAAATAAATTGTTCAGATTTCAATATTTTGAGGACCTACATGAGCCTAATGGATCCTAACTCTATTATTTATCACACATGGCATGAAGGTAACACAGAAGACCATCAATTATTTTCAATTGGAGATGAGAAAAATCATATTATGGTTTTCTTGTTTCATGGTTCAATTCCTATGGACTATAAATATGTGTTTTGTAATGATTCACTTAATACAAAGTTGTATTCATACCACTAAAATTAATTTATTGGTAATGAATTTAGTTATTATCATAGTCACTGCTGGGTGCTGGTGCTTATGGAATGCTAGGAACAAATCCCACTCAGATGGATTCATGATATCGAGCTTGGATCTAGTCACGAGGACTAGGTGTGTGGTGGAGAACCTTGCCATAATTCTCAGGAATCTGGATATTTCTCCATCCCTTCGACCTCTAATTTTTAACAAGAACAATTATTCCACACAATATCAGTTCCTTTTCTCAGTGACACTATGTTTGTTGGTAGGCTCAAAAAACAATCTCAAACTTAATGTGGGTGATTCATGCTGTGTGAGGGACACATGAGGTTAAGGCCTTTTCTGGGATAATAATTGAGCTGTTGGGTAAAATTTATATACTTCATTTTTCAAATTAGAATCACTTAGGGTAGAGGCTAGTTCCATGCTTCAAGGATTAGAACTTTTAGATCAAATAATATCCTAGTGGAGGTAGTAAAGACTAAATACCTTTTACTCCATGATCCTCTCATGGGGTGGATGCTCCCCTAGACTATTAATTTTATAATGAAGAAATTAATGAATCTTATAAATGGGTGGAGATTTTCCACACATAGCTAAAATAGAATCCAAGATCAGATTACATTTCCTCTAAGGCTGCTCAGAACCACTCTTTAAAAACTTTTTCCAACATGGGGTCGGTTCCTTGTGAGTGTGTGAAAAGTTTGAGAGGTGATTCATTTGGACTTCATTTTTATAGACCCACTTCAACTATTTTTTCATCATCTTCAATTTTGATCATTTTTACCCAGCCTTCATGAATAAATAAAATAATTTATGGTATTAATGTATATACCTACTTCTAATCAATCGAAAAAATTTATTTTAATCCAACAAATATATAAGATCATTTTCATATCAAAAAATAGAAGTTTTGAAAAACATTATTTTTTATTATCAAACTGATCAGAAAAAATAATTCTATATTTATACATCTTTTAAAAATAGTAATAGTAGAATCCCTATCGCAGAGTTCCTCTTCAGTGAACTAGATTAGGATAAATTCATTCCCCATAAATCAATAAATAAATATTTTAGAAGCAACAATATTTAAATGTTCGAATGTAATCAATCACAAGGGATAATAATAATAATAATTATAGTAAGAAAACATATAGATTCTATATCAAAATAGTCATAAATAGAATCTCCATGCAATAAACTGAAAAAATCATGGGAACGAAAGCTCAATAGGATTGAGGCAAAACACATATCTCGATTGAAGGTGTTACAACATCCATTCCAGAATGACTCTATCTCAATATACAAAATTTAGTGTAAAATAAATCTATTATTTATTTGGATTCTATTGTAAAAAAATGAAAAAATAAAATCTATCATCTTCTTGATGCAATTTAGAGTTACATAAAAATTTTATATAAATTACATGTATTATAACCATATCATCTGAACATGTGATTTGGAAGATAATTCCAAACAAAAATAGAACTTGAAAAACATCAAGTATATATAAATCAAGAATTGCATTTCTATCAATTAAAATAATGGATATAGAAAAATACAATTCTAGAAAATTAATCAATAATAATAAATATGAATTGATGGAAAATGAATAAAGGAAATGATTGAATGAAAGGAAAAAAGAGTTACCAATATATAATAGACATAAAATATTTTCAATAAAATGGTGGAAATATTGACATGGATACCAATTTTTTTAATAGAACCATGCTTTAGTATCTCAATAACTTAGGACCCTAGTTGTCAGTGGAAACTAATAAAATCATTTATGGGATGAGGTTAGGGAACTAGGGTAGAGAAGTGAGCTATTATAATGATATTTATTGAGGGAATTAGTGTAGGGGAGGGAATTATATAAAAGAGAAGGTACCCTCACAGGAGTGCTTAAAATGTTTATTATCATTATTGGGGAAGAGTTTATATGGATTCCAAGGTGATGAGATTTGGAAATAGAGAAATTTTATTGGTGAAGATATGAGTTTCGAGAAAGAAACATTACATGGATTATGTGGTGATATTTTAGGATTATAAATTAGATTTAAGGGAGATATTATAATTTGTAAAAGTCGAAGAAAAAAATTAATTGAAGGTGGTTGGAAAACAGATGCCTTTTGGAGACAACTGAAGAATCCTTTTTTGAAATAAAAATCCATTTTAACCAGTAAGGGAGGAAGAGTAAGAAATGAGGTTGAGACGAGTGAGGTGGGGAGGAGGAAGTATGAGGCATTGAGATTTTAGTTTTGGGGGGTGGGTAGCATGGGTATCATGTGTAACCAATTCGAGAAATTTTTCATAGGGAAATGAGAGAGTATAGAGTGACATATGGATCAAATGATTTCCTTACTTATTACTAGAATAGATTAACATGTCA
Organism: Viscum album; assembly: GCA_963277665.1. NCBI lineage: Eukaryota > Viridiplantae > Streptophyta > Magnoliopsida > Santalales > Viscaceae > Viscum > Viscum album. The sequence goes on from OY728123.1 coordinate 602,787,013, forward strand.
TATATTTAATAGCATGGTCTTATATGCGTGTATTTTATTTATTGATATACTCTAATAGAATAATAACCTTACTTTTAGAAATAGTAATATATATGTATTTTTTAAATGAATAATAATATTTCTCATACATAAAAATATATAAATATATAAATATATCAAAACATATTAGTGGTATCAATATTAAAAAAAATACAAAAATACACCTATTAAAGAAGAAGAATAATAATAAAAAGATTAATAATAATTGTGTATCACACACACACATATATAATAAAAATTTAATGACATTTAAAATTATAATCATACACATGTATATATAAAAACATACTAATAATGTAGAAATATATATACAAACACATATTTTATATTGAAAAATACCATTTTAAAATTTTAGAACAAACCATAATTGATAAATAATTTCATTAATGATAACTTAAAATATACGATAATATTCCTTTATAAATTATTCATTTAAAATATTAATTATAAAAATATTAATTTTAAATTTTATATACATTAAAAATATAAAATATATTAATGTAACCAAGATATTATGGGAAAAAATTAACCAAAAAAATAATTTTTAAACATATTTATACAATAGTTGAAAAGAAATGATATTTAATTTATGTTACTTTAGAAAAAAAATAATAATAAAACATTTACCTCCCAATTATATAATAAAAAATATATAACAAAATAATTCAGCGTGTCTTCACCAAGTACCCAGTACCCCTTCATTGGGAACTTGGAGGTCTTCCCTTACCACTTAATTTCATGAATATTTCCACTAGTACCACTCCTAGACTAGCAGCGAAGATTAATTGACCCCTGAAGCTAACTCTTATTAGGTCCTGGGATGGTGACTTGTATCGACGGTATAATGTACGCACATATGTGAGGATTTATTCTCATAATTTACTAATAAAATATAAATGTATAACTTTTAAAATTATATAAAATGTAAATAAACAAAACCCATTTCATGAAATGTCACTTGAAGATAGTCTTATAAAGTAAAATGACATAAGAAACACGTAGGGTAGTACTCACGTTCACCATAAAAACATGGACAACCTATATGACATAGTAAGGAAAAAATCATTAAATAACCAACTTATATGGATGTAAATTATATATATATATATATTGGGTAGAGAGTAAACGCACAATCATTACATCCCAACTAAAAACATCCCATGAATATATGGAAGACGCCTCAATAGATTTAGTAAATAAACAATGAAGATAAGTCATTAGAAGTATCATTTCATCTAAGTTCCCATCCATATAATGTATTAATACTAGATATATATATATATATATATATGTTTTTGTGTGTGTAAGGGTTTCCCACTTCCTCTTTCCCATTAAACCAATCACCTTAAACCATAAAATCACACATCCAAGTGAACCCATCCCCTCCATGAGTTATAAAAAAACACATATACTACAGAAAGATTAATAAATAATAAAATTTTATTTGATAGCTTATGTGACATGAAACACCCATCTTAAATGACCTACAAAGTATATTTATTTAAATTTAATATCTTGGATCGATTGCGGAACACACAACCCTAAGTTGAAATAAAATGTAATATTGTATACCATTTTAACCTAGAAATTAAATTGGAAGGTATGAAAAGTAATATTTATATTATGAAAATTGAGTTATATATTTATTTTAAATAAAATTATAATCATTTTAAATAAAAAATAAATATTCTATTATAAACTGATATTTTTTAAAAGACGATTTAACTACATTTTTCTCAAATAATTTAAAATTTAATTTTACCAATTTAATTTTTTTAAAAAATTATTTTAAATTTGGAAATAATAATAGATAAATTATCTTAGGGTTAATTTTTGGGTTCTTTATAAAATGTTTCATTTTTTTGATGAATGGTGAAAAATTATGAATTTTGATAGAAAACTGCCTTGTCATTAAATTATTTATAAAGTTAATTTTTTTTAAATTGGGTTTAATGTTAAATTAGTTCATATATATATATATATTTATCCAATATATGAATATTTAATCATTTTCATTTTAATGTTTTTACAATAAATTTTTAAACTTTTGAACATTTTCCCTATGAAAACCCGCTTTCTCATCATTTAGGTGAGACAAATTTTAAATTTAGATTTTACACGTTTATGAATAATTTTTTGGAAAATGGATTAAATTTTTTTCATCATAATAATTTATATTATCTGATAATTTAAACATAATTTTTTTTACCATTATGAATAGTAAAAATAGTTGAAATTATATATAGTGGTTGAGGTAAAAATGGGTTTACTAGGGGGTTAAACTAAAAAGATAAGGGTTTAATTTACTTAAACACTTTTATAGAATACATTTTTTGGAAATATATCAGCCCTATAATTTCTATGACCCCATAATAATACTTTTGAGTCCATTTTGGCATGTGAAAATTGTGGATACACATTTTTCTTTAGAAAGCACAACAAGTTTCCAACTCACCTCACTTATAAAAGGTCACCCATATCCTCTCCTATTAACACAACAATAAAATTTTGGCTAAGAAAATACCTACCAAAATCACTTCCCTAATTCTCTCATATCATCATTAAATCCTTACTTTGGGTAGAAATGCATCCAAGAAAGGCCTTTGCTACAATCTGAAGGAGGTTACGTGAAGAAGAGGCAACGTTATTCGTCAATCGTTTTTAATTTATTTCTTCCTCCACCTAATCAAATTATTTTTAAACAAAGATGATATAATAAACATAGTTTCTTCGATATACTAAGAATTTTTTATATTAATTCTATAACCTAATACCTTCCCCACTTCTGTGGAATGGGTTAAGAAATCATCATTTGTTTGTACGGTAGAAAACCACCTCACGAACCAATGTCATTTGTTTTTCCATCACCACATGTCACAGTTGGGTATGATTATGAACATAAATTATATATATATATATATTAATTATAACAAAATTATAAATTTGGAGTTGTTATATCATATATACCTTTTTTACTTTCTATTCCATAGGGGATACGGTAATGTCACTCGTGTGTATGACGGATTACTACCTCATGAAAAGATGTGATTAAATTTCATTAACAACATACAGGAAAGGTAATAAGGATAAATTTTAGGAATATACTAGACATACATGATAGAATTATGATATTTATGATATGTTGATCATTATGAAAATATAATATATCATTTTATTTCTTACCTGTTCACTCATATAAAGATGATAACATCATTAATGTTTTTGTGTAATACCTTATTCATGAAGAGATGTGTCTCGATTTTCATAACCAAACCTATAATAATTTTTAATTCTCCTATGAATATTTTTGAAGCCAAGTGCTGAGTTGGCGTGGGATTTTACGGCCCATAGAGCCTCAACATATTGATTTTGAAAGTATTAAATATATTTTGTGATGTGCCAAAATTTTCTATTGAAATGTGGAATAAATCCCAATTGTATTCTCATATCATATTTCTAAGAATACGGTTGAGTTTAGAACATTGTGTTTACCCTTGTTTCGGCCTAAATTTGTTAGCATTTGGAGTTTCCGTCGAATGCGATTTGGCAGGGCATTATGTGGTGGGTTAATTAATTAAATGAAAATTTAATTAAAAATATATCATAATCCCTCTCCCTTGATCACATTTTAAATGAAAAATTAATGGAGGGCCACACCACTCCTCTCCTTCATTAGTGACAGATGGAAATGAGGCCGAATCGAAGTGAGGAAGCACTGTCGATCACTATTCTTGTTGCTGATCATCATAAGAGCAAGGAGATGAATGATCTAGATGCCATTTTACACCCTAAGATTTATTGTTTCTCACTCGAGGTTGGAGTTTTCTAGTATTAGTCACAATCCCATCCATTTTCATTGTTTTATGGTTTTTAGAACCCTATTTTGAATGCTAGAGATCTGTACAAGGTTGATCTATAGATTTAGGAAAAAACTAAGGTGAATCAGAAGTTCTCAAAGGTAATTACCACATGGAATTACCATTTACACGATATGTATTCTAGAGAGACATATAGTTTAGCCTTTCCTATTAAAGGAAGAATAATTTTATAGTGTATACACTATATACCAGAGTTACATGATATGTAGTGACCCCATGTCATGTGGGATGAGGAAACAGCCAGGATAGCCATGTATAAGTGCATGGTTGTGTACAAATACATGCCCAATTTACATGGACACAAGGTTCTAGGAATGGGTATGGGAAACAAATATGTCATGATGGTTGTTTAGCTTAATAAATCTGTGTAGTATGGGATGCATGATGTGCGAGGGACAGAGAGGGCCAGGTTTTGTGGAAGAAGAACTCATATGGGGGCCAGTTGAAGTAGAACATTCCATGTATAATCTGTATAAACTATGTACCCCTACATATCTTGGAAAACCATGTATATAAAAGACATGACCAGGTTCTCAGGATGGATCACATGTTCTGTGGACCACAAGAAATGTTTTGTACTCCTTTGATATGTTATTGAGATATTCCGCCTTCCATATCTTTACCCCACAAACACAAATTTCTGCTTGAGAGTATCCTATACTGAGTAGTTTTCTGTATATAACATGATGGTGGATGCTGTTTTGGCCTAAAAGATATGATGTGGTGTGTTTATGACATGATTCTTATTTATTAGTTCTTAACCATGATTGTGATCAGGGTGGATCATTGGATTGGTGTCAAGGTCAGTACCCTTTACTTTCACCAAAGGAAGTGGGTACCCTTGAATATTTAGTGTTTTAGAGTGGTTCCCCCTATTTAATTATGGTGTGGGTCACCTACCCATGGAATTATTGTAGTGCGAGGTATGGTAAACATTATTCTCCTTTCGGCGACCCTTGACCAATGCGGTAGATCAGTATGGTTCTTAAAGAGATATGTTGGGACTATTAATCCCTAGTGGAATTAGGGAGAGAGTTTTTTTAACTCTCCTATTTGGTATAGATGAGACACCCCACATCAGGGGAATGTGTTCTATTACATTTGGGGAAGTTCTTCCAGGGTTGTTACTCCCCTAATGGATTAGGGCGCCGGTTCCCCATATATTTAATATAGTCGGAGACAGTTCTCCCCTTTCGATCCATGGTGTAGGCTTAATATACTTATTGGACATATATATTAGTTACTACCCGATCATTCTTGGGTGTGTGTCCTATATCCATAGAGCTGGTAATCACCTTCTATACTAGGGTGTGGGGCCACCAGATGTGATGTATCGATAGAGTGGGTACTCCTCTATCATTTTAGGGTGCGAGTCCTCTATCTTCAGAGTTGAAACTCCCCTATCAATATATTGGGTGGTTCTTCCATACATATTGTTCTCTAAGAGTTGGTACTCCCTTGTCATAGTAGGGAGCATGTCCTCTCTCCTTGGGTGGTACTCCTCTGTCGTGTCAGGGTGCAGGTTCCCCATAGTAAACAAGCTAGTAGAGTGTTACTCCCATGTCGTACTAGGGTGTGGGTATTATATCCACCAAGTGGTACTCCCCTATCATACCAGTGCATGGGTCCTGCAATACAGAGTATTACTCCCCTATTTGAGAGTAGTAGTGGGGAGAGGGTCGTTGATTGGATTTAGTTCTCCCTCATTTTTAAGTATAGTTATGCTGAGTAGTCCCCTGCACTAGTTACATGAAATTATTGGCTATAAGTCTGTGCTCCCATGACAGGTTGAGGTGCGGAAGAATCCATAAAAGAGTGACATAGGTTTGTTGGGTTAGTCAGGATATAATAATCTCTCTATTATAAGGAAGTGGTGTGGTGTGGGTCCCCCAATTATCTCTCATTATAGTGGATGAACATTATGCATAGTATGGAGAAGTGCTCCCTCAATTGTGTACAATGATGTGGGGAAGAAAAATCCACTTGGGTTCTTAAAACATTACATAGGGTCCATCTATGCTTTGGTAGGACCTTTCGTGCTAGGCACTAGAGATGTGATGATTAAGTTGTTCCCGATGGTTCATATCTATAGAAAAGTTTCCATATGGGATGGATGGGCTCAGGGAGTGTGTTCAATATGATTTTTGCTTCTATTAGATCCTTGAGTAAAATCATGTTGCTATATATGAGGTCAGAACCTCATGAGACTTGGTGTCTGTGATGAGAATATATGAGTGATTTTTTATGGGAGTCCTTGCGGTGTTGCCATATTTTTGCGTTAACACCCCTTGTTGAATGAGATAAATTTTCATGAATTACTGAGGATGGATCGAGATAATGTTTCTCCCTTGATTGGGTTCCCTCTGGCTTTGTCGATCAGGTTGTTTCAATTAATTTACTCCCTTTTTTTGGGTTCTTGGGGTGCCTACTATGTATTTTTATACTCACCCCTGTATAGTCTCGAACAACACATGTTGTGTATTGTGCAGAACAAAAAACTTTTGACAAATTCCGTGGTGAACCTGAGGTAGGAAGAGAAAAGTGAGCTAGACCGATTGAGGTGTTTATTAGAGATGGGATGAGGAGATTTATAGATTTTGATGTTGACAACGATCCCCTCCTTATGACTAGGTTGGATTATTTTATAGTATTATTTTAGTGGGCATGTGTTTTTCAATTTTTATGCTTTAAGTACTTTTTTTTACTCTGGTTTCAGACAGATATATGCATTCATTTTTGTTTCCAGTTTTTTATATTTCTTTTTTGTTGTATCCAGGTATTTTTGAGGGTGTGAGTATAGGGACCTTAAAAAAGTCCTACCATATGTGTGATATTCTTAGTCAGAAATAGTTTCTAGACACATGACTATTGGAGGTAGGCTTGGGGAGTTTCCACTCAGGCCCCATCAGGACAGGATACAACACAGTGGTATAAGAGGTGATTCGATCCTTGGGACATTATCCAGACTAGTCCCCTTTTGGACATAGTTTGGGTTACATAGTGATAGTGCTAGGATATTTTGAGCTAGATCTCAGGCCAGAGGTTCTAGTGTTAGTGTGGCAGCTATTGTATCCATTCACTATGACTCTGAAAACCTACATTTTGACTCAGTACATTATGAATATGGTCATAGGGACATAATAGTAGATGCATCATATAAGACTCTTTTTTTGTTTTTCTTGATCATTTGTGAGTCATCTCCCTAGATATACTCTTTTACCATGGAACTTATTGAATTATGTTTTAGGATTCCACTAAGAGGATAGATAGACTAGGTTCCACAATAGGATTATCGTAATGATACACCCTATGGTGATGATTTAGTGCAGGGAATTGGTTATGAGGCAGTTCGTTAGGGTGGTAATCGAATTAAGCCAACATACATTGATCGGCTAGTTGTGTCAGCACATTAGGTCGAGGATTCACATAAGTTGAGTGTGTTTCCCACGTTATGGAGGCATTATACTCTGAGGTACCATTTTGGTCCATACAACCATGTAGTTTATGACAGGATCGAGACAGTAAAAAATGTTTTCCACCTTGTGAGGACACCTCCCAATCATATGGTGGTCCTAATATTGAGACGTATAAAGGGTTTTGATGAGAAATTGTGGAGTTTAGTGATCTAGTCCCATGATGAGGTGATGATCACTTGGGTGGAGTTTGAGAGACTCTTCTGGGAAGAGTTCCACCCAGCCATGCTAAAGATGGTGCGTATCCAGGAACCTATGCATCATCAAAAGGGTAGCTTGACAGTGTAGTCTACAAATAGATTTAATGATCTGTCACAATACTCCATGGATATGGTTTGAGACCAAATATTTTGATCTCATACCTTTTAGCTGGGCCTCATCATAGAAATCTGAGTAGGTATGGTATATTTTTGCCTTCCCCCTTTTGAGGGGGTACTAGAATGAGCTATGGTTGGAGAGAGATTCCTGGCCAGGGGACAAGTGGTTGTGGCCCATAAAAATGGTCATGAGGCTGACCATTCTACAACATTTGGAAGTTGGATGAGGATAGGATCATGATGAAAGAGGCATACCAATTCCCAGATCTAGGTATGTGGTCATGTAGTACAGGATAAGCACAAAGAACAAGGTCAGCCATAGAATAGGTTGTGTTACTCTTGTGATGACTAAGGTGATCTTGTTAGTGATTGTTTGGCCCGAAATTCTATTGAGAGGGATACAATCTGTGGAACACCTTGGAAAGGTAGTTCTAGGAGTAAGGATTTTAGTAAGATTCTAGATGTGTCCTGGGATCTAGGAAAGAGGTAGTTGTTGGAAAGCAGTTCGAGGTGTTTCTATCACCACCGTTAGGTGGTCCACGTCAGGGTAATGGTGATGGAGGACTTGAGTGAGGAAAGATAAAAGATGTAGAGCCCTTTGATCCAGAATATATGAGGATGAATAATTGGATTCTCTATGAAATTTCTTCTTTATATAGTAGAAATTGATTGAAACAAATGTGACGTACTCTTATCTTTCCACTTCATTATCATGTTTAACCGAGATGACATAGGGAATTAGTGTAACCTTGTGTTGGTGGGGTTCGATGTATATTTTAATGAACAAAAAATAGAGGTACATCCCTAGCCAATATATGTTTTTATGTTTCATGAAAAACCTTGTGTGTGAGTCAGTGCCACGCAAAGAGGCTAATATCAAGGTGTGGTTTATGATTCCATCTGAATTGTGTGATTGGGGCTTGGTAAAATGTTGGTGGTTTGGAGATAGAGGGAATGATAAGAACCATTGTTGGAATTTGGGAATCCCTTTGTTGTTTGTTAGTTCCCTTATGTTCTAGGCATTATATTTTTATGCGAGATGATAGAGGATAGAGTGATGCGGTTTGGCATAGCATCGGAATAATGAGGAAAGTGGATGCTTTACCCCACCGAGACATGTTTTTTAATGCGACCAAAACCAAGCATATGATTCAGTGCTGCCCAAAATAGAAAAATATAATGTGTGGTGGATGAGTTCCTTATACATGCACATTTAGGGAGAGGTTTTATAATGGAGTTTTATAGAAGATACTAACATTTCCAGTGAAACTTGTTTTCCCGACCCTTATTTCATGGTGGCCTTGGTTGAGTTAGATCGTTTCTTAGAATGTTTCTATAGGAGTAGAGTACGACCCTATGATATTTCCATAGTGTTGTTTGGTTTCCTACCATCCGTACTCAATTGAGTTTCCACTAGTTTGGGTGGATGTGTTTCTATTTTGGTGAGGTGTGTTACAACAACTAGTCCACAAGTACAGGGCCAGGTAAGACCCAATTTTTACCCATGGGAAGCCCTGTATATGTCATGGTACCCTCATGTGATAGGAATAATCCGAGAATTGATGATTACTAAGGAGGTCGTGAAATAGTTTATCTAGGGGTGGATTTGAATTATGGTTCTTCATTGGAATTTACTTCTGGTTTTTGAGGTGGTGTATCACCAAACCATATTACTGTAGATAGGAGGTGATGATCTGTGCTTTTAAACCTATCAAATTTAAGGATACATGTTACACTCTATTTCAGGATGATGGATAATTTTGGGTTGGATGTGAGTGTTTTTTTTCTTTTGGTGTTCCCCTACGTGCAATATTGTAAGCAGAACATGAATCATTGGAGGGATAGATAGTGTGGTAGTTCCAAGGAGAGCGCATTTTCATTCCCCATGCCTAGGATTTTGCTTCCTGGGTAATAAAATTATTAATGTTGGGGAAAGTGTAGGGATTTGGGTTTGACCTATAATACATTGGAGGATTCCTAAAAATATTTCTTAAGCTAGGCACTGTGTAAGCATTGGATTTTGGGGCCTAGAGAGCCTCAACACAATGATGTTAAAAATATTAAATAAAATTTGTCACATACAAACAATTTCTATTGAAATTTTGAAAAAAATTAGAGAGGATTTTCATATCAGAATTCTGAGACAATTGTTGAGTTCGTGACCTTGTTTTTACCCTAGGCATGACCTAATGTTTTCAATACTGAGAGTTTTTGTGAGAGGAAAGTTGGGAGGGAGTTATGTGTTGGATTAATCAATCAAATGAAAATGTAATTAAAAATATAATCCAATACCTCCCATTCCTCAAATTTGGTTAAAAAATTAAAGTAGATCCACACCTCTCCACTCCTCCTTCGATAACGGATGGACACAATGATGGATAAATGTGATGAAGCACTGATGATCCCCATTCTAAGCATTGATCATCATCAGATTGAGGATTAGCCTGATATTGGCATTGTTCTACACCCGATGCTTCATTATTTCTCTATCTAGGTAGGTGGTTTTGTGTTTTTTTCTCGACACCCTTCATTTTTCATAGTTTTAATGTTTTTAGAGACCAATTATGAATTCTAGAGATCCCTCCTAGGTTGATCTGCAGGTTTCAAAGAAAAATGGGAGAATAATGTGTTTTTGAAGGTAATTATTGTATATAATTACTATCTATATGGAATTAATTGTATAGAGAAATGTCATGTACCCCTTCTTATTCTAGGAAGAATACTTTTGGGGTTTACACGTCGTGTACTAGATTTACACACCATGTAGTGACCGCATGTTATGTGGCCTAAGGACATGGCCTGACTAGTTGTGTAAAAGTATGTGGTCCTATTCAAATATAGGGAAAAAAGTAAAAGGAAATGGGATGACTGACATGGGGATAGGAGAACCACACAACCTTATAGGCATTTATCCCAAACATTTCATGTAATATGTGATGTATGATGTGGGAGTCACACGGCTAGCCATGCTGTGTAGAGGAAGAACACGGTCAGGGGTCGGGTGAAGCATAGAAGAGTGTTTATGATCTATAAACACTGTTTACCAATACATGGGATGGAAAACCATGTATATAGGATATATAACTAGGCGGTCAAGTAGGTTCACACGCCGTGTGGACCCTAGTGCCCACCATGTAATCTATTGATATCTTCTTGAGATCTTCCACCTTCCATAACTCATTCAATGAATCATCCATTTAAGCATGTGATTAATTTTACTTTTGGGGATCTTAGGGTTATTACTTAGTATTTTTATACTCATACCTAAATGGGCTTTGACTGCATGTGTTTTTTCATTTTAAGACCATAGGCCTTTAGATGGATTCCTCAGAGGACTGAGGTACGCGGAGCTCAGTGAGGAAGACAAACATAGGTGTTTATCGGATATGGGTTGAGAAGATATACAATTGTTTATTTTTAATGTGATCCCCTCCATCTGATCAGAATGAAATATTTTACAAGTTTTTTGGGTGGGCATGTGTTTTTTTCCTTTTTATACTTTCAGTAAATTTTTATACTCTAATTTGGGATAGATGTATACATGCATTTTAGTTTCTAGATTTTTATATCTCCGTGCTATTATATTGAGGTGTTTGTGGGAGTGTGTACATAAGTAACTTATGGAAAGGGCTCCAATATATGTTATATTTTTACTCGGTGCAAGTCACCATCCTCTGGCCTATTAAAGGTGGGATTTGGGATTTGTAGCCAGAGGCCTATCAGGTCAGGTCGAGATAATGGGACTACATAATACATACAATAAAAAAAATATTAATGGAAAGACATGCCTAGGAAATGTGACAACGAGGCCCCACTAATAGCACATACACAATTCCTTAACAAGGCCATCTTGTCCTGGACCATTAGGTACCACCAATTGCCCCACAGACATGTGGTCCCCTCCCTAGGGCCCAATAACATGCCTGAATGGGTCATCTGAACAATGAATATCCCCACATGCCAAGAAATTTTCATTCCAGTGTTCTTTTCCCACACTCACACACACCCTGATAAACATCCTAGAATTTTAGCTATCATGATCCATACTCTAAGCCTATCATTTTTAATAGTGGAGTCTAGACATATAGGATCTCAAAAAGAATGGTGATCCTTTTCCACATGATCCAAATATTTTATTCATTTACCCATTTATCAGTATGGGGTGTTACATTCACCCCCTTAATACCTCAACATCCTTTCTTGGTCCATACATATCATCCAAATTATTTCAACCACACATAAGGTTGAGTTCCTCCTTTGATAACAATGTAATAATTTTGACCCCGTGATGGCGAAAACACACCACCTTAACATGGACTTCGGGTTATGACTTCTAGGTACTACTAGTTTACCCACAGACATATGGTCCTCTCCCTAGGGCCCACACAATTTCCCAAACGTTTCATCTATCTATTAAATTTCCTTAGTTTCTAACACATGCACTTTTTAGTGCGATTTTTGCTCACTCGTACAAACAATGGGAAACTCCCTAGATGGTCACCCATCATGATCACTAATCCAAGCCTAGAATGCTTAATTGTAGAGTTATAATTAGGTAGACTTATAAAAAGAAAGGTGTACATTTTTGACTTGATTCATATCATTTATTCATTTAACCCTTTATCAATCTATGGTGTTATAAGAAAACATGGAAAAAAAATAAAACAATGAAAATAATGAAATGTTATTAAATAACAAGTGATAAGTTTTTATAAAAGGATTATATTGCAAGGTCGGAATAGATAATGGAATATTGTCTAGAAGAGGGGGGGGTGAATATACCAGATTAAAATATTTGAAAAAAATAAAATAATTAATTACATTAATTATCAAAGTTAATTATTAAGGTTAATAATAATTGGAAAAAGTAAATAACAAAAGGAAATTTTTTTATTATAGTTCAGTCTGAAGTGGTCCAACTCTACTCTTATACCTTTCTACTCAGTGAGAGATACATGTTCCCTAAAAGTAAATTTTACAGTGGAATCATAACCCAATTACAAAATATTTTTATAGTAAAGGGATAACCATTACACTATCATTTTTATGGAAAGTCACTACCCTTATATCTGGACATTAGAATCCAGGAGTCACAACTTGATGAAACAGAGTAACAAATAATGATTTTGTGTGTAAAATAATAAATAGAGAAATAAAGTGTATGTGAGAGATGGGGAGATGTGTTACAGACTCAAAACCAGACAAGAGAAGATAAAAAATGAAAAAATAGAACTGGTTCTTCATATTTGGATGAGAATGTCTCTTCAAGGAAATTATAGTAGAAGTATAAGTAATTTGGAACATGAGGGGATGTACAAATGATTAAACAAAATGTCATAGGATGTTTTAAATGTAACTATGGTTCAATGTTTACTGCACATTCATTTTGAAAAATAGAGTATAAAATATGTTAGACCATGTCCTTTTTGTATAGTAATTTTATGTATCACCTACTAGAAATAATGATATATATATATATAGAAAAAATATTCATCAATATAAGCATCACTTATTTCTTTAAATATATAAAATAAATTCAATCAAGAGTAATTATAAATATCTCCATACAAATTGACGCATCACTACTTCTTTATTCATGTAGAGTAAATCTGAAATAAAATCATTCAAAATAACTATAATAAGTCATCCAATAAAATGAAAATAATAATAGAGGCATTAAATGATTTAAAAAAATCATTTAAATCCATTCAAAACCCTTTATATTTTTTCAAAATACTTTCTAAAAACTAATAGAAAAAATAGAATGTAAATTCAAATATTTGTATTTAAATGAACGTTAAACCACTAGATTTATTAGAAAAATACATAGAAATAATTTAATAATTTTTTCTATTTATATATTCAACAAAAAACATTAAAAACTTGTCGATCATAATACTTAAATTTAAAGTCAATTCTATCTAGTAGAAAAACAATTGAAAATAATCCATGTATATTCATAAAATAATCTTTCAAAATAAAAGAACAGAATGAACAGGTATGTAGGGTATGTATAGTGACATATCCTAGGGAATGAATAGTAACATAATGTAGGAAATGAACTATATCATAGTGTAGGGTATGAAAAATAATATAGTGTAAGGTATGAACAGTAACATAGTGTTTCCCATCCATACTTTGTAGAAATGAACAGTAACGTAACGTATGGTATGAATAATAACACAACATTCTGTATGAACAATAACATTAGGTTTCCCAACTATAATTTTCACTATATCAAAATTTGGGTTTCTAAACCATACTTTTCACTATTTCAGAAAGTAGGGGTTCAAAAACTTTTTGAAAAACAGGACAACATACTTTGAAAAACTTGAATGTGTTTTAAAGGATCTAAACAGTAGATTCAGACTTTAGAAAAAATGCATTTTTTTAAAAAATTATTATATTTCCAACTAATAAATAAATAAAATAAATTAGATATCTACTACTATAAGTATCCCAAAATATATAAACAGTAATATTTTCGAAGAGATGTAGTTATGAAAAATCATAGCAGAAATTCATAAAATATATTCACTATACAAACGAACTGTTTAGACATCTATGAAAACTAATGAAATCAAGATACACATGTTTTATTTATATAAAATTAATTTTCAAGCAAATTTGATATCCTTAGAAGTTGTAGTAAGGAAAATACAGTGGCTTTACAAAACTGTTTGTTATAGATTTTATAAAACTGCAACATCAACATCATTGAATTTTTAGAGTACTAAAAAAGAATTTTAAACACCCTAACAAACTAAAGATGTTTAGATAAATATCATAGCTATACAATTAGTTAAAAATCAGATAAATCAAGAACACTTAGTTTATGATATCATCAAAATACAGAAATCCGTTTAAAAAAAATTTACATGTTATAAAACAAAATTCATAAATTGTTAAAAACAAATGTAAAATCATATGTAATCAAAAAAATGAGAAACAATCATATAGAAAAAAATCTCCCACTTATTGTTTGATTTTAAAACTAATACATTTTAAAAAATTAAAACCATTTTTTATAAAACAATTAAAATAAATTTATTTCTCCCCAAAAACAATGTTTTAAAATAATTAAAACCTAGTTATTTCTCCTAAAAATCATGTTATTTCAAACCTCCTTGAATTTCATTTTTTGATTTTGATGTTGGATTTTGGGTTTCATTGTTTATGTACATATTATTTTAATAATTAAAAAGATATATTTATTGTAAAGGTGAATACAATCCCCCCTAAAAAATACTGTAATAAAAAATTAAAATTCCAACATACCAAGTTCAAATTTAATTATTTTTAAACTGAGAAGAGTATATATGATTTTTCAAAATATCTACTAGATTATTTTTATAAGGTATAAATTATAAATTAATATCACCCTTATTTAGATGATCACTAATTAAATGAAGTCTATGATCAATATTAATTTATATATATTTTTGTAATGTGTTTTTAGAAATAGAAATTATAGATTTAATATAACAATAAATAGAGAGTTTATCAAGATAAAAACCAAAATAACAAAAGGTTTTATTAATCCACAAAATTTGAGCACCATTAGTAATAGTAGAGATATACTCAGCTTCTTCAGTAGATAAAGAATCAAAAATTTGTTTCTTAGGTGACCATAAAATTCGACCTTTTCCCATAAAATGACACATACCAAATGTTCTTTTTCAGTCAATTCTACATCCTCCAAAATCGAAGTAAAAATAATATATTAAATGGAAACTATTATATTTTGGATACAATAAACCATAATCGATAGTTCCTTTAACATATCGAATTATTCTTTTTTACTTATTCAATATGAATTTAATTATGATCATCTTGAAATATATAAATAAACAAACACAAAAAATTATTTTGGTTCTAGATGTAGTTAAATAAATTATTCTACCTATCATGCCTCAATAAACATTAAAATCAACAGATTTACAAATGTATCAATATCTAATTTTCAATTAGTACCCGTGGTATTTTTCATCAATTGAGAATAATCGAGGAAAAATATATTAACTAACTCTTTTGCATACTTAGATTGGTTAAAAAAATATCATTGTTTCTTTGATGAATTTGAAGTCTAAGAATGAATTTTAATTCCTGCATTAAACTCATGTCAAATTCAGAAGACATCATAGAAGAAAATTTATTACAGAGTATTTCACTAGGGGAACAAAAAAACTCATCAATGAAATAAATTTGAACAATTTTAATTTCATCCGAAGTACTTTTAATAAAATGTTTTGGATCAAAAATTAATTTATTGAAATCATTATTTAACAAAAATAATGAAATCCTTTAATAACAAGCATGAGGTTATTTCTTGTGACCATACAATGATTTATTTAATTTAAAAACATGATTAGAAAACATTTCACCTTCAAAACTTGGGGGTTGAGAAAAATAAACCTCTTCAGTTATAAAAATATTTAAGAAATCACTTTTACATAAATATAATATAATTTAAAACCTTGAAAAGTAAAAAATACAACAATATTATAATTTCCTATAATTTGGAAACATGTGAAAAAGAATATTCAAATTCTATACATTCTTCTTGAGTGTATCCCTGAGCAACAAGCCCTGTGTTATCATTGACAATTTTTCCAGATTCATCCATCTTGTTTCTAAAGATCCAATTAGATCCAATTTCCTTCCTAATCATAGAAAATTATATTAAAGTCCAAATATTATTTCTAAAAAACTAATTTTATTAATCTTACAAGAAATAATCTATATTTAATATTTTCAAGAATAATTTACATTTATAGGAACAAAATTTGAAATAAAAGAAAAATTACCACAATAATTTAAAATAGAATTACTTGTTTAACACCAGAATTAACATTGCCAATTATATTTTCAATAGGTTGATATTTGTGAATATTCCAAGATTTTTGTTTATTTTGGGAAGGAGCATACTCCCCCCTCAATTTATTCATTCTTATATGGAAGAATTTCTTCACTAAAATTAAAATCTCTAAACTCATCTGCAATAACATTAGAATCATAATTCAATTTAATATTATTTTCATAAAACATAAAATTAAAAAATTATTGAATAATCATAGTTATTTTTTATATACTATATAAGATTTACTATTATTAGAATGACCATGAAAAATAACTTCATCACTCTTAGTATCAAATTTATCTAAATTATCCTTCAAATATAAAATAAAAACTTTACATCCAAAAATACTAAAATAACCAACATTAGGATTTTTATTTTTAAATAATTCATATGGATTTTTATTTAATAATGGAATAATATAAATTCTATTTAAAATATAACATTATAAAAAATTTCCTCATCCCAAAAATATGTAGGAAAATTATATTCAATTAACATAGTTTGATCTATTTCAATAAGAGTTCTATTTTTCCGTTCCACAACACAATTTTGTTGTGGTATTCTAGGAGAACAAAAATTATGAGATTAATAATTATTTTCACATATTTTTTCAAAAACTAAATTACAAAATTCTCCTCTTTTGTCAATATGAATAGAAATTATCATACAACCTTTTTTGTTTTGAACTAATTTACAGAAATATGTAAATCTAGAGAATATATCAATTTTATGGGCGAGAAAGTGTACAAAAGTAAATTTTATATAATTATCAACTGTAACTAAGTTAAATTTATTTCCAACAAAGATGAATGTTTGAGTGGGACCAATTATATAAATATGTACTAACTGTAAAGGTCTATTAGTATATATCTGATTGATGGGTCTAAAATAAAGTTTTTGACTCCCATTCTTGAAAGAGTCACAAACATGAATATGTTCTTTCTTCAAGGAAGAAATATATAAAAAATTACCATATTTTTAGAGATTATGAAACATTATGAAATTAAAATGACATAAAAATTTAATCCAAAGTATTCGATCATTATGTACAACATTCAACCATCTTACATGTTGAACAACTGATTCTGTTAAATCAATAGTATAAATATTATCTCTGTAATTAGCATAAAATGAAAAATAATTATCTTTAAAAACTAAATATTTATCATTCTCAAATTTAACTTCTATTCCATAATCACATAATTAAGATATACTAATTAAATTATACTTTAAACCATCAACAAATATAACTTTATAAATAAAAATATAATTTTAAATAAAAAGACTCCCAAAACCTTTTACATTTTCTTTAGAATTGTCTCTTAAAGTAACAGTGCCTCCATCAAATGTTTTATAAGTGGTAAAAATTATTGGGTATCTGATCAAATTCAAATATCATCCACTTTACATGTACTATATTTAATTTATGAAACATCTAAGTCATTTTTTCTACAAAAACACATTACTTTAAAATTTTGGTAGCCAATATACTTTGGGTCCAATTGGATTAGTTATAAAATTTTTAAGCACCAATAAATAATTTAAACATGTATTTTAAGGTACTCAAGATAATAAAGATTTGGAAATGTTAAATTTTGTAAATCCCAAGGATTTTTTAAATCTTAGAGAACTTTCATTTTCATAATGACATTTCATGTCACATTTAAAACAAGTAGAAGTGTATGTACAACCATTTTTACTTTCAACAAAATTTGTTTTATAAATTTGGGTTACACTTATATTATAGCCAAACCATCACTATTTTTATCAGTTTTGGTTAAACATATCATCTCAGGATAATTTTCTTTACCTTGAATAAATGTAGATATACTTTATTTAATACATTCAACTTCTTTAATTAAAATATCATTCAAATCTTGAGTATATTTCAAATTTTCATATACTTTTTGAATGATAAGTAGAAGTAACATTACATAGCTTTTCATTATAATACAAATGTATTTTATTTTCAAAAACAAATTTTCCTTGTTTTCTTTAATATTATTATATAAATTAGAATCTTTAAAAATATGTTTCCTTAATATTTAAATATAGTTATTTAATTCAAAAAATTGGGGTTCTCATAATCACATTAAAAATCATAATATTCAGAATAAAAACCAGAATTACTAACCTTATACAGTGATGCCCTGAAGCACAAGGTTAATTTTTTTTTCATTTACATATTGTTCACTGGAATTGAATTCTTCTGTACAACTCCATCAAGGATATAATTCATTTTTTACTTATTTTTTATTGGTCTCTATTATTTAATTTAGGAAAATGAGGTTTGATATTCCCTTTCTTAATTTACTCGTAACAAGTTATATCTGAATCATTATAATTCATATGAGCTTTATTATCTCCCGTATATTATTCTTTTTGATGTTTTCTTCTAAATTGATACTCAAATCATTTATTTTTCATTATTTTATAATCTCCAGTCACAATATAATCCATATCATCCTTTTCAAATTCTTGTAGATCCGAATCCGTAGAGTCAGTATAAACAAAATTGAATGAGTTAAAATCCATACATTTTTATTTTCTTGTTTCCTTAGAAGTTATGTTATTCAGTTCCAATTCATACAAAAAGATTGATCCTATCAGTTCATCAAGTATGTAATCTTTGAAACTCTTGATTTAATCAATGAAATAATTATTGTAATTCTATTTCAATGGTAAGGATTGTAGGACTCATTCAACTAGTAATAAGTTTTCCATAGATTCTCCAAGTGAGTTAATTACATTCACAATGATTGGAAATCTATTAACCATTAGGTTTACTGTTTCATCATCATCCATATTAAAGTCATTGTAATCAACATGAAGTATTCCATGTTTGGTATGTATTAGTTTATCAGAGCCAAGGTGAGTAACTTTTATAATATTCCATATTTAATGAGGTGTCTTGAAAGTAGAAACAATACTAAAAAAACTTCTTCTAATAGAACAATAAAAAATATTAATAACTTTATAATTTCAAACATATCTTGTAGAATCATTTCCAGTAAGAGTATATGGGTGTGCTTCAAGCAGTGTGTATTGTTTTTACATGATAAACCAGTGCTCAATGCCCAACTGTTTTAGGTAAGACTCCATTCTTTATATCCGATAACCATAATCATTACTGTCCAAGTGTTGTGGCTTTTTAAAAATCCAAGCATCATTTGGGTTTAGTCCTACTATCTTATAAGATATCACTCTTATTCTATGAGGTCTAGGAAAATTTTATCAGAAATAAAATCCAAGAAAACTCAAGAGAGGGATATGATAATTGCAAAAGGAAAAATCATTTGATACAAATATAATGGGATCAAAAACAGAATAAAAATATAATCAATTCTAAAAAGTGTTTCCCTCCCATACCAATTGTTATATTAGAATAGGTAATGACAGATGGTCTATGGGGGGGGGGGGGGTCAATAGAACAGATTAAAAAATTCAAAAAAATAGAATAATTAATTAAATTTACCATCCATGTTAATTAGTAAGGAAAATTAGTTTCAAAAAAGTAAATAGTGCAAGGATTTTTTTTATAGTAGTCAGGTCCGATGTTGGCCTACCGTAATCTTATACCTCTATACTCGGCGAGAGATACATGTGTAGTAAAAATTATTTATATGGGGGAATAAAAACCCATTTAGAAAATCAATTTCTAGTGGAGGGATAACCAAGACACTGCCTTTTGTATGAGGAGTCACATAATTTATATATTGACTTTAGAATCTGGGAGTCACGACCCAAAGAAATAGAATAAAAAATAATTCTTTTGTGCGTAAAAGCATAAACATAAAAACCGTGTGCGTGAGAGATGTGAAAATGTGTTATAAACTAAGAACGATACAAGATAATATAAACAGTGAAAAAAATTATCGGTTCTTTTTATTAGGATTAAAACTTCTTGTCAAGGAATTTTTTGTCGAAGAATATATAATCATTCACAAGATAGAATGTTCAGATGATGAAAGATAATGTCGTAGGTCATTGCAAAAGCACAATATTTTCAAAGATCACAACTCTTTATTTTCGAAAAAATTGTATCTAATATGTTATCACATGTCCTTTTTATATAGATATTTTGTGTATTACCTAGAAGAAATAATGATATATATATAGAAGATATATTTAATAGTTTATATTGCTCTGCTTCATACTAATATTCAAAATAAATTTAGTCAAGAGATATAAAAATTTATCTATAAAAATCGCAGCACTGTTGCCTCATTATTCATATAGAATAAATCTCTAATAAAATCATTAAAAATAATTTAAATAAGTATTCAAATAAAATCACCCAAATGATAATAGTGCTCAATGACTTATAAAACCCATTTAAATCCATTTTAACATTTTTAAATTTAGTCAACACACTTCTTGATAACTAACTATAAAAATGAAATGTAATTTCAAATATTTAAAATTAAATAATCTTGGAACCACTGGATTTATTAGGAAGCAACATTAAAATAATTTATTAATTTTTCTCTTTAAATATTCAACCAATTAAATTTAAAACTCTTTGATCATAATCCTTATATTTGATGTGAATTTATCCATCAGAAAAACCATTTAAAATAATCCATATATATGTAGAAAATCAATTTTCAACATAAAAGATCATAATTAACAGTAACATAGGGTATCAATAGTAATTTAGTGTAGGGAATAAATGGTAACATAGCATATGGAATGAATAGTATCATAGAATAGGGTTTGTACAATACCGTAGCATTGGGTGTGAAAGTAACGTGGTGCAGGGCATGAACAATAATGTAGGGTTTCCCAACCATAATTTTTTGGAAATGAAGATTAAAACAACATTGGGTATGAATAGTAACATAACATAGGGTATGAATAGTAATATAGAGTTTCCCAACTATACTATTCACTATAGAAAAATAAGGGTTTCTGAACCATAAATAAAACTATTCTTGAAAGAAGGGTTTCCTAATATTTTTGAAAAATCCGACAATATACTTTATCAAACTTCAATGAATTTTTAAGGGTTTTAAGAAGAAGATTTAGACTTTGGTAAAACAAAATTAAATTTAGAAAAACTTATTATATATCCAATGAATCGAAAATAATATAACTCATATATCTACTATAATAAATTTCATAAAAAAATTACAATCAACAACATTCTGAAAAAACTGTAGTTCGGAATAATAAAAGTATAACTCCATAAATTTTATTCACCATTCAAAAGAACATTTTTAGAATTTTATGTAAATTAATAAAATCAATAAAAACATATTTTATTACATTAAAATCAGGTTTCAAAAGAATATAATATCCATAGAAGTTTTAGTAAAGAAAATAATGTAGTTTTTCAGAACTTTTTATTGTTGATTTCGAAAAACTACAGCATCAAATTCATTGAATTTTTAGTGTACTAAAAAAGAATTTTTAGACTTCCAAAAAACTAATTAAGTATAGACAAATATATTATATATAAAACTTAAAAAAAATCACAAAAATACAAACAATTTAGTTTAAGGTATCATCAAAACACATAATGTTTTTAAATTTTTTTTGTGTAATCAAACAAAATCATAAAGGGTTAAAAAATGTAAAATCAAATGTTATCAAACGAAGGAAAAAACATAAGAAAAAACATATATATGAAATTATAAACATATTTATGTTTATATTATATGTTAATAACAATTTTTTTGACCATTATACAAGAGGTTGAATCATGTTCAATAAAAATAAATTATGAGGTACGGTACTTCATTACTCAATTTCTGGTCATTGGGTTAAACATTTACTTAATCGATTATGTCATGATAATATTATGTGTTTATTAAATATTTATTAACTTATGTTTTATTTATACTTATTATATGTGTATTTAACTTTTATTTAAATAATATATTCATTGATTAATCAACACATCAATGAAATGATCATTGTGATGGACTTTCTCTCAATTTCTCTTGACTAAGGAATTTTGAGATGTTATACCCCAAATAAATTTTAGATGGTGTATATAATTTGGATTTTACATGTAATATCAGGAATAATTGATAATTTATGGTATTTTGGGTTTTAATTGGAATTATTTCATTGAAGGGCATTGGAACTTAAAATTACAATGTGGAAATGAATTTCTTAACTCAATTTCATTTTATTGGGTTATATTTCAAATTTATTTTCCATTGATATTCTACAGTTACATGTTTAATGATTTTTTGTTATCCTATGTGGTATATCCACTTGTTTCATGTGGATTTCCAATTGATAGAAATAATATATTGATTAATTAATTCCAACTTAAAGGTCTTGATCATTGTATTGGTTTATTTCACAATATCATTATAAATATGACTATTTATTATTTTGTCATTATATAATAAATCAATTTACTATTCATTTCATTTTTCTATTCATGATATTTTAATTTAGTATTAACATTTTCCCATTATTTGGTTCTTAAAATGTTTGATAATTTTTTAATAAAATCATACTTCATTTTTCTATTTGGTTAGAAATATGTCTTCTTCCAAAACCATGTTCTACAAACATGCTTTAAAAAATATTTTTAATCTTTTGAAAATTATTTATTAAATATATTTTTTCCCATTTTAAATTGTTATAAATTTTTTAAAGTAATATTTAGATCATTTTGAAAACAAGCCCCGTTTAGATTTTACTAAAAATGTAATTGGAATATCCATTTTAACATACTCAAAATGTATGAAATATCATTCCATAACTACCACTCAATGTTTTAAATATTCCTTTATAAGTTCTAAATATTACTTTAAAATTAATATATTTTCAAAATATTTTATAAGCATTTAGTTTTAGAAAGTTACATTCAAAATGAAAATGATATTTTCGTTAAGAATGTTTTTAAAGATCATTATGTGGTATTTTTATACATCAGTGACAAAAAACATTCATTCATAGTTAATTGGATATATATTGGATTGATACCATCTATATTTATTATATGGATTGTTTATAATCATTTTGATCGAGTAAAGTACTGAAATTATTTTTCATGATTCATTTTTGCAGTCATTAACTTTCTGTTGAAGAATTCATGTATATGTGGTGATTGGGAATTAAATTTTCCCTAAATATCCATTTTATTTATCTTGTATATATTTTTTTTCTGAAACCGTAGATAATTTATGAATACAATTTTCTATATTGAAAGTTATTTTTTTATCTAGGGAAATATTGATAGGTATTCATTTTTTACTTAATGGAGATATTGGATGATAAAGAACATTGTTCATAAATTAATGTGACTATTCAACACATGTAAAATGCTTTGGATATGATGATACGGGTTGGGACTAGTTATAGATAGCCTATAACTTCATCAATAACCTCATTAGATAAATTAGTTGGCCATACATAGTTAAATGGATTTCCACCCATTCATTTTAAACAATCTTGAGGAAAGATATTAATAGTAGTGGTTTTCCTAACGCTTTAAATCATGATTTACAATAAGTAATAATTTACTTCATTAATGATTCTGTTATTATTATCCATATTGTTTTAATAGGGATATTATCTCTAGATTAATTTGATTCTCATTTTATTGATTAAATGTATTTTTTTCAGTTATTTTCTTTTCAATATTGACTATGACATATTTAATTATAATAGAAAAATTGTTGATTAAAAGGATTTTTTTCCATTATTCACCTTTCCATGATGATTATTCTTAATGATTCATGATATATTCCACTTTATTTATTCCTTACTGATTATTTGAGATGAAATTTTTTTTCTATTTTCCTAGGAATCCATCAAGCATACTATAATTGTTAGATAATGATATGCTAGGGGGAATAATGTTTTTATTGAAAAAAATTATGTTTTAATTTGTTTTTTGAATTCTAATTTTGGAATCATGTATTTATCTAGTATACCAAGACAACAATACTATTTTCTCACTTAGGATGAAATTATTTGTATCTTATACCAATGAAATAAAGAATACACTTGCTCTGGTCTACTGGGGTTGGGTTTGAAATAGTTGGTATCATAGGAATAAAATTATAAACCTTTGGAAATAGATTTATGAAAACATATATTAGGGATCATAAAAATTTAATAAACTTTTAGGATAAGTACATAATACCATAATAATGTTTTGGTTAGGTAAAGTTTATATTGTTTTTTTCAATACACACCCGTCTAGATACTACAAATGAATGTGGTTCTAACAAAGATGTAAATAGGGGTAATAATTATGAAAAGGGAACATTTTTATTGACCTAATTATTACATGATTCATGAAAATGGGTCTTATTTCACCCTTGGATTGAAACTCTTGGGGATATATTCTTAAATTAATTCACATTTTATTTATAAACTAGTATAAAGGATTTAAATATACAGTGAAAATAAATGACCTTGGTTAAACCTAAGGTAACCTAGATTAAAAAATGGTGACATGATTTAAACATCACATAAATTATTATATGGTTCTTATAATGTGATTTTTGGTTTTAATCAATGGTTTGAACAAAAAAAAATTATGTTAACATAAAATATGATGAAAAATATTATGACTATGAGAAACCAAATGGGATGATAACATGAGTAAAATATATCACAATTATTTCTAATTAGTTGTACCAAAATATGTTTAACAACCTATAATTTTACCAACTCTCAAACTCATTTTGGAATGGAATGGTGGATTTTCCTAAGATATCGAGTGGTGGAGACTACGGGGAAGAGAAGGACTAATTACCATTATATGAGAAATGAGGAAGGGGACACCTCAGAAAGTGTCTCAATGGAATGGGATAATTCTTTATGTGTTTAAATGAATTGAATAGTGAAAATAGTTTCCGATGTAAAATGAATAGTATGATGGAAGGAAATAATTCTCATTATCGGGATCCATTTATATTTCGTTGTCTTAAATGTGGGGAGCCTATGAATTATCCAATTCAATTCCCTATTATAAAGGTTAAACCCTAGACCAAGAACCTATATGGAAATAAAAGAGATAAAGTATTTATGTATTGGTATTCAATAATTAAATTGTATAATTATTTTTACCAATGTTATTTTGGTTATAAGAATCGTAAAAAATCTAAGGATTGTGTAAGATTTTTGAAGAATATATATATTCAGAAAAATAATAGTTATGGATAACCTTATGGTTTATGAGTTTAATTTCAATCATAAATTTAATTATTAAACACAAACTTTTAGGTTTTATGTGATATAAGTCTTCAAAGATTAAGGATATTTATGGAAAACATATATGGAAATACAACCCATTCATTTGGTATATCTTTTTTGTGAAAACGTTATTTAAGAAATAATGATATTAATTATTGTAGGAATAAGTTTAAATGAATTAGTAACCTTTAGGATTTATCTTATGTTTATATTTAGGTAATTATGGGTTATTAAACTTTGGGTAATGTTATAAGAATTATATTGATTTGTTTTTAGAAAAAGGACAACCCACATACTCTGTGAAAAACCATCATGTTAGTTGAAGGTCGTATGGATTGAACCCATAACCGAAAAATGATAAGAGTATAACACTTATCGCTAACATAAATGATATACTTGTTAATATTTCAATAGTTAAATCATTGAAGAATAAATATAAATAAAGAACCTAGGGTGTTATTTTTGAGGGTAACAAATATTGTATTATATTGGATAACTCATGCTGACCATATTGTTTTTAGAAAATATTTAGAAACTGATGGAAAGAATTTTCACTCTTTTAATGATATTATGATCCATTAAAATTTTATTTTAGTTCTTTAGGAATAAAAAATAATTTTTTCGATATTCATTTCTTTGAGTAATAAATGATTTTAAAATTTATCAATGCACAAGAAAAGAATGAAATTATGCTTATGAAATAGGAACATATCATGTAAGTATATTTACTTATATTAATAGAAAATATAAGAATAACTCTAATTTAGGAAAAGGATATTGAAACAAAAATTTTATCCTATTAAATTCTTATCCTTTGAATCATATGGTCTTTTAAATAATCACATATTTGTGGTTTTGAGGCCACTAAATTTTTGTTTATCATTAACTTTCTTGTGATCAATGTCCTCTGTCACTCTCTATAAATATTTTTTATTTTTTTTCATGTCCATATTTTCAATTTATAAATTTTTTTCCTATTTCAAAACCTATTTATGTGTTATTCAATAATAAATTTGCACTTCCATTTTCCCATATTTTGAGGATATTTTATTAACCCATTTTTTATGTGGGTGTTTCAACAATGGTATTTCCAAAAGAAAAACCTGTGATTATCGAGATCAATAATTAATTGAGGGGAGTAAATTTATATGAGTGATAATATAGAACCCATATATTCTGAAATATGGTATTTTATTTTATTTTTCATGTTACATGAAACAATTAGATTAAAAATCCCAAAAAAATATATTTCTTTAAATATAATCCCTTCGATATCTTGTAGAACACGCAACCCCAAGTCTAAAAGAATTTTAATATAACATCACATTAGAAACTATAATTTTAATTTTTTTTAGTATTAATATTACTATATAAATCATTAAATTATGGTTATTTATTTATTATCAATAAAATACTTTTATTTTAAAAGAAAAATAAATGTTTTTTTGAAAAAATTACATTCTTTCTAAAAGATGGTTTAACTGCATTTTGTACACGTAATTAAAAATTATTTTTTAACACTTTAAGAAATTTATTTGATAAAAAGAAATAAATTATTGAAATAATAATATCAATACTATATTAGGGTTAATTATTTGTATTTTTATAATTTTTTTTATTTTTTTAATAAATAGTGAAAAATTCTAAATTTTAAATGAGAAATCCCTTTTTTGGATTTAAATTATTTATAAAGTTAAATTGAATTTTAAATTGGATATAATTAAAAAATAGTACAATTAAACTTATATTAATAAAATTTATTTCATTTTAATCAATTTCATTTTGTAATTTGACATAAAAACTTTGTAAAATGTTGAACATTTTCTATAGGAAAACCCACTATGTCATCATGTCTGTAGGCTTTGTTTTAAATTAAAATTTTAAACTTAAATGAATGGAATTTTGAAATATGGATTAATTTTTTTTAATCATAATAAATTATATTATATAATATTCCTCACTTAAATTTTTGACCATCCTAAAAAAAATAGTATAAATTGTGTAATGATATTATGGTAAAAATGGGTTTACTAGGGGGTTAAACTAATAAGATAAGATTTAAATTGGCCTAATAAATTTTATTAAATATATTGGATTAAAATATTTAGAAACTATATATTTAATTTTTGGATAATACTATATTTTTAGATCATTGTGTCATATGAAAAATATTGGTATATATTTTTATTTTAAACCAATTACATGTGTTCCACTCACCTCACTTATAAAATGACCCCAATTTTTTTCTCCTCTTCACAAATTAAAAACATTTTTGATTTGAAAATACCTAACAAAATCACTTAATAAATTCCCTCATAACATAATAGAGTCATTATTTTTGGAAAAAATCCTACTTAGGAAGGATTTTAGTGTAATTTTAAGTGGGTCAACTGAAGAAGATGTAACATTACTCATTGAGTATTTTTTACTTTATTTCCTACAACATGACCTTAAATTATTATTATATTATGATAATGTAATAATATTTTAATATTACATATAAAATTATTTTTATTTTAATATCATGACATAAAACTATCCCTTCTTCCATCTAATGTGTTAGGAAATCCTTATTCATTTATAAAACAAACTACCTCCTCACGAACCGATGTCAATCGTATTTTCATTACCACATCACATAGTAGGGTATTATGATGGATATGAAATATATATATGATATCTATAACATAATTATTACTATTTAGTCATTATATTAGATATAACTCTTTTACATTCCATTCCATAGGGGTTACGATGTCATCTCTCATGTGTATGACAGACTACTACCTCATGAAGTGATGTATTTAATTTCCATTAAAGCTTTACTTGGATGATAATAAAGATAAATTTAATGAATATATTTAATTTAAATTAAGTTGATAGTTATAAAATATTTATCATTCTTTAAATATAATATATGATTTTATTTATTACCTTTATACTAACATAAATATGACAAAATCGTTCGTGTATGTGTGGACAATCACATTCACAAAGGGATGTGAATATCTTTTCATTACAAACCCACATGGATTAGTTATAAATATAATTTAATTTAAGTCAATAATTTAATATTATTATAATTATTTAAGTATAAAATTTAACTTATCTCTTTTTCATAATGATCATTGAAAAACGGTAGTGTCACCCTTTCCATTGTGTGACCACCCATCTCCTTGATCAAAATATAGTTCATTTTTTTTCAAAATAGTTCATTTCTGGTTTTAAAATTATAATTGATATATAAATTTGATAATTATGTAATGATTATTTTTCTAGAGATAACGAGACTATATAATATAAAAAATAATAGAAACATTCATGAATGAACAAACAAGATAAAATAAGGAAATTAACACCCAAAAAAATGGAAAAATTAAATATTATTAACAAATGAGGGATAATATGTAATAAAAGGATAATATATAATTTTATAAATTTTAAAATGGTTTCAATATATGTTAATAACATGTTTTAAACAACTTTAA
This sequence comes from Viscum album, assembly GCA_963277665.1. Classification (NCBI taxonomy): domain Eukaryota; kingdom Viridiplantae; phylum Streptophyta; class Magnoliopsida; order Santalales; family Viscaceae; genus Viscum; species Viscum album. The sequence goes on from OY728123.1 coordinate 602,816,239, forward strand.
ATAATGATAAATAATTTTCAAACAAAAGGAAGCATGAGGGAATGGATTTCATAACTCAATTTCAATTCAGTGGGTTAAACTTATACTTCATCGATTATGTCTTTCTAAGATTATCTGTGTAATGAATGTTTATTATATTATTTTTTATTTAAAAATTTTATATGTATATTTTTATTTTATATTATTATACATGAAAAAATTTAATGGTATTTTTCATTTATTTTCCATTCATGCTTTATTTAGGGTGTTTCCTAAGATTTTATGGAGGAATGTATGAGTTTTCATGAATTGGGCCAAACTATGAGCCCGAATCCAGATTTAAAAATAAATTTTGTTTCTTTTATAACTTTTTAATTTTTTTAGTATTTTTCACCCATTACAATTTTTAGAAGTCATCCCTGGTCCTATTAACACCCCATTGCAATTTGGATCCTTTAGTAATCCATAATAACATTGTTTTTGGTGTTTTTATTTAAAGAATTAGGCCACCTCGAAGGTCCATTTTTAGTTTTGATTTTTTTTTTAATTAGTAAGTTATTAAATTTTGAATATTTTTTTGGTGATTCCATGTCTCACCCAATATCATTTAACCCAGCCACGCGCCCAACCTATTACCCCCCATAGAGCTCTTGTGCATCCCGAATTAGTGCATAACATTATAGGGGTTTTCAAATCGGCCAGAATTGAAGAGGTAACATAATTACTTATTAAATATCACAATTATTACTCTTTTTAATTCATTACGGTTCCTATATAACCTCCTCATCCATCTTCTAACCTCCAATAAAGCTTTGAAATTTTTAAAATTCAGCTACTGGTGTATTCGGGGCGATTCTTCAAGATCCCTGAAGTAAGTGAGTCTCTTTCACTCTTCTTTAAGTTTTCTTTGGATTTCATTAATTATTATTAGGGTTTATTACCTTATCAATGAGGATACTAATGTCCAAAAACTAGGGTTTTTAACCTAGGGTTTGGCCTTAGGTTTTCTTTGCAAATTCTTGTGGTTTTATGTTTGATCTAGATCTCTCTTGGTGCAGTGGTGGTGCGATTTTATTTTCACACGAAGATTCAAGGGTTTTCATTAAATTGGTAGGTGATTCTGTGTTTAAGAGATTTATATGAATTATATTACTTTTTTTTTTATATTTTCATTTTTATTTTATTATATTATGGCTGGGAAAATTTTTTTTAGTGGCATTTGTATTGAAAATGAGTTTGAAGTGCCATTTTAAGGTGAAATTGGGGGTTATTCCTAGAAATATTTTAAGGGTTTAATTGGGGATTCCATATAAATAATTAGTTTATTTTATTTAACTTTAATAGGGCATAAAATCATTTTTTTAATATTTATCCCCTTCGTTTGTTGGTGGGAAAATAGGTTCTAAAGGTGTTCGCGGAACATGTGATTTTTAAGTACCATGTTTGTGTGAAAATTGTGATTTTACAAAGTTATCATTTATTAGATCACTTGGGGATGCCAAAAAATTGATTTTTTGGTTTCATTGAAATATATTGGGATGAATTTTCTATTTCGGTAATGTTGAAGTGTTCACATAGTGTAAAAATTGTGGTTTTTGAAGAGTTTAGTGTGCAAAACAATACAGTGTTTTGATAGGAAGTTTTATTGAAAATCAAAGTGTTTTGTTGTGAGTTTTAAGTTGTATAAATAGTTTTTATCTAATGTAATGATTTTATGGGACCATTAGTGTTTTTTGACATGAAAATTTTCAATTGTAGAATTATGAAATGTTTTGAGCACAAAGGGGGAATCTCAGGTACCTAGGTGGGGCAGATGTGTACTAGTACAGCTCGTGGACTGGATGAGTTTTGTGCCAGTTTCACTTAGAATTTGGATAATGAAAACTCTAGATAATCTATATGGATGATGAATTGTGACCACTAGGTTATGGGTATGTTCCCTACTAGTTGATCATGTACAAGAACATATTTTACGATGGTTACTTTACATTGAGGTACGGGGTGCATGGGGCCCAAGACTATCTAGTGCCTAGGGGTTTTCCCAATTTTGTTTCTCATTGTATTTGTGGTATTTCCAATTTTTTGGGGTTTTTTGGATGTAAATTACAGTATATGACATATCTATTAATATGTGTTAATGTTATTAAAATTTCATCTTGAAAACTCTTTTAAATTGAAAGTTGCATTTCATGAAATTTATCTCTGCTTTTCTTTGGGTATTAAAACTGCTTTCTATTTCACAATGTATTGCATGATATTTGGAATCATTTGGTGGTATGCTATTAGTCTTAGGATCAAACCCTACTTACACCCCTTGGTAGTATGTAGACTTGATTATGTTTGACTCAGGTAAAGGAAAGGCTTTGGGTGGTGGCGGTTCGGGGCATTAGTTCCCATCCTTAGTGCAGAGTTGTGGAGACGACTTATGGGTGATGACCCCTTGTCATGTGGAGTCCTTGAATATGTCTTTATGATATCAATATTTGTATGTGTACAACTTTTATTTTCTTCTAACCAATGTATTCAGTTCTGGTTTTTTTAAGTGTTGTTTGCCTCGAAAATTTCAGATTTATATTATTGATTGTTTTTAATGTTTTATGCTATCATACTCGGGTATATCATTCCCAAACCAAAATTAATGATACCCGGGAACATATTCTAACCCGTGAGAATTGGGAACACCATTTGGGCCCTACCAAGGGACGGGTTTGGTGCTGGTATTGGTGGAGAGGAGATTCGGTTCGTGACAAAATGGTATTAGTGCAGGTTAATGTTTTTGAATTATGTTACTATTTTGGGATGATTCAGGATAAATACGATCTACGAATGTCTGGGCTTAGGGTTTCGGCCATGAGTCGGGTGCCTGGCCCACACCTCTCATGGAAGACCTTGAGTCACAATGAGACATTGTAATGGTCTGATTGACTTCATTTCCATGTGAGACGTGTGGGCTACAGACCACAAGTGGACACCAGGAGGGGGTGGAGTAGTTTTTTCTTTTATTACTGGAATTTGTTTAGTTTATTTATATTCTATGTAGTTGATTAAAATTTTTCAGAATTATGATATTGACTATTTATTTGAGTCTGTTTCATTTTTTTAGCAATATGCCTCCTTGGAAAGCTCCCACACACCCACAGGAGGAAGCCCAAGAGAGTCCTCCCACACCAATCTATCAGAGGCTAGTCAAGGCTGTGGTCCAAGCTGTCCAAGATTTGGGAAAGGGACCATATCCTACTCCTACTCGTATTACGAAATAAGAGATGGGTCCTAGAAAATAAAAAGAAAAAGAGTTTCTAAGAAACAAGCCTCCTACCTTCCAAGGTATCTCAGAACCCCAGGAAGCAGAGGAATGGATCAAGAATATCAATCATATGTTTGAGTTCTTGGATACACCTAAGGATCTAAGGGTGAAGTGTGCCTCCTTTTTGTCGGAGGGTCCCAGCCGTTAGTGGTGGGAATCAATGCTTTAGACTGGGAAGAATAAGCAGATGTGCTGGGGAGAATTCAAGGTTGTCTTCAATGAAAAGTACTATCCTAAGGTGTTGGATTATTCTAGGTCTAGAGAGTTCATGGAACTTGTTCAAGGGAATTTATCTATGATGGAGTATTCCAACTGTTTCACTGAGTTGGTTTGGTATGCTCTTGAAATCTTTTCCAATGAGCAGGTGAAGGCCCTTCGGTTTGCTCCAGCCATTACCCATTCCTGCCTCGAAGTGGGATGAGGTCACCATGAACTTCATTTTTGCCTTACCTCGTACACATTGGGGAAATAATTCCATTTGTGTGGTGACTAATTGTTTCACCAAATCAGCCCACTTCATTCCGATCAGAGATACAACTTAAGTGGATGATTTGGGCTATTTGTATCTTCAGGAGGTGGTGAGACTCCATGGTGTTCCATTAGTAGTTGTCTCAAATAGAGACCCCCGTTTCACTTCTCAGTTCTTTTAAGGCCTTCATAAGGCCTTGGGGTGTCAGATTAAGTTGAGAACGACATACTATCCTTAGACAGATGGTGAGACAGAGCTGGAAAATCATATTTTTGAGGACTTTCTCCATGCATGTGTCCTGGGATTTGGAGTTTTCTGAGATTTCCATTTGGGGATTATTGAGTTTTCTTATAATAATAGTTACCAATACTTTATTAGAATGGTTCCTTTTGAGGTGCTCTACAGTCAGCCATTTCGGCCCCCCTGTGCTAGGCTGAGGTAGGCGAGACTTCACTTCATGGTCCGAGTCTGGTGCATGAGATTTCTGAGAAGGTCAAATTGATCAGGAAGCTCTTGTTGAAATATCAGAGTCATCATAAATCTTATACTGACCAGATGTGTTGAGACCTAGAGTTTTCTTTTGGTGATAAGGTATTCATGAAAGTGGTCCGTTGTCTGGGCTATCGTCGATTGGTGAAGCAAGGGAAGCTAACACCATGATATGTTGGCCCTTTTGAGATCACTGACCATATTGGAAAGGTGGAATAATGTTTGACCTTACCTTCTATGTTGATGTCTATCCATGACGTCTTCCATGTCTCCCATTTGAAGAAATTCAACTTGGATCCCTCCCATGTGCTGAGTTGGGAAGAACTGGAGATAGTACCAAACCTGTCAGTTTTTGAACGGCCAGTGCAAATAGTGGACTCCCAAGAGAAGGTGCTTTAAGGGATGTCTATTCCTCTGGTTTGGGTTCATTGTAATCATGGTAATGATAAACCTGAGACATGGGAGTGGATGTCATGGGTTGAAGAAGAGTTTATGTTCCTATTTTTTGATCAAGATTCATGTAGAAATTTTGGAATGGAAATTTTTCATGGTTGAGAGAATTATCACATACATGACATATTTTAAATTTATTTTTCATTTATTTTCCATTCATTATTTTTTTCAGGGGGTTCCCAAGCTTTTATGGAGGAATGGATGAGTTTTAATGAATTGGGCCAAACCGTGAGCCTAATTACATATTTAAAAATAAATTTTGTTTATTTTATAATGTTTTCATTTTTTTATTATTTTTCACCCATTACTAATCATAAATTGCCTCCCCTAACCTATTAACACCACCATTGAAATATAGAAACTTTAGTAATCCCTAATAATGGTTTATCTGGTGTTTTTATTTAAGGAATTGGGCTATCCTGAAGGCCCATTTCCAGTTTTAGAAACATCATTTGTTTAATTAATAGTTTATTAAAATGTAATGCTTTTTAGTGATTACTAGTCTCACATAAGCCTATTGATCCCAGATATGTGCCTAGCTACTTTCCCCCCTCTTTGGAGTTCTTGTTAATCTCAAATTAGTACAGATCATTATAGGGTTTTTTAAATTGTTCAGAATTGAAGAGGTAACTTCATTCCTTTTTAACTCTCCCAATTATTTGTCTTCTTCATCCATTCTAGTTCCTATATAACCTCCTCATCCTTCTCCAAACCTCCCATGATGTTTTGAATGTTTTAAAATTCATATACTAGTGTATTTGGGGATATTCGTCTAGATCTCTCAAGTAAGTGAGTCTTTTTTCACTCCTCTTTCAATTTTCTTAGGGTTTCATTCATTGTTCTTAGGGTTTCTTCCATTATCCTTGAAGTTCCTAATGACCAGATGCTATGGTTTTTAACCTAGGGTATAACCTTAGGTTTTCTCTATCAATTCTTATTGTTTTAGGTCTGATCTAGGTCTCTCTTGATGCGATGGTGGTGAGATTTGATTTTCGCACAGAGATTCAAGGGTTTTCATTAAATTGCTTTGTGATTCCATGTTTGTGCAATTTATAGGAATTATATTTTTCATGTGTTCAATATTTTCATGTTTATTACATTTTATTATGTCTTCCAAAATTAGTTTTAGAGGCGTTTTTATTGAAAAAGAGTTTGAAGTGGCCTTTTTAGTTGAAATTGGGGTTTATTCATAGAAATCATTTAAAGGATCAATTGAGGATGCCCTATAAATACTTAGTTGATTTTATTGTACTTAAATAAGTCATGAAATAATGTTTTGAATGTTTATCCATTTTTTTGTTGCTGTGAAAATGGATTTTAGTGGTGTTTGTCGAACATGTGATTTTTAAGTGCTAGATTTGTGTGAAAATAGAGGTTTTACAAAGTTATCATTTCTTGGTTCAGTTGGGGCTGCCCAAAAAATTGATTTTTTTGTTTCATTGAAATATTTTGGGAAGAATTTTCTATTTTTTAAATTTACAAGTGTGCACATAGTTTGAAAAGTTTGGTTTTTAATGAGTTTTGGGTGAAAAAAAATGCAGGGTTTTGAGAAAAAGTTTTATTAAAAATCAAAGTGTTTTGTTGTGTGTTTTAAGTGGTATGAAATGTTTGTAGCTACTATACTGAATTTATGTGACCATTAGTGGATTTTGATATGAAAATGGATTTATTTAGCATTCTGAAATTGTTTGAGCACCAATGGGGATGCCCGAGTACCTAGGTGGGGTGGATGTGTACTGGTACAGCTAGTGGACCAGAAGGGTTTTGTCCCTGTTTCACATAGAATTTGGATAACGATAACACCTAAACTATATTGACGATGAATGTGGGACACCTGGTTATGGGTATGTTCTGTAATACTAACCCATGCATGAAAACAGATTTTTCTATAGTTACTTTACACCGAGATGTGAGGTGCATGGGCCCTAAGACTATCTAGTGCCTAGGGGTGTTCCCAATTTTGTTTCTCATTATATTTGTGATATTTTTCCTTGTATTAGAGTGTTTCTGGATGTAAATTATAGTATCATACATTTATTTTTAAATGTTTTAATTTTTTGAAAATTTTAGCTTGAAAACAGTTTTCAATTGAAAGTTGCATTTCCTAGAATTTATCACTGCTTTTCTTTACGTATTAAAACTTCCTGATATTTCAAATTGTATTGAATTCCCATTGGAATCACTGGGTGGTATCCTATTGGGCTTATTCTCAAAACCTACTTACACCCCTTTGGTGTAAGTAGACTTGATTATGTTTGACTCAGGTAAAGGAAAGGCTTTGGGTTTTGGCGGTTCAGGGTGTTAGTTCCCATCCATGGTGCGGAGTTGTGGAGATGGCTTGTGGGTGATGATCTATTTTAATGTGGAGTCTGTAGGGTTGTCTTGTTGATATCTTTATTTGTATATGGACCAACTTTATTATCTTAATACAATGTATTCTATTCTGGATTTTCTTAAGACATGTTTGGCTCAGAAATTTCAGATTTATATTATAGATTGTTTTTAATATTTTATGCTTTAATAATTGGGTAAATCGTTCCCAAAACAAAATAAATGATATCAAGGCACTTGTGACTACCCATGGGGATAGGTACTTCCATTCATGCCTTGCCACGGGCAGGGTTTGGTGCTGGTATTGGTGCCGACTAGATTTGGTTTGTGACAAAATGGTATCAGAGAAGGTTAATGTTTTCAGATGATGTTACTATTTTGGGATGATTCAGGATAGACATGATCTAAGAATATTGGGGTCAATGTTTTGGTTTCCAGTTGGGTTCCTAGCCCACACCTCTCATGGCAGACCTTGAGTCACCATGGGACATTGGAATTTTCTGATTAACGTCACTTCCATGTGAGACATGTGGGTTGTAGACCACACGTGGACACTGGGATGGGGTGGAGTAGTTCTTTCTTTTATTAATAAAATGTGTTTAGTTTATTCATATTTGTTGTATTTGATTAAAATTTGCAGAATTGTGGTATTGACTATTTTTTGTGACTGTTTCATTTTTGTAGCAACATACCTCCCCGTAAAGCTCCCACATGCCCACTAGAGGAAGCCAAAGAGAGTTCTCCCACACTGATCGATCAGAGGCTAGTCAAGGCTATGGTTCGGGATGTCCATGATTTGGGATAGGGACTATATCATGCTCTTATTATTTTTAGGGCAGAAGAGACGGGTCCTAGAAATGATGAAGCAAATGAGTTTATGAAAAACAAGCCTCCTACCTTTCAAGGTAGCACATAACCCCAAGAAGAAGAGGAATGACTCGAGAAGATCGAGCGTATGATTGTGTTACAAGAAACACCTGAGGAGATAAGAGTGAAGTGTGCAAAATTTCTGTTGGAGGGTCCTTGATGTAAGTGGTGGGAGTCTGTGCTTCAGACTGGGAAGAATGAGTAGATGTGCTGGGGAGATTTCATGGCCATATTCAATGAACAGTACTGCCCTGAGGTGTTGGATTATGCTAGGTCCATAGAGTTCATGGACCTTGTTCAGGGTAATATATCTGTGATGGAGTATGCCAACTGTTTCACTGAGTTGGTTCGTTATGCTCCAGAAATGGTCTCCAATGAGTAGGTGAAGGCCCTCTGGTTTGATCCAGCCATTACCCATTCCTACCTAGAAGTGGGAAGAGGTCTCTATGGAATTAATTTTTGGCTTACCTCGTACTCCTTGGGGGTAAGAATGCCATTTGGGTGGTGATTGATCATTTAACAAAATCATACCACTTAAATTTGACCAGAGATACAAATAAAGTGGATGAGTTGGTCCGTTTGTATCTTTAGGAGGTGGTGAGACTCCTTGGAGTGCCATCAGTAGCTGTCTCAGATAGAAACCCCTATTTCACTTCTTGGTTCTGGGAAGGCCTTTAGAAGGCCTTGGGGTTTTAGATTTAAATGATCATGGCATACCATCCTCAAATGGATGGCCAGGAAGAGCGGGCGAATCAGATTTTAGAGGACATTCTCTATGCATGTGTCCTAGACTTTTGAGGTTTTTGGGATCACTACTGAAAATTAAGCCTTTACCAATGGTTTCAAACCGTTGGTAAAGGCTGCCAAACCATTGGTATATAGTATACCAACGGTTTGGAAAACCGTTGGGAAGTAAGGTGTGGTAGTATCCCATTACCAACGTTTTTTGTATAACCGTTGGGAAAGGCAGTGTAATTGGAGAATTTCCAATGGTTTTAAAAACCATTGGCAATACCAATAGTGTAAATGTTTTTACCAATGGTTTCCAGAAATTATGGTTATATATTGTATACGAAACACTATTCCAACGGTTTTAAACTGTTGGTATAGTTTTCAAATTTCTATTTCTAGAACTATTATACCAACAGTTTTAAACCGTTGGTAATGTGTTTTTCTAGAACTATTATACCGACGGTTTAAAACCGATGGTAATGTGTTTTTCCAGAACTATTTCAGAGCATCCCTCCAGTGGCCCCTGCACACCTGTAAAAAATATATCACAAAAACCACATATAGACTTAAAACAGCATAAAAAACACCTAAAATAGCATAAAAAACACATAAAACCATCAAACTCTTACAACCATGTAATGTACTACAATTCCCTATTTCAATCCTGATATGACAACAATAATCTAGTAGATTTAATAATAGTTTCAATAACACAAACAATATTTACACCAAATTCGTTCTTCAAATGACAACCACTCTTCTAGTAGTAATTCACCTCACCCCTGCACAACCCCCTCAACCAGCACAACCCCCCCACATCCCTATCAAATTATAATAGGCAGAATAGTCTGAGAAATACTTATTAGAGGTGAATAAGTGTTTGAAATTGGCTCAAATACCATTTTTTTTTTCTGATCCTAGATTTGGGTATGTAATGATTGGGGATGCATTTTGCATTGAAGTTGTATTTTTTATAATATATGGTGAAAAGGTATTTTCTTATGAGTCTCTTCACTTATGACCCCGTGAGTGAAACTACCCAACTCATGAAAACGAGTTTGCGACTATCATTGATGAGTGTAAATTTCAGTTGCTGTATTCACTTAAAATGATGTCCTTTTGAAACAAAATAGAGACACTTCGAGTGGTGCTAGCCACACCACACCTCGGATTGAGGTGGGGTTGACTCATACCCATCAGAAATGTCACATCGATCGTTTTCCAAATGTATCAACACAATCCTAATTATTTTGGTTGGTTTTCCATATTCCTATTGTTTTTACTTAAAAGCATATCCATTTTAAACAAAAAAACACACTCTCAGTGGTACTGGCCACACTGTACCTCGGATTGAGGCAGGGTTGACTCGTACACATCAAAAATGACCCATGGATCATTGTCCAAAAGTATCACTAGAATCCGAATGCATTTGGTCAGTTTTCCATATTTCAGTTGTTGTTTTCATTTAAAATGTTGTCCATTTCAAATAAACGTGAGACACTTTGAGTGGTGCTGGACACACCACACCTCGTATTGAGACGGGGTTGACTTGTAAATGTCAAAAATGACCCATGGATTGTTTTCCTAAAGTTTCAACAGAATATGAATGCATTTGGTCGGTTTTCCATATGTCAGTTGTTGTTTTCACATAAAGTCATGTCCATTTTTTTAAAAAGAGACATTTTTAGTGGTGGCGGCCACACCACACCTTAGATTGAGGTGGGGATGACTCGAACACGTCGAAAATGTCCCATGGATCGTTTTCCTAAAATATCAACATAATATTAATGAGTTTGGTCTGTTTTAAGTATGCTAATTGTTGTTTTCACTTAAAATATTGTCCATTTAAAAAAAGAGAAACACTTTGAGTGTTGTCGGCCACACTAGCCCTCGAATTGAGGTGGTGTTTAATCGTACATGTCACATAGGGCCCATGGATTATTGTCCTAATGTTTCAACAGAATCCGAATGCATTTGGTATGTTTTCCGTATGTCAGTTGTTGTAATCACTTTAAATGATGTCCTTTTGAAACAAAAGAGAGACACTTTGAGTGGTCCCAGCCACACAACGCCTCAGATTGAGGCGGGGTTGACTCGTACACATCACACATGACCCATGAATCTTTTTCCTAAAGTATCAATACAATCCGAATGAGTTCAGCCGGTTTCGACCACCCCATGCACGTTTTTCAAGTGCGCCAAACACCTAAAAAATACATATTCAGCCATGCCATGAAAACCGCACGTCCAAATGACATGTCATCTTCTCGTACACCTCAATAATATTAATTAGCATGTTTTTGTGTAATTTAAAGTCATTCTGATGTCATTATGAATGAATTTGACAGTTAAATGCATGTTTTGGCCATTTACGACACGCGGAGTGTGTTTTCGGCCAGAACGGTCACACAACACCTCCGATTGATGTGCCGTTTGACCGACCATTTCAAATTTCACCCACCGTTTATTTTAGTTCGATTTCATGGCATTCAGAGGTCATTCAGACGGTTTCGACCACCCCATACATGCTTTTTCAGCGTTCCAAAAACCTAAAAAACATATATTCAACCGTACCGCGCAAAACGCACATCCAAATGATGAGATGTCTCCTCGTACACCTCACGAAATAATAATTAGAGTTTTTTTTGTGTGGTTTCAAGTCATTCTGATGTCGTTCGGCATGCATTTTAGAGTTAAACACATGTTTTGGCCATTTACGACAAGCGGATTGCATTTTTGGAAAGTGAGGTCACACAACCCCTCCGATTGACATGCCCTTTGGCCGGACATTTCACAATTTACCCACCCTTTTTTGTCATCTGATTTCTTGGAATTCCGAGGTTGTTCGACCAGTTTCGACCAACCCACGTGCGCTTTTAAAGCGCGACAAACACCTAAAAAGCACATATTCAGCCGTGCTGGGAAAACCGCGCATCTGAATGACGTTCCTTCTCCTCGTACACCTCACAAATAATAATTAGGGTGTTTTCGTGTGATTACAAGTCATTCCGATGTCGTTCGGAATGAATTTGACTGTTAAACACATGTTTTGGCCATTTACGACATGTGGAGTGCGTTTTCGGCCAGCACGGTCACACGACACCTCCGATTGACATGCCATCTAGCTGACCATTTCACAATTCACCCACCCTTTGTTTTCGTCCGATTTCATGGCATTCCGAGGTCGTTCGGCCGGTTTCGACCACCCCACTTGCGCTTTTCAAGCGCAGCAAACACCTAAAAAACACATATTCTACCGTGCCACACAAACCGCGCGTCCGAATGACGTTCTGTCTCCTAGTACACCTCAAGAATAATAATTAGGGTGTTTTCGTATGATTTCATGTCATTCTGATGTCATTATGCATGCTTTTGACCGTTAAATGCATGTTTTGGCCATTTACGACATGCGGAGTGCATTTTCGGCCAGCGCGGTCACACGACACCTCTGATTGACATGACGTCTGGCCGACCATTTCAAAATTCACCCACCCTTTGTTTTTGTCTGATTTCATGGCATTCCGAGGTCATTCGGCCATTTTTGACCACCCCACACGCGCTTTTCAAGCTCACCAAACACCTAAAAACACATATTTAGTCGTGCCGTGAAAACTGCATTTCCGAATGAAGTACCATCTCCTCATACACCTCATGAATAATAATTAGGATGTTTCTGTGTGATTTCAAGTCATTATGATGTCTTTCAGAATGCATTTGACCATTAAACGCATGTTTTGGCCATTTACGACAGGCAGAGTGCGTTTTCGGCCAGCGCAGTCACACGACACCTCCGATTGACGTTCCGTCTGGCCGACCATTTCACAATTCACCCAACCTTTGTTGTTGTCCGATTTAATGGTATTCTGAGGTCGTTCTGATAGTTTCGACCACCCCACGTGCACTTTTCAAGCGCACCCAACACCTAAAAAACACATATTCAGTCTTGCCGCACAAACCGTGCATCTGAATGACGTTCTGTCTCATCATACAGCTCAGGAATAATAATTAGGGTGTTTTTGTGTGATTTCAAGTCATTCCGATGTCATTCGGCATGCCTTTGATCGTTAAACGCATGTTTTGGCCATTTACGACATGCAGAGTGCGTTTTCAGCCAGCGTGGTCACATGACACCTCCGATTGACGAGCCGTCTGGCCGAACACTTCAAAATTCACCCACCCTTTGTTTATGTCTAATGTCAGGGCATTCCGAGGTCATTCAGCCGGTTTCGACCACCCCACGCGTGCTTTTCAAGCACTCCAAACACCTAAAAAACACATATTCAACCGTGCCGCACAAACCACGCGTCCGAATGACATCGCATCTCCTTGTACACATCATGAATATTAATTTGGGTGTTTTCGTGTGATTTCAAGTCATTCTGATGTATTTCAGCATGAATTTGACTGTTAAACGCATGTTTTGGACATTTACGACACATGTATTGCGTTTTCGGCCAGCGCAGTCACACGACACCTCTGATTGACATCTCGTATGACCTACTATTTCACAATTCACACACCCTTTTTTTCGTCCGATTTCATGGCATTCTGAGGTCGTTCGGCCGGTTTCAACCACCCCAAGTGCGCTGTTCAAGCGCGCCAAACACCTAAAAAACACATATTCAGCTGTTCCGCGCAAACTGCGCATCCGAATGATGTTCCGTCTCCTCTTACACCTCACGAATAAAAGCTTGGGTGTTTTTTTGTGATTTCAAGTCATTCTGATGTCTTTCGGCACGCATTTGACCGTCAAACTCTTGTTTTGGCCATTTACGACATGCGGAGTGCATTTTCAGACAGTACGGTCACATGACATCTCTGATTGACTTGTCTTCTAGCTGACCATTTCACAATTGACCCACCGTTTGTTGTCGTCTGATTTTATGGCATTCCAAGGTCATTCGGCCAGTTTCGACCACCCCACGCGTGCTTTTCAAGCGCACCAAACACCTTAGAAACACATATTCAGCCATGCCGTGCAAACCGCACATCCGAATGATGTGCCGTATCCTTGTACAGATCCCGAATAATAATTAAGGTGTTTAGTGAGATTTCTAGTCATTTAGATGTCGTTCGGAATGCATTTGACCGTTAAACGCATGTTTTGGCAATTTACGACACGCGTAGTGCGTTTTCAGCTAGCGCGGTCACACGACACCTCCGATTGATGTTTCGTCAAGCCGAAAATTTAAAAATTCACCAAAACTTTGTTGTCTTCTGATTTCTTGGCATTCCGAGGTCGTTCGGCCTATTTTGACCACCCCACACACGCTTTTCAAGCGCGTCAAACACCTAAAAAACACATATTTAGCCATGCCGCATAAACCGCACGGCCGGATGACATAATGTCTCCTTCTACACCTCACGAATAATAATTAGGGTGTTTTTGTGTGATTTAAAATCATTCTGATGTCGTTCGGCATGCTTTTGACCGTTAAACACGTGTTTTGGTCATTTTGGACAGGAATATTGTGTTTTTGGCTAGTGCGGTCACAAAAAACCTCCGATTGACATGCTGTCTAGCCGAACAATTCACAATTCATCCAATTTTTGTTGTCATTCGATTTCATGGCATTCCAAAGTCGTTCGGCCGGTTTCGACCACCCCACACACGCTTTTCAAGCACGCCAAACACATAAAAAACACATATTCAGTCGTGACGTGCAAAACGCGTGTCCTAATGAAGTTCTGTCTCCTTGTACACTTCAAGAATAATAATTAGGGTGTTTTCGTGTGATTTAAAGTCATTCTGATGTCATTCGGAATGTATTTGACCGTTAAATGCATGTTTTGGCCATTTACAACACGCAAAGTGCGTTTTCAGCCAGCGCGGTCACACGACACCTCTGATTGATGTGCCGTCTAGCCGACCATTTTACAATTCACCCACCCTTTGTTGTCGTCCAATTTCATGGAATTTTGAGGTCATTTAGCCGGTTTCGACCACCCCATGCACGCTTTTCAAGCACGCTAAACAACTTAAAAATACATATTCAGCCATTCCACGCAAACCGCACATCCGAATGATCTGACGTCTCCTCGTACACCTCCCGTATAATAATTAGGGCGTTTTTTGTGTGATTTAAAGTCATTATGATGCCGTTCGGTAAACATTTGACCGTTAAAAGCATGTTTTGTCCATTTACGAAAAGCAGAGTACATTTTTAGCCAGCGCGGTCACACGACACCTTCGATTAACGTTACCTCTAGCCAACCATTTCATAATTCACCCACCTTTTGTTTTCTTTCGATTTCATGGCATTCCGATTTCGTTCGGCCGGTTTCGACCACCCCACCCGTGCTTTTCAAGCACGCCAAACCCCTTAAAAACACATATTCAGTCGTGCCATGCAAAACCCGTGTCCGAATGATGTGCCATCTCCCTTTACACCTCATGAATAATAATTAGGGTGTTTTCAGGTGATACCATGTCATTAAAATATTTTTCTGCATGCATTTGACCGTAAAACCGATGTTTTGGAAATTTACGACATGCAGAGTGCGTTTTCGGCTCGTGCGTTCACACGACACCTCCGAGTAACGGGACGTCTGGACAAGCATTTCAAAATTCACCCATGGATAGTTTTTTTGAAGTATCAACACAATCCGAAAGAATTTGGTCAGTTTTCCGTATGCCAGTTATTGTTTTCACTTAAAATGTTGTCCATTTCAAATAAAATTGAGACATTTTGAGTGGTGCTGGAAACATCGTGCCTCAGATTGATGCGGGGTTGACTCATACACGTCACAATTGACCAATGGATCGTTTTCCTAAAGTATCAACACAATCTGAATGTTTTTGGACGTTTTTCCATATTCCAGTTGTTTTTACTTAAAACAGTATCCATTTTAAACAAAAGAAAGACACTATGAGTGGTACCGGCCACATCGTGCCTCAGATTGAGGCGGGTGGGGGGGCTATCTGGGGGGGGGGGGGGCTGTCCATGAAGGATGGTGGGTAATGTATCTAAAACTCTATCTAGGTATCATACATAAAATTCTAATAGGACTGCGAACCGCTGTGGGGTGTCATCCTGGAGCAGGGCCAAACCACGACATTAGAGCAGTGTGACCACGGCGTGACCGCGGCGTGACCGTGGAGGGACCACGGAGGGACCGCGGTGCGACCGCGACGGGACGGCGACGCGACTGTAGCGCGACCGTGGCACGACATCGGCGTGACCGCGGTGCAACCGCGGCGTGACCACGGCATGTTGGCACGGTCCAGCGACATCCATGGGGCAACATCTTCCAGCCATGATTCTGAATAAATCCTATGTAGTTGTCCTTAACATTATAGAAACTGATCTTATGTTATAAAAAATAGACTCTTGATTCAGGATTGTGGTATGATAAAGATATATATTTTATATTCGTTGTTTTTAAAAGTGGTACTATGTAGTTGAAACTACTAATTGAGAGTCAAATTATAACACACTAAACTATCACTGTGAGTTTTCTCAAACAGTGTACCTCCATTAGAGGGGTTTTATTATAAAAACATGACGTTATTTATCAAATGAAACAATTATATTAAAGAAAACTAATTCAAGGTATGCAATTTAATATAATTAAGCAGAATTAAGAAAGAAGATAAATTAAATTTAAACCATTCTTAAATTAAAGAGGCTTCCATATTTGGTCGAAAATAAAGAGTTATACTGAATTTAAAAATTTCCATACCAGAGTGAAAAACCAGGTTCAAAAATAAAGAGTTATACAGAATTCCAAAATGTAATGGATCAATTTGCCCCTGATCACCATCACCATCACCACTGTCATCATCGGCCTCATCCTCGCCTCTATCTCTATCCTCGTCGTCATCCTCATCATCATTCCCATCCACATCGTCGGCCCCATACTTGCCCTCGACCCAATCCTCTCCCTCGGCCCCATATTCGTCCTCTCCCTCATCCTCATCCTCGCCCTCATCCTCTTCAACATCCTCATAATCACCAAGAACGTCATCATCTTGACAGCCACTAAAAATACTTCCTGGTGAATTGGATAATGCACCCATAGAAGACATAAATTTCTGACAAGCCGCACTGTCCTCTGGTTGAAGTGATGAAGATAAAGCTTTCACCAGTTTCATAAATTCCTTGTCCCTCTTTTGAACATGTACTTACAAATCTATGACCATTTTATCAGACTATCTTGCATTCTCCATGACCTGTTCCAACTCGGTGGTACTAAAATGGATACATGGAGAAGACCAATACCTCGTCAAGACTATATTCTTACCAGGTCGTCATCGTACTCGACCATAGTGCTCCTCTCCCAAAACCTGATATAAATGATCGTGTGGCCCTAAATTGTTAGGCTCCAGGGCATCATGGGACTCTAAAGAATCCTGTTAAAAATATTAATATATTATTAAATTTCAAAATAGATATTAAACTTTGAAACAAACAAATTAAAACTTACAATCTTTTCATGTGTCGGTTAATTAACCATAGTTCCATCTTTTTTCCTTCTACTTGAGCGAAACAATTTTTCTTGAGGGATACGTCCTTCAATATTCAATTTGTGCTTCTATAATGACATTGAAACAATATAAAGTGCAAGTATAATAATATATTCAATATTCAATAAATCACATAATTTAAGTTGGAAACAATAAAAAGGGAATGTCCTTAGGAAAAATTATAAACAATAATATCGTACCAGCTGCCTCTAACGTAGTCATGCACCCCAAAGTGTGGAGGTATTGTTTTGAATCAATGTTTTTTTGTTTTCTTCAGAAGATTATTAAATAATTTTTAATAATAAATTAGAAAATATTAATGAAAAATATGAAAACTGTAATTTAAATACCTCAAATGGGATTAATACCTTAAATTTGGCAGTCGCCCAATGGGTAATCATTTGACGATATTTATCTATCGGTTACTCATCCATGATAGGTAATGTATCCAACTCCGTTACCACTCTATCACACCATCCAACATACATCCCATGCTTATATGCTCTCCAAAGCTCTCCTAGATTCTTTAAATGTGCCGGTAGTGCTCCTTTGCTATCAGGGATGTTATACCGAAGCTGACACCCAATAGATTAATTCATATAAATACAAAAAATTATAAATAAAATACAATAGATTTTTTACCCATATTGTTGCCCACACATTATCCTTGACTTCGTGTGGAAGATATCTCAAAGAGAGAGGGCTGACCGGAATGATGTCAGAGTATTTGGCTAGTGTCGCCAAAAAATCCCAACATTCCTACCAAAATTTATCAATCAACTGTCCATCATCATTTTATTCAACCATAAACTATGTTTTCCGGTTGCACACTGCACGCAAGCGAGTACGCCCCCTCCCCCGCCTCCTATCAGTAGATGAATTTGTTATTAAAGAAAAAAAATATCAGTACAAGTTATAAAAAAGATAAATTTTGGTATAAAAATTTGTTAGAGTTATATAAATATACCAGTGGTAGTCAGATAAATGGGCCTCACTAGATGTACAGAAGCCGAAGGAATATCCTGTACAGGTGGAGTGTCCCTCAGTGTAAGATCCTCAGCCACATACTGTGTCTGAGCAGGAGTCAAAGAACGTGGAATATAATATCCCAGAGATAATGAACCAGAAGAAAAAGATGATGGCACAGACTTCTGGCGAACTGATAGTGTAAACATCGGAGGCCTAAATATCACTTGTGTCCCTAAAGACACACCATGATGAAAATGGGGCGTAGAAGATACATATATGGTAGGGGAATGATCCAATTGGGTATGACCAGTGGATCGTCTAAATCTCTCACCACGAGCTCTCATACCACTGACCTTAGTACTGGGACCACCATATGGTCATCTA
Organism: Viscum album; assembly: GCA_963277665.1. Lineage (NCBI taxonomy): Eukaryota > Viridiplantae > Streptophyta > Magnoliopsida > Santalales > Viscaceae > Viscum > Viscum album. Next base: position 602,834,683 of record OY728123.1, read on the forward strand.
ACTATGACACCACGCCCACTCCTACCTCCAGCCTCTATACTGGGAGAAATATTAGGCTCCTAATCGGATATCTCTCGTCTAGGGGGTGTATCCTGAAAATAAGTTTAACACAAAAGTAAACACATGATATTATAAGTTATTGAAAAATATACATTTGAAATAAAATACTTACAACATCTATGAGTGGAGGAATGCCCATCTGTGTCAGGCGACGATTATTTTCTGTTATCTTTTTCCACCACCTCTCTTCAATGGGTGTCATTTCCTATAATGAAAACAAATATGGATGTAAATAGAAATAGATAACTAATGTGTAACCCAAAAAGAATATATATAAAAACTATTATGAAAAAAAAACATAAAGAAACAGATGATTTATAATGGTTTGAAGGTAAGTACTAGGATACACACTCTGAATGATGTAGGTGAAACATGTAGGTGATAACATGACTCTATGATTCTATATATTTCCCACCACAACTCTGGGTTCACAATCAACTCTGAAAATTGAGCTATTGGAGTCATCATAACTAATAAATGGATTGCTTCAAATTGTAGTAGGGATAGTGTCAAATTCATCATCACCATCATCAAAAATATGTCTGGGATTTTCTTCAAAAATTACACCAAATTTAGGATGACGATGATCATTGAAATAAAAATCTTTTTTCACCATTGATGACAATACATATGGTTCATCGATGGCAGGAGTTCTAGGTGTCCATGGGGTGGGGGCTATCTAGGGGTCAGGGTGTCTAGGTGGGCGGGCTGTCCATGGGGGTGGTCAGGTTGTCATGGGGGGTGGGGGTAGTCTAGGGGGTGGTCGGGCTGTCTAAGGAGGTGAGTGGGGTGTCCAGGGGGTGAGTGGGGATGTTCGGGGGGGGGGGGGGGGGTATGGGTTGTCTAGGGGGTGGGCGGGCTACCTATGGGGGTGGCGGGGCTGTTCAGGGGGTATGGGGTGTCCAGGGGGTTGGCGGGCTGTCCAGGGGGGTGGGCGGGCTGTCCACAGGGGGTGGTCGGGCAGTCCATGGGGTGGTGGCGTTGTCTAGTGGAATCGGGGGTGTCAAGGGGGTGGGGGGCTTTCCAGGGGGTGGTGGCGTGTGGGGGGATGGGGGTGTCCGGGGGGTGGTGGGAGGGTGTCTGGGGGTGGGGTGGGCGGGCTGTCAACAAGGGTGGGGTGGGGGGGGGGGGTTGTCTAGGGGGCACGAGCTGTCCAGGGGGGTGGGCGGGCTATCCACAGGGGTGGTGGGGCTGTCCACGGGGGTCGAGGGTGTCCAGGGGGTGGGGGGATTACCATGGGGTGGGGGGTTGTCTAGAATTTAAAAGGTGTCTAGGGGGTGGGTGGGGTGTCTAGGGGATGGCGGGGGTAGTGGGGCTGTCCAGGGGTTACAGAGTGTCCAAGGGGGTGGGTGGGCTATCCTTAGGGGTGGGGGCTAGTCCAAAGGGGGAGGGGGTGTACAGGGGGTGGGCGGGGCTGTCCAGGGGGTACTATAACTAGTTCCAAATAATGCATTGGACAATATAGAAAAATTTACTGATAGTAGCTACGTTTTCTTTTTGAGTTTGCGGCAGTTTAAATCGCTTCTATATGGTTCTACGACGGTTTCCAAAAAACACTGCTAAAATTGGAATCATCATCCAACTCATGTTAGTTCTATAATTTTAGCGGAAGCTTCGAGAAATCATCACAGAATGTTTTTAGTGGCATTTTTGGTTTTAGTGACGGTTTCACCTGCCAAAAAATGGAAAGGATATAGTAGTGGTTTGAACCTCCATTATATCCTCACCATTTTTTGTCATGGAAAACAACTGCTGAAACAAAAAACGGTAAACAAATATTTACCTTAAATAGTGGTGGTTTAAACCACTACTAAACAGCCATTATGCATATATAGTAGGGGTTTAAAACGTTTCTATATATCGCTTAAAAAAAACCCAACTTCAGAATTTTTAACCCGGGAAGATAAAAACAAAATTCAATACATTTGATTAAAAGTATATCCATATTCACCACACCCACCTATGAGATCATATAATCATGAAGGTTATCCTCATGGTTTACTGGAATGTAAAAATTAATTGACTTTTCTAGGAAAACATTACATTGTTTAAGCAAGGAAAAATATTCATGTGGCTATTAGATTTCTAAGACATCCTTGGAAGACATTAATAAATGAAGAAGTGAACTCATTAAAAAAATATAATGAGTTGTACGGAATCTAAAAATGGTATTAAGCTATGGGATATTAGTGGTAATTCTCAAACATGGATTCAAACTTATAAAGGATTCACTAAGTATAAATATGTTTAATGAGATTTTAGAATACAATAAAAATGGGATCTGTCTTTGTACAGTTCCAAATAAATCACATAGAATTTTTTTTACCTATTTTATAAACATATATTTAAAAACCACTCATTTATATCATTAAAATCTAAATAGGTTTCATTATTAAAAAAATTGAATGTTGGAATCATAAAAACATAAACAAATAGTCCCTCAGTGAGTCGACACCACCTACAAAAAAATTAGGCACACTTTATTAATATAATGAACTTTAAGAAGAACATAAGAATAACTCACCCGAAATCCATGACCAAAGGAACCCAATACATAATCACTATAAATCCATAAGAAAATAAAATACATTAAAAACCAACACTACAAACTCTATAGAACAAAAGAAGAGGAAGCCCCATGATCCTAGGAAAATTCCACCATTCTTAGGTGGAATCACCATATTAGTAGTCGTATGTCGTATGTTTAGTTACAAATGAAATATGAACCAAAAGTAAAACCTAGTCACAGCCATCTACAAATCATTTATTAGTCATTGATTCAATATCAAATAGTGTGAATCATAAAATTTTCCAAAATCCCTAAAATAGGAAAATATGAAACGATATTGCTAGATATTGAAATAAATGTAGAAATCGGAGGAAGATGGATTATATTTTTGTATTTGGGAAGAAGTTTAAAGAGTCTAACCGGGATGGGGGATTTGCATCTGATCAGATATGAGAACTCTGGGTGTGTTAGGTTTCACCTCCGCGCCGGGGCTTCTGGAAATTGGGGGAATCGATTTCGGCTGTGATGCGGGGGGGGGGGGGGGCTACTAGAAATCTGGATATTTGAGGAGATCCTTCCCAATGGTTTGTAAAAACCATTGCAAAACCATGACTTTTCCCAATGGTTTGTAAAAACCATTGCGAAAAATGGAATTTACCAATGGATTGTAGCAAACCATTGGTAAAGGTCCATGAAACCAAGATTTACCAACGGTTTGTAAAAATAGTTTGTAAAAAACACTTATACCAACGGTTCTCCAGAACCGTTGGTATGAAAGTGTTGGGAAAAGTCTACTTTCCAGTATCAGATATCCATTTGGGTTTGGTTGAGTTTTCTTATAATAACTATTACCAATCCCCGATTCGAATGACTCGTTTAGAGGCGCTCTACGGTTAGCCTTGTCGGCCCCCCTGTGTTGGGATGAGGTAGGTCAGACCTCACTACTGGGACTATGTCTGGTGTAGGAGATGTATGAGAATGTCCAATTGATCAGGAAGTGCTTTTTGGAAGATCATAGTTGTCATAAATCTTATGCTAACTGGAGGAGTCAAGACCCAAAGTTTTCGGTGGGTGACCGGGTTTTCTAGAAAGTGGCCCCGCGTCTTGGCCATCTTCTATTGGGGAAGCAAGGGAAGATGATGCCATAATATGTTGGCCCTTTTGAGATCACTAAGCATATTGGAAAAGTGGAATACAATTTTTCCTTACCTTCTAAATTGATTTCCATCTAGGATTTCTTCCATGTCTCTAAGTTGAAGAAATACAACCCGGATCTGTTTGATGTGCTGAGTTGGGAAGAACTGGGGATAGATCCAGACTTGTCACTTTTTGAGCAGCTAGTGAAAATAGTGGACTACCAAGATAAGGTGAATCAAGGATAGTATATTCCTATGGCCCAGGATCATTGGTAGCATGGTAATAATACACATAAGACATGGGAGCAGATGTCATGGTTTGATGAAGAGTATCTGTTCTGATTTTTTTATCAAGATTCAGGTTGACATTATAGGATGGAAAGTTTTCATAGTGGGAAGAATTTTCACATAAATTACATATTTTTAAGGTATTTTTCATTTATTTTCCATTCATGCAGTGTTCTGGGGGTTTCCCATGTTTTATGTAGGAAAGGGTGAGTTTTTATGAATTGGACCAAACCGTGAGCCCAATTCCAGATTTTAAAATAAATTTTGTTTCTTTTATAAAATTTTCATTTTTTAATATTAATCACCCATTCAAATTTCAAAATGGCCTCCCCTGACCTATTAACACCACCATTGCAATCTGGAACCTTAAGTAGTCCATAATAATGTTTATTTGGGGTTTTTTAACGAATTGGGATAGCCCGGAGGCCCATATCCACTTTTACAAACAAATTTTGTTTAATAAATATGTTATTCAATTTTAAATATTTTTTGGTGATTCGAAGTCTCACCCAAGCCCATTGAACACAAAAATGATCCCAGGCTCTTTCCCCCCTCATTGGAGCTATTGTTCATTGAAAATTAGTACAGAACATTATACAGTTATTCAAATCTCCCAGAAATGAATAGATAATGTTATTCCTTCTTAACTATCTCAATTCTCAATATTTTTCCTCCATTACAGTTCTTGCATAACCTCATAATCTTTCATCCAACCTCCCTTGATCTTTTGACTATTTTAAATTCATATACTGGTGTATTTGGGGGGATTCGTCTAGATCCCTCAATTAAGCGAGTCTCCTTCACTCTTCATTCAATTTTTTCCTGAATGGCTCGAAGGCCTTCATTTTTTATTGATTTTGATAACCCCCATTTCAAGGGATGAGGGGGAACCCTTACATGGCCCGTAGGCTTAGAGATTACATGGCCTGTAGGCTTAGGAGATTACATGACCCGAAGGTCTTAGAGAATTCAACCAGACTATCTACAAGGAATTGTCCCTCCCCAGCATCTGCATCTTGATAGTAGCTCTACACCTTTGCATGAAAATCTAGCTAGTCTTCCCGTGCAAGCATAGGCTGGTACCAATGACATAGCCATACGCTCTCATTCTAACAATCCATTTGGCTCTACTCTGGTGAGTGCACCTGCTCTGAATCCTCTTCTTGGGATGCTCCTTTTTTTAGTGTGTCTGGGGCCTACATTCACGTGGCCTGAAGGCCTTGGTCAATTTTTTTGGTTTTAGGTATGATCTAGGTCTCTCTTGGTGCAGTAGTGGTGCGATTTGATTTTCACATAGAGATTCAAGGGTTTTTGTTAAATTGGCATGTGATTCCATGTTTATGAAATTTAGGTGAATTATATTGATGTGTTTTCTATATTTTCATGTTTATTTAATTTTATTATGGATTCCAAAATTAGTTTTAGTGGCGTTTTTATTGAAAATGGGTTTGAAGTGCCATTTTTGGGTTAAATTGGGGGTTATTCATATAAATCTTTTATAGGTTCAATTGGGGATTCCCTATAAATAAAAAGTTGATATTATTGAACATTAATAGGGCTTAAGATCATGTTTTCTATGTTTTCCACTTTGTTTGATCCTATGAAAATGGGTTTTAATGGTGTTTGTGGAACATGTGTTTTTTAAGTTCCATGTTTGTGTGAAAATGATGGTTTTACAAAGTTATCATTTCTTGGTTCACTTGGGGCTGTACAAAAAATTGATTTGTTCATTCCATTGAAATATATTGGGGTTCCATTTCAATTTTGGTAATTTACAAGTGTGTACATAGTGTGAAAAGTGTGGGTTTTAAAGAGTTTTGTGTGCAAAATAATGCAAGGTTTTGAGAAGAAGTTTTATTGAAAATCAAATTGTTTCGTTGTATGTTTTTAGATGTATAAATTTTTTTAGCTACTGTACTGATTTTATGAGACCCTTAGTGGTGTTCTATTTGAAAATGGATTTATGTAGCATTATTAAATTGTTTCATCAAGACGGGGGAAGCCCGAATACCTTGGTGGGAAGGATGTGTACTAGTACGGCTAGTGGACCAGATGGGTTTTGTCCCTATTTAACATTTCATTTAGACAAAAAAAACTCCAACTAAACTATAAAGATGATGAATGGGGACCACTAGGTTATGGGTATGTTCCCTACTAGTGGCTCATGCACAAGAATAGATTTCACTATTGTTACTTTACACCGAGGTACGAGGTGCATGGGGCCCGAGACTATCTAGTGCCTTGGGGTGTTACCGATTTTTTTCTCATTGTATTTGTGGTATTTTCTGTTGTCTTGTGGTGCTTTTAGTAGTACATTATAGTATCTAAGATTTCTATTTAGTTTTTTTAATGTTCTGAAAATTTTAACTTGAAAAATGTTTTTAATTGAAAGTAGCATTACTTAGAATTTATCATTGCTTTTATTTACATATTAAAACACTATGGTATTTCATATTGTTTTGTATGCTCATTGGATTAATTTGGTGGTATCCTATTGGGATTAGGATCACACGCTACTTACACCCCTTGGGGGTATGTATACTTGGTTATGTTTGAATGATGTAAAATAAAGGCTTTGGGTGGTGGTAGTTCGGGGTGTTAGTTCTCATCCTTGGTGTGGAGTTGTGCAGACGACTTGTGGGCGATAACCCCATGCCATGTGGAGTCCTTGGGGATGTCTTGCAGCTATCTTTATTTTTATTTTGTCCACTTTTATTGTCCTTAAACCAATGTATTCAGTTTTGGTTTTTTCTTATGAATTGTTTGTCTTGAAAATTTAAGATTTATATTATGGATTGTTTTTATTGTTTTATGCTTTCATACTCAGGTAAATCATTCCCAAACCTAAATTAATGATACCCAAGCACTTATTCCATCACATGGGGATAGTTAATGCCCTTAGGTCCTTTCCACGTGTCGGGTCTGGTGCCGATATTGTTGGAGACCATATTCGGTTTGTGACATTGATACACTCAATTTATTCATTGATTAATTCTCACTTCAAAAAAATGATCATTATATGTGACTTCGTCTTAATTTACCTTCATTGAGAAATATTGTAATATTATACAACTAATTTATTTTATATGGTGTATAAAATTCCCTTTTAATTTTAATATAATGAATAATTCTTACTTTATTTTTTTTTGAGTTTTAGATTTAATCATATCATCAAAAGGGATTTGACTTGAAAATAAACTTGTCGTATTGATATTAGTAACTCAATTTATTTTCATGGGGTTATATTAATTCTTAATTTTAATTTGTAATTACAATATTTTGTGTATAATTAACTTTTATTATATTATTTTTTATATGAAGTTAATTTAGGTGGATTTAGAGATTACAAACATAATAGATTTATTAATTAATTCTTGCTTCATTGTTACGATCATTATAATGGTTTATTTTATAATATAATAATAATCAAGGCTATTTATTAATTGATCATTTTCCAATAAATCCATTCAATTTTATCCTAATATTTATGATATTATAATGTAATAGTACTATTTTACCACTATTTGATACATAAAATGTTGGAGAAAAAGTTTTCAAGAAAACCTGACTTCGTTTATCTTTATTGTTGGAAATCTGTTTACTTACAAATTATCGTTTTCTAAAAACCATTTTAAAAATGTTTTAGAGATTTCCATTTTATTTATTAAATTTTTTTTACCCATTTTTAATTTTACAAAATGTTTTGAATTTAATATCATGTCATTTTCAAAACAAGGCCATTATGATTTTACAAAATAATTAAAGGGAATATTTATCATAATGTACAAGACATTTAAATAATAGCATTACTTAATGACCAATAAATGTTATAAATATTAATTTATAAGTTTCAAAGATATTTTTCAATGAAAAAAATTTTAATTTTTTTTAATTTTTTGTTTTAAATTGTTGATTTCAAAATGAAAATTATATTTTCATCAAGAATGTTTTAAAAGATAATTTTATGTAATTTCTATTAATCAATGAATACAACAATTTATTCTTACTATAATGCGTTTCTGTTAGATTGATACCATAATTACTCATCCTATTTATAGTTTATGATAATTTCAACAATAAAATGTATTAACATTATCATTCTTTATTCATTTTTTAGTAATTTACTCTCTTATGAAATATCTACTTATTTGTGATAACTAGAAATTAAATTTCCCCTTCATATATGTATTATTTATCATGGATATGATTATAAATTAAACTATATATCATTTATATATTAGGGGTTTTAGATTGACTGTTATTCATTCATTTGGTAAAATATTGATAGAACTATTTGGTTTACTCAATATGGATATTGGATGATAAGGCACATTATTCATGAATTAAAAAGATTATTCAATATTTCATGAATTTATTGGACTTAGATATATGGATGGGTCCAGTAATAGATATCCCCTAAATGCATTGATATTATTATGGGACAAATCAAGTGGATACTTTTAGTTAAATGTATTTCTACCCATCATTTTTAAACTGTTGTGATTAAATATCCTGATATTTAAGGTTTTCATGATGCTTGAGATAATGACATCCAATAATTAAGAATTTACCTCCTTAAAAATTAAATTATTATTATCCATGACATTTTAATAATGATATTATCTCTGGATGAATTTATTTCATAGTTTATTGCTTAAATGACATCTATTTTCAATTATTTACCTTACCAGATTGATTATGCCTTATCTAATTATGATAACCATGTTACTAGTTAAATCACACGTGTGTTTAATTATTTATCTTTCTAGATTGGCTATGATTATTTATATATATGATATATTCCACTCTATATAACCGTTTATAGGCATTATAGATCACCCTTATTTTATTTACATTCCCTAGAATCCATGAGGCATATAATTATTCATATGCAATGATATACTAGAGGGAATAATTTTATTCTAAAAAAATTATGTTGAATTTTTTTTTGTTTCAAATGTAATTTTTGAATAATGTTTTTATCTTGTTTACTTAGACTAATAAACTATTCAATACATTTTTATTTTATTCCTTGTATCTTACATCAATGTAATAAAGCAGACACTGACTTCGGGCCATTGGGTCCAGGTTCGATACAACACTCATCCACATAATTTCATCACATACACATCCACTTAATGATAACCAACATCTTAAAAACATGTAAAAAACAAAATAAAATACCAAATGACCTAACCTAGAGTCATTATATCCTAAGTAAACACACACATTACCTTACTACATTATGAAATGTGTGTATAAACACATGAGATAACTGTAATCTATTAAGACTATAATATTTGTACATATTATACCTCAATCCACTATATATATATATATATATTTCAAGACCTTGATCCATTATATATTGTATGATTACTTATCCTATAGAAAAAATCGATTATAACTAAGATAATACGCATACCATACAATATATAAAGGGAAAAGTAGGGTAGGGGGAGAAGTCATCCATCAATATCCTCAATAACCTAGATATTGGGAAGTCACCTTGGACCAAGGATAAAATGTTTTCATTAGTCGATTTATCTAACAAAAGTGGTATAGAAAAATAAAAAAGAAAATCCAATAAATATATAATATTACACAAAGCAATAAAAGGGAAACAATCTCTACAAAGAATCAAACTATAACTTGAATCACAAAAGTAAACCTTAAATCTCACCCTAACCACCAGAGAACAAATAATCTTCTAAGAATAACCTGAATCAATATCAATTTTATCCTTATATTCATTTTTTATTAGTTTCCTTATAATACTTAAAAAAATTATTAATAATTAAAAATTTAATTCTCATAGTAGCATTCTGATATAAGATGTATTACTTAGAATCAATATATTAGTTACCTTAATTTATATTCCTGACCCACTTTATAAATATAAATATTTTATAATGAATTATCAACCCATTTGGAACCTTCCATTAATTATTCAACTCAAAAAAAAGTTATTTTATATCTCTATATTATTGTCTTATTATATTAATTGATAATCAATTCCAATCATTCATTTATTAAATCATCTATATTTGTGAAAAAAATATCCATTAAATCATCAGGTACCATCCCTAATAATTATTTCATTAATAATTTATCAACTATTTATCATGGGGAGCTAATCCACAACCATTATATAATAACGATAGGAAATTTCATAAAAAAATCATTAAGTAATATCATGGGAACTATGATAACAGAAACTATGGAAATGAATAAAAATTATACTAATAATGAACATAAAAAAATAAACAAAAGCCTAATACATGGAAGAAAAGCATATAATAATTATGAATTTTCATAAAAATTATAAAAAATAGATTCTAGAATTTAATATATTGCTTTACAACCCCAAAACAGATTGTTCATATTTATTAGGTTAAAGATAAAAAAACCTTATTCATTAGAGGAATCATTGAAGTCTTTTTTTGAGTGATTTATTTTCAATAAATTATCTTGATGTTTCAGATATGATTATAATTGGATGAAATAATTATAAATCAATTTGATGTAATTCTAATCTTATTTTAATGAATTTTTAATCTCTAGAGGAATGACACAAATTTGGATTAGTCTTCAGAATAAATTTTTTAGTTATCCTACTTAAGTCCATAGGGGATCGTGAATGAATTTTTACCAACATACAATATTTTTAAAGCCATGTATGATATTTTTTCGTCATTCTAGACTATAAATACGAACTCATATGACTTTGATAATGAGTGTAAGACATTTGAGTTGTTAGAAATTTTTCCAAGGCAGTGTCTCATAAAACATATTCCAATTCTTGTATGACTCTTTATTTTGGAATATATCTTTTAATGTAGAAAAATTGATGTTAGGAAGTGTAATAAGTTATTTTATTCCCATATAATATATTTGATATTTAAGATAATACATTTCTAATCCATGTATGATATTTTCAAATAGAAATATTTTGATATTTCTGCTAAATAAATTTCCATGTTTCCAAAAGTTTTATTTTATTAATAACAATACCATAGGAAGACAAAAATAATGATTATTTATCAAAAAATTATAATTAAATCGATATTTTGGTTATCATACGAATTAGTGATCCTCATTCAACGGAGAACTAGATAAGCTATGAGAAAAACTAGATGATTATTACTGAAAATGGGATTATGTTTTTTTAAGAATATTGAAGATATTAATTATTGTGATGAGCTATTGATCCTTATATTCATAATCAGATGAAAATATTATAGTGACTGGAGATAATTTTTTGAAAATCTGAGATAGTTTGAAGCAACGTTTTTAATATAAATTGATCTTTGAAACAATCATACTTTTTAGAGTATACTACTATTGGGTAGTTGTTTATGCATAAATTAAAAATGATTTATATTGATGTTTGTAATGATTAGATTAGTTTCATTATTTTTGAGTTCTATTATGATGCTTGATGTTTGTGGTTTTGGAGGTTGATGACCATGAGCATAGATTTAGAATATCTTATATGGGTAGAAGTCCCACTTATTAGAGTTAGTAATCAATACCTCTAAAATCATAGGGAAATAATAGTGGAATTTATATAATAGTTATTTTTATTATAAGAATAAATATTCTACTTGATATTTTGTTTTTTACACTAAAAATGAATGATGTAATTTAATTCTATTAGTTTATGAGATTTTTAAATATCTGGGTTGTTGAACATTTTAGAGTGGGATCAATAAAATACTATATCTATAATATAAACTAGAGTTCATTAGTGTGAGATTTAGTAGGGGAGAATATAAGAGGAAGAGGGATTAAATTTAAGGTTTCATAGTAATAGAAAAATCCAAATAACTAATCATTAAATGTTTATTAAAATTATAATGTGAGGATAAATACATGTTTTTGTGTGTGAGAAAATATACTTTTACTAAATCATACCTTTTTTAAACTGAGAGAAGAAGAATAAGTAGTATAACATTGAGGTTTTTAATGTATTGAGTTGATCAGATAAAGCTCATAAGAGTTTAATCCATAGGTAGATTTTGAATTATTTATTCATGAATAAGGTGACCTATGTATTCTTGATATTATCTTGTATATCAAGGAGGAATATTCCCTATTTGTTTCTAAATAAAATAATATTGCAAATAATATCTCTCTCATTTGATTCTGGGTGATTTCATGACAATTTTTACGATATAGTAAAACCTATGGAATTTTTGTATGTACAGGGAATCAAGGATCCCAATATAATAACTAACCTAATGACTTGTATTGAAAAAAATATATCAATTGAAAATATGTATCATGGGATAAAAAATCGAGGTAGTAATGATTATGATATTAAAATAAGGTTATATTGAATAAAAACATATATTTCTGTTTTTTATTTGTTATTTGTAAAGACCTATAAATTTCAATGGAATTTTTTTCTTATTTTTCTTAGGGATTTTACGAATATGCAGTTTCTGACGATACTGGATTCCGAGGCCCGATATGCCCGAAATCAATTTCTGAAGTTTAGCTTAGGTACGTTTAGTGAACAAACGAGTGGGTTTTCTTAAGCAATTACCGGCACTACGATTCCATCAGTTCCCTTGAATTTCGATTCCAAGTACCGGTTCAAAAGTTAGGAAAACCCGCTCATTCGTTTAGTGAACGTACCTGAGCTAAACTTCAGAAATTGATTCTGGGCACACCGGGCCTCGGAATCAGGTGCCGTCAGAAACTGCGTACTCATAAAATCCCAAAGAAAATTAAGAAAAAATTTCCCTTGAAATTTATGGGTCAGTAAATTACTCCCACCTCAGGGATTTACGTCCCTGTAAAGATACATAAAAAACTAGGAAAAAAATGAGGGTACTGAGCACACATCTGAGCCTCCCTCTCCCAAGTGCTCCCCTGGAGGTTTCCGTGCTTCCACCTGATGCGCACTATAAGAATTGACTGCCCACGTCGGACCCACTTGTGTCGATACTCGATCTCCACCGGGACCTCTGAAAAGGTCACCCCATCTTCAAATTTAAGGACTTGTAAAATTCAAGGGAAATTTTTTCATAATTTGCTTTTGGATTTTACAAGTATACAGTTTCTAACGGCACCTGATTCCAAGGCCTAGTGTGCCCGAAATCAATTTCCAAAGTTTAGCTCGGGTATGTTCAGTGAACGAATGAGTGGGTTTTCCTAACTTTTGAATCGTTGAATCATTGTGTGGTGATATTTGGAGAGGAGAACTCATGTCTTGGAGATCCTATTCTTCCTCGGAGAAGAACATGAAAAACACCGACACACTTCTCGATCTTCTTTCTGTGTAAAAGAGAGGGGAACATCACATCCTTCATCGGGCGTGCACCAACGACGTATACAGAGCCGTATTCCACGACACCGTCTTCCGCGACGCCGTCTTCCGCGACGTCGTCTTCCATGATGCCGTCTTCCGTGATGCTGTTTTTCCGCGATGACCATCATTCGACAACTCTTTGAGGTAGGGTTTTGAGTTCAAATTTAATGGATTAAATTTGTGCTTGCTTTGTGGAAGTTATTTTATTTTGGTCCGCCTGTTATCATTATAACGGGAGGAGGTCAGACCGCACGAACACGACCGACCCCCCTCCCCCTTTGATGTTGTACTTGTTGTGGAATGAACAAAGGTAGTGTGGTGCAATGGCACCGCACGGAAACAAAGAGGAACGCGAAGAAGAAGCGCGACACCGACGCGCCGCACCGTTGAGGCCGAATGAAGCCGCAGCCGATGTCGGGCTGTGGCGAAGGGGCGCGGCGCCGTTGCGTTGCGCCGGAGAACCTCGAGGAGGTTGTGGCTAGAGTGGGGCCACGGTGGAGGGGTGCTGCGCCATCGCGCCATGCCGGTCGAAGCAAGGCTGCAACCTTTGGCCGCGGCGGAGCAAGGGAGGGTGGCCGGAGCCGCCAGCCACTGGTGCTCTGGAGGGCGGGACCAACCGGTCCCGTGTGGTGCACTGCCCGACCGTTACAGCCGGCCAGATCCAAAAAGACCGGGGGTTTGACCCTCGATCAGCGTAGCTGGGCATACCCCCCCGCGGGTCCGCCGTTTCGACAAAGGGGGTGGCGGTTCCCCCCTTCCATGCTCATATAGTGCGCGGCGCCCGTGCCGGCCGGACCTGCCGCACTTGGCCGGGCCGCCCGTGCCGGGCCGGGCCGCACCAGATGGGCCGGGCCGCACCAGCCGAGCTGGGCCACACCCTAGTGGGTGGACCTGGACCTGGGTTAGGTCGACCCGGTTCGGGCCGACCCAGGGGGTCCCGGGTCGGTCCGGGCCCAAAACCCCCTAAAACAGGATAGGTTCGTTTAAATGCCTGTAACATGGGATACAGACCTCCGATCGACGCACCGTCAGTTGCGATTCAATTCTTGGATCAAGACGGCCGTTTAAGTATATTACACTCAAGGTTTCAGAGAACTTTGGGTATGACCGGGTTGATTCGATCATGAAACCAACTGGGCTCTCGGAGCGGAAACACTTATAACTTGATCTCCGGACGTCTGATTGACGTGCCGTCGACTTTGTTGGATTCCTCTTAGTGAGACGGTTCTTTTGGATTACTCCACTCGAGGTTTGGACGCATTTGTATTATTGTATTGTTTGTTTGACTTAAAAACCAACCGGGCCCCTGGAACGAAAAAGCCAGTAACTCTCAGACCGGGCGTCTGATTGACGCGCCGTCTGTCACGTTGAGTTCCTATCGACGAGGCAGAAGTTTGGGATAAATCAACTCCAGACTACGTGTCAGTTGATATATAGACCCCTTGGCTCATGGAGTAAAACCTCCTGGAAATGAGCATGCTGTGTGCGGGAACCCTAGAGCTGGCTGCGACTGTGACGACAATGACGACTGCACTGAAATCCTCCATGGGTTCGACAGCGACGGCGACTACACTGAAATCCTCTGTGGGTTCGGCAGCGATGAAGACCATACTGAAATCCTCCGTGGGTTCGACGGTGATGACTACTGTTCTTGTATCCTACGTGGGTCCGACAGTACTACTCTTATTGTATCCTACATGGGTCTGGAAGTATCTGACTCTGTACTTGTATCCTACGTGGGTCCGAGAGAGAGGCTGGTCTAGTATCCTACGTGGGTTCGACAACTTAGCTGATCTGGTATCCTATGTGGGTCCCATCTTAGAAGAATCAGTGGCTACATCTGATCATCTCTATCACCTTACGAAAAAGAATATCTGTGTGATCTGATTATTGACTTTCAATCATTATCTTCGATATGATTGACTTTCTTTCCTATGTGGATTGGGTTTCTCTTTCCTGTGTGGATTGGGTTTTGCTATCCTATGTGGACGT
The DNA here is from genome assembly GCA_963277665.1 of Viscum album. Lineage (NCBI taxonomy): Eukaryota > Viridiplantae > Streptophyta > Magnoliopsida > Santalales > Viscaceae > Viscum > Viscum album. The sequence goes on from OY728123.1 coordinate 602,849,987, forward strand.
GATCGAACATGGGCTCAGATGATGGAGCCGAACTTGAATTGATGACTTAGCTATATGTATGGGCATACACCTAAGTAGTGTTAGTTGTTACTTTGTGATTGTATCTTTCTTTTTTGGTTTATCCTTCATGGATTCTGGGAGACCTTCGGGGGTCTCGGGGTCCCTACTGAGTAGCGTATACTCACCCCTGCATGGGCTATGCCCGCACTACAATTTTTTGGATGCAGATGATGGACAACGCTGATCGTGGTTGAGGCTTGTGGAGAATGTTGGTACCTAGAGGTGGACCACTGGGCGGGACGTACACGGGGCGGACGGCTGGACCCGAGGAGCTGATGAGACTATCATTACCCACCTTTCAGGTGGGATTTCTGGTGGACGACTCAACATTGCTGCTTTACTTTTCAGTTGTTGTACTTTCTTTCTAGTTGTACTTTACTTTCAGTTTGGGATTGTATTCTGGCCCATTTACTTTTCCGCACTTACTATTGTACTCAGTTTACTTAGTGTTTACTTCTGCTGGCTTACTCTTTGGTGTTTGTTTACTTTATAAAGGCAATGCATTCCCATTTTTGTTGGGATTTACGCCTTTGTGCTAGTCACCAGCCCCTGTCCTATGGAAGGCGGGCTTAGGGTAGTCATGACACGGGTCCTGAGGACGGGTCGTGACATTATTCATTTCACTCAGGCGAGGAAGATATTTTTAATTGATAAGATATTGTTATAACTGAATAAATTTTTTTATTTATAATAATTAAATTATGACAGTAAATATATAATAATTAACTCCTTTCAGTGTATCCATTTGATCCATTGTGACTTTCAATTGGTGTTAGAGGATTCAAATCCTTTTATCAGATTCTCTATTTATGAAGGATTGAAAAAATTAATTTAGAAAATAATATATATTTCCCCATTTGTATTGAAATAATTTCCATATATGAAAAAAATAAAATAGTTCCATTTTTATTCTCATTGGGTAATAAAGTTCCTGATGCGGCCAAAGATGAATTTCCACTCATTGAAAGGGGTGAAAAATCCATTTTTTTAAATAGAACCTTTAGGATGATATAAAATATATGAATTTTATTTTGATGCCTCTACCAAAATAACTGTTCACTATATTGATGGGATTAAAAATTACTTATCAGATTTGGGATAAAATTGGATAAAATTATGAAGAACATGTCAAAAATAAATAATTAAAGATTTTTTTCTTGGGAATTATATTTAAATATTTAAAAATGACTGAGGAGTATTCCATTTATGATTACTTCACTATAGTGAATTAGATAGTCTGAAATATTGTAGGTTTTGTTGAAAACATAATGAATCCATTATTTTGGAAAAATTTATTATAATTTTTTTACTTATTTTATTTAAAATATTTTACTGTTAAACATAGGGATGTTCCCTCATTAGAAGAGTTTAAAAATATACTATCTTCCAGTGAAATAATAAATACATTAATAATGAATAATGAAATGGAATATGGGACGATTTTTGAGGTCATGAGAAAGCAAAAGTTGAAAAAATAAGAAATTGAACATATTGATGAGTCTAATGTTGATGAGGAAACGCATAATGATAACAATAGAATCATGTGCCTTATCTCCAAGAATATTTTTAAAAAGTAAATTTCAATTATACGGGGAAACAACCCTTGAAATGGGTTAAATGTGGATACATTGGAAACTTTGCAGTAAATTTCATAAAGAAAGGAAAACTATGTGTTTGACTTTGATGAGAAAGATAAAAAACTATAAATGTAGAAATTGAATAAATATCCAAAATAATGGAAAAGTCTTGTGAAAATAATAAGATATTCAGAAGAATAAAATGAATAAATTTTAAGAGTGAATTGTAATAGGAATATACTTCCTCTAGTACTCAATAAGAGGATGAAGCACCAGAGAAAATCACTAACATTGATGGAAAATAAGGAAAGCAGAGAAATACCCTTAAGAAGTGATAAGGACGGATATCTATAAATATACATAGATCATGTAATTAGATCTAAATTAGAGGCTTATCTTGAAAAAAAATACCCAAATTAAAAATAATGTTAATACCCTAAAAAATAAAATTATAAGGAAGATAAAAAATTAGGAATCCATCTAAAGAGATAATAGACTTATTGATTATCTCAAGATATTCATGGTGAATACATGATATTTTGAATAGATGAATAATTATATTAAATAAAAAAATGTGGTAAAAGAATAAGGAATGAGAATGATGAAATCAAAACTCATTTCAACTTGACAAGAGTTAAAAAGGGTGAAATAAGACTTTAAAAAACAATTGAATTTAAGTATCGATCATATACCCTAGATTAGATTTCTAGCATATCAATTATGGTTAAAACCACACCTTAAATTACTTAAAAACATAAATATATTTTTTTGAATAGTAAAAATTTAAATTTCAAATCTTTATAATTATATGGTAGAAAATATGATGTGAAAATTTCTCTATAACTAGTGAAGAAATAATAGTGTAATATAAATCAACGTCTATAAAGAAAAAAATGGGAATATATATATATATCTAAGATAATAATCTAGAATGAAATATTACAGATAGAATTATGGATTTAATATAAGATTGCGATTTAGTATTTTTTGTCAGGTTTATAGTATTTTTAGATTTAAATCTTACACTTATTGGTAAAAGATGTAATTACATAGAGGGAAGCTTGAATGAAGAGAGAGTTTCTCAATAGTTAATGAGAATAGGTAATTACTGAATAAGGTTATGAATTTTTTTCAACAATTATGGAATCTTAGAATAGGTTTGTAGGTATAAAATATTTTTATTGAAAATTTGAGGGACCTGGGAACTATGTGGAGAAGTGTATGAAAACAATACCTATATAGTTCTTCTATGGAGAAACTGTGAATTAATTTTAAGAAATTAATCAAGAAGATAATTCATTTATAATGTAAGTGACACTGAAGGAATCAAATAGAAGAATAAAATAGATCCATAATAGTGGGTGTTCCTCACACATGACTGGAGACACCAAAATATTGAAGGAAATGGATAGTCATAAAGGTGGTGTAGTTATATTCTACAATTAAAACAACATGAGAATAAAAGGTGGTAAAACTACTGATATTGGGTTAAAAGGACTGAAAAATAAAAAACGTTTTATTTGGGGAAGGACTAAAATAAAATTTATATGGTGATAGAAATTTTTTCAGTGAATTAAATTAGATTTTCATTCAAAAAAACACATACATTATAAATCGTTACAAGGATTGAATATTTATCAAAAGTGGATAACGAACATGTGAGAACTGGTTTTAAATTGAAATTACATATAACATGTTATATAAATGATATGGAATAGAATGATCTATGACATATAATAAGTGTCCATCTAGGATAGAAAAATATTACCAAGATTTTAAATATATATTGGTGAGAGACCTCTATAAACTAAAATAAGGATAAATATTCAGTTAGTGATACACTACTAAAAGGGAAGATGGTTCAAGGAACACACAATAAATTGGATTCACAATCCACAAGATCATTATAATATATATATTCAAATATGTGGGATTATATATAGAAAAATCCATCCAAGGTAACCTTTATTTCATTTATTTCATTGATTATTATTCCCATATGAATAATTTTATCTTTAGGTAAAATAAATTATAGGTAATCCAAAATTTTAAAATCATTAAAAGAAAATCTGAAAGGAAGTTTAGTGTTTACATTAAAATGGCTAGATCTGATAATGAATATAATACACATGTAATTTATTTGATAGATGCATAGGAAAACATGGTACGTATAATCAGTGTATAAAATCATAAAACCCCTAAAAAATGGTGTGTATGAGTGGAAAAATAGAAGAATTTTAGACATGGTTATAACTATGTTATCATAAAAAAATATTTCATATTTCATTTAGATAGAAGATATATGGATTATTTCATAGATTTAGAAAGAATATTTGTTAATCTTTGAGTCTCACATGACTATATACGAAATTTGATACCATAAAAATCCAATTATAAAATACTTGAAAGTATTATTAAAAACAATTTATATAAAGAAAAAGAACACACATATGTGAATGTTTTTTGAATGTTCCAAAGAAGGAACCTTTTATGGCTATTATTCCAAAATAAGAGGGTATAAACATTGGAAAAAAAATAAACAAATGCATTTCGAATGTGATGATGTAAAAATAATATAAATTTAACAAAGAACATGTGAATTTTTTAAGTATAAATTTTAAACATCTAGAGCTATTAACATGTAGATTCTAGAAAACAAGTTGAAAATATTTAGAAATAAGAAGGTTGTGATTGATAATGAATCTGATGTGACTATTGATGAAAAATATTCAGAATATAAAATATTGTGTCATCAATGGATTAATAAACATGGTGATGCTGAGAATATTATTAGGCAAAAAAGATACACATATCCAAACCAGAAGAAGTTTGAGGTTAGAAAATAAAACTCAAATAATTTATAAATCATAATTTCAATATTTTTATAAGTAAATTGAGCATGAATAATATAATAATTTTATGATTGTGGAAATTGATAAAATTATAAGAACTAAACATTGGAGTAATTTCCATGACTTGAAAAAAAACATAATCAAAACTAGGTGGGAATTTTAAAAAAATTCAGTGAGAATGGTGAAGTCACAAGTAATAGGAAAAGAATGGGTTTAAGGGGTACTCAAGGATATAAAGAGATAAAATTAAAGAAAATTTTGACCTGTGTAAAGAATTGGTATCATTTGGATATTTTTATTTGTATATTCTCACAAAAATTTAAAGAAATATATTAAATAATTGTGAAATTCAGATTCCTAAATGGTGATACTAGATAATATATTTTCAATGAACATAGGGTTTTCTTATGAATAAATATGGATTCATGCTATACAGAGTTGAGAAAAATTTAAATTACATATTGAAGGACCTTAAAGACTGGTATTACAAGATACATGGATTCTTGTAGAGAATAGATATTTTAGAATGAAAAGTTAGTATAAATCTCTTTATAATAGAGATATCCATCGAGACTCTTACTTTTATAGTATATATTGATGGTTTTTTAATTTCACCATGATAATATTTATTTAAATTGTTTTTGGAAATAAAGTCAAATTTTGAGATATCTGTAAAAGGTGAGATGTCATATTTTTTGGGATTATACATCATACAAGGAGGCAATTATATTTTTTTATCTCAAGAAAAATACTCCATAGAATTTTTTATAGAGGATTAGAATAAGGGAACTGAAGTGGTTTTATAATCCTATAGTTTTTTGAACAAAGATGATCCTAGATGAGGAAAGAAATTTTAATGACCCAAACATCCAATAAAAAAATATTACATATTAATAATTTAATATTCAAGACATAAAATAATAATCCATGCCATAATTGCTTGGGTCTAGTTCCTTTGGAAACATAAACACATAAAAAACTGGATCATAATTGAGCTATGTTAACTCCCACTATGTTGTTAATAAATATTACCTTTCTTATAAGTATCATAGAAAATTTCTTTCATCATAACATGTGGAAACTAAACATAATAAAGGGTGATATAAGATACTTATTAAGGGTAAAAATGGGAGATATAACTATGTAATGATATAAGGTTATGAGAACATGAGAATAGAATTTAAAAACCACACCCTGTATATCATAGATCATAAACATGAGTCATGGAAGAAATATTTGAAATTTATATGACATAAATAATAATATAATCAATGAACCTGAAACATAAGAACATAACATTCACATGAGGCACATATTCATAGAACTCATGTAAGAATAAAAAATAATTTCCTTAGTTGTTTAAGGATTATTTCCAAGTTAAAATTGTGGAATGAGTTTTCTCTCTAAACAATCATAGTAGTTAAGGTTCACTCCCAAAACTATCATAGTGGAATGAGTCCTTTACTGAACCGAGTTTACTCCACATTCTAGTCATTTTTATCTCATGAGATATCTATCTTTAACCATTTTTTTGTGGGGGATATAGTTCCCACCTGTAATATAATGAAAATCATCCATATGTGTTCCTTGATATCATTAAAACATTCATTATATCAAAAACCATGAATAGAATTGATTTTCATAAAAATTTCATCATAATGTAACCAATGAAAAATAAAAAGGTTTTTCAATCATTTCTACATTTCATAAAATCATAACCCATAGAAAATTAAGTAGATTTGATAAGTATTTTGTCATGGAATAACCAATGGAAAAAAGTAGGTGTTGTAATTATTTTTTCATGGTATAACCCATGAAAAAGGAAGCGGGTCTCATAGTCATTTTACCACGGTATAAGTCACAAGAAAATAAGAACGTTTCATAAAACAATTATCATGGAAAAAACTGTGTGATAGAAAAATGTTTCCTAAAAATAATTGCATATTTTTTTTAATAATTGAGATAAAAAATATATATGCTATCACTTGATCGTATCCCCAGTAAATATTAAGTAACATTAAATGATACCATCTTATATGTAAAATTATTTTAAAAGATCACTTATAACAATTATTGAGGAAAACACTCTTTTCACTTTGAAAATAACTTCTTAAAGATAAAATGTAATAACTAATTATTACTTTCCACTTATTTCAAAAAAATTATAGACTTAAAAAGGAATAATCAACTAAAATAGTGGTTATTACTTCAGGAAATCCCATCCATGTTGTACACATTGATACATTGATTCCATTCTTATTTTTGGTAAAACTAAAATGGGAATTGTTTAAAAAACTAAATGAATATTTAGTAAATGTTTTTTTCTAAATAGTAAAACATGTGTAAAATTTAGTTTAATAAATCATTTCAATAATGTAAAAAACATTTTTAGAAATTTTTTTAAATAAACAATTGTTTTCGACCAAAGAAAAAAATAATGATGATTTTTTAAAAAACATCTATTTAGCTATTGAGTACATAAAGAAAGGAAAATGAAGGGAAAAATGTATTCCCATGAAATAACCAGAGGATAATAAAATTAATGATCTTATTTAGGTATATATCATTATATTTCAACATTAGAAGCATAATCATACCCAATCCCGATGGATGATAAGATTTTAACATATATCACTTACCACTATAGAAATGTTAATTGTAATCCCAATGAAATAATAATGTCATATGAAACATAAAATATCATGAACATTATAAAATTCATGATATTACATGCCAAAGGGGTTGTATATACACCTCATAAAAGTAGATAGGTTCATAGCATAACACATGTCCCAAATAAGAGAAATTGAGACTAAAATATCTTACCTTATGTCGAAATATTACTTCATAAAAATTTGATCACCCTCCATAATATACATTTTTATTAAAAATCTATTATATTAAAATAAAATAATTTATCATACCATATAACATTTTCTTAAGTCTTTTTTATTAACCAGTTATTATGAATTCTATGTTTCGTATATGTTTTAGGAAATAAATGATTTGTTTTTCGTATATGTTTGATTTTTTTTGGTACACTTACATTGATCATGGTTACATAATATAAATAGTATTATATAAATTTAATATATAATAAATATATATGTATTTAGATTAATCCATAAATGTTATAGATTGAAAATGAAATGCACCGTTCATGGAGATGGCAAGTTGTACGTACGCATGAACACGATTTTAATTTTCTCAAAGGATTGAAATAAATAAAGGTAAATAATATATTACTATTAGTGAATAATTTTTCTGTCATAAATATAACATATATTATTTTATACCATCCCTATTACCATTCGTGTAAAGTGTGAATGAATCACATCGCTCTGCAAGGTGGTGCCCACCGTACACATGAGAGACAATATCTTATTCCCAAAGAATAGAAATTAAGAAAGTATATATGTTATAATAACTAAATAAGTATACTAATAATATTATAAATATCCTATTTAAAAAAATAATACATCATTATATAAAACCATGATAGGTGGTGATGGAAAACAAATAACATTGGTTTGTGGGGTGGTATTCCGCCATACACACAAATAGTGATTTTCATTCCCATTTGATGATGGTGGAGATGGATATAGGTTTTTAAATTAACATAATAAAATATTAATACATGGGATATATTGGTGTAATTACATCATTATATTTTAATATTATCTTAAGGAGTTTCAAGAAGAAGTAAAATAAAAACACATAGTTAAAAACATAACCTCTTCATCAGACCACCTAATTATGTTTAATATAATGCCTTCTTATATTGTATTTATGAACTAAAAAGTCCTCTAGGATGTAGGGAGGGATGTAAAAAAGATAATTTGGAGGTTACTTTCTGTTACAATGGTTTTTGTTAGTTTGAAGAGGAGAGGATGCAGGGTGGCCATTTATAAGTGTGGGAGAGGACACACATGAAATATTTGAAAATAATAAAATATACCCACATTTTTTAAACTAAAAAAAGATTAAAAATGGAACATTATCAAACCTTATAGGTTATAAGGTCTATATATGTCCATATAGTGTGTCTTGAACAACTTTTAAGGTATTTACCCCTTATCTGTTTAGTTTAACCCCTTAGTAAACACATTTTCACTTTAACCATGATAACTATTTTTTTTATTTTTACTATTCAGTTTCACAAAAAATTATATTGAAATTATTATATTATATAAATTATTATTATTCCAATGTTGAAATAAATTTTTTAATAGTCTATTCATTTATGTGGAATATTTTAAATTAAAGTTAAACAAGAAGACACGATGAGAAAACAATTTTCAAAATAGAAAATGTTCAAAAGTTTTAAAGGTTTTTACATGAAAATTAAATATTAAAAAGATTCAAATAGACTAAATTATATTAGTAAATATATAATTGAACTAATTTTAATTTTAAACCCATTTTAAAACCAAAAAATATCTTTATTAATTATTTAAATTAAATGGCATTTTTGAACAAAAATCAGTTTTTTTCCGTATTCATCGAAAAATTAATATTTTAAGAAAAATCAAAAAAATTCATTCTAAAATAAATTTGACATGATTATTTTGAAAATAAATTATATTTTTTCAAATTAATTTTATGAATTTTTCAAAATAAAATATTATTATTGTTCACAAAAAATAAAATAATAAATTTTTTGAGAAAATATTATTTTTGAAACAAATAAAGAGTTTAAAACAAATTAGGTACATTTTTATAAATATATTTTCCTATTATAAAACTGTCAAAATTTATATTTAAAATGTGGTTATTACTATTCATGTAACCATATTAAACATCTAGTCAATAATAATATTTTTTAAATGATAATGTTAATATTTTTTCGCAGTTCGGTAAAATGTGGTGTTGCATGTAAGACAAGGTATAGATGAAATTAAATATATTCCAAATAATTATTTCATAAAATATCAGGGTGTTATATTCTACCCCTTTGGAATTAAGTTTTCCCTATAAATTAAGTAAATATTATACAAACAAATGATGATAGTTTTTCCTCATCATATCCTCAAGTTCCCACATAGCTTCCTCAAACTAGCGGTTAGTCACAAAACATTGACCTGATGAGGAATATTTTTTCAATGAAATTTATCTATTAGATTCATAATATCCAATGATTTTTCCTTATAATAAATATCTTGTTCCAGTAGTAAAACATCTGGTTTTATTACATGTGTAGGTTTCGGTGTGTACTTATGGGAGATAAATGGAACACATCTAATAATTGAGAGAGGTTTGGTGGAAGCACCAATGGATAAGATACTATCCTGATACATTAAATAATTAAAAAATGAATAATATACCTAGGGATTAATTTTTCATTATTTCCAAAAATTATTACCTTCTTCCATGGGTAAATTGTTAGAAACATTTTGTCACTAACTTCAAATTGCATATCACATCGATGATTATCAACACAACTTTTCTTTCAAATTTGTGATTCCTATATGTTTTGTTGGATATATATAATCTTATCATTCATTTCATAAGATATTTCATGCCCCTATGGATTTATTTATTCTAATTAATTCTAACACAATGAATCTCTACAATTCTTTCTATATAGGTCGTCATTAGGATCTATCAGAATAATTATGTGAAATCCATTGTTATATAAAAACTCAACTAGAGGAATGTTTTTTTACCATCCACCTTATAAATAAAAAGGTCAATATCTCAACAAGTATTATAGGGTTTCAATTATTCTCCCAAATATACCATCTGTCTTAGGATGATATACAACATTAAAACTCAACTCTGGATTTATATCTTACTGAAGACTTTTTCATAACATCAAGGGTAAAATTTGGATCCCATTCAAACATAATGGAATTGGGTGATCCATAAAACCTCACCAATTCATTAATTTATTTCATGGAAAGATGATCCAAATATAAATATTCTTTAATAGAGATTATGTGTGCTGACCATGTTAGTCAATAAAAAACAAGCCATATAACATTATTTCTTTTAGATTGTTTGGGGAGTCTAATGACAAAATCCATTGTGATGTTTTCCCAATTTCATTATGGTTTGAGTAATTCATATAAAATTACATTATAATTTTGTATCTTAGTATTAAAATGTTGTAATACCAAGAACCATGATATAAACTCAATGATATCTCTCTTTATTCCATCTCATTAGAAATAATCTTTCAAACATCAATTCATGTTCATGCTTCCATGATGAATTGATAATGAAGAACCATCAGCATACTCTAACAACTCCATAAAATCCGTTATAGACATAACACATATATGGTTCTTTAATATTATCATTCAATCATCATAAAGCTTAAACTCAGTAAATTTTATATCATTATTTTGTTTCTCTATATCTTCGTTTTGAGCCTCTTTAGTCATCACATAGATAGATTGTTTAAACATTAAATTGAATAAGATAATATTTATCCCCTTCCTTCAAGATTTCTAGATAAATCCTTCAAAAATCCAAAAAAAATTGATATATTTTTATCATGATCATGTATAATATATCCGAATACTTTCAAAACAAAGTATTGTCCTCATTTTTGATTTACCTGGCTAGTAATGTATTGAACAATGATAATCTTTAATCAAATCTTACAATATAATCTATCCCATATTCAAATACTTCTGTGTGATATATATACATTAATTTTTTATCAATATATATATATATATATAATTTTCCTCTTTAATGACAATACCTTTATAGCTTTAATTAAAAAGTTACTGTAGATAATCAAAAACATGAGTTGGGTTATTTTTCACTTGATCCTTCATTTTTTGTGAGACATAAGCTATGATCATGTCATTTTTCATAAGAACACATCCATATCCCTTCATTTATGCATCAATATAGTTTAAAACCCCATCCCCACTAAAGGGTAATATATTAACATGTGTGATGAATAATCTTATAATTAATTCTTTAAAATTTACCTCAATTTCATCTGTCCAGAGGAGATTGGATCCATTCCATGTTAACTTGGTGAGTGGATTATATGATCATGATAAAATCTCCACTAACCATCAATAATATATAGTTAAAACAAAAAACAAACTATGGACCACCATCATTGTGGTTGGTCTTAAGAAACATTCAACAACCTATATCTTTGATTAATTTACCGATATACCATATACTAAGATTATATAACCCAAAAATGCATCCTTTTGAAGAAAAAATTAAAACTTAGTAAAATTTCCATAATGTTTCTCCTTATATAGGTTCTTTAGTGTAATTCTCAATGTTATATTTATTCCCTTTCATTCTCTTAAAATAGATAAGAATATCATTTATAAAGACTACAAAAAACATATCAAGGTAATATTTAAAGACTGTATTAATTAAATCTGTGATGATAGTGGGGGAATTAGTAAGGCCAAATGGAATCACTAGATATTTATAGCATCCATACCTTTTATATAATACATTCTTGTGTATATCCTAATTCATAACCATGAATTTATGATATATGTAATGATGTTCATCCTTTGAAACGTATGGATCTCCACATAGTCGATCAAAGAGGCCATAAATATGAGGTAGATGATACATGTTCTTGATTACAAACTTGTTTATCTAATGATAATTAGTTCAGAGTCCCATAAAACAATATTAAAAAAAACATGTTCACCCCTATGTGATACAATTGGAGGAATTTACCCCCTTTCATGGTTCTCTTGTATTTTCTACTTCAATTCTTATAACTCAATCAGGGTCATTCAATTAGGAGTCTTTGGTATAGACATGGTAAATGAAATGAGTTCTATTGATAACTCAACCTCATATTTGGGTAGAAGGATAGAAAACAATTCTATAATAACCTCATAAAACTCCAACATAGTAGGTAGATCATTGATGTAGAATTTGTCCCCAACCATCCTATATATATTTCCCTATGTAATAGGAATCAAAACCAATACAATGTTTGTGATTTCCATCAAAAGATCATATTTATCATCATACTGATAAATTTTCATAGGCCAGTAATGAATATGAAACTATACATCCAATGTAATCCATTACTAATATAACATTAAATTAAACAAGATGAAGAATGAAAATATTTACTTGAAGCACATTCCCAAAAACATTAACCAGAGCGGAATCATATACTCAAGATGAAATAATCATATCATTTAGGGGGTTTCACTGTTAATGATATCTCAAATCATTTTGGGGGAATCATGAAACCCTTAGAAAATTGTTTAGATATGAAATAATGGGTATATCCAGAGTTAAATAAGACATTAAGAGATCTAAATTTGATGGAATACTTACCATTCACCACATTTCTATCATAAGCCTCCTTAGAAATAGTAGTCACATGGGATGTCACTCTATCTATTATCTTAATAGGGTTATGACATCGATCATCAACATTAAACATCATATTCGGGGCATGGTGAGTATAATTCCCATACTCAATTCACTTTATACACTGGAGTGTTTTTTGTATTCTATGGGGCCTTCTCTCTATTTTCATCCTTAACTAACTTATTCTCATCACTTCGATATTTGATTTCTGGACGACCTTCCTCCCAACACTAAATAAATTTACATATCCTCTTAATAAAATTTACTCTATGTTTCCATCCACACATTGAGAATTAAGGAAGGATCATATTATTATATCTATGGGACTTAGAGTTTCCTTTGAACCCCATATTCTATTTCATGAAAAAACCATGAGATTTATAGTTAACCCCAATATATATTTCCACCTATAGGGCACATCAAATTATTTATTAATAGATACTGATTTCCATTATGAATTACACCTTTTGGAGACGTGGTTTTATGTAATTGAATAACAGATCAACCTTACTTTAAGGTTGGACGATTCATCCAGAAGCATACCTTACAATACATTTAGAATTTTCCTCATATTTTATAATATATTCATCATCCTTTTACATTATCTTAAATAATTCCTTAATAATTTATTCTATTAAGAATAATAGGGAAGTAATTATTGAAAAATAATCTCTTAATCTCATCCCACTCCATGAAGTCAATTTTATCATCTTCCTATGTTTTCTTGGTGAGAGTCCACCATAGATACACTTAACCTTCCAAATGATAGGGAAAAAAATGAAATTTTCATATTATTGACATTGGATAATGGAAAATATCTTTTTAGTGGCACTGATCAATTGCTCAGAAATTATAAGATTAGAAAAACCTATGAATAAAGGTGGATGCTTCCTCGTAAAAGACTCTACAAAATGTTGTTCCCTCCATTTATTATTGGGTTGTTCAACATCATTCATTGATTGAGAAAGTTATGTGAGAACATAAATGAAATTTTACATTTAATCTTTTATAACATTTTACTTCCTAGGATAAAAATCATTGAATTGTCTATAACATATAGTATTAATATATTTCATTTTATTTATATACATTGAATATAACCAAAAAGTATAGTGTAAGAAATCATAATCATATATAGGAACCACGTAAACACAAAAAATCACTTAAAGGAAGTCTAAATTATGACGCCTTATTTATAATAAACGAATAATTCAGTTTATCCTAGGACATTAATTTTCATCATCTATTAAAATCCTTCAGGATGGTTAATAAAGAGTTTGGGAAATACTAATGAAAATTCCCTAGGAGTTTCATACTAGGTTCACAGTAATCTCCATTATCATTTATAGGTAATTCTCGAGTTAAGAATGAGGCACATTTTTCAGAGTTATTTAGTCTAGGTGAATCTATTCTAGATCCATATATATCTTTAGTACCCAGACTGGGATATATTTCTAGGAATACAACAATTATTTCTTTACCAAATATTAAGATGCACATATATACTTAAGATTATTTTTAGGGATAAAATTATTTTTTTTCCATACTAGTTCCAATTTTTTTTAAAAAACCATTCTCTGATACCTACTAAAAAATGTAAATTCTAATACATAAATAATACAAATTAATATATGAGTATTCAATACATACCATTATGATACATACCATAATTTTTTTTATGTCTAGTGCCTTTGGAAACATGAACACATAAAAAACTCATTCATAAGTGAGCTATGTAATCTCCCAAAATGTTCTTCATAATTATCACAGTTCATATACATATCATGAATAATACCTTTCATCATAACCCAGGGAAAGAAAAATAATAATTGGGGAGCTTATATGCACAACATGGGTAAAGAATGGTGATAAAAAAACATCATGAGCATAAGGGTATAAGAACACAAGAATAATATTTGAAAAGCATACCCTACATATCATATATCATAATCCAAATCCATGCCATAAATATTATAAGCTCATAATATATGTATCATAATAGAATCAAATATAATTAACCATGAAAAAGTAACACTGTAATAAGGCATAGATTTTTGGCATATATATTAGAACGGAAAATCATTTCCTTAGTAGTTCAAGGAACCTTTCCAAAAATATCATAGTGAAATGGATTCATTTCACAAAAAATTGGTTTAGTCAATGTTAATTGATATTATTATCATAGTGGATATAATCCATTACTGAACTAGGTTCACTCCCTATTGTAGACCTTTGTATTCATGAGATATCTATATTTTTCCAATGCATTGAAGGGAGATATAGGTTACACCCATCAGATAATGAGATTAATATATATGTGTTCCAAAAGATAATAAAAAATTAACCATATATACACCCATTAAAATAAATTACATAATTAGAAGATAAAAAAATTAATGATTTTATTAGGGGATATATCATAATATGTCATCATTGGAAGCTTAATCAAAATCTATCCCAATAAACGATGATTTCGTAACATAAAAATATTACCACTTTCATAAAATTAATCATTATCCCTATGAAATAATTACAATAAATGTGACATATAATATCAATAGAATAAATAAATTTTTGATATTACTTGTCAAAGGTTCTCTGTATACACCTCAAAATAAAATTTAGGCGTATAACATAATGTATGTCCAAAGAAGAAAAATTGAGATAAATATCCCTCACCTTAAGTCTAAAAACTAAATTATACACATTAAAAATACCATAATAATAAATATAAGTTCATTATAAATATATTATATATCTATAGTTATATATATAATAAAATAAATGATTTTAATATGACCTTTTATTACCTATTTATTAAAAATTCAATGTTAAAACCATGTTTTAGGCACTAACTGCCTTGATTTTCGTATATGTTTTGATTTATTATTTTTGTTACACTTAATTAAAACATTATTAAATAAAATTTAGAAAGTTAAAAATGATATAAATATAATATTTATTTTTAATTAATATATTTAATGTAATCCGAAAAATTTAGAGATAGAAAATCAAATATATCGATTCTAGAGATGGTAGGATAAATGTACGCATGAACGTTGTTTTGATTTTCTAAAAAGATTAAAATAATGGAATAAAAATAATATATTAACATTATATAATAATAATTATTTCATATATATAACATATTTTCATTATATTCATCCATATTACCTTTCATTTAAAGCGTGAATGAATCACATTACTTTGCGAGGCAGTAGTGCTTCGTACACATGAGCAATATTATTGTATTCCAAAAGAATGAAAGGTTATAATATATATGATATGTTATATTCCTAAAAGTATAATAATATAAAAATTTTAATATATGAAAATTTAAAAAATCATTATATCCTACTATGAGATGTGGTGATGGAAAATGAATAAGATCGGTTCATGAGGTTGTGGCCAGCAAAACACATGTATGATGATTTTATATCCCATTTGGTGGAGGTAGAGATAAATATGTGTTTTTATATTAACATAACAATTTTATCATAAATGTGATATAATTTTGGTTTTATATAATCATAATTGAAAAATAATAGTAAGATTTATAAGAATAAGTAATAAAAAAATGCATAGTTAAAAGATTTACATCTTCTTCAGACAACCTCTTTAGGTTAGACCTAAATTCTTTATAGGTTGAATTTATGATCTTACCAAGGAATATAGGATGATGGGATGGATTTAGGGAATACATATGGGTAGTTATTTTTTAATCCAATATATTTTGGAAGTTTGAAGATGAGAAGAGAGGGGGAGGCCTTTAATAAGTGGAGGAGATGACACACATGGATGTTTTTAAAAGAATAAAGTGTACCGATATTTTTCACATTAAAAAAAGTTCCACAACAGAAAAAATAAAAAAATATATTTTATAAGGTATATATATATCTATTAAATAGGTTTTGGATAATTTTTTTGGGTAATATTAGCCCTTATAATTTTAGTTTTAACCCATTTTCAACTTAACCACGGTAATTAATTTTCATTATTTTTTACTATTCACTTGGTCAATGAATTAAGTTGATATTATTATATAATATAAATTATTTTGGTTCAAAATATTGAATCAATTTTTTCAAATTCTATTCATATATCTAAAAAATTTAATTATAAAATTTATCCTTTAAATGCGATAGGAAAACAATTTTCCAAAGAGAAATTGTTCAAAAGTTTAAAAAGATTTTATATTAAAATTCAATATAAAAGTGATTAAAATTACTTAAATTGGATTATAAGAAATTTAATTTAACAAAATTTACATTTAAAACCTTTTTAAAACAAAAATAACTCTTATAAATTCATTAATTGAAAGGGAAATTTTAAAAAACAAGTATTTTCACTATTCATTGAAAAATTAATCTTTTTGGAAAAATAAAAAAATTCACCCAAAGTTAATTTTTTTATTATGATTTTAACAAATTAATGTTATATTATTAAATTAATTCTATATATTTTTCAAATATTAAATTTATTTGACAAAATGAAATAATAATTTTTCGTCAAAATATTATTTTCAAGTCATATAATAACATTATTAAAAATTAAGATCCTTTTTTAATATGTATTGAATATACTAGGAAAGTTAGTTAGAGGTATAACTCTGACCATTTATTAAGATAAAAGAAAATTATAGCAAGCACACATAATAATCTAGAAAGCCGATTACATATCATAAAATTCATACCCATCACCCCCCATGATAGACATCCTCCACAGTGACCGACTCCCATTCCGACCCTTCATCTTGTTTTAGGATCTTCGCATACTTCCTTAAAAGGTTCAATTTCTCAAAATCTATCAATTCACGTGAAGAATGCTTGGATGAATACCTAGTAGACATTGGCTTCGGCAAATCAGAATAGTCATTCCTCACCCTTCTGTTTGTTTTAGAGGGTACCCGATTTCTAGACTTCCTCTTCCCATCCTTGACAGCATCACTATAGGAAGGACTAAACATATCTCCATGGTATTCCTTGTCACTATCCGAGATGTACCACCAATTTCTAGAGACAAGAACATCATTGGAACGATCTATCAGCCTCCAGACCTGCTCATGACTCCTATTACCATCAATTGTGGCCAAACATTGTGGTTGTTCTGCAACTTCATGGCCAACATGCACCTCCCTCACTATATCTACTACAACAAGATATATAGTGTTCCCTTGTTTCATTGAGGAGCTATCCTCCACTTGAGAGACCTCACATGGATCTAGCACTTGAAACTGGTTTCAATTATCAACTTTAGTCTTTGAACCATTAGGTTATAACTAGACAATAGGTCCCATACCCACCATATAGGGAGCTGCATCTTTGATCTTCCCATAACCGTATGAATTAAAAAACATCCCACCCTCCTTCATATCAGCATCATTATTATCATAACTGGAAACACATTTCTCAATTCCACTATCCCCATAGTTCGTTGAATCCCCTACCTGATCTGCCACATCATAAATTCTTCCATGCCCAGTGCCACCTCCTGGATCAGCAACATCCATATTAGCACAATTCACAACATCCCCTAAGGAGAGATCCTTCTTTACCCTCTCAAACACCACATATAATATCGGGTTAGAATTTCCCATTGCCAGGATAGGAAAAACATTTTCATACATCATAGTACCAACAAGCTTCTGTCTCTGGCCAGGGACCTTTCCATTTATTTCCACCAGAACCGAAGTGGCAGCACTGTAGAATTGATCAGACCAGTGACCCAAACGATGGAACGTCGGACAATAATCAACCCACGATTCAAAGACAACCACTTGCTTCCAACAGAACTCCTCAGCAACCGTTATCCAAATCCATTCAAGTGGCAGCTTCGAAGCATCCACCTAAACACAAAATCTTGGGTTAATAGGATGACTTATCGATGAAGTGTGCGCTTCAGAGTAGAGGAATCAACCCACCAAATTCCCTAACATACAGATTATCACTGGGTTTTGGAATGGAAAAGGAAGGTGAAAAAGACATACCCAGGTCACGACATAGGGTTAATCCAGATTCATACAAAGATCAAAATTCCATCAAAGAAGAAAGAACCTACATCCACTGCATCGACGAGGAGCTTTGGACCATGCACAAACCAAGTAATCCAACGAGGAGAAGCATATCATTTGATGATGCTTGAAAATTAAGACCACCATCATGAAATCTTGTAGGTACCATTTAATAAATACAAATCTATCAAATTCATCAACTGAAGGCCTTCAATGATTGAATCGAGCCACCCGGGTTAAGTTTAGAAGACTCGACATATCAGAAAACTCCGGTAGTGAAATCGACAGTTGAGGGTCTCTATGATGCAGATCTGTAACCTTTATTCTTAAAGAGATCAAGGGAAATATTTAGAGAAAACTAGGGTTAAAGAAAGGAACAAACCCTTCTCATGGATCTAAAGGTGGTTAGGACAAATTCTCCACCCCCTTCCACCTCTAGGAAGGGGTGGACCATCCGCGATCATTAGACAGGGTTCATCGCTGCCAGAAGTCATCGCTGCCCCGTCCCCTTAGCTTTTCTATGTTTTGAATATATAAAACAATTCAAATTAGTAATTTTTTTATTCATATTCAATCATCAAAATTTTTTAGGTAATCATGTTTGTGTTTAAATAGTATTATTTTTAGTTTGTCATGGTTTGTTAAAACTCCTTATTGTATGTAATGTAAACTAGCCAAGAAATTATATTTAATGAAATAAATTCAACAAATTTCAGGGTGTTATATATCTATTTTGAATAGAATTTATTGAAAAAAATTATTGTAATCCTACTTAGTCTAATAGATCGATAGATGACATTGGTTTTCTACTGAAATTATGTGCTTCATTTCAATGCCAACCCAAGGAATCTCACATATTGATATCCAATATGACCAAGAAATATATAAATATCACAATAAGATTTAACATACAATAAAAATCAAGTTATGATAATATATTTTATGGTTTTATAGATATTTAATAGGAGATTTATTGTACAAATATAAAGTCCAATTTATGTTTCATGTTTTTTGTGAAGTTCATGTGACATGATATAGACAGAATCAAACTATTGTGACTTTGAGCACAAATTAATCCAATTAGATTACAACCATTTATTATTATACTCAGATGACATGGATTTTGGTTCAATGAGATTAAATGAGAGTTAAGGTTCTAAATCTACTCTAAATTTCTTATAATAAGAAAAGTGAAATATATCTTCTGATGAATCTAGTTCAACACTGTAGATCTTTGAACATTGATCATAGATGTAATTCTATCAAATAGATAGTAGTATAAGGTGATGTGAAGCTTTAGTTTGTTGGTAAAAAAGATATATTTGTGGTTATTTTTAATAAATCCTTACTAACTTATAGGTTATGTAATATAATAATAATCGTCATGACCAACCTTCAACAATCACTTAAATGTGTGTGGAAGTAACCCCATAAGGATTTGGATTATGTTTTTAAAGGGAGAGAGAAAAGTAACATATCTAACACCTATTTTTAAATGAGGTATAATAGTTTCAAAAGAGGTGTTTACAATTATCTTTTATCTAGATATAAGGTTTTTTTAAAAGGGATATAATTTTTGATGAGTTTAAGGTGTTTTTTAGAACTCATCATTTAAATCACTTGGGAAAAAGTTTTTTTATCATTGAGATACATAATTATCTCAAAAAACACATTGTTATATTTTTGTATGGGTATAAGGTGTATCTCATTTGTGTTAGGGTTCAATTTTAGGGTCTTTTTGTTCATATACTAAAATCAGTTTTAAGGATTTGTGTCACTATAAACAGTTGTAAGTGTTTTGATAACAAATCCCAAGGGGGATATTGAAGAACCCCCGACTTGGATGGATTATTAAATTTTTTTTGTTTTATGTGTTTGTTTTAAACCAAATTTTTAGAGTGTTTCATCCTATTCTGATATTTTTATATTATTGTTAAATGTCTTGTTATAATTCTAATATATTTTTAATAAACTATAATTTCTTGAAGTAATGCTGAAATTTGTATAAGTCTTGTGCGTAAGAGTTTTATTTAGACGACATAAGAATTTAGAGGATCAGGTTGTAAATTATATTGATACATATTATTTCTAAAGTAATGTATGATATATTTTCAAATAATATGAATTTATATTTGAAATTTTTTTAGAGCTATTTTTAGACATTTGTGTTCTTTAAAATATGGAAAAGCGATTTCCATGTAAAAATTTCTCGAATCTATCTACAATTTTTTTATGGATTAAAAATTTCCATTTAGTATTTTTGATTTTGATTATCTATGAAAGATATTTTTCCCATGTAATATATTTTATGCAAATAAGAAGATATTTTTTGGGAAAAATTTGGTATTTTTTGTTATATTTTTTTGGGATTTCTTTTAAATAAAATTTTTAGATTCCAGAGGTTAAATTTTATAATGAATTAAAACTAGATGATGCAAGAACAAATCATTATGATTCAAAAAATAAAAATTAAATTGTTATTTTATTCAATTAAAAAATAATTATTTCAGATTCAATTGAGAACAAGATCAACCAAGATAACAACTAAACTAGTTGAACAGAAAACAAGATTGAGTTTATTTTCAAGAATAATGTAGTTGTTAATAGTGATAGTGTTTTATTGATTCCCATTTACATAATCAATTTAAAATTATTTTTTTGATTATTCCGAAATTTTTAATGTAAATTTCATTTAGAAGAGGGGTTTGAAAGAGAAGTTGAGTCACAAGATATACTTCAGTTTATGAATACAATAATATTGGGTACTTGTTCATGTAGAAATAAAATGTGATTTATCTAAATATTTGTAAAGATTGAATAATTTTAATTATTTCTGAGTAATGTTGAGAAGTATAAATCTACAGGTTCTGGAAGATGATTAGAAAGAGGGTAGTTTTAGAACATCACATATGGGAAGTAGTCCCACATGATGGAGTTTTTTAGTGATCTTTGAAAAATATATGGGAACCAAAAACTCCATTTTATAATAGTGTTTTTTACTGGAAGTTTAAAAATTTCGCTCAATATTACATTTTTTTGTATTCTAAAAATGAACGGATCTAATTAATGCTCTCAGTTAGAGTGATTTGTGTCATTACCTGACCTAAATATCTGGTTTCAAGCTAGTGAGTCACTTTACTTCATTTATGAATCCCAGTACAGAATTGGCTGCTGAATAATAGTGAAGGTCTATGTCAATCAGTCAGGAGACAATACACTTAATATCATTTATTTGAAATAATAATAATATATCATTATATAAATAAATATTAAACTTATAGTAACATGTGGAAACATTTTTTATGGTATAAAACTTATAAAAATAAGTAAATATGGATCCTAGTGTGGAAATTAAAACCCAAGTAATTGCAGGAATATAATAAATAAAAAATATTTGGTAATCCTATAAATTCTATCATGAATCTCCACCATTTAGATGACCCCCCTATCAACATATTTGCATGATCCCCTACGCTTTTTGGGATACTTATACATGAACTCTAGATGCACATCTAAATTTTCATATAAGGGTGAGTAATAAAACCGTATAGGACAACACCAATGTGTCCTTAACCCTATTTACACATTTATAAAAGGTTTATTACATGATAATAGTAAATTAATAATAAATTGTAAGCAATAAAACACAAAGAACCCATATTCTAACCAATCCACCATTAGTCCTAGTAATACCCTCTTTAGATCTGTACTGAAGGGTTGATTTAGAAGTTAGAAATGATCAATAACTAGCCACAAGACTTGTGACATGTCACTCGATATCCTCCTGGAATCTAGTGGTAATGATACCCAGTGTCCTCAATTAATCATGTTGTAGAACATCCCTCAATATCCTTAAGAAATTAGGTTCCATCTGGTGTACATTTCTATAATTTTCTTATCCTATGTTGGCTTCCACCATCATCATTATCTCATGCCAGGAATAGTCCCCCTCAATGGGGGAATCATACCATAACAATCACCGTCAATAAATATTGAGAAAAATCACTAATGACGTGGTAATATTCAAAAGAAGAAAGAGTATAATAATAAAATCATATCATGGAATCAGGAAAATATATTATAATCATATAACTATATGTGATCATCATAAATCATGGTAATAAGATACTCCAATAGTACTAATGAAAAAAATGGTCATTTATGGGTATCATTACAATGGAAACACAAAAAAATAAAAAAAATCCATTAATAACAAAAAAATCATAAAAAAAGGGAAATAAAGGAAACTAGAGGATACAATGGCCTCAAATGATAAAGAATATCCTATCGAAAGTATGATAATGAAAAATTTCAATTTTTGTTATGTAATTAAAGAATATCCCACATAAAACACCCATATAGAATAGATCACATGTCAAGTATGCCTATTTTTGTTCCTATTTCATCAAGAAATAGGTAAAAATGGAGAATCAGAAGAAGTAAAAGTTAATAAGGTTATTCTAGAATCATATACCTTATAGAGACTATCAAAAGAACCTATTCCGATGTATTTCAATAGAAGGAACACCAAATCACTCGATCCATTTCGGTATGAAGAAAAAAACATCAATTAATTGTTTATTATAAAAGAGAGACTTAGGTATATCCCAATATCATCAATTCCTGATCGTATCAATTAATTAAAAATAGATTCAAGTTGAGATTCAGTAAGAACAAGGACTCATGATGATCATTCTAGAGAAAATTACCAAGAAACATCAACTGTTCATGATAATTCTAAAATTAGTAAAATGGATTTTTTATTGACACATAAAATACTAAACCAATATAAAAATAAAATGTCAACAGATTAAGAATACATTAATAATTCAACTTTAATAAGAGTTCTTAGATGATGATTCTCAAACACTTTCCCATCGAGCGTACATTATTAATGCTAGATCATTAGTCAATCTAGAAACATCATCAAATTTATATATCCACCAACATTATAAAAATTAAGGGTGAATTAATTTTCATGTTATGATAGAAAACATATATAAAATATAGATATATTCCCATATAATAAGTTATAAGGATAAATTAGCATAGTTCTAAAGGAAATGTAACCAATTAAGCGTCACTGGGTGAGTCGAATGTTGAAGAGCAGGGTTAGGTGAATAAAAAAGATTTGATATCCCTGAGGGAGTCATTAGACTAGAAATAGGTTGGAATTATATTTTTTTATTAAATAATATTGAATCTAAATCCATGTAGTTTTAAATAAACACAATAGTTGATATCATATATTACATGTAACACCAAGCTTTAAGAAACAATTTTTTTGATCGTTATAACAAATCCATTGAAATAGAAGGTATGGATGCAAGTAACCAAATTTTTAAATATATATAAATTTCATAATAAATAAAAAGTAGTTGATAAATTATTAGGAAATAAGTAATCAATTTCTAGTATATTCATTTTATTCTCTAAAATACATTTTGTTCAAAAGAATGTTTTTATTGCATTATATGAGTGAATTTTATAAATAATTTATGGAAATTTTAGAAATTTTATTTGATAAAAATATTATAGTTTTTGAAATCAAAATTTTAAAATTATAATATGGTGAACATTTTGGATTTTCCTTAGAATGTTTATTTTCAATGAATAATGAAAATATTGATTTTTATTAAGAAATATTTTTTTGTTTCAAGAATATATAAAGAAATATTTTGTTTTAACATGGTTTAAAAGTAATATTAATTATATTAAATATTTAATAATAAAATTAAATTAATCAGAATCATATTTAAGGATGAATTTGGAATAAAAACATTTAAAAAAAATATTTATGTGATGAAAGTTATTTTTCATTACATTTTTTGTTTTTATCTTAAATAAATTTCTTCCACATTTTGAAAATAAATATTAAAAAATTTATGAAATATTTCGAATCATTAAATCATAATCTCATAAAACATTCTCTCTTATTTCTGGTCATTAGGAATAGTAACCATAATAGTTTTTGTTACAATGGTAACTGTAAAATGGGTTAATTAGGGTAAAAAATAATGTGATAAGGCATAAAATTCATTATAAAGATACTTTATTTCATTATGTGAGTCATTTAATCCACAATCATACAAAATATTAAAATATGAACTTTTTTACATTTAAAATCGATTTTTTCCATTAAATATTTATATTAATGATAAGTTAAAAAATATAACTTTTTTTCTCTTAATAACTATAATATTTTTTCATTGGGATAACTACAATATATGTTTTATTATATAATATTAATTATGATATTTATAATTTTATTATCATGGTGATTTATTTTTTAGTGGGTAAAAAATTAAGTTAAATTCTAATGAAACATCGACATGATGCTTGTGTAAGTATTTAAAAAAAATCAAGTAAATGATTTTAAAAAATCTAAAAGAAATATTTATTTTGGTGAGTTAGGGTGTACCATTAATTTTAATATAAATATAACATATTATAAATGTTTTAAATGTTGGTATTTAAATTTCATTTCTTTTATGTTGTTTTCAAATTAAAATTATGTGAATAGTTTTTAGAATGATATTAATTGTATTATATGTTAAATATAATTTAGTTAATTATTTAAAAATAAAAATAATTTTTAAAGATTACATGTATGATGATAAGTTTCAAAATATATCACCCATTTTTAATTTATAATCCAATTTTTCCCTTATAAGAAAAATTATAAACCTCTAATATTGAAAAATTCATAACCCCGGTTATGGTTTAAATTGGATAACAAAGAGGTTAAACCAATTCATAAGGTTAAAAAAAATCAAAAACTGTAAAATTTGATCTTATAATGATATTAAGACCATATATTCTTTATATTATTGTCCATGTCATTTTTGGAACCATTTTACAAGAGTTATACAGATATTATATTGTAATATTTCAGGTACATCCAAAAATGGAATTAAAGATATCGTATAATAAAAAATATATTATTAAATAATTTTAAATATATAAAAATAAAATATTCTAAAAATTTATTGATATATGGTTTATGATGTCAACCATGACTCGTTTAGGTGTCACTTTTAACTTTTTGGTAACCTTCTTGACCCCTAAAGATTAAAAAATAATTGATATTATTGTAATTTTTAAAATGTCTAACAGAGGTTTTAAACAATTAATTATGGGTGAAAAATGGGAAAAAATATTTTTGAATATATTATTATATGAGGGGAATTAGACTAAGAATTATCTTATATTCTAATTATACACTTTTTTATACAATTGGATCTGAAAATTTATTTATATTAATTTAATATTTTTTCGGTTGGAGTAGATGACTCTAGAGTAGGGGGGTGAATTAAGTCCCTATAAAAATTTCTGGTTAAAAGTATTCTTAAAAAGTATTCCTAATACGGTTAAATACATCCCAGTTAATCAAAGTAATACGGGTATGAAGGTTTGACTATTTAAATAACTTCTTAGAAGATTGATTAATTATTATTAATCTTAATATCGGTTATAAATATTAATTTTGAAGGTATTTTACAAATAATATACATTTATAACTTCTATCCAAGATTAACTATCAAAGTGAATATAGTGACTTCTGAATTATACAGTAAAATAGTAAAATAGATACGACTAAATTAACCAGCATAATGGATATGAAACAAGTGGTTCAGTCTCAAGTCGAGACCTAATCCACTCTACTAGGTGATCCCCTACCACCAATGACATTATATAAATAAACATGATCCACACCCTGGATCGGGTTTAAACAATAGTACACAGAACATTCTAGGTCACACTAGTACCTCTTCCACAGTTCTTTGTGGGTACAAACAACCAGGCAACACATGGATCTCTTCCACACTTATATGTGGGTATACACAAGTGTAAATAGATGTTTGAGTAAGGATATGTAGTATTATTTATTTTATTTCAGGAGAAAGAGTGTGTTGTTATACAAATAAACACACTGGTGAAAATCATGTAAAATGATGCACAAGAGAGTAGAAATATTGATATAGGTTTAGAAATGCTATAAATGTTATACTTTGTAGCTTTGGGATTCTAAGATGAAGCAGATGCAAAAATCAAGTCCTTGTATGGAAAACAGAGTGTCGCAAGGTAGACAGATCCGGTTTGTCTTCTTCGTGATGTTTGCCAGTGCAACGATGTTCTATATTCTGGGATTTAAGTGAGCTTCGTGTGTTCTCCAGTAGTGTTGAGTTACATGAGACAACTGTTTCTTCAAAAATTATCTAAGTGTATTCTTCATTGTCTTGCTCACACCCACCCACATGTTTTTCCCTTTTTTTATCTCTTTTTCTGAGCCGCACTACTCTTTTATCGTGGAGTGCATGTGTTTGAGCTGATAGGTTGAATGTATTCTACACCTCATACCTCATACTATTAGATGAAAAGTCTACAAGAAATATTAATTAGGTCATTGCATTTAATTTATTCAAAAACGACCGTTAGAGATTAAATTGAATTACGAAAAAACATATTAAGAAAATAGTGTCACAATATGTCATGGAAATAGTGTCTCATTCATGGTGTCTGGCTCATGGTGTCTGGATTATGGTGTCTAGTTCATGGTGTATAGTTTTCATGGTATCTGGATGCCACAGCGTCTGGTTGTCAGGGTTTCTGGTTGTCACGGTGTCTGGTTCACGATGTCTGGTTCACGGTGTTTGGTTGTCATGGTGTCTGGTTTTCACAATATCTGGTTATCACGGTGTCTGGTTCAGGGTGTTTGGTTCACAGTGTCTAGTTTTAGGTGTCTGGTTGTCACGATGTCTGGTTGTCATGGTGTCTGGCTGTCACAATGTCTACTTGTTCACTGTGTCTCGATGTCATGGTGTCTGGTTGTTCACAGTGTCTCAATGTCACGATGTCTGCTTTTTCACAGTTCCTCAACATAGATAAATATCTATATTCAGACATAAGAAGTTATATTTATGGAATTGATTAAACTCAATCATTTGATAGAGAATACCTTATAATGTAGATCAACGGAAGTTATATAGTAATCAAAATTAGTGTATAGTACTGAAGAGCATTGGATAGCTTTTACTAAACAACTGTGCATTTGATGTGAGATAGATTATATTGTGTTAACAAGGATTATATACTGAATAGGTTTTTTGATCATTAAATCATGATTAATAAATGAGAAGTCAAAAACCTTCCCCATTTTTGATGATCACAAATCATGTATATTTAGAGTGTATATTTATTCTAACAACATAGTTCGAATGTGAATATGACATATATAGAGAGAGTGTTCTATAGTAGAGATATTCCTATAGAGAGTGTTCTCCCCCTTTTGGGATTATCAAAAGTATCAAGAAAAATAATGAAAAAAGAGATAAGAAAATTTCATAATGTAGTAGAAAAAAATAGAGGCATTAGAAAAAGTAAAACAAATGTAACAATATTTCTATCAAAAGAGAGTAAGCACAGTCCATCATCACTGACGAGTCTTCTCTTTTCCCTTAGTAGCATCAGTAGAAGAGGAAGCCATTAGAGAAGATATTGAGGTAGAAGAAGGGAGTGAGATGGTTGAGAGAGAAGGTAATGGAAGACCTTCAAAGATAGAGGGAGCCAGAGTAGGTGTTTTAGATTACTGGGGGAGTTGTTGATCAAGGATCACAAGCCGGATCTAACTCAGTGCCTGACTGACAAAAATAAAAGTAGAGGCTAGGGTAGAGGTGAAAGTAGGAAAACCAGATCTCAGAGGTGCAGCTACAAGAGAAAAAATGGTTGTACACGGTACATGAATATAGGGCCTTAAAATAATGATAAAATTAGTAATGATCTCTACACCATACTGCATTGATTTCTCAAAATCATCCTTGTATTCCATAAACTTATCGAATAGACGAGTGAACTCTGTGAGGTTTTGGACTTGAGTCTTGAAATCTTGGGTAATAGGAGGAATCCTTAGATTTTCTAAAAGATATTTGAAAGGATTGGTCATGTCAATATTTGAGAAGATTCAATTGAAGTAGAAATCCAATTTCATGGAAATTTCTTTCTGAGCATCACTAGAAATTTTTGAATGGATTTTGACCAGATCAAGACCTCTGTCACTGTTCATGATATCATCAGATAAAGAATATTTACTGGAACCACTAAGCACAGTCTGAAGTTATTTTTGACCACTATTCTGAGCAGGTCATTGTCTATGTAATGTTGAGATTATTACCTAGACGCCTTAGAATCATTGACTATTGAGATGAAAGATTTTAGTTGATTTATTACTTTTCTAAGGCATCCCGTATACTCATCAATGAGCTTGTTAAGATTAACAACAATCTCTATCATTCATATCACAATATGATTGTTTCTTTCTGCATCATTTTTAGCTAAGGAAGCTAAATGATTTTGAATATGAGAGGAAATATTCAGTGGGGTTTTAAGAACAATAATATCCACATGATGAGGAGCTGGCTCTGATATCGAATTCATCACTTTAGGCATGTCTTCAAGCATACATCTTAGAGTCTTCACTTCATCACTAAGTAGTCTGTGTTTAACTCTAACTTCTTGAATCTCATGAATCATTTTGGGTTGAATCTTCCAAATAAAATTTTCCGACAATCGTGAAGCATCCCTCTCACTTAGATTTGTTACAGGAGTTGGTTGGGTATTCAGAAGTATTTTAACTACAGACAAAATGGTAGCTCCAAATTCTTTCATATCATTTTAACTCACCAAGTATGGTTGTTCTGGTGAAGGTTCAGAGATAAGGACTGATATGGGATCAGGTTATTTTTCCGGGGAAATATTAGAGATAGATTTCAATTGGGACATAGTAGAAACTTCAAGGCCTTTTACTAATACTTCCTAAGAGTCATTCACATCATAAAAACTAGGGATCTTATACCGAGTGTCTATAGGGATTGGATCAATCGGGTTGGGAACTTCACTAGATTCCAGATTTTGGGGTTTCTCCCCCTTAACAGTTGCATCCTTATCAGGACTTAGAGGCTTAGGGTCTTGATCGATTTTCATGAATTCATATCTTTTTTACTCTCCCATTTTCTATCTACCCTACTAAAAATCTATCTCCAACATTTCTTCAGTCGAAGGAATGACTTCAGGAACAGATTGTTTTAATGGGAGTTCCTCAAGGTCAGCTTCTTGCATAACAAGTAATTATTCTTCTATAATATCTTCCATAGTATTCTTTTCGGTTTCATTGATAACTGATTATGATTTAACTTTGGGTTGATCTTCTAGATTAACAACATCTTTAGAAGCAGGGACTTCATTTTCACATACTACATGAGGGAAAAGAGTACTGTCTTTCCTATTAGAAATAGTTTCCCTGGGAGGCACAACAGACTGTTCTTCTTCGTCTTCTTTAGAATACTCAAAAACATCATCTGGTTCCAAACTAGGATCAGAAATATATGTTTTGGTATTGAGGGATGTTCAACTGGGTTGATCTATTCATAAATCCTATCATTGTCTTCCACCCATGATTTTTTTCATGGATTCCAATTGATTTTCATTTTCTTGATAATGAATCTTTAAATTCAGGACTCACTATCATAGATAGTTTCTTCATTAGGTCCAACCATAATCTTGGCATATTGAATGGTGAGTTAAGCCAAGAATTAAACAGGGAGGTTGAATTCGTTGCAGTTTTGATCACCTCACACATATAGTCTATGAAATACTTACAATGGTTGATCTTATGCCCATTTTTTCATAAGATGAATCAGAAACACATTGTGATATTTTAGTACAGCAAAATCACCTTTTTTGGGGCTAATCAAGTTATATATAAACATGAACTGAAGTCTAGATTCTCCATCTGGTTTAGAAAAAATGGATTTCCTCTTGGTTCTATTTCTGGTTAAGCTTTTCCAAGCGTCTTCCAATAGAAAAAATTCACTATAAGGTGCATGTACTCTCTAATAGTCCTCACAGATTATTTTATGAGGTATCCTATGGCATGCAACCCCTAAAATCAAAGAGATTGTGCATTTATGTCCATTTATCCATATTCTCATAGCATATCCATCTTCAGAATCAAAGGAGAACATAACATACTGATAATATTGAGCCACTAGCTTAGGTTAGATAGGTCTATCATTCTTCGAAAACCATTATAACAAGCCTTTTCTCTTTTAAAACTTTTAAAACTAGAGACATACTCGATAGAATCCACTTAGGTAACATCTCTTTCTCAGGTTCCACTACTCGGTTCACCATATTTGGATTTAGAAGACCTTCAAGTGCCAGCTTAGGTGCGTTCTTCGTCTTCTTTGAGCTACGTATCTCAGGAGTCGAAGAAGAAAGGTGTTTCATCGTCGGCATTGACTGAAGGTTCGAGAGAGATAGAAGGTTTGAAGGGTTGAATAAGGGTTACAAATTGAGTGAATACAAGAAATATCAAGTGATGGAAAAGTGACACTTCCTTTATTTTGTCATTTAGGATTACCAAACATCGCAAAAGTAAAAGCGTGAGAACAAAAGGTGAAATGAATAATTATTGCAATACAGTTTTTAATTTTTAAATAAAAATCATAAAGAATATTTACAATGAGACCAAATTGGTCTTTACAGTGAGATAGAAAATGAATTTTACGGTGAGATTGTGACTGTCATACAGTAATCCTGAAATGCTAACTATGAGACAGTCACATAAGACAGTAAGACATAAAAAAGTAAGACATTTACTTAATAATTCTCGTGCCTAGTTCATGAATGATGTATTCTATTATTATACAATTTAATGGTTTGGTAAATATATCAGCAAGATATTATTCAACACTAATGAATTCCAACGTGATATCACCTTTTTGATAATGATCTCTCAAAAAGTGATTTCTTACATCAATATGCTTTGTCCTATATTGTGAAACAATATTTTTTGAGATCTTAATAGAACTTTTGTTGTCACAATGTATAGGTACAAGACTGAATTGATATCCATAATCTAGTAATGTGTGCTTCATCCACGCGATTTGTGCACAAAAACTACTACCAGCAGTGTATTCAGATTCTGCAGTAGATAATGGAATAGAATTTTGATTTTTACTACACCATGATACTAGTGACTTTCCAAAAATGTGGCTTGTTCCGGAGGTACTTTTTCTATCTAACATATAGCGACCGAAGTCAGTATCCGAATAACGCACTAATTCAAATGATTGTCTTCTAGGGTAGAAAAATCCTATATTAGGTGTATTCTTGTGGTATTTGAAAATTATCTTTACAACATTTAAATGAGATTCCTTAGGATTGGCTTGAAAATGAGCACACATACACACACTAAACATAATGTCAGGTCAACTATCAGTTAGGTAGAGTAAAATTTCAATCATTCCTCTATAAGTGGTTTGATCAACAAGTTTTTCCATCTTCATCAAAATCCAATATACAAGTGGTACTCATGGTAGTATCACTACTTTTAGTTCTATCTATTCCAAAACATTTTAGAATATCTATAGTATATTTACTTCTAGTTAATATAATACCATCATTATTTTGAAAGATTTGAAATCCGAGAAGGAATTTTATTTTACCCATTAAACTCATTTCAAATTCATTTTGCATCATTTTAGAAAAATCAACACATAATGAATTTCTGGAAGATCCAAATATAATTTCATCTACATAGATTTGAACAACTAAAAAATCATTAGAAATTAATTTTTTAAAAAGGGTATGATCAGATATTTTTTTTAAAAGCTTTGGATAGAAGAAAATTACTCAACTTATCATACCAGGCTCTTGGAGCTTGTTTTAAACCATATAAATCTTTTGATAACTTAAAAATATGATTTGGAAAATGGGGGTATGTAAAACCAGGGGTTGTTCAAATAATATATTCTAAACTATATAACCATTTAAGAATGAACTCTTAACATCTATTTGATATAGATTGAAATTCAAAGGTGCAGTATAAGCAACCAAGATTCTGATGGCTTCAAGTCTAGCTACTGGTGCAAAGGTCTCCTCATAGTCAATTCCTTCTTCTTCACTATAACCTTGTGCAACCAATCAATCCTTATTTCTAACTATGTTACCCGTTTTATCTACCTTATTTCTAAACACACATTTAGTGCATATGGTGAATGTGTCCTTGGGTCTTTCAAAAAGATTAAAAAATTTGTTCCTTTCAAACTGATTATGTTCTTCTTGCATAGACATCACCCAAAATTCATCATTGATAGCATCATTAATGTTTTTATGTTAACGTTCTGACAAGAAGACTTGTTGTTCAACCTGATTTCTATGAGAGTATCTAGTTTGATTTCTTTTTCTAGGTATCCTACAACAACAACTAAGGGATGGTTCTTAAGAGTTCTAATAGTTCTAGAAAAGAAGGGACTAATGATTTTAGGTTCATAAACAAGTTCTGGTTCATTGTGACTTGAGTCTAAGGAATTTCTATAAATGGAACTTTTCACAAATTCTTTCAATTAACGGTTTGAGGATTTTGGATTAATGTTCATATTTGAACTATCATCCTCCAGTTTCTCTTGGATTGTTTTAGGATCATTTGGATTTTTTTCATCTAATTTGACATGGACAGATTCTTCCACACAATTAGTTCATTTATTGAACACTCTATAGGCTTTAATAGACATAAAATATCCTATAATGGTTCCTTAATCACTCTTGGATGAAAATTTGTCAAGAATTTTTTTAGTATTATGGATATAGTCTTTGCAACCAAAAAATTTGAAGTAGTTAACCTTGGGTTTTTGGTTATTCCATAACTCAAAAGGATTTATTTTAAGAATAGGTCTTATCAACACTCTATTGATTATGTAGAATGCTATGTTGAGAGCTTCAGCCCAAAAAATTGGTAGGTTATATTCACTAAGCATTGTTATAGAAATCTCTTGTAGGGTTCTATTTATTCATTCTACAACTCCATTTTGTTGAGGTGTTTTAGGGGCCGAGAAAGTTTGACTATAACCATTTTATGAGAAAAATGATTCAAATTCTTGATTATGAAACTCACGACCATGATCAATTCCTAAGGATTTAATTATATTCCCACTATTATTTTCTAAATACTTGGCATATTTAATAAAATAAGAATATAATTCACTTTTGTGATCTAGAAAAAAGACCAAGTATATATATAAAAGACATATATAAGAACATAAACATAGTTCTTCTCATTTACACTAAAAACTATAGAGGGTGAAAACATATCCATGTGAACCAGTTCGATAGGTTGAGAAGTTGACACTTCTTTCTTTGCTTTAATGGAAATTTTGTGTCGTTTTCCCCTATGACAGGGGTTACACACTTTTTCATTTAGAAACTCAAGTTGGGTATGTCTTTAACTAAACATTTTCTAGTTTGAATTCTAAGGGAGTGAATATTATAGTGTCATAGTCTCCTATTCCAGAGCCAAGACTCTTTATGAAATATATTTAAACGAATCATTTTGAGAAGCTAAAGAATTTATGTTAACGGAGTAAACATTTTCATTTCATAATGCAGAAAACAATAATTATTCTTTATAATTAAAGACATTGAAAGAATCATTTTCAAATATAAAATGAAATCCATCATCACATAATTGTGAGATACTAAGTAGATTATATTTTAATCCATCAACAAACAGTACATTAGAAAATAAAACTGAGTTAGAGCTTCCTATTTGGCCTAGGCCAATAATCATTACATTGGCATTGTCACCAAATGTGACACGTCCTCCATTTATTTTTATTAGGTAATTGAAGCATGAGTAGTCTCCTTTTATGTGTCTTGAACATCTGCTGTCCAAGTGTAACATCCCGAGATTTTATGAAAAATATTCTTTTTAATTTTATTGATGTCTTGTGTTGTACACTACACCAAAAGGAGCTTTCACAACACACATCCCTGACTTGGCTTGCATTACACGCAATTGCGACCTTCCACAATAGCGTGTGTAGTACGCAATACCGAGTTTCACTAAATGAGATATTATTATAATATTATTATGAACTAGCCGTTATGAATAGTAATACCCAATTTTTAAAATTTTATAAATTTTATCTTTCAGAACGGACTTCATTTTTGGATTCAGAATATCGAAATTAGCTTAGGGTGAAATTTTGGTACTTTTCGGATAACTTTCATATTCTGATGAATAGTGAAAATTACTAAATTTTAATTAAAAACAACTTTTTTAATCGAAATATTTAATAGTGATAAATTATTAATTTGAGTATTTTTAAAGTATATTTAGAATATATTTTTACAATTTAATACAATGTTGGTCATTGGATGTAATTTGACATTTAAACCAGATATAAACAAGTGTCAATCTTTTGACAGTTTTTATCTCTTAAAAACACGCTATTTGTTTTGACGACGGGAATTAATTTTTAAATTATTTAATGTAACTGATATGTTTTGAATTTGATAAAATAGACATCATTTTTGAATTCATAATATCAAATATAGCTTAGGCCTAATTTTTGGTATTTTTCTGAAAACTTTCATTTTTTGATGAATAGTGAAACCACTAAGTGGTAGATAAAAAACTGAACTTTTCATAAAACTTATTTTTACCTCTTCTGTGAGTAGAATTTCAAAAATACGAAAGACACGGTTAATATCAAGGACTAAAATGTGGTTCAATGAGATGAAAATAATTTTTGGTGAATTGTAACTTTTTACTTTTTTTTACCACGGTTAAAAGTTAATAGGGTAATTAAGGGTAAAAGTGTTATTATTATTACCCTAACACATGTCCTAAGTCTATTGGATAAGTGTAATTCGACCAAAAACAACCTTAGGAATAAAAAATGACCATTTAGGACCACATGGATTAGATTAGGACATTTATTATCAATTTATTTAAAGAAGGGTTAAAATAGTTAAAATCAAAGTTTAATAACTAAATAATTATTAATATAGGGTTATACATAAGTTAAATACGACTATAAATATTCATTAGAAATCTAAAACGATTTAATACATAATTAATTTTTATTTGTAATTTTTAGACTTTAAATAATGTAATTTATTTATGATACAATGATGATGCATTAATTATCTTATTAATGAAATATTGACATAATTGATGTTATAAATACCCAAATAAATGTAATTTGAGACTTTTTATGAATTAAAATAATTTTATATGTTAATATGAAATGTTAGTATTGATTTAATAAATTTATTTCGAACTAATAATTCGTTTATGATTTACACAAAAATCAATTACCAAATAGTGTCAAAATTGACATAAAATAGTTTTTAAAAAAAATATTATATTATTAATTGTTATTATATTCCAAAAAATCTATGGTTCTGCCAAATGACTTATATAAGGTTATATATATTAATAATAAACATTTTGGGGTTTTTTGGCTTGTTATAGTAAGTTTATTAACCTTATAGTGTAAGAACACAAAAAGACATGGTAAAAGTAAAATTATCTAACATAAAGTTACATCTAAATGATAAGGTTAAAATAGTAAACTAAACTTGTCCAAATTCTATTGGATGAGAGTATTTCGACCCATCCCCACCTTAGATTAGAAATAAATCAATTTGGATCTATTTAAAACTGAATATGGCTTTATAATAAAATAATATTTTTAGTTTTTCCAAAGGTGCCCCTCTCCTCCCTTATAAAAGGGCACCTCCTCCCCCTCTTCCTCACACCACGTTGAGCTTTCAAGCTCGGCCAAACCCTGAAAAATTCCCTTATACACTTCCTTAGAAACATTACAGAGGTCCTGGTCTTCTTCAAAGACCAATTTTAGTACCCTAAGAGGAGGTCTCAAAGAGGTGCTTCAAAGAATAGGTAATGTCTGTTACTGATTCTTTCAACTTTATTTCTTCTTCCACTTATTATTTTTTAGTTGTTTCATTATGAGGTAATAACATCAGTATCACTCATATACTGATATGTTATTATAAGTATGAAACAAATATATTTCACCATCTATCCATCCTACGGAAAATGAAATCACCGCGCGTGCGTACGTACAGAATATCGTCTCCACGCCGTGGTGTAATCTAATTTCCACCACCACCTTACATGGATGGGTATAATGGTGAAATTAATGAATATATATGATTATTTTAAAGTCATATTGATCCTGTAATATTATAAATACACTTTAATACAATTCCACGATCATGGGAATGATATCATCGCTCGTGCGTACGTACGGAATATCGTCTCCACGACGCGATGGGATTCACTCTCCATGATAACCATTCAAGAATGATTATAAAGTATATATAATAAGTAATCATGAAATATATGACATAATAATTCTACTGGATTTATGTATATATATATTTATTTCATCTACTTAATTCCATTCAATTCAATAAGGAAACGAAAACAGCGTTCAGGCATACGTACGACCTACCGTCTCCATGAACGGTGTATTTCTTTCCATTTATCGATCCATTAAATATATATTATGAATATATATTATATATAAGTCATGTTTTATATTATGGATGTAAGTAATCATGATATATGTAATCATATGAATAATTAAAAGTTAAAACACGAAGGACAAATGAAACGATTTTACCCAAAACACTACTTTAACACGAATTTACAAAAGAACGGGTAATATAAAGTCATACGTGAACCATATATGATATAATAACAATGAATATGATTCTTTAGTAAGTCAATGACATTATTTAAATCATTATATAGGAGGTTTGGATACGTACGAATCATATCAGACCTAAGGTAAGGGATAATTTTGCAAATCTCATTTTTTTATCTGAGATTGCTTATACGTAAGTATTTACTGGGGT
This sequence comes from Viscum album, assembly GCA_963277665.1. Lineage (NCBI taxonomy): Eukaryota > Viridiplantae > Streptophyta > Magnoliopsida > Santalales > Viscaceae > Viscum > Viscum album. The sequence goes on from OY728123.1 coordinate 602,887,543, forward strand.
TATTGTTATCATCCATGTCCATTTTTTCTAAAAGTGTTTTTATGTATGTTTAATTTAATTTTTACCCCTTTTGACTTTTACTACATGGTATGTAAGGAATCTTTCTTTTGTTTATGTTACGAGGTACTTTTTGACTTTTCCGGTAAAAGTACGAGAAGAATGTTTTTTTAACTTATACGGCACAAATGGATTTTTACAGTTTTATAAAGCCTTATTTTTATGAAGCCTCCTAAAAAATATTTCATGACTATTTTGAACAATATCCTTTTCTTTTAAAATTTCATGACATTTTGTAAAAAGGGAATGATTTTGAAGAAGAAAGGATATTTTCCTCAAGAATTCATTTCATGTGTTTTATCAAAACCATTTTCCATCTAAGATGAAATTATTTCATATGTGTATGTTTCAAGTATAATGTCTCTATGATTTACATGGTTTAACTTTTCTTATTTTGAAATGATATCCATTTTTTTTATATGGATTATGTTATAACGGAATGATGTTTATGAAACCCATTTTATTCTTTGGGTTATGATGAATGTTTTAAGTTTATTTTTTGGCACAAGTAAGAATGATTTCATTATGAGATGGGTGGGACCTATATCTCCCTCCAATGAATTGGGTAAAGATTTATATCTCATGAGATAGACATGGCTGGAACAGAAAGTTAAACCGGTTCAGTAATACAGGACTGGAACGAGGAGTGAACTCGATTCAAAAAGGGACTTTGTCTACTAAGATGGTCTTGGCAGCAATGCCTTGGCTACTATGGAAATCATTACATGTTCTTAATGGATTCCACAATTACATGTTTTATTCCCATTCTATTTTATCATTCTTAATGTTTCTTTATGATTCATGCCTTACGTACTTCCATGTTTTATGTCATTTCTAAAGCTTTTGATGTTTAAACATTATGTTCTTGTTTTTATGTTCAAATGTATATGGTATGTTTTATTTTATCCATGCTTACATTTACTGAGCATTTGAGATCACCCTTTTTATGTTTTATTTTCCCCCAGGATTAAAAGAAAGGTTTTAGGTAAGGAAACAAAAATTGGAAGATCTTTATGGGAGATGTTGAAGATCTTTCACCACGATTAGAATATTACGTTCCATGTTTCCAAAGACACTAAACTATTACGGTCCTTGTGTGTCTGTTTTTGTTATGTATTAAGTATTCCTCTAAAGAAATGTAATTTCCATGTATGTCAAACTTCGGCTCTCTACAGTTCATATCAGAGGAAAGGTTAATCAACCTTTGGAAACTAGGGTGCGAAAACGTTATTGAGATCCCTAGAGATATTTCTATGGTATGTCTAAGGATGTCCCTAAGGATATGTATACGTATAGGATATAGTACCAGAACTACGGTAACGATATTAGAATTTAACCTAAGATGTTAGATATTGAGGGTGCTTCCCCTTTAATATTTTGTTTTCCCTAGCATGATTTTTTCCTCTCACACTATTCTTTTTGGGTTTTAGAAAATGGCTGGAAACAGGAAGATTCATGATAATGGAGGATATGACGGACAATGGAATGATATTCTTCAGGAGGAACCAAATGAAACAGGATTTGGAAGTCCAAACATCGTTATTATGCCTAATCAGCAATCTCCTAATATGATCAATAATCTCTACTTTGGTAAGTTTCCCAAATCAGATAATAAGAGAAAGATGGAGTTTCATGATGATCATAGAGGAAAGAAAGTTCAATTTCCCTCATGTAAATCATGTGGGAAGAGGCATCAGGGAGATTGTTTAAAGGGAACTAGAAGATGATTTGGGTGTGGAAAAGAAGGACACAAAGCCAGTAAGTGCAAAGGAAAACGTTCAGTTAACACCATGGATGAGGATAATGGTATTTCTACGACATCAACAATGGTTAAATGTTTTAATTGTGTGAATGTAAGGGCATTATGAAAACCAATGCCCTAAGGGAATGTCTCATGAAGAGAATCAGTACGGTTGTATGGGTAGTATTTATGTTGATGATGATGAAGAGACTACAAATGATATGTGAGATGAAAGAATTGTTGAATATCGGTCAATGGATTAAGAAGGTAGTGGAATGATTACATGTTTGTCAAGTGTAATGTTGTATAAGTAATCTCATGGTACTATGGAATAAAGAGACATCTAAGGATTGTTACCCTGTTGTCTTTCCTTAAGTTTTGAAAGTGTATGACTAATGGTACCAATTACCATGAAAGGTTATTCAGATATTTTTGGAAAGTAGATGATATGCGCATAATGAAGGGATACAGAGAAAATTAAATGTTTGATAGTATTCATCATCTCATGAATGATATAAGGAGAAGGTTATATCATGGTTTGAGTATATAGAATTTTTGGATTTTGGTGTGTGGAAAGAGATAACTTTTGACATCATTAATGTTTTCACTAAGATTCAATAGGTATTCATTTTTCAAGAGAATACTTGATTAAGGACTTCAAATGTTTTGAATGTGACCAACAAGACATATCTTATGATATATGGGGATCAACTATGCAATTGACATGCTTGTTATATGAAATCTCTGGTAATCATTTTCACTATAATATGAGAGTGGACTGCAGTATTAGGGATAAGCCTAATTATTGGAATGGATTATGTTAGACATAAGTTAGTATTGTTTAAGGACAGAAGTTTTTTTTCAATATTATTTATGGGATGTTATAGTAATGTAGTTTTAGAAAAAGGACAACCTGCAGGACGACCGACAACCCATCGCGTCGGACAAGGCTGTGGGAATCGAACCCACAACCGAAGTGCGACTGGCCTTTATCGCCTACCACTGGCCTACTGGAAGTCCCTGTTTAGTAGAAACTAGTTTTATTATCTTAAGCAGTATGATATATGAAGTATAAGTCCATTTTAGGAACCATATATGATTAATCTCACTGTAGATGGACTTATGTATTTTTGATAACTTTTATAACCTTTTGTTTGAGACAGATGGAATAACCCATCATTCTATCCCATGATCTGCTAACGAATGACCAATTCAACTTCATTTTTTTAAGAGATGAAGTGGAAATTGTTCAAGGCACGAACAACAGTGAGATTGTACCAAAATAAATTAAGTATTTATTCTAATTCAAATTCTTCAACTTTAGGGAAATGATCTTGAAAACCAAAAATGTTTTCCTGGTGCCCTTATATATGATGAATCAGATGGTACCCTAAATCATAACTAATTTATGTCTTTGTTGTATTTTTCATATCCATGTTCTCTACCACTCTCCATCAGAACATGATGGTTAGATTTCTCTTCCATATCCATATTTTCACCTATGTTCTCCTATGTAGAAACCCAGTGATTAGTTAATTTGGGTAACCATTACGTTTCATACATTTATTTTTAAAACCAAGTTTTGGTATTCCTTTCTACGATGTGGGTTTCTATTAAAGAAACTTTCTAGTAGTAAACCATTTATAACCCCGATGAATTTCGAGGGCGAAATCCATTTTAAGGGGGGTAGAATGTAACACCCCGAGATTTTATGAAAAATATTCTTTTTAATTTTATTGATGTCTTGTGTTGTACGCTACACCAAAAGGAGCTTTCACAACACACATCCCTGACTTGGCTTGCATTACACGCAATTGAGACCTTTCACGATAGCATGTGTAGTACTCAATACCGAGTTTCACTAAATGATATATTATTATAATATTATTATGAACTAGCTGTTATGAATAGTAATACCCACTTTTTGAAATTTTATAAATTTTATCTTTCAAAAGGGACTTCATTTTTGGATTTGGAATATCGAAATTAGCTTAGGGTGAAATTTTGGTACTTTTCGGATAACTCTCATATTATGATGAATAGTGAAAATTACTAAATTTTAACTAAAAAAAACTTTTTTAATCGAAATAATAATAGTGATAAATTATTATATTGAGTGGTTTTAAAGTATATTTAGAATATATTTTTACAATTTAATACAATTTTGGTCATTGGATGTAATTTCACATTTAAACCAGATATAAACAAGTGTCAATCTTTTGATAGTTATTATCTCTTAAAAACACGCTATTTGTTTTGATGACGGGAATTAATTTTAAAATTAGTTAATGTAACTGATATGTTTTGAATTTGATAAAATAGATATCATTTTTGAATTCATAATATAAAATATATCTTAGGCCTAACTTTTGGTATTTTTCTGGAAACTTTCATTTCTGGATGAATAGTGAAACCACTAAGTGGTAGTTAAAAAACTAATTTTTTCAGAAAACTTAATTTTACTGCTTCTGTGAGTGGAATTTCGAAAATCCGAGAGACATGATTAATATAAAGGACTAAAATGTGGTTCAATGAGATGAAAATAATTTTTGGTGAATAGTAACTTTTTACTTTTTTTTACCACGGTTAAAAGTAAATAGGGTAATTAAGGGTAAAGGTGTTATTATTATTACCCTAAAACATGTCATAATTCTATTTGATAAGTGTAATTCGACCAAAAACAACCTTAGGAATAAAATATGACCATTTAGGCCAACTTGGATTACATTAGGACATTTATTATCAATTTATTTAAAGAAGGGTTAAAATAGTTAAAATCAAAGTTTAATAACTAAATAATTATTAATACAGGGTTATACATATGATAAATTCGAATATAAATATTCATTATAAAGCTAAAAATATTTCCCACATAATTATATTTTATTTGTAATTTTTATACTTTAAATAAGTTAATTTATTTATGATACATTGATGATGCAATAATTATCTTATTAATGAAATGTTGACGTAATTGATGTTATAAATACCCAAATAAATGTCATTTGAGCCTTTTTATGAATTAAAATAATTTTATATGTTAATATGACATGTTATTATTGATTTAATTAATTTAGTTTGAACTAATAATTCTGTTATGATTTACACAAAAATCAATTACCAAATAGTGTCAAAATTGACATAAAATAGTTTTTAAAACAAATATTATATTATTAATTGTTATTATATTCCTAAAAATCTAAGGATCGGCCAAATGACTTAGATACGGTTATATATATTAATAATAAATAAATTGGGGTTTTTTTGGCTTGTTATAGTATGTTTATTAACATTATAGTGTAAGAACACAAAAAGGCACGGTAAAAGTAAAATTATCTAACTTAATGTTAAATCTAAATGATAAGGTTAAAATAGTAACCTGAACTTGTACAAATTCTCTTGGATGAGATTATTTCGACCCATCCCCACCTTAGCTTCGAAATAAATCAATTTGGAGCTATTTAAAACCGAATATGGCTTTATAATAAAATAATATTTTTGGATTTTCCAAAGGTGCCCCTCTCCTCCCTTATAAAAGGGAACCTCCTCCATCTCTTCCTCACACCACATTGAGCCTTCAAGCTCGTCCAAACCCTGCCAAATTACCTTCTCCACTTCCCTAGAAACATCCTAGAGGTCCTGGTCTTCTTTAAAGACCAATTTTAGTACCCTAAGAGGAGGTCTCAAAGAGGCGCTTCAAAGAAGAGGTAATGTCTGTTACCGATTCTTTCAACTTTATTTCTTCTTCCACTTCTTCCTTTTTAGTTGTTTCATTATGAGGTAATAACATCAGTATCACTCATATAATAATATGTTATTATAAGTATGAAACAACCATATTTCACCATCAATCCATCCTACGGAAAACGAAATCACCGCGCATGCATACGTACGGAATACCGTCTCCACGCCGTGGTGTAATATAATTTCCATCACCACCTTACATGGATGGGTATAATGGTGAAAGTAATGAATATATATGATTATTTTAAAGTGATATTGATTCGGTAATATTATACATACACTTTAATACAATTCCACGATCATAAGAATGATATCATCGCTCGTGCGTACGTACGGAATACCGTCTCCATGACGCGATGAGATTCACTCTCCATGATAACCATTCAAGAATGATTATAAAGTATATATAATAAGTAATCATGAAATATATGACATAATAATTCTACTGGATTTATGTATATATATATTTATTTCATCTAATTAATTCCATTCAATTCAATAAGGAAACAAAAACAGCGTTCATGGATACATACGGCCTACCGTCTCCATGAACGGTGTATTTCTTTCCATTTATCGATCCATTATATATATATTAGGAATATATATTATATATAAATCATGTTTTACATTATGGATGTAAGTAATCATGATCTAATTAATCATATGAATAATTACAAGTTAAAACACGAACGACAAATGAAACGATTTTACCCAAAACGCTACTTTAACATGAATTTACAAAATTACGGGTAATATAAAGTCATAAGTGAACCATATATGATATAATAAAAATGAATATGATTCTTTAATAAGTCAATGACATTATTTAAATCATTATACAGGAGGTTTGGATACGTACGAAGCATATCAGACCTAAGGTAAGGGATAATTTTGCAAATCTCATATTTTTTATCCGAGATTTCTTATAAGTAAGTATTTACTAGGGTTATTGTTATCATCCATGTCTGTGTTTTCTAAAAGTGTTTTTATGTATTTTTAAGGTACTTTTTACCCATTTTTACTTTTACTACATGGTATGTAATGAATCTTTCTTTTGTTTACGTTACGAGGTACTTTTTTACTTTTCCGGTAAAAGTACGAGAAGAATGTTTTTTTAACTTATACGACACGAATGGATTTTTACGGTTTTATAAAGCCTTATTTTTATAAAGCATCCTCCAAAATATTTAATGACTATTTTCAACAAAATCCTTTTCTTTTAAAATTGCATGACATTTTGTAAAAAGAGAATGATTTTGAAGAAGAAAGGATATTTTCTTCAAGAATTCATTTCATGTGTTTTATCAAAACCATTTTCCATCTAAGATGACATTATTTCATATGTGTATGTTTCAATTATAATTTCTCTATGATTTATATGGTTTCACTTTTCTTATTATGAAATGATATCCATTTGTTTTATATGGATTATGTTATGATGGAATGATGTTTATGAATCCCATTTTATTCTTTGGGTTATGATGAATGTTTTATGTTTATTTTATGGCATAAGTAAGAATGATTTAATTATGAGATGGGTGGGACCTATATATCCCTCCAATGCATTGGGTAAATATTTATATCCCAAGATATAGACATGGATGGAACAGCAAGTTAAACCGGTTTAGTAATACAGTACTGGAATGAGGAGTGAACTCGATTCAGAAAGGGACTTTGTCCACTAATATGGTCTTGGCAGCAATGCCTTGGCTACTATGGAAATCATTACATGTGCTTAATGGATTCCAAAATTACATGTTTTATTCCCATTCTATTTTATCATCCTTAATGTTTCTTTATGATTCATGCCTTACGTACTTCCATGTTTTATGTCATTTCTCAAGATTTTGATGTTTAAACATTATGTTCATGTTTTTATGTTGAAATGTATATGGTATGTTTTATTTTATCCATGCTTACCCTTACAGAGCATTTGAGCTCAATCTTTTTATGTTTTATTTTCCACTAGGATTAAAAGAAAGGTTTTAGGTAAGGAAACAAAAAGTAGAAGATCTTTATGGGAGATGTTGAAGATCATTCAACATGATTAGAAGATTACGTTCCAAGTTTCCAAAGACACTAAATTATTACGGTCCTTGTGTGTCTGTTTTTGTTATGTATTAAGTATTCCGCAAAAGTAATGTAATATCTATGTACGTCATGCTTTGGGTCTCTACACCAAGTACCATAAACTTTTATAGGAACACTTTAAGTAGATTTCCTAGAAAATGATTAAGTAAAAATAGATTTTGGTACCCATACATGTTTGCGTCTAGAAATATTAGTAATAAGTGCTTTTGGAACCCATATACACCTCATAGGTTTCCTATAAGAATTATGTAAAGTATTTAAAAAATAAACTATATTTGGTCTAGAAAATCATGAAATAGTATAATTCATATCATAAATTTAATTAGTTGATTTGTTTCTAGAATATGGAGTAAAAATATATTTCCTAGATTTAGAAACAATAGTTGTTCTACCAAGGTTACTTTTTCCAGTTTGATAACCAATTCTTATGTTGTATTTAGGGAAAATTTGTTTTCCTTGCATTTGAGTAAGGGTATTTTTCACATTGGCAAAAATTTCTAGGTCATTCTTCAATTTCTCATTAGAATATTTTAATTCATTGTTCTCTTTGAGCAGTTGAGCATTTTTCTCTTGCTAAGTTTTGAGTTTAGATTTAATAGTCATAGTAAGAGCATACTATTTCTTAAATGATTTATATTTCTATTTTAGGTCATTGCATGTTTCTTCAAGCATGTTAAAGTATTCAAAAATTTCTTCACTATTAATATTCTCAGATTCATTCTCATATCTAGAATATTATGAATTATGTTTAGTAGAGTCCAGTGTTACCTCAGATGTGTTTGTCATAAAACACATATTGTATTTGTTAGTTTGTTCAACATGTGATCTTTCTTAGTCTCTTTAACTATCCTCAGAAGAACTCTATGTTTCTTTCATTTCCTTTTTATAATTCATGTACTTGTCCCCATATCTCTTTTTGTACTCGAGATTTGGCTAGTCATCCTTGATATTTCCTTTTCACTTATATTCATAGCAGAAAATCTAATCAGTCTTGTCACTTCTTTTACAATCCTTCTTCCAACTTTATTTTTGGTCATACTTTCCCTTAAAGATCGGCTTTCGGAAAAATTTATTCTTCTTGTAAAATCTCTTGAATAGTTTGGCTAATTTATCCATCTCTTGATCACTTTCAGGTGATTATTATTCCCTATTGGAACATTCTACAGAAGCTTCTAATTTCCCTTTGTCTTTGTGTTTAGAGGTGGTGGTCTTGAATGCATCAGATTTCCTTTTTGGTTCATCCTCGACTTCCTTGTTTACTTTCATCTCTTCTTCATACATCATCATTTCCCAATGAGTTCCTTTATAGGTAGCTTTATCATGTCTCATGATTCTCTAATAGAGACATAGGTTCCTCTCCATCTCTCAGGAAGACATTTGAAAATTCTCATGATCTGTTCCTTAGTAGTGACTTCTCTTCCATGATTAATCAATGTGTTGACAATCTCAATGAACCTAAGATACATGTCCAACATAGGATCATCAGGTTTCATTTTAAAGTCATCATATTTAAAAGTATATGTATTACGTATCATTTCTTTTACACTTGATGTTCCATCACGTGAGACAGACAGGGTATACCAAATTTCATGGGTAGTTTTACAAGAAGATATTCTGCTGAATTCATCATCTCCTAAGGAGAAGTATAAATAATTCACAACTTTGCAACTGTTATTATAGGTAGTTTTTATAGTTTCATCCCATTTGATTTAATTAGTAACAAAAATTTCATATTCATCTATAATGGAAGACCAAATTTCAAAACCCATACTTTCTAAAAACATTTTCATTTTAATTTTCCATTGAGCATAGGGGGTTGCATTAAATAATGGTGGTCTTTTGGTTGAAGCACCTTCAAATCTATTATCCATAATACATAAATACTTTGAAAGTGTAAGAAGTTTATAATTAGTAGAAATTTATATATCTTCAAAGTAAAACTACAATCAGAGTTGAATAAGTTCAAAAAAAGTCTTAATAAAAAGCTTTTGATACCAAATATTGGTTGGAGTAGATGAATCAAGAGGGGGGGGGGGGGGTTGATTGAGTCTCTATAAAAATTTATAGATAAAATGTATTCTTAAACACTATTTCTAATAAGGTTAAATACATCCTAGTTAATCAATTTAATAAGGTTATGAAGGTTTGACTATTTAAATAACATCTTATAAGATTGATTAATTCATAGTAGTCTTAATGTCAGTTATTAATATTAATTTTGAATCTATTCTACAAAGACAAGACAATTATAACATATATCCAATATTAACTATCAAAGTTAATTTAGTGATTTATGAATTATACAGTAAATCAGTAAAATAGAGGAGACCAATTTTAGCAGCACGATGGATATGATACACGTGGTTTAGTCTCAAGTTGAGACCAAATTCACTCCACTTGATGATCACATGACACGAAGAAGTTTATATAAATAAACTTGATCCACACCCTGGATTGGGGTTAAACAACAGTACACAAGACTCTCTAGGTCACAGAGGGACCTCTTCCACAGTTCTTCGTGGGTACAAACAACCAGGCCACACATGGACCTCTTCTACACTTATCCATGGGTATACAAAAGTGTTAAGAGATGTTTGATTTAGGATATCTTGTATCCTTCAGTTTAATGTAGGATATAGAGTGTTTTGTTATAAAAATACACACACTGGTCAAAATCTAGTAAAATGATACAAAACAGGGAAAAAATATTGAGATGGGTTTAGAAATTCTCTAAATGTTAGTCTTTGCAGCTCTGGACTTCTAAGATGAAGCAGATGCAGAAACAAAGTCCTCGTATAGAAAAAAGAATGTTCCAAGTCAGATTAATCTGGCTTGTGTTCTTCTTGATTTTTGACAGTGCGAAGATGTTCTCGATTATTGGATTTAAGTTAGCTTCATGTGTTCTTCAGAAAAATTGAGTTTCATGAGACAATTTATTCTTGAAAAATTCTCTAACTATTTTATTCATTTTCGTGCTCACACCCACCTACTTGTTTCACCCATTTTTGTATCTCTTTGTTTCTAGGATGCACTACTCTATAATCATGGAGTGCATGTGTTTGATCCGATAGGTTGCAGGTATTCTGCACCTCATACCTCATACTATCAGATGACATGTCTACAAAGAAATATTTATTATGTCGGTGCATTTAAAATTTTCAAATATGACCATTAGAGATGAAATTGAAAGACGAAAAAACATATTAAGAAATGATTTTATAGTATGTCATGGAAACAATGTCTCATTCATTTTGTGTGGTTCATAGTGACTGGTTCACGAAGTCTGGTTCACGGTGTCTAGTTGTCACGATGTCTGGTTGTAAAAATTTCTAGTTGTCACAATGTCTATTTCACGGAGTCTGGTTCACGGTTTCTGGTTGTCACGGTGTATGGTTATCAGGTTTTATGGTTGTCACATTTTCTAGTTCATGGTGTCTAGTTCATGGTTTCTGGTTCACAGTGTCGGGTTGTCACAGTGTCTGGTTGTCATGCTGTCTGGTTGTCATAGTGTCTTCTTGTTCGTGGTGTCTCAATGTCAGGATGTCTGGTTGTTCATAGTGTCTCGATGTCATGGTGTCTACTTGTTCACAGTGTGTCGACTTAGTAAAATATCTATCTTCAGACTTAAGCAGTTATATTTATGGAATGAATTAAACTCAATCATTTGTTAGAGTAGACATTATAAAGCAGATCAGCAGACTTTATAAAGTAATCACACTGAGTGTATAGCCCTTAAGAGATTTGGATTGCTTTTACTAAAAAACTCAGTATTTGATTTGAGATAGATTACATAGAGTTAACAAGGTTTATAGACTGAATATGATTTGTGATCATTAAAACATTATTAATTGATGAGGAGTCCAATAATTTTAATTAATCCCACAAGTGCTGCTCCCCTCATTTATAAAATGAAATCTCTAACACTTACTTCCTCACACATTTTGAGTATTATATCTCAAAAGAACTACCCTAATTTAATTATATATTATTTCATCACATCATAGATATTCTATTCTTTCAAAAATACTATCCTATTATTGAATAAAGTGTAATCCAAATATAGTTACCCAATCTATAGTGATTTGTAATAGAGAACATATATTAAAACCTTGGGTATAAATATAAGTATAGAACAACATCATAAATTTTTAGTGATGTAGATATTTTTTTTGTTTTCCTATAAATACATATCATTATAGATAATACATGTGGATTCATATTGGGAGCTGATGAATCTATGGATAATAACATAAAAACGAGTTGGTAAAGTATATTGTGGCAATCATTCTGATGTGTGATTATTGTAACCTTACAACACGCCTATTTTGAAAATCTTTGGGGTGCATGCTTGGGTGGAATCACAATTTCATTATGAACCATTATGGAGGATGATAAAATATAATAACTAGTATGGTCTTGTTTAAATAAAAAATGTAGTAGATTGAAAATAATTAGATATGGTTTTGACATTATATGAATTATTTTTCATGATTATAAGATCTCTCAACATGACTATTGTTTATCACACGATACTTTTTTGTTTATTTTAGTAAATTATTTTAACAAGAATGATTTTTATTAATGAAAAATATGATGGAAAATGGAATGCTTTTCTGCCTCCAAATCCAAAGGAAATTAGAGATAAAAGGTGAAACCTTTTTATTATAAAAAATCATCTACCTCATAATATTATTAATGATATGTGAGATTTTTCATGAATCGAACATTAATAAATTATTATATATAAAATAATGTAATATAATGCTAACCTATGGTTTATTTATTAGGTAGACCACTCACACATACTATTTTTCAATTTTCAGGATAATATTTAAATATATAATATATAAAAAAATAGATACATATAAATGATGAAACACTTAGAATTACTGTTAGAAAGAAGAAATTAGTTTCTCTTATGAGTTCATGATGTAACTATCATTTTTCTTAAAATATTAATTTTCAATTATTTTATCGATTGTTGAAATCAATTTTATCACTCAACACTATCCCATTTTAAATTTTATGATCCCTCAACGAACCTCTGCATTTGGGATAATCACCGTCACATCATCGTAATTATACCAAACTAATTACTTGTATGAAACATTATGATAATGATGTCGAGGAATAATGATGAATGTGAAGTAGAACATATCAATAGAGAAAGTGGGGTGAATAATACAAAAATACATTTTCATTAATTTGGAAACTATTAAAATAATATAAAGAAATTATTTTTAAAGGAAAATAACACAATGAATCCCCCGCCCCCGCGAAAAAAAATTCAATGTTATGCTTTATTTTCATGGTGTTAAGGAGGAACACAGTGGGAGAAATATAAAACTGAGAATGAAAAATAGAAAAAGATTAAAAAAAGTGAAAATAATATTCAAATATATAAAAACTAGGAACTATTATATCATGAAAAAAACATACAATTTATAAAAAATGGGTCATTATCAAATCCATCCTTTGATGGTGTGAGGAAGTATATATTTATAAAAAATAGAGGTGGAAAAAATTTTCTTCAATTATATAATATAATAGTATTAATGTTTATGGATAGTTAAATGGATGCATCAAGAAATGGTTCATCATAAATGTTGATTCAAAATTTCTTGTTCATTCACCCTTGATATTTCATATTATTTTTCCTCATATATATGATATTATGGTTGGATGATTTATGAATATATTAATATCTAGATAGAGTATCTAGATTGAATGTATCGAATTTACACACATTTATAATAACTTAATGGAATAATAATATAGTGTGGTATTTTATGAAATTGTTTCCATATTTATTTATAGTCTCCAACAAAATTTTACCCACATTGAAAATGTTTTGTAGGAGTTATGGTTGAAAAATTTATGATAAAATTCCCATCATGGAAGATTCATTGAATTTCCTTGCATCAAATTCACTTACACTTTTGAACATGATAACGTGTGAAACAAAAGTTCCTCTAGTTTTATTAAATAATCCAAATAATTTATTCTAACTGATGTAAAAATTTCAATCCAATACAAGAAACTGAAGATCTTTTATTAGTAAATTAATGTGGTGGGACCCATCCAATCAGATCCACATAAACATTGACTTCAATGAAAAATTCTCAACCCTAAAAAAGTGGATCCAATATTTATTATCTAAATAAAAAAAAGTTTGATATATATAAATGACTTTATAATCCACAAAAAATGTTTTATGAAAAAATTCACAACTTATTATATTTTTTGATAAAAATAATGCATTGGACATAAAAATTTGTAAACATAAATTTCCATCGAAATAAAAAATTCAACTCAAATAATTTTCAAAACCAAAAACTATTAGAATAATGTATTAAATATTAAATTCGTGGTATTATATAATTTAATTACAAAATAAAAAATACAAAATTAAAAGTTTTATCATTATCCAACACTTATGCATTGTAATCTCAAGCAGTTATCAATACCTTGGTCAATATAAAACTCTCAATGTATAAGTGGAAGCTCAACTAAATTTTCACATTCAATGAGAATATCATTCTGCATACATTTATCTAAATTTATTAATTCAAGAAATTATTATAGAATCCCATTCAATGTCATGATAGTACCAATGTGCATGTCGTACCCACCTCCATAGAAATTTAGTTCTATCTCACTGAATAATTTATTTTCCTTTAATATCAATATTTTATAATTCACAAGAAAATGTGTGATATCTATAGGATTTTTATATTATAATATCTCCACACTAGGAGATATAAACAAAATTCAATCGAGGGGAATTTTACATGAATTATTCTATAGATGATGGTTTCTAGGAAATAAAATTAAAAAATTCAAAGAATAGAATGTGGAGGATGAATTATTAAATACCTTGAAAGAATATTAATTTTAAAAACACTTGATGATCCTCTCTCAATTCAACTTAAAAAAGTAAAAATTCTCACCCATTTTTTTGAATCATAAAGAACATGTGTTAAAAGAATAATAAAATGAAATATTTCATCAAAATTTCCATTTTTAATTTTTTAATTTTTAATTTTTTACAAATGTCTCACATAGAAGAAATATCACATTAACAACATAAACCCATATGATCTTAATATTATCGGTATGATAATGGTGATTTTTTTCCTTCCTAAGAAACAACCCATGTTTTTTATTTTTTTATGGAGTGGTACTATACAAATGAGATATAATAAAAATTTTATCACCTTCATTTTTATATCCATATCTACTATAGAAAATAATGAGACACAAATCACAAACCCAAAAATGAATTACATATGAAATTACACATAAAATACCCTCACCCCACTCTCAAACTTGAAATATCTAAAAAATATTAAATGATGATGTATTTGAGGAATAATTAGTTTATAATATGTATTAAAATAATAATGAAATTCATGGTTTCTAAGGGATAACATGGATAAATGTAAAATTTATTTCCCATTTTAAAAACATGGATTGCCAAAATTTTAGTTAATAACATTGAAATATTTCATGAAATCCAAAGACATGTATGTGAAAAGTCGAAAATTATAGATCACAAAAAATGAATCAAGGTTATCTTTAAAGATAGAAATATAATGATTAAATTGAAAGAGTTTATAAACCTCCCTATTTTAGGGAATTTTTTTATTTTTGACAATACTACTTCACATGAGTTTCACAGTCTATAAAACTATCTTAAATAATAATATTTAAAATTAGAAAACCAATTTCATAAATCATTTAAATATTTAAATTATAATATCTAATAATTTACCAAAAATAATATGTTGGTTATAATTATCAAAATTATTCAATTAAATCTATGATATCTAAAATCAAAACAAAATTTTAAAATAATAATACTTGAAAAATTCTAGAAACAAAAGAGAGATACAATTTTTCTCTAAAGGAAGGTTAGAGCCCCCCTAACCTTAAGATAAAACTACCTTGTAATTTTATTAATATTTTTTAATGAAAATGAAATTTAAAATAAAATATAATGAAAGACACAACATGGCTTTTGGATAGTGACAACCTTGAGTTATTCTCTAAGATACTAAAAAAAATTAAGGTAGTGACATAAAAAATTTATTTAAATAAAATTAATTAAATGTATTGAAAATTGTGGAAATAATAAAAGTTTTAAAACTTTCTTGGGAACCCCCAAATGGGTTTGGGTTTTTGACTTCTATTAGTTAGAAGTCCCAGTTGTCACCTGAAATCACAAGGATGACGTGGTTTGTGTGATTTAATCTACCAAATACTATTATTTACAATTTAAAATCCTTTAGTATGGTTATAGTGGAACCCATTAATACATTACCATAGGTCCCTCATCTTAAAAATATAGTATATATTACAATGTGGGTGTAGGGGAATGAATGGGACATCCTATTTTTCTTCAGCCACCACTTCTACTAGATATTCAACATCATTCGGAGAGAGTATCAAAAGTACAATGTAAAAATGAAAATTATAAGAATAATCTATATAATATTAAATTTGATATATATTAAAATAGTAATAATTCAAATCTTCTTGGTCTTATTGATTATAATTGGCTTCTAATTTATATTTCATATCCTCTATAACATCCTTACCCTTGAATTCTAACATCATCTTCTCCTTGATTGTGGTCACTGAATCCTTCTGATCATCACTCTAGAGGGAATGAATTAGTGACTACTCTAAAATAAAAAAATATAGGTATTGAATTTGCTTCGATAACAATTTAAAATAAAATTACAATATAATATAATGACAAGCCCACTCCCTTCAACTGATCACCTTGATGTATTGGATCCACTTTAAAGGACACTTTTTGGATTATAGAATTTTTTAGGAGAGAAGGTATTTGTAGTTTAGTATCCACATTCATGGTTTTATATTCAAATATTTGATAGATGATCTATTTCCATTCCTAAAAAACTTCTTGATGGAATACTTGAAAATAACGTAAGAATTATTCGAGCTCCTTTGACAAGGCTTCTAAAATTTGTTGCTCGACGTATTCTTTGAGGTCTCCAATGAACTCTTTAAAATCATACTAAAAAAAGTGTGATTGTAATACAATTTTTGTTTCAAGAAATTAAATTGTCTCACATAAAGAAATAGATTTTTCACTATTAATGAATTGTGTTTCTTAATATTTTTAAATAAATTTATGATATGGTTTTTTTAGAAAATTATTTGTTAAAGTGATGAGCCACCGAAAAAATATTCCAAATTAATGTGTGATAAGATTCATGAATCTCACCTTAAAATATTCGTATTTTCCGATGAATTAAAAATTGTTAAATCATAGGGTTTATCTTTGAAGGAGGCCACTCACACACTATATTTTTCTATTTTCATAATTATATTTACATATAAAACATTAAATAATTGGTTTCCTATAATTCATTTGATAAAAATATAATAATATAAATTCATACAAATTATGAACCACTAGGAATGAATGTTATTAAGAAGAAATAAGTTTCTATTAGGAGTTCAAAATTATGCTATCATTGTTCTTCAAAATATTAATTCTCAATATTTTATACAAAAATGAGATAAAACATATCCCACAACACCCTCATATTTGAATTAAGTTTTCCCACATTGACCATTTGCATGGGTAATAATATCCCTAACATCACCAACCTGATAACACATCAAACCACCAAATGAAACATTATGATAAAAAAGGATAGGAATAATGATTAATGGGATGAAGAAGACAATGGTTTCAAAATAATTGAAATTCTTAGAATAAAATAAAAAATATATATTTAAGTCGAATAAACTAAAATATTTCCCTTTACCCAATCAAAAAAAATCCTATGGTAGTTCTCTTTTTTCATGGAGTTGGGAGGGAGCACATTGGGGGAAACTTAATGCGAAAATGAAAAATGAAAAGGAAGATAAGGAGAGAAACTAATATATATATATATATATATACACATATATATAAAGATATGAAATATTACATTATAAATATTAAAAAAATATTATAATAAAATATCACTATAAAATACATACATTTAAGGGGTGAGGAAGTACATATTTATAGGCAAGGGATGATTGAAAAATTTTATTCAAATTTTTCCTCTAAAATTATACATCTTTTGGACCATTAAATTACTGAATTATGAAATTTTTTCCTCATGAAAGTAGTTACAATATGTATTTCACATTCAAAATTAAAAAATTTCAATATGTATCATACTATTGAAGATGTTATGACCGTATTATTAAGGAAAAAGAGTTTTATACAAATTGATTATCTAGATTCAATGTATCGAATATCCGTACATTGTTTTGGGGATTTAACGGGAAATTTTTAGAATGCGGTACAATGTGAATTTGTCCCGAGATGTAATTTTAATCTAATATAAAAATATCAACCAATTTAAAAACATTTTAAAATAGTAATGTTAGAAACATTTATGATAAAATTTCCAACATGGAAGATTCGGGGAATTTCGTTATATCGATTTCACATGAATTTTTTACCATAATAATGTGTGAACAAGACAATCTTGTAGTTTTATGAAATGATTAAAACATTTTATTAAAAAATATGTTAAAATTTTGGGCCTATATAATTATGTTAATTAAAATAATATGGGTGAATTAATTTTATGGGACCATTCCAATCGGCTCCACATAAGTGTTGACTTCATAACCATTTACAACCCCTCAAATTGTGGATCCAACTTTCAATATCTAAATATAAAATTATGATATATTACCTTATAATCCAAAACAAATTCAGGAGAAAATTCAACATTTATAATATTGTATGATAAAAAATTTAGCATGTACTTAAAAATGTATACATGTAAATTTTCATCAAATTCATAAATTGAAAACAAATTATTTTGAAAGCCTAAAAATAGGATAACTACACATAAAATATTCATTTTTTACATAGTGAAATTTAATTATAGAATAAAATCTATGAAATTATTATTCTCTTCAATTAATAATCCCATATTGTGTGGGTTTTGTTGACACACCTTAAAAGAGAAAAATGGTGTTTTAGGAAGATCATGGTGGAAAAATGATTCAACATCCTACATGTTCTGTATGTGGGAGGAAGTACTTAGGGAATGGTCTAAGAGGAATTAGAAAATGTTTTATATGTCAAAAATAATGGTATAGAGAATGTAATTACAGAGGAAAAATTATGATTTTGATTTATAGATGTGAAGTTCATCCTAAGGTACCATTTATAGTTCAATGCCTTATGTGTGGGGAATATATGAATTATCTAAATGAATTCCATAATCCATGGATTAACACCTAGTGAAAAAGGAACTATTTTATTAAAAAACCATTTAATTAAAGGATTGAAGTGTTTTTGTATTGGTATTTTAGAATTTTTTTTATAGAAGTGTTATATAAAATTTATTATAGATTTATGAATCATAAAATATATATGGAATATTCACTAGAATTTTCTCATTAAGGATTTTAAATAACATGTTGTAAGGTGCTGATAACCAAGAAACTTTATTTAGTAATAATTTGATAATGTTTATATGGGATGAGGTTATGATTGGAATTGATAATTTAATTTGAATAGTGTTGGAGACCTTGATATTGTTTAGTGTTTTTATGAAAAATTCATTTAGGAAATTTTTATAAAGCATATTGCATTTTAGGTATTTTTTGAAATAGATTGTGGTTTTATTAGAAGAATAATGTTATGTTAATTTTTTGAAGTATTCATGTCTTCATGTGGAGTTAACATGAGATTTATGTAATACATAATGAATTTATATGTTTAAGGTTGGTCATAAGTTTAAAGGCTTAAATACCCCTTTTGTGGTTTTATGTAATGATATTTTGAGTTTGTTTGAGAAATGTACTTGGGTTTATGAAAAATAATATATTAATGTTTAAATAAAACATTGGGCTATTATGTGATTTTATGTTATTTTATGATATATTGTATAATTGGATGTAGATAATTTTTATGGTTTAAAAGTTATTAATAGGAAATGTGATATTTTAAGAGACATTTAAGGTCAAATAAAGAGTTACCATTTAGGTTAGTATCCAAATTTTATTCACGATATTTTTTTGAATTTAAATTCAATATAATATTATATATTAATTTATCATAGTTATTAATGATATTTTGGAAGATTATTCATTTGGTTGAGGTATATGTAACTTTTATATTTCACGTGTGACTTAATATGGAAGATTATTTGGAAATAATTTAATTACATTTTTATAGATAAAAGATGAAAGGTATTAGATCACCATTGAGGTTGTAATATTTTATAATGTTGATTATATTTTGGTAATTTGATATGTAGGGTTACATATTTAAGTAATGATCTGTCTTTATCCTTTAGTGTTATTTTGGAAATTTTTGAGAAAAATGTATTATTTATTCACACGATGGTTTATAAATATTACCTTTTTATAAAAATTTTGGTTTTCTATAATTTTTAAAGATATTAATAATATTTTTTTCCCTTCAATAAATTACGTGATTTTTTAAATGTTTATTTAAATTATTTATTAATTAAAATTCATCTATAATACTCATTGTTTGGAGAACGGATATGATTGTGGTGTAAATTTATCAAATTATGAAATTATACTTGTTAATTAAGTTGACCTCCTTACATTTTTAGTCTAAATGTTAAAAAAATTAAACAAATATAGAAAAATGATCATGAAAAATGTTACCCTATTAAAATAATTTTTCACGAATCGATTACCATTTTCAAACATTGTTGATTTCTAGTTTTGTGGTCAATAAATTTCTCTTTACCAAGCACACTCTTATGATAAATATTATTTATCACTATCCATCATTATTTGGGAATTTAGTTTTCCTCGATGTATATATTTTCAGTTCCCAGTAAATCTATCATATTTAAAAACCTATTTATGTGTTATTACATACAAATTTCATATTTCCCCTTCCCTCTTTTCAATTGGAAATATTGTTAACCCTTTTAAATAATATAGGTTTAAAAAAAAAGAATATTCAAATATAAATACTTTATTTTTTGAGTTAATGTTTATATTGAGAGGGTGAAATTTTTTAAATGGAGAGAATGTATCACCCAAATATTTTAAAAGAACATTATGTTGGATATCATATAAAATACGCAACACTGAGCTTTAATAAACCCTGAAATATAATTATTTTAGGACTGCTAAGACATAAACATTTAATTAGTGGGTATTAGATGATGTAACTAAAATATTAAATATAAATGATTTTCATAGTCAGTAAAAAATTATTTACAAATTCTTCTAGAATAAGTACTCAATTTTTAATAATGTCATTTTATTCTAAAAATTATTATTTATTCAGAAAAGTTTTGTACTAAATTGTGTGAGAAAATATTATAATGAATTTCTATAAAATTATTAAATTTTAAATTATAAAAATAATATCACTTTTGAAATTATAATATCAAAATAATCTTATGTTGAAATCCCTTGAATTTTCTAAAAAGTTTGATTTTCCAAAGAATGGTGAATGATATTATTTTTTTTAAAATTGTTTGTTTCTTTCACGCATAGAAAAATATAAATTTTTTTGTTAAAATGGTTTAAAATTATCATTAGTTATCTCGTATTTGTAATAATAAAATTATATTCATTGCAATCAATTTTACAGATGAATTTGTTATAAAAAAATTTTTATACAGAAGGCATTTTTTGGAGAATTATTTTTTATTTCATTTTGAATTATTATCTAAAATTTATATCTTACACTTATAAAAATTAAATCTTGAAAAATAGGTTCCATATTTGAAATCATGAGGTCCAAATTTTTTAAAATATTTCTCTTTTATTTTTGTTCCAAAAGAATAGTAATAATAATTTTTTTTATTAACATTATAATGGTAAAATGGGTTAATTAGGTTTAAAACTAATGTGATATGGCTTAAAAATAATTAAAACCATTTCATTTTGTTTATTTGACGACTCTATTTCATCCAAAATCATCTAAAATTGTAAAATATGAATTTTTTTTCCATTTAACATTGATTTTCACCATTATAACATTTAAGTAAAATATAATGTTAAAATGTAACAACTTATATCTTAATATATATCATATCTTGTGAAAGGGACCAAAAAAACATATCTTCGGGTAATATTTTTTATTTCAAATACGAATATTTTTCTATCATGGTAATTTAATTTTACTTTTTAGTGTTGATATTATTACATTAAATAATTATACAACGTTGAGAGAATTCTTCTTCCAGTTGTAAAAAAACCAAGTAAATTATATTTAAAACATTAAGTAAAATTGTTTTGATGATATAACATTTATCCATAATTTTGAAGATAAGTATAACATAATAATGACTTTTTAAGGTTTATATTTTAATTTAATTTATTTCATGTTGTTTTCAAAGTTAAATTTTGAGAATTGTTATTAAAATGACATTAATATTATATTATGTTACATATATTTTATTAAATTTTCAAAAATGATAAAAATAATTCAAGAGTACATGTAGGAATATAAATGAACAAAATTTAATTCCATATTTATTTATGATCCAATTTTCACCTTATGAGTAAAATCATATCCCTTTAATATTGAAACATTTATTACCATAGTTAAGGTTAAAATTGGTTAACAGAGTAGTAAAACCAAAATATAATGTATAAAAAGATATCTAAACCTGTAAAAAGTTAATTTTATGAATAAATTAAGACAATATATTCATTAAATTATTATCAATTTTATTTTCGAACTATTTTACATCAGTCATACACATATTAAATTATAATAATCTACGTATTTCAAAAAATTTCATTAATGATATTTTATAATAAACAATATTTTAAATATTTAGATAAATTAAATCACTATATTCATTCAATTTAGTGATTTAGGGCTTAAAATATAGTCTATTTTACATATATTGTCCAATTTTTTGTTTTAACTTTCTTAATTCCAAAATGGTAAAAAATATGATATTAAGGTAATTGTCAAAAGGAGGGTAAAAACTCATAGATATGGGGGAAATAATAACCAAACACATAAAAAATTTATTTTATGTTATCATTTATAATCATAATAATCTAATATTCTAATAATATCAATTTTTATTAAATTTACTATAAAAATTTATTTATATTAATTCAATAATTTAGGTAATTCCAAGTGTTCCCCTCACATCACTTTTAAAAGGGAAGGTATTATAATATATTTTACACAAATTTTAGACCTATATCATGGATTATCCCAAAAAAAATATCATTATATATTCATTAACCACATCCCATAGCTTATTTTCTTGGCAAAATTCCATCCTTTCATGGATTAAGGTGTATGCCAAAGAACTTTTCTCAACAAAGAGGTATTACTCTTAATTGTTCATTTTAAACATCATTTCAAATTATACCTCCTATCAATATATGTTATCCAATATAAAAAAATGAATTAATTATCATCAATATTGATAAATTTTATTATGTTGAGGGAATAACCATTATCCACCTTCTTCCCACCCTTTGGAAAATAACTACATCGCTCGTGCATACATGTGGACAACCACCTTCATGAAGAAATACGAAACATTTTAAGTTATGTTATGAAGTTACTGTAATAAAGATATAATTAATGAATATATATGAAATTTTTTTGATTCTTTAGGGGTGAATTTTTATTTTTATCTCTTTCATCCATTTTTCAATAAGTGAAGACATTGTTCTTGAGAATGTGTGGTCTACTGTCTCCATGAATGATGCAATTATTCTTTCAATATATACATTTAATAGATGAGTATATATATATATAATTAATATATATGATATTAGTATCATATTTAATTTTTTTAGACAATGGAACCATGATCAAATATTAAGGACTAGGACTCTCGTACCAAAAAAAGAATGAAATTTGAAGCACTTATCACCTAGAAGAATGGTTTTAATAAATTATTGTTAATATACTTATGATATGATGTAACAAAGAAATCAAATATTTTATTACAAATATTATTCTGGCTATTTAATACCTATATAATAAATATATATTTATTAGAAATGTAAAGACCCAATGTTTCATTAATGAAAATCTCTCTTGATATAATTAAATGTATCTTTATGTAAAATGTTTATATAGAATGTAAAATTATTTGGTTTTATGTTAAGAATTTTTACAGTTACTAATATAGCCATGGAATAGTGATCACATGATTAGTATAAATATAGGGCTTTAACAAATCCGATTTACTCAGACAAAAGAAGTGATGGCCTCATCCAGTAGAATTGCTCCATACGAAGCCCATTTGTCGGAAGTCGGAAAAGAGGTGGCGTCCTTGGGATTCTATCTTGACCAAGCCCAAGCTGAGCTTCATCTTGTCAAGCTTGAACAAGACCGCCTATGGGAAAAGTGGAATTTGATTGAGATTAGCACTCGAGCGATGTTATCCGAGTCACCCCAAGAGTCTGTCACCATCGCACACCTTACCCATAGGTCTTATGTGGCTATTTTATGGGGTTATGTAACAAATCTCTAGTACTATGTTCATGTGTATTAAGTTTTGTATATAATAATGAATATAAATTATTGTCATTATTGACACTTTGTAAATAGTTTTTTAAATCACAAATCGTATTTTTTTAGTTAAAATTCAGATAAGAAATCTATTTTGATGAATTAATGGATTTTTGAATTAAATAATAATTTAATGAAATATTATTATTATTATTAAATTAATTTTTATTAAATATAAATGATCTTATAATTTTATGAATGCAATTTTAATTTTTATTAAGGTTTGAAACACATTTTTGTCAGAACCCGTGAATTTTCGATAAATGTCAGTTTTTATTTTAAAAGTGAAAATTAACATATTTAGAAAAATATTTAGATAAAATAAAGGTTTTTTCTAGAATAAGGACATCGAAATTATCAAATGGTGAATTTTTCATAATTTTCTGAGACAGTCAAATTTTTGGGTAAAAATTAAATACCGTTAAAATATATAATGTGACATCATAATGACCCAATTGTAAAGTAATAAAATACAATAAGCTTTATTCTTGGCCAATATATGTTTTACCATTAAAATAATGTGATTTTGGGTTTGTTTGAATTATTTTACAAAGCATTAACGGACCGCTCAAGGCTTATTAAACATCTTGTCTTTTTAAATTATTTTCAATGGGAGTGTGACTCACCTCCACATAAGAAACCCCATTATTTTAAGAAGTTTGGACATTGGCCTTATAAAATATTTTTTTTCCTCTTCCCTTTTCCTAAAACCATGGGCAAAAACCAAGAGCTTAGTTTTGGTTTGGATTATTTTAATGTAAGGGGTCCCAAACCTAAATAATAAAGAATTCACTGAACGTTCCAATATAATCCCACCGAAGCTCCCACTTCCTCCTCACTCAAAGCCTTTGGAGTTCGTCCAACCTATGCCCTAATTTATCTAGAATCCTCCCAAGGTTCCCCAATCTCCCAATAATCCTCTCTCAAGCCTCTCTCAAGCCTTTGGAATCACACTTCCAAGTAAGGGTTTTTCGTCCTTTCACTTTTTTCTCCTATTTTCTTAATATTATTATGCCAATTTAATTTCAATTATAAATACTAGGGTATGGTTTCACACCTCCCCCATACTACGCTTTTATTGTTTTAATAATGGTAGACCCCTTTCCCTTTCATTAAATTCCTCCCATGTACACCCATTAATATTCCGAAATTCTGAAGGGAACATCTCTCTCTTCATTTACATTCAAGAAATACTTTTGTATCATGAATCTAAATTCCATTACAATTGTTTGGACATGTATCTATATGACCCCCTTATTTTCCATTTCATATAAATAAGATTAGAAACCCCTTTCTCTCTCATCATCCAATTTTATAAATTCTTATGTCACGCCGTTACGCTGCCGAAATTGCACTGATTTTCTAAGCCAATGCCTTTGTGTAGTGAATACCATGCCCACTTCTCCATCAACAGTATTCACCTTTATGAACATTTACTTATTTATTATAAAGTTTCATGTATTAATTCCAAATTACTTATCTTGAAATAAATGATTTTGTTTAATGAATCCATGTTTTATGATCCATGTGGCACACTTATGCATGAAATGAAATGTTTAAGAAGGGTGCGCCCTTATAGTGCTTCAATGCATTGGGTAATGTATAGTATCAAGATACGTCATGTGCAATGAGTGTTGAATCATTCTAATTCATGTACAACTAGGGTTTACTCGTGCTTCATGTGCAATGAGAATTTACTCATGCTCCATGTGCAATGAGACTTGGCTCATGCTAATTCCATGTTAAGTGTTATTTCTACATTTCCATGTTATGATTATCATGCTTTATCATGCCTTTACGTTCATGTTTCTTTTGTGATCTATTGATATTAATATTGTCTAAAATGTATATTACTCCTCATGTATTCCATGTTTATTACCTTACTGGGCTTTATAGCTCACCCCTTTCCTTATGCTTATCCTTAGGTTATCCCATGCAATGCTAAGTACGAGGGAATATAGTGGTCATATAAAGGATGTTTTCAATAAAGATGTTGTATTTAATGTTTTAAGTTGTTATGTAATGATCCTAAGCCCCAAAGACACTATAAATCTCTATCTTCCATGTTGTATCAAGTGAATTCTTTATGTAATAAATCATGTTTAAGTTTTTTATAAAAGCAGGGTTGTCATAGTTGGTATCAGAGGACAGGTTTAGTTATTTTTGGGATTAGGACAAGAAAACCCTAGTAAAGCCATAGATACAATACTAAGTAAAATAAAAAAGTCCCTAAGTTTTGGTGAGTATTGAGTAAGTGGGTTATCAGGAAAATACATCCCTGTCTGGATACGAGGAGGTAGAGGAAGCTCTGGCACAGATGTATCCTAGGGGTAAAACCCGAAAACACCGCTTTGAGCTAGACTCGAATGGGAACTGGTGCATGACAACGGGCCTTGCTGCACTCTTGGTTATGACACTCCTAGGGGATATGCTTTGGTAAATTCACAAGCTTATTATGAACCCTTATTAAGGGAGTAAAAAACCCCCCTAAGAATATATGTTAGAAAGTAGATCACAAAAAGCCTAGATTAAAGCATATCGATTCATAAGTTACGGAAATACAATTTAATTTATAAGTCATCAACTTTTTCTTTGGATTTCCCTTTATGTGATACCCCCCTAAATTTCCTTTGATTCCATCCAATGGCCGGTAATAGGAGGAATCCGGCTAACAACTGATGTGAAGATCAATGTGATGATTGTATTAATGAGTTGCCCAATCCAATGGGATCGGGAATTGCGAACTTTTTCATGATTATCTCTTATCTGACTCATGATTTGAATAGAAACATGGGTCAAGAATAAAATTCAACCCCCCCTAAGAAAGAAAAAGTCTCTCTTGAGAGCTTCATGAGACAAAGGCCTCATACTTTTAGTGGAACATCCGATCCCACGATTGTTGAATAATGGAACAACTCTATTGAAAAGATCTTCTCCATCCTTCAATGTTCTGAACAAGAGAAGGTTCTCCTAGAGGCTTATTGTATAGAGGGTGAAACTGATCAATGGTGGATGTTTATCAAAAATATGAATCCTGGGGAGGTGATCAAGGTGGTATAATATAAGGATTTCTGGAAGATGTTTTTTGATAAATATTTTCCCCACACCCTCCGTCTTAAGATGGAAAGAGGCTTCCATTACCTCAAGAAAAAAGATGAATAATCTGTTGGAGATTACGAGGAAAACTTCACAAGGCTTGAACGATACACTTTTGGCTTTGTCGTTACTCCCGAATGAAAATTTTACCGCTTCTATGGTGGGCTGAATCCTAGCCTACGTAAAAAATTAGCGACCCGTGACTTCGACAGCTATGAGGAAATTGTCCGATGTGCCCTCAAGGTCGAAATGGAGATCGGGGAATCACATGGGTATCATGGCGACCAGAAGCATAAGGTGTACTTCAATGCTGGTGGTCCGATGGATAAATCCAATGGTGTTAAGAAGATCCAGCACCCCACTTTCCAAAAGTGCGGAAAGAAGCACCCTTGAAATTGCCTCAAGGGGACGATGAAATGCTTTAGGTGTGGAAGAGAAAGGCACCTAGCTGTTAACTGTCGGAAAGAAAGACCTGCAGCTACGACAGAGGAGAGGAACGCTCCGTTCGAACCTAAACGGGTTGTTCATTGCTACAACTGCAGAGAACTGGGGAATTTTTCAAATCATTTCCCTAATCCATGGGTTTTAAGAGGAAACCAACAACCTCCAAGGCAGCAAGGTAGAGATTTTGCCATCACTTCTGCCAAAGTGAACACCGACAATGAAGTGGTGAAAAGTATTCTAGTTATTCATTCAAGAATAGGGAATGTACTTTTTGGTTCAGGTTCTACGCATTCTTTTATATCTCAAAAGTTTTGTAGAATAATCCCAACACCACCACAAATCATGGAAGTGAAGATGTCGGTGAGTACGGAAAATGGGGCAATCATTGCATCCCATGAATATAAGTCCTCCCCTGTTATAATATGTGGATTGAATTTCTCAGAAAACCGCATCATAATACCTATGGTGGAATTTGATTCAATTCTTGTCATGGATTGGATTTCCTTATATAGAGCCAACATAAATTGTCAATAACGGGAAATCACACTCCATATGGAGAATCGACCCCCGATTCTTTACAAGTGTAAGGAGGAAGATAAATCTCCTTTAGCTCCATCATCTCATGCGTGGATATTACTACCCTATGAGCACGCGTATCTGGCTCATATGATTGAGTCCAAGGAAGAAAGCATCCTCAAAAAAATTCCTATTGTGAGGGAATTCACTAGAGTGTTTCCCAAGGAACTGCCTGGTCTTCCTCCTAGAAGAGATGTTTAATTCTCAATTGAACTTATACCAGGGGTTCTACCAATATCCAATAATCCATATAGAATATCTGTCATGGAGCATGAAGAGTTGAAGAAACAACTACAGGAGAATCTGGATAAAGTGTTTATACGCCCAAGTGCTTCGCCATGGGGTGCACCAGTCCTCTTCGTCAAGAAGAAGGATGGGTCAATGCAGATTTGCATCGATTATCGTGAACATAAAAAAATCACGATAAAGAACAAATATCCTCTTCCACGGATCGATGAATTGTTTGATCAGCTTTGTGGAGCACAATACTTCTCCAAGGTAGATTTTCAGTTGGGATATTACCAAGTAATGGTGACGAAGGAAGAATTCCCCAAGACTCCTTTCCGAACAAGATACGGGCACTATGAATTCATATTAATGCCTTTCAGAATCACTAATGATCTAGTAATATTCATGGACTTGATAAATAGAATCTTTAGGGATTACCTCGATAAATTTTTTGCAGTCTTTATAGATAATATTCTAATATACTCCAAAACCAAGGAGGATCATGAGGAGCATTTAAGAACTGTACTAGAGACTTTGCGCAAGGATATTCTCTATGGAAAGTACATCATGTGTGAGTTCGGGTTGAAGGAAGTCTCATTCTTGGGTCATATCATCACAAGTAATGGGATACCTGTAGATCCCTCTAAAACAGATGCAATTGAGGGATGGCCATGGCCAACATCAGTAACGGATATCCATAGCTTCTTGGGGTTAGCCGGATATTATCGATGATTTGTGAGAAATTTATCATGATTTTCCAACCCTCTTACCAAGCTAACTCTAAAGGGAGTAAATTTTTCTTAGAGTGATGAATGCAAAGAAAGCTTCAAGGAGTTGAAAAGAAGGCTTATCACTGTGCTCGTGCTCACTTTAACCACATATGGGGAACCTTTGGTGATATTAAGGGATGCTTCGAAGAAGGTCTTAGGCTGTATAATGATGTAGAATGATAAAGTGATATCCTATTCCTCAAGACAGTTGAAAATACATGAGAAAAACTATCCAACACATGATCGGGAGTTGGCGGCGGTGATCTTTTCCTTGAAAATATGGCGGCATTATCTCTCTGGGGAGAAATGTGAGATATATACTGACCACAAGAGTCTTAAATATATATTCACACAGAAAGATCTTAATATGTTCTAGAGAATATGGATATAGCTCATCATGGATTATTACTGTTGAATACATTACCACCCAGGGAAAGCGAACAAGGTGGCATATTCCCTTAGTAGAAAGGACCCAGCGACTCTATCAACGATGAGAAGTGAGAAGCATCCAATCTTCTTAGACTTTATGAAAATGGAAATGGGAATCATAAATAAGGGAAAATCATCATTCCTTTCACAAATTATTGCTCAAACGTATCTTTTGGAAAGGTTAAAGGATGCTCAAAAGGATGATGTGGGAATTCGAGGAAAAGTAGAAGCTATCGAAAAAGGGAAATCATCAAAGTTTAATGTTAATGAAGAAATAATTGTGCGATTTGGGAAAATACTATGTGTTCCATCAAGTCCGGAGCTGAAGAAGGAACTTTTGGATGATGCACATAGTTCAAATTTCTCTATTGACCCAGGGAGCACAAAGATGTATCGAGATATCTGAGAAATATTTTGGTGGGATAATACAAAGAAGGAGATCGCTGTATATATATCAAAGTACCTAGTGTGCCTTCAAGTGAAGGTAGAGAGGAAGAAGTCTAAGGGGATGATGCAACCATTGCCTATAACAGAATGGAAATGAGAGAACATCACCATGGACTTTGTCACTGGACTTCCGAGGACATCCAAAGGCAACAATGAAAACTAGGTTGTGGTGGATTGTCTTAAAAAGACTGTACAATTCATTGCTATTCGGGAGGATTTATTATTGGATCAACATGCACATATATATATGAGGGAAGTGGTAATGCTACATGGAGTACCACTATCTATTTTTTATGACCAAGATCCAAGATTCACCTCTATGTTTTGGAAGAGTCTTCAATATGCTCTGGATACTGAACTGAACTTCAGTACGACATATCATCCTCAAACTGATGGCCAATCCGAGCGGACTATCCAAACACTTGAGGACATGTTGAGACCTTGCCCAATGGACTTTAATGGAGGATGGGATCAACATCTTCCTCTGGTTGAGTTATTTTATAATAATAGTTTCCACTTGAGCATCCAAATGGCACCATATGAGTCCCTTTATGGGAAAAGGTGCAGAACACTGGCATGTTGGAATGAGGTTGGTGAACGTAAGTTGCTTGGACCGAAAATGGTCAAAGAAATGGTGGAGAAGGTGAAAACCATTCAACAGCATATCAAGGCAGCCTAGAGTCGACAGAAGAGTTATGCAGATAACCTTTGATGAGACCTTGAGTTTAATGTTGGAGACATGTTTTTTCTCTACATGTCTCCATGGAAGAAGGTCATTAGGTTTGGAAAGAAAGGGAACTTAAGTTCATGGTACATCGGCCCCTTCGAGATTCTTGATCGTGTTAGGGATATGGCCTATCGACTAGCACTTCCACCTACCCTGGACAAAGTACATGATGCCTTTCATGTATCCCTCTTGAGGAAGTACATACCGGACCCTTCACATGAACTCTCTTCTGATGTGGTACAGTTGGAGGATGATCTTTCTTATGAGGAGAAAGCATTGAAGATCTTAAATCGTAGATAAAAAGTTTTACAAAATATGACAATGCCCCTCATCAAGGTGTTGTGGAAAAACCACATGTCTGAAGAAGCGACTTGGGAATCGTAGGAAATGATGAAGCTAAGTTACCCACATATGTTTTAGTGTGTGAAAAGGAAATTTCAAGGGTGAAATTTCTTAAGGGGGGAATATTGTAACGACCCAAAGTTTTATTAATGTAAATCCCTCTTGATCAAATTAAATATCTCTTTGGGTAAAATGTTTATATAAAAGTTCAACTTATTTTGTTTTATGTTAAGAATTGTGACGTTACTAATGTAGCTGTTTAACAGTGATCACATGATTAGTATAAATATAGGTCTATAACAAATCCAATTTACTCAGACAAAAGAAGCGATGGCCTCATCCAGTATAATTGCTCCATACGAAGCTCATTTTCAAGAGCTCGGAAAAGGGGTGGCATCCTTGGGTTTCACTCTTGACCAAGCCCAAGATGAGCTTCATCATGTCAAGCTCTAACGGGACCGTCTACTGGAAAAGTGGAAGTTAATAGAGATTACCACTCGAGCGATGTTATCCGATCCACCCCAAGAGTCTGTCACCATCGCACACCTTACCCTTCGGTATTGTGTGGCTGTTTTAAGGGGTTATATAACAAATCACTAGTACTATGTTCATGTATGTTCATTTTTGTATATAATAATGAATATACCTTCTTGTCATTATTGACACTTTGTAACTAGATTTTTTAACGCACAAATAGTATTTTTTTTATTTAATATTCAGATATGAAATCTATTTTGTTTAATTAAGGAAATTTTGAAATAAATAATATTTTAATAAAATATTATTATTATTATTAAATTAATTTTAATTAAATATAAATCATCTTATAATTTTATAAATGCAATTGTAATTTTTATTAAGGTTTGAAAGCCATTTTTGTCAAAACCGATGAATTTTTGATAAATGTCGGTTTTTATTTTAAAATTGAAAATTAACATATTTTGAAAATTAGTTAGGTAAAATAAATGTTATTTCTAGAATCATGATGTTGAAATTATCAGACGGTTAATTTTCCATAATTTTCTAAGACAGTCAAATTTTTGGGTAAAAATTAAATACCGTTTTAATATATAATGTGACATCATAATGACCCAATAGTGATGTAATAAAATACCATAAAATTTATGTTCGGCCAATATATATTTTAACATTAAAATAATGTGATTTTGTGTTTGTTTGACTTATTTTACTAAGCATTAATGGACCCCTCAAGACTTATTAAACATCTCGTCTTTTTAGATTATTTTCCATGGGAATGTGACTCACCTCCACATATGCAACCCCATTATTTTAAGAAGTTAGGACTTTGGCCTTATAAAATATTGTTTTCATTTACCCTTTTCCAAAAACAATGGGCAAAAACCATGAGATGATTTGTGGTTTGGATTAGTTTAATGTAAGGGGTCCCAAACCTAAATAATAAAGAAGTCACTCACCTTTCCTATATAAACCCACCCATTATCCCACTTCCTCCTCACTCAAAGCCATTGGAGTTTGTCCAACCTCTGACCTACTCCCTCTATAATCCTCCCAAGGTTCTTGAAGCTCCCAAGAAGCCTCTCTCAAGCCTCTCTCAAGCCTTTTGAAGTACACTTCCAATTAAAGGATTTTCTTCCTTTTACTTTTTTATCCAATTTTCTTAATATTGTTATTACATTTTAATTACAATTATAAATGCTGGGGTATTGTTTTGAGACTACACCATACCTTCCTTTTATTGTTTGAATGATGGGATAACGCTTTCTCTCTCATTAAATGCCTCCCATGTACACCCGTTACTATGCCAAAATTCCGAAAGGAACTTCTCTCTCTTCATTTACAATCAAGGAATACTTTTGTATCATGAATATAAATTCCATTAAAATTGTTTATACATGTGTCTATATGACCCCCGTATAGTCCATTTCATGTAAATATGATGAGACACCCTTTCTCTCTCCTCAACAATTTTTATGAATTCTTATGTGACGTAGTTACGCTACCGAAATTGCACCGATTTTCTAAGCCAATGCCTTTGTGTAGTGAATACCACACCCATTTCTCCATCAAGAGTATTAACCTTTATTCACATTTACTTATTGATTATAAAGTTTAATGTATGAATTCAACATTCCTTATCGTGTAATAAATGAATTTTTTAATGAATCCATGTTTTATGATCCATGTGGCACACTTATGCATGAAATGAAATGTTTAAGAAGGGTGCGCCCTTATAGCGCTCCAATGCATTGAGTAAAGTATAGTATCATGATACATCATGTGAAATGAGTGTTGAATCATGATAATTCAAGTGAAATGAGGGTTTACTCGTGCTTCATGTGCAATGAGAATTTACTCAAGCTCCATGTGCAATGAGCCCTAGCTCATGCAAATTCTATGTTAAGTGTTGTTTCCACATTTACATGTTATGATTATCATGCTTTATCATGCCTTTATGTTCATGTTTCTATTGTTATATATTGATATGTCTATTGTCTAACATGTGTTGTACTCCTCATTTATTCCATGTTTATTCCCTTACTGGGATTTATAGCTCACCCCTTTTTTATGCATGTCCTAAGGTTATCCCATGCAATGCTAAGTACGAGGGAATGTAGTGGTCATGTAAAGGATGTTTTCAATAAAGATATTGTATTTCATATTTTAAGTTGTTATGTAATTATCCTATTCCACAAAGACACTATACCTCTCTATCATCCATGCTGTATCAAGTGAATAGTTTATGTAATAAATCATGTTTAAGTTTGTAATAAAAGCAGGGTTGTCATAGTAAACATGTTCTGAATTCATATTAAGAAAGATGATACTTGAGGTAAGGGATTTATGTTTCAATTCTACTTTAATCATGACTGTTTATGATTAAATTTTCTCCAAGGAAATTTTATGATAAAAATATAATGATTCCATTTAATTTTTCTAATCCTATAATTATTTATTTGGAGTACATGTTTTATTTATTTTTCCTCACTTTATGTTCTCAAGAGACTGAAAGAATGTTTTTAAGGAAAATTGATTATGTTTAACTATCCCGTCATGAATATTTCTCATCTATGTCCATGTTTTCTGTAAAATGGTTTTAAGAATGTTTTTTGTTATTCTCAAATGAATGATAAATGTATTTATTACCCATGTTATATTTCCTATAAAAATGTTTCAAAAGGATATTTCTATCATTTTCCGAATGAGATTCTTTTAAAAAAAGTAATAATGAAATATTCGATTTAACAGAATTTACCACCATCATAAACACTCATTATTTTTATGATCTATTATAAGAAAATGGGTTTTTTTAGTTATTTTTCAAGTAAAATTAATTTTCAATAGCTTGAATTAAATGAAGTATTGCGGTTTAACAAACCACAGTATGCTATTAATATTTTAATTAATAGATGATTGTTTAAACCTATCCATTAAAGGAAATGATTTTCTTGAAAACTATTTTTATGTGCATGATAGGTATTTATCTAAATAAATTAAATTAGTCACTATAGGTAAATAATTTTATTGAAATTTAAATATTATATATTAAGTTTAATATTTTTTCATTCATATAATATTCATATATTATTGGAATAATAATAAATCTGGTCTATGTTATATATATATATATATATATTTCTAGAAAGTGGTTTTGTTAATTTCTTTTCACTTAATTTTTTTTTTCTAATTTTAGAAATTTAATTGAAAAAAACGAGGTTAAACTTTTAAATCATAATTTAAAAATTATATTACCTTAATTTTAAAAAATTTATATTCAAAAGATTAATTTTTGATGAATAGTGAAAAATAATAATTATTATTGGAAACTAACCTTTCATTTTATGTAATTACAAAGATAAAATATATATTAAACTTGATTAAAAGTAAAATTAATTCAATTATATATTGAAAAAAAATTAGAACATTTTAATATTTTTTTATTCTTAATATTTATACATGTAATACTTATGAATGTTTGTTTTTCGGGAAACTAATTCTTCTTCGTGTCTGGAGGTTTTAATTTAAATTACATTCTACCAATTTTGTAAAATGAATTCCGAAATATTTATTCCATATTTGGAATAAAAAAATGTTATTATATAATAGGTTTAACTTATTTTTTGTTCATAATGAATAATAATGGAAAAATAATAATTACCGTGATTAAGATTAAAACGAGGTTTGGCACATTACATGTAAAAATGTCAAAATTAAATTTAATCACACATTCGTATTTGATAAAATTTAATTTATATATATGAAAATAATATCTATATTATATAATGAGGCTCAATTTATTTGTAGGAATAATGGAAAAATACACTAGGTAAATAAATAAAAAATAGTTACCGTGGTGAAAACTGAAATAGTAAAAGTATGTAAACATAATGTCTAAGGAATTTCAATTTCAAAACATGTGAATTTTTTATGGTGGATGTTGTTTTGAATAGAAAATCCTTAAAGTACACTATTTATTAATTTGGGTTCATATTTTGGAGATAGTGACTTCCAATTTCTGATTAGTTTTGGGTATTTGAAAAAAACATCTCCTCCACAATTATAAAAGGGAACATACACCTCTCACTTTTTCATGCATCCTATAACCTTTTAATCAACCAAAAACTAAAAAAATAACTCCAAAAAACACTATCCACAATATAGAGATTATGGTCATCACAAATTGCAATTATAAGGTCCTTAATAAGAGATTCAACAGAGGCTTTTCTGAGCAAAGGTAATTGCTGCCACTAAGCTCTTTTTTTACTTCTTGTCTTAACATATTAATTCATGTACTAATAATTAAAAAAAATAAAATGAGTATCTATAAAATGATGATATGTCCTATTTTTTTATGGAATAACCTATATACATCTCCAATTCCTTTAAATGGGAAATGAAACCATTGATCATGATTGTGGAGGACTACCACCTCTTGAACCAATGTAATTACTTTTCCATCACCACCCCTCAAGGATTCATATATTGATGTATTTAACATATTTATATGATATTTTTGGAATAATTAAACTTATTAAATTATGATATCACAAATATATTATTACATTACATTCTATGGAAATATGATTACATCGATCATGTGTACGACAGACAACCACCTTTGGAAGTGATATGATTTATTTTTTAGATATTCCTTACATAAAGGCAATATGTATAAATATAAGGAATATTTTTAATATATATAAAATAATAACGACTCTATAAACGAGATAAATTATTTTGATTCATTTTTTAATCCATCATGAAAATGGAAACAACGTTTATGTGTACGTAAAACATACCCTCTACAGGAATGATATAATTTATTTGATTATATTTAGCATTTATAGATGAATCTAAATATATATACAATATATATATATATATGATATTTATATTATATTTAAATATTATATATATTATATAACCATGATCAAATTAAATGGGAAAAAATAAAATTCCAAATCATATATAAAAAATGAAATATTTATCACCAAAATCATAATTTTAATATTGAATTTTGTAGAAATAGTGTAGAAAAAGGATTAAAACACATGGTACCAAAAATATTATTATTAAAATGATAATGTAAACGTGTAAATGATATGAGGATTAGAGAATATAAAAATGACACAACCAATGCCACTAAAAAATAGGTGTTCATAACAATCACTATCTATTATTTCTTTTAACCCTTCCTAAAGAACGACTCTTAATACATGGGTGATTTAATATCCTCCAATTATTAAGGTAATTTCATCATTAATCCTCATAATTCATTACTAATGAATCATATTACACATGATATGATTCTCCCCTAGTTAAATACTTTTATTAATTAAAAACACAGCTATTATGGTATGTGGTATCCTCCATATAAGAAATGATTCTTTTCTGGAAATTCTCAATACTTGAGGAATTTCCCCCAAATGGTTCATGGAAATTTAAAAATTCATAAGTTAAATCATCCATAATATTATATATATTAAAAATGATAAACAGAGTCAGTGAGTGATCTCTTACCATTGGTTTTTAATAAGG
This sequence comes from Viscum album, assembly GCA_963277665.1. Classification (NCBI taxonomy): domain Eukaryota; kingdom Viridiplantae; phylum Streptophyta; class Magnoliopsida; order Santalales; family Viscaceae; genus Viscum; species Viscum album. The sequence goes on from OY728123.1 coordinate 602,924,799, forward strand.
TGTTATTAATAAATGTGTAATAAATGGTTATAAAGAAATCATACATGGAATGAAATATATGATTATTATTCTGGAAAAAATTTATAATAAACCTATATTTATTATTCAGGAGGTTGAAATGAGTATGGAGGAAATTTTGATATATGTTAAAGTTTTTGTCTCAAATTTTCTTCTTTGGAACATATGTTACTCTATGCACGTATATTATTTAATGATGTGTATACAGAACCCATTTGAAATTTTATGTTATGAAATTAATATTCTCATAAAATTTAATTTTTCATTTAAATATATTCTTTTAAGGGATTATGATTCAAATGTTACCAAAAAATTCAATGGTTTTTTTCTCAAATTGTTTTCATTGGGACATATGATATGATATTCACCTATATTATTTTATGAGGTAGATATAATGAAAATATTTAATGTTATATAAGGAATTTATTTATTATATTGATACTTAATGTTTCATTTATTGTTATTCTTTCATGGGGATTAGGATTTAAATGTTTTCAAAGTATGAATCGGATTTTGGTCTCACTTTTATTTTTGTGGGACACATACCTTATTAACCTCTTGTTACTTTTGTGTGGTTTCAATAATTCCCATGAAATAATTTTTTAATAATTCTCATTAAATTATGTTATATACATATACATTTATTTTTCTTTCATACTCGAGGCTTACAAATCAAAAGATACAAAAGTGCTAAAAGGTTTCTTGTTACACTCTCACTATTTATCGAGATTATGTATAATTATGTTTTTGACGATGAAACCTTATGATCTATATCATTATCCTCATGAATTTTCATCTCCTATGGTTATTTATGAAAATTACTTGTTTTCATTTCTATTTCCTCTCTTTATTGAATCAAGTGTTCAAAAGAATGATTTTAAGGAAAATTGACATTTTTTTCTGTTCAGTGAATCATCCTTAATATTCCAAATCCATATTTTTAATTTTTTTATGAATTTTTTGTAGTGATTATTTAAATTAATTTTAAAAAATTATTTTATTTAAAAAATATTAAATCAAATAATCCTATAATTTTTAGACAACTACTTTCAATGTTTTCTTACAAAAAGGGAAAGGAATCATTGTTTTATGAGAATGACATGAAAATAATTTTATGCTGACATAAATGCCCAATTATTTGAATCATCCTTTAATGTTTTTCACTGTTATTTTCAAATAAAATGTTTTCCTTGATTCTTTTGTAAATTTTTTATATTTAAAATAAGTGATTCTAAATAAGAAATGATATTTTCCTCAAGAATGTTTTTATAATGTTCTATAAAATTTCCATTAATCAGTGACCAAAATAGTGCTTTACTTATGATTTACTAGGGATATTAACCTATGGTACTATAGTTACTATTTCTTTAGATGGATTATGTTTATGATTTTGATTAAAATATGTTTACAAAACCTATTACTGTTCCAAAAGTAATGATATAATGAATTAATGAAATGTTTATGTGACTCATTTCTTTTCCCCAAGTTATGCTATGATGAAAATTCAATGAAACCCCTTTCTTTATCAAGGGGTTATAACAATATGAATGTTTTATGATGTTTTTTTTAAAAAAGTGTGTATTTGTGATTGGTGAGACCTATATCTCCCACCAAATTAATGGAAAATGTTATATATCTCATGAGTAACGATGGGAAACAAGCCAATGTGATTGATTCTAAATGGGAAGCATGTGATGATGCCTGATCCTTTATAAAATTGTAAATATTTTTTTATTCTCTATCTATAATGGTTTTATGGTGTTTATAGTTAAACTCTACATGTTAAATGGTTTTAATATTTATGATAGTTCTACACTTACTTAACAAGAATATATGGTTCATGATTTATTTTTTACAACTTATCACTCTTATGGTTCGTGTTTTTGAAAAGAAAATGATTCATACCATGGATCATGTTTACAAAACATGATATATTGGGTAAAAATATTGTAAATTTTATTCATAATTTTATGACCTTATTCTTATCTTATTCCTCCATACGATCATCATTTGATATATTTCAGGTTTACCCTTACCGAGTAACTAAGATCATCCTTTATAATTCATAATAACCGAATGTTGTAATGAAATGTTTATATAGGGAATGAGTATGATGTTTACTAAATGGGAATATATTTATGGGAGTTTTTTTATGATATTTCATGAAATTAGAAGATTATGTATCTTGTCTCCAATGACACAAAACTTTTATGGTACTTAGGTAGTTATTAGTGGAATGTATTTAAAATTCATTTATCAAGATGAAATATCATTATATAAAAATATTGGGCCTTTATATTTTATTATAAGAATCCATGGTTCGTTTAAATGAAAATTTTACCCTAAAAGTTTATTAATATTTAGGTTTTAACATAGTGATATTAAAATGAAATAGGGATTTTCCCAGGGAACTATTTGAGGTATATTTTAAAGGAATAATTAGATATAATTAAATCCATTCATGTTAATTACTCTTTAATTGGGATAAAATCCATTGATATTATCATAATTATTTATTTGGATGATTTATAATTATGAAATGATTATGAAACCTCTTTATTTTCCAATAATTCTGTTATGTGGAATTTATGAAATGTTTATAAAAAATGTATTCTTTTCAAAAGTTATGATATGAAGATATGATGAATAATTTATGATCATGGGGAACACATTTTTATTGTTTTCATTATGATATGGTTGGCCTAGAATTATATTTCCCTCCAATGAATTGGATTTTTTTTTATAAAATGAGATAATTATGGGAAATAAATCATTATGAATGATCTCTTATGGGAAATAAGTTTATGTGATTGATACATTATGAGACACAAGTGTATAATTTGATAAAATATAAAAAATAAAATGATGATGTATGATCAATTATGATATATGAAATAAGTGTTTATGAACGGTCCATTATGATTTAATGGTCCTGGTAGTTAATAATATCCTATGAAATGGTTTTTATAGATATGATATTTACATACTATTAAAACATAATTATAAAATAAATTTATGGTTCATGATTTATTTATGATGATTTCTCACTATTATGATTCCTGTATTTTTAAATAATAATGTTTTTTGGGACTCATTTTTATGATCTTCGAAGTATTGGGTATGGAAGTTTTAAAATATGATCATCATTTCATACCCTAATGGTTGTGTTATGATTTTATACGACCATGAACTGATATCTCCCCTAATTAAAATTACTAAGTATCTCAGCTCAACTATTCTTATTTTTAATTTCCCAAGGATATAAAAATATATTTTAAGTAGGGTATGTCAATAAGGGTATAATATGAGAATATATTTATGATAAAAAGATGAAACATGAACCAAAATAAGATGTTTGTGTATACATTATCCAATGACAGTAAATTTTTTTGTTTTTAGTGTGGATATTAATATAATGTTTTGAACATTCATCTAAAAATATGTAATATTTATATATGAAAAATTTAGGTCATTATAGTTGTTATCAGAGCAGGGTTTCATCCATATATGCAGATCAGAAGTAGAAAAAATTGGTGAAAACCGTGGTGATAAGTTTAATTACATAGAAACATCCTAAAGTGTTATTATGGTATACATTATGTGATTTTACTAGAAATAAATCCCTATCTACATAATATTAGTTGATTTTTTTTGTAATGGGGTAATAACATCAAAAATAGTTGGCCATTTATATCTCGACCATCATTATATTTTGCGGTGAGTGTTCCCTTACAACGTAACTCATTTGAAACTCTCAGGATTTTTTTAGGTTAACTCATATTTTCCTTATGAACCATTAAGGATTATTTGATTTTATGATAACAAATGATAAACTTGGTGAAATATAAGGATTCATATTTTAAAAAGAATTTGTAATGATTTATAAATCCTATGAATTATTTTTTAGGATTATATGGTTTCTCACTATGAATATTGTTACAAAAACTCATCTATTTGATTTTATTCAGTGGATATAAATGGTAGGATTCCTGAGAATGATGAATGTTATGGGGAATGATATTATTTTAATAATGAGTAACCAATTGAAATGCGTGTTGTAAGGAAAAACCTTCTCACTATTTCTAATGAGATATCTCATTATATGATAAAAAATATCAAAATGGGTCTGTTTCCAGACTCACCAAATAAGATAAAAATGGAGTTTTAGGAAGACCATATGGGAATAATATTTAGATTCCAATATGTTAAGTATGTGGAACAAATCCCTCAATGAAATATCTCCGTGTAACATGAAAATATTTTTTGTATAAAAAAATGGCATAATTAAAGTAACTATTGAGGAAAAAGAACGAGTTTGATGAAGGGATATGAAGTATCATCCAAAGGTTCCATTTATATTTCAATTTCTTATGTTCAATGAATATGGGAATTATCTAATACAATTCCCAAATCAAAGGATTATCTCATTTAAAAATGAATTCTATATTTTATGTCAATCATTTTAGTGAATGAATTTATGTGTTTATGAATTAGGATTTAATAATTATTTTGTATAACTATTATATGAAGAATATTCTTGAAAAAATAATCCTGAAACATCAAATTATCATTCCATAGTAGTTTTGAAAGAATGATTTGATAACATTTTTTGAAAGGTACTAATATCCAACAAAAGTGATTTATTTGTCATGTGATAATTTTTAGTTTTGATAAAAAGATTTTTTAAATTGATGAAGTAAATGGTATTTTATTGGTGACCATTAAATTGTTTAGTGATTTGATTAAAAATTGATTTATTTCCTCTATAATGAATTTTATTTCATTTTTTAACATATAGGAATTTTAATTGTTTTTATTTGAGGAAAAAATTTGAGGTAATTTTTGGAAGAATATAATTTCTCATGTGGGGTTAAGTTAAGTGTTATAGAAACCATCCTGTGTAAATCCTCGACCTTAGTTACATAAAGTTGGTGCATTATTACATTACATTGGCATGATCACAAGGAAATAATGTCCCGAAAGACTGATCAATTTAGTTTTATTGGAAACATGATTCATACATATGTTCAACTTTACAACATGAAAAGAGATATAACACTAATTTATTCCATCCGAAACATCCAAGCCTCCTAGATTATGACTTCAAGTCACTCATAACAAAATTCTTCATATCCTAGGAAAATGAATCATAAGAAAGGGGTGAGCTAAAATTCTCAGTAAGGGTAAGAAATACAGTGGTAGATAACATAAATATTAAGCATGTTGAATAATTGAAAACACATGCCTTTACTAATAATAAACAAGAAAATATTTATGGATGGAATATGATCTGAGTAAATAATTCCATAATAAAACATAATCATGTGTATTCTAGTAGTCGAATGACCACATGAACCATCAATATTATTTTCATAATGAGGGAATATATAATTCTGAATATTCTGAAACATTTTGTTAAGGCCTCGGCCAAGACGTCTAAAAATGATTAAGGCCTCGGCCAAAACTATATATCAAAATGGGAAATTCCTTAGCCAATTCCATGTCTAGTTGTCTCATGATACCTACTAATGCATCGAGGAGCTAAAGCGGGCTCCACCCGTCACTTACTAAGTCCAATACATTCTTCATATGAAAGGGTTGGAATATAACATAAACATTCATTTTAAAACTAGCATACGAAATTTCAATACTTTAACCATAAAACATTAATGGTATAAAAATAACAATCCACAATCAAACATATTGGAAAACATTCAATACAATATGGAAGACTTGTAGCATAATGAATCGACTTCAAACAAGTATAAAATCCATCAACAATGTTGACATAGATGAAATCAAAACTATTTGAGAGAAATATCTCTTTCTTTTTTTGAAATAATTTAAAGTTACATAATTATAAAAGAAAAAATTTATTTTGAAAATATTCTTATAATCATATAATGGTAGCTTCGACGATGATATAATGGCGGAGAAAAACCGCACCCTCTATATAAGTGAAAAAACATTCTTTCCTTATTTTTTTCAAATGTTCGTAACGTACCTTACTTGGAAAATGACAGAAAGATTATTTCAAAAACATATAAGGTTAAATAAGGATATAAATGACTTTAATCCATGCTCTAGTAAATAGTAAAAATGTTTTGAAATACATTTTTAAGAAACATGGATGTGGATGATAAAGAGGTCCTAGTGGATGGTGAAGAGGTCCCAGCAGGTACTAACGTAAAAACAACCTTGGATAATAAAGAGATTGTAAAATTAACCCTTACCTTGTAATTTTCCTTGGTCGAGGGTAGGTTAAACTCCTGTAGAATTGTGAAATAATCATTATAAAATTATACAAGAACCGTATACATTAATATCATATCATATATGATCTTTTAATATTTCTTTATTAATAATATTGTAGTATTATCTTCGTTTCAGGTGTTAACTGATTCATTTTACTTTATATGCTTTGTTTTGTAAGTAATGTTTTTTATGGATCGAATTTATCTTATTCATATTCAGAATGAGATTAAGTCTTTTAAAATTATTTTTAATCATCAATGGAAAATTATTCTTGAATGGATATGATGGGGAATGAATCTCATCGTGTTCGTTGACACGGTAATCCATACGTACACACGAGCGAAAATATCATTATTTTTATTAAAATAATATATAATTGGATGGTTTGTCATATATATAGAATCATTATCATGTTATATTTAATATTTACATAAATTATACATCATTATTATACCCATAAAAATAATAATGTATTGAATAACAACAACACCAAGACTTGGAGACGGTATTCCGTACATACGCACGTATGGTGACATGTCATTCAAAGGATTGATAGAATAATGAATATGGTTGTACCATATTTATAATAACATCACAGAATATAGAACATACTGAAGTTATTATTTTATAATGGAAACAACAAGGAAAGAAGAAATGGAAGAAGAAAAAAAACTTGAAAGAGGTGATGAAATATTTACCTCTTCTTCAGGTTCTTCCTTTTGATTACTGACCTAAAAATTTGTGTGGATTGTATTAAAGGGGAAAAAAGGAACACAAATAATGGTGCCACAATATGTACTCAACTACTTGAGATCATAAATACCGATATATATGGACCTTTTGATTTCAATTATTTCGGTAAATAAAAATACTTTATCACCTTTATTGCTGATTTTTCACATTATGGATATGTCTATTTATTTCATGAGAAATATCAAGCAATAAATGCCTTGTAAATTTACATAAATGAAGTTGAGAGGAAATTAGACAAAAAGGTGAAGGTCATAAGGTCTGATAGGGGTGGTGAATATATTGGAAAATTTGATGAAAGTGGACCAAACTCTGGTCCATTTTCAAAGTTTCTAGAAATTCATGGAATATGTGCACAATACACTATGCCTTGTACACCACAACAAAATAGTGTAGCGGAAAGGAATAATAGAACATTAATGGATATGGTTATGAGTATGTGATGTAATTCTAATTTACCATTATCTTTGAGGATTTATGATTTAAAAAATGCCATGCATTTATTGAATAGGGTTCCTAGTAATGTAGTTCCAAAGACTCATTTTGGACTTTTGATTGGTAGGAAGCCTTGTTTAAGACCCCTGCATGTATGGGGTTGTCAGGCAGAAATAAGAGAATATAATCCAAAACAATTAAAACTGGATGCAAGAAAAATCAGTGGACATTTCATTGGTTATCCAATGAAATAAAATGGGTATAGATTTTATTGTCCTAACCATAGTATGAGAATTGTTGAAACTGGAAATGCTAGATTTATCGAGAATGGTAAATCTAGTGGGAGTGAAGTTCCATAAAATGTAGAAATTAAAGAAGTTAGAATTCATGTTCCATTTTCTTGTATTCCAACTTCACATGTTCTTGTTCCTAAAATTATTGCATCACAAAAAATCAAGTAGAACCACAACAGAATGTTTCCAAAATTCACAATGAAGAAATGGTTGAAGAACAACAAGAAATAGTGTTAATAATATCCCAATGGGAAAGAAGGTCAACTATTTCTGATGATTAAGTGGTATATTTGAATGAAATAGAAAATGATATTGGCATTAATAATGATCCAATTTCATATTCTCAATCCATCAAGTGTGGTAATTATGATAAATTTTTAGCTTCCATCAAATGTGAGTTGAATTCCACGGAACAAAATAAATGTGAGACTTTATTGAATTACCTAAAGGATGCAAGAAAGTTGGATGTAAATGGGTCTTCAAAACTAGATATAACTCTCTTAGTAACCTTTAACGTTACAATTCTAGACTTTTTGTTAAATAATTCACTCAAAAGGATGGTGTAGATTATAAGGAAACCTTAGTTTCTAAGAAATATTATTTCAGAATTATTATGGAATTGGTAGCTCAGTATGATTTAGAGTTACATAAATTTGATGTTAAAACATGCTTTATAAATGGAAACCTATAGGAAGATATATATATGGATCAACTAATGGGTTTTTCCATTGAAGGAAAGGAACACATGGTATGCAAATTAATGAAGTCAATATATGGACTTAAACAAGCATCCCGACAATGGTATATTAAGTTTAATGATACCATTGTATCATTTGGATTTAAGGAAAACATCATTGATCGGTGTATATATCAGAAGATCAGTGGGATTAAATTTATATTATTGATTCTATATGTTGATGATATATTGCTTCCTGCAAATGATCTTGGTCTATTATATGAGACCAAGATATTCATCTCTAATAATTTTGTAATGATAGACATAGGAGAAGCTAAGTATGTGATTGGAATAGAAATATTTCATAATAGACCTCAAGGTATATTGGTATTATCTCAAAAGTCAAACATCATTAAGATTTTAGAAAGCTTTAGGATGGAAAAATGTTCAGCATCAATAGTTCAAATTCAAAAAAGAGATAAATTTATTCTCCATCAATGTCCTAAAAATGATTTGGAATGAAAAAATATGGAAGAAATTTCTTACACATATGTTGTTGGATGCTTGATATATGATCAAACATGTACAAAGACTGATATCAGCTTTGTAGTCTGTATTCTAGGAAGATACCAAATTAACCCTTGACTCAATCATTGGAGAGCTGCAAAGAAAGTTCTACGATATTTTCAAGGAACAAAGGATCACATGGTTACTTATAAAAGATCCAATGATCTTGAGGTGATTGGATACTATGATTCAGACATTTCTAGTTGTATTGATACAAGAAAGTAAACTTTTAGTTATTTGTATCTTCTAGCCGAAGGATCAATATCATGGAAAAGTGCAAAGAAATCGGTTATAGTTTATTCAACCATGGAATCTGAATTTGTAGCATGATTTAAGGATATAATTCAGGGTACGTGGTAGCAAAAATTTATTTCAGGACTTGGAATTGTTGACAGTATCGCCAAGACCTTGAAAATTTATTGTGACAATAATGCAGGGATATTATTTTACAAGAATGACCGATATTCCAAAGGTGCTAAACACATGGAATTAAAGTACTTTTCAGTTAAAAAGGAAGTTAAAAAACGTAAGTTATCAATTTAACATATTATCACAATTCTTATGATTTCCTACTCTTTGACGAAAGGGCCGCCCAAGAAATTTATTGGACATGTTGAATGTATGGGAATTATCATTGAGTATGTTTCATTGTATTTCTTGAATGTTATGATTATTACAGTTGACACTTGGACTTATAAATGTTTTGATCATGTTGTCTGTTTTTTTAATAAGTATACCTGACTGGATTGAATAATGATAACATACACATTCTTTAATAAATACATTATTGATGGGGTAATATATATATATATATATATATATCCCATTTTTATGATATGTAATGTATTCATAATGTAGTACATGGAAGGGATTATAATAATATAGAATATACAACCGCCACGACTCATATGGACATTATCCCTTATTATGATGAATGTTGTATACATGATAGAATAGATATAAATGCGCATAAATGATCGATTGAATATTAAATATCATAAAGAAATATCACACGAGTTAAGTGGGATAATGTTAGAATAACTCATATGATTTTATTTAACAATATTATAATGGGATATAATGGGATAAAACTGTCAATTGATGGAATTTGACAGTTCATTAAGTAACCACACAAATAACTGTTTTATCCCTATTTAAATGGTCTTATCCTTACCAATTTAGTCTCAATCCAATTCTGGTACATTCCATACATTTTTTCTACATAAGATAAAAGAGGCAAAGGATTTAAATCCTTTTAACTGGGAGAAAATCAAGGTGATTCAAATATAAAAGATCCCATGGATCAAGGAATGCTTTATCTTATTTTGAATTCTGTTTATCGTTGTGATAAACACAAATTTTAAAGGTCCTAAAATAAATGAAATTAATTTACACAAAGGAAGGCCTCTAGGATGATGTGAGGACGGTGGAGAGGATATTTGGGCAGGGTTTTCCTGAGCCAAATTCCTTTGAAAGTGTCACTTCGAGAGAAGGGTAAGATCCCTTTTATAAGAGGGGTGAGGGGCACCTTAGGAAAATATTGAAATATTATTTTATAATAAAACTATATTCGTTTTATAATGGTTCAAAATAAATTAATTAAAGGATATGGTGGGTATGGGTCTAAAATCACTCGACCATTAGGTTTTAGATAGGATTGGGTTACTATATAAACATTATATTTTAGATTTAACTCTTAGTTAAATAGTTTGACATTTACCATGCCTCTTTGTATTTTTATTTATATGGTTAATAAACATACTATAAACATCCAAGTGAACCCCAAGTGGTTCAATAATGATACACCTATAATTATATTGTTCTTTTCGATTTGCCTTATATTTTTAGGATTATTATATCAACCAATAATATTGTATTTGTTTAGAAAACTCATTTATTACAATTTCGACATTATTTAATAATTGAATTTTTTAAAGTACTAAAAATTTTATTACATAAAAATTAATACATTTAATCAACCCTAACATGTCATAGTCACCTATAAAATTTGTGCATGGAATCCAAATTTGAAATTATATTTATTTTAGTAATTATAATATCATGTAATTGATTGTTTCATTAGTAAGTAAAATACATCATCATTATTGGGGCATATATAAATATATCTATTTTATGTCTAAAAATTATAAATAAAATATCTAGAGGTAGGAAATGTTTTTAGATTTATAATGACTATTTACAGTCTAATTTATCAATTAAATAACCTCATATAAAAATTGTCTTACTAAAAGAAATTTTCTTTTTTTATTTTTGTCTTTACTTTAGATTATTTAATAGAAAATGTAATTATCACTGCCAAGTGGATGCATGGGGTCCCAAAATGAACCCAAGGATGCCCCTAGTTGGTCATGTATCATCCAATAGGGTTAGGACACATGTTAGGGTAATTTAATGTTATTATAATATATGTTTTTAACCTTATTTACTATATTTACCCCTTTAACAACAATAAATAAAATATTTACTGAAGTAAATATTCCTAATGTATAAAAAAAAAATACATATTTACACAATTTGGACCTTCTTATTCCAAATATGGAATCCATTTTTCCTAATTAAAAACAAAAAATTTGTAGAAATTAATTTAAAATTAATTCCCGTTGACAAAACAAAAAGCGTGTTTTTATGAAATAATAACTCTGAAAAGATTGACATTTGTATATGTCCAGTTTAATAGTGAGATTAAATACAATGACATAAATTATATTAAATTAATAAAATATAATCTAATTATACCTAAAAAAACATAAAATGTATAAATTAAGACTATAATTTTTTTTTGATAAAAAATTTGTTTTTGATTAAAATTTAGTATTTTCACTATTCATCAAAAATTGAAATTTTTCAGAAAAATAAAAAAAATTAAGCCAAAGATAATTTCAATATTACGAATCCAAAAATGAAGTCCATTTGGAAAGATATAATTTATAAAATTTCAAATAGTGGGTATTACTATTCATAATGGATAGTTTGATTGGTTGCGGTGTGTTAGAATCTCGAAGTTGCGTACAATGCAAGCTATTGCATTATTCAAAGGGAAACGTACCATGGAATCGTGGGGGGTTACATTCTCCCCTCCTTAAATAAATTAAGTCCTTGTAATTTGAATTTTTTTTTGAAAATAAAATGTTAAAATAGAATAATACCTTTGTGGAAAACCCACATTGAAAATTGGGTTAATTAAATTTAGTCATAATAAGAGGGAAAGGGAAATGAAAAAGTCACCACCAAATTATGATCTCGATTAGGAGAAAATTGGTGGAAATTAGGGACACATAATTATAGAAAAAAATGTAAATATTTATAGGGAGTTTTTTTGGTCATTAACCACAAAAAGTGAAAAATTTAGGGCCTCAAATCCATCAATCTATTATTATTTAAAATATGATCAGTTCATAAAAACATAACGTATTAAGATAAAATTTTTTTGGTTTTAATATACCTTCCCAAAATATTAATAATTATTTTCTTCATATAATTAAAGGAATATATATATATTTACACACTTGACAACTAGAGTTTCATCCATCAACTAATTTCTATCACAAACTCATCTTTCACCCCAAAAGATAATAGAACTCAAAAATATTCTATTTATAAAAATTGTATAAGGTTGAAAATATTAACATATACCATTTAAATGAAGAAAAATATTTTTTAATAACTAAGGAATTCTTGTAGGCTAGTGTTAGGTAGTAAAGCCTTGTTGCACTTTTGTTGTTGGTTTGATTCCTACAGCTTTGTCCGACACGACGGGTCATCGCCCGACCTGCTGGTTGTTCTTTTACTAAAACTATAGTATTATAGTATTCCAAAACTAATCTTGTGAAATGTTTTAACTTTAAAAAATACCATCCAATGTTAAAATTAATCCATTCCATACATTATAGTTATACAAAATACCTATGTCCAGACTCTCTCTAAAAGGTCTCTAAATTCTAAAATCAATTGAAACATCAGATTCCCCAAACAATGTAATGTTTCTATAATTGTCATATACTAAAAATATGATTACCTTAATCATATTAAAATATTATCAAAAACAACAATTACTATAGTACAATCCTTTTATATATCACATTATTCTTATAACCAGAATATAATTTTTGAGTCCAAAAACACAAATACATTAATTATTCCAATTCAAATGTAGTAACAACAGAAGCTTGGCTTTACTCCATTGTACTTTTTTGATGTATGTTTCCCAGGTTCTTAGGAAATTAATTTACATAATTACCCATTTATCTAGAATTGTTGCATTCAATATTGACAGTAACTTTCTTCCTTTAGAATCACGAGCTTGATGGCCTTTCTCACCACACTTGTAATAGAATCCCATTCCTTTTAGGAATGTACCGAGGTGTTTCTTCCCAAAATTACCACATAATGGAAAATACTTCTTTCCATTTTCCCTTTATCTGTCTCTTGATCCACCATTCTCTTCTTCTCTTTCGTTACTTTATTGCCATAAGATTTACAGAATTTATTTTCGGTCTTGATAGAGCGTGAGACAATATCTTTGTATGATAAGAAGGTTTGTGAGACTAATGCTCTCCAAATAAATTGTTTTAACCCATAAAATAATCGATCAATACTACACCTTGGGTTACGTATATAATTTGTTTCATGCCTTAAAAACCTTGTTATGTTAGCCTCATACTTTGCAACATTCTCATCCTCCATTTGCCTCAGACTCAGAAATTGCCCTTCCATATCCACTCGATGGCCATGAGGAAATTATTTTTCTTAGAAAAGGTCCTTAAACACCCTACATTCAATATTTGATACTTAATCATCTTCCTTTTTATTTTTAATCAATGACCACCATTTATCATCATCTTCAGTGAGGCGATTAACTTCCATGACAAATTTTTCCCTTCGCTACACCCAAAGCATGAATTATTTTTTCTAAGGAATTTATCCATTTCTCTGCCACTAATGGATTTGTACTCCAATTGAATGTTGGTGGTTGTTTCCTCATGATGCGGTCTAACATTGATCATCTACGTTATGGATCATGGTGCTCCATACATGTAAGGTTAATATTCATAACCTGTATGTGTTGTCCCAGTATAGTGATAAGATAATCAACACCATTTGCATCACCAGCTCCACTATTAATATATTGAGTAGGAGGGAAGTCCCTACATGGGTTACATGCATTGATATGGTTTCCATTCCTTCCACTAGGATCTATTTATAAACAATGGAATACACTAGATTAGTTTATGAATAATAATACATAAAAACAAACTTGTAAAACACTTAACATAAATTGAATTGTTTATGCATATAATCCAAAAGAATAAAAATGTTTTCTTTGAGAAAGTATATACTATAAACCCTTCAAAATTTTTTGTAAAGAAAAAGAGAATTATCCTAAGAATATCCCCCGGGAGTGTCATAACCAATAGTGCAGCAATGCCCATTTTCGTGCACCACTATCTGTTCGAGTCTAGATCAAAGCGGTGTTTTTGAGTTTTACCCCTAGGTATATCTGTGCCAGAGCTTCCTCTACCTGCACGTATCCAGATAGAGATTTATTGGTTAGAAAACTCAAAAAATCACTACAATACCAAAACTATAGGAATTTCTTCTTTATGAATCATCAAAGTCTAACTTAGGGATATGTTCTCTAATTAGAGTTTATCTATATCCAGTTTCCAAGGTTTGAACTAAGATTCCTATCATACCAACTATAATTCCCTGACCCTAGTGACCCAGAGTCAGTGAATTATTACATAACATTATCATGATCACAAGGAAATAATGCATCGAAAGACTGATCGGTTTAGTATTATTTGAAACAAGATTCATACATAAGTTAAACTTTACACCTTGAAAAGAAATATAACACTAATTTATTCCATTAGAAACATCCAAGCCTCATAGATTATGATTTCATCTCACTCTTAAATAACTTATCCATATCCTGGGAAAACGAAACATAAGAATGGGGTGAGCTCAAACACTCAGTAAGGCTAAGAAATATAGTGGAAGAAAATATAAATATTAAGCATGGTGAACAATTGAAAACACATGCCTTTAGAAATAATAAACAGTAACACTTTCATTTCAGCAATATGAGATAAGTAAATAATTCCATAATAAAATATAATCATGGGTATTCTACTAGTCTAATAACTAGGTGAACCATCAATATTATTTTCATAATGATGGAATGTATAATGCCAGACATTCTGAAATATTTTGTCAAGGCCTCATCCTAGACGTCTAAAAATTATTAAAGCCTCATCCAAAACCATTTATTGAAATGGGAAAAGGCTCGGCCAATTCCACATCTAGTTGTCTCATGAGACCTAACAATGCCTCAAGGAGCTATTCCGGGCTCCACCCACCACTTACTAAGTCCAATACATTCCTCATATGAAAATGTTGAAATATGACCTAAACATTCGTATTAAAACTAGCTTACGTAATGTCAATACATTAACCATAAACCATGAATGGTATAAAAATAACACATCCACAATCAAACTTATCACAAAACCTTCAATACGATATGGAAGATTTGAATCATAATGAATCGACTTCAATAAAGTATAAAATCCATCAATGGATGTTGACATAGATGAAATCGAAACTATTTGAGATAAATATCTCTTTCTTTTTTTGAAATCATTTGGAGTTACATAATTATAAAAGAAAAAATTTATTTGAAAATATTATTATAATCTTGTAAGGGATTATTTGATGATGTTATAATGGCGTAGAATAACCAAAACCTCCGTATTAGTTCAAAAAAATTCTTACCTTTATTTTGTTAAAAATGTCGTAAAGTACCTTGTTTGGAAAACGACAGAAAGATTCCTTAAAAAACATATAAGGTCAAATAAGGGTATAAATGTCTTCAACCCATTTTCTAGAAAAAAAATGTTTTGAAATACATTTTTATGAAACATATATGTCGATGATAAAGAGGTCCCAGTAGATAATTAAGTAAAAACAACCTTGTATAATAAAGAGATTGTGAAATTAACCCTGACCTTGTACTTTTACTTGGTCAAGGTGTTTTTAAACTCCTGTATAATGGTGAAATAATTGTTATTAATTTATAAAAGATCCATATACATTAATATGATATCATTTATGATCGTTTAATATTTCTTTGTTAACAATATTTTAGAATTATCGTCGTTTCGGGTGTTAACTGATTCGTTTTCATTTATATTCTTTGTTATGTAAGTAATGTTTGTTTTGGATAGGATGTATCTTGTTCATATTCAGATTAATATTATGTCTTTAAACATTATTTTTAATCATCAAATGAAAATTAGTCTTGAATTTATATGATGGGGAAGGAATCTCATCCTGTTCGTGGAGACGGTAATCTGTACGTACGCACGAGCAAAAATATCATTATTTTGATTAAAATCGTATATAACTGGATGTTATATCACAAATATATATATATAATCATTTTCATTTTATATGTATTATTTACATAAATTATAAAATATTATTATACCCATCCAAAAAATAATGTATTGAATAACAACTACACTCTGATGTGGAGAAGTTAAGCCGTACGTACGCACGTATGGTGACATGTCATTCAAAGGATTGATAGAATAATGAATATGGATGTAACATATTTATAATAACATAATAGTCTATATATTAAGCTGGATTTATTATTTTAAAATGGAAACAACAGGGAAAGAAAAAGTGGAAGAAGAAAAAAATCGTGATAGAGGTGATGAAATACTTACCTCTTCTTCATGTTCTTCCTTTTGATTTGATCAAAAGGGCAACGTAGACTGGAGTTATAGATAAATTAAGGCCTCTAGGATGAAGTGTGGATAGTGTAGAGGATATTTGGGCAGGGTATGGTCCAGCCAAATGGCTTTGAATTTGATAATTTGAGAGAAGGGGAAGTTCCCTTTTACTAGAAGGGTGAGGGGAACCTTATGAAAATATTGAAATATTATTTTATAATAAATTCATTTTCGGTTTATAATGGATCAAAAATATATTATTTAAATTTTAAGGTGGGGCTTGGTCTAAAATAACTCAACCAATAGGTTTTAGACATGTTTGGGTTACTATATTGACATTATCATTTATATTTAACTCTTAGTTAAATAGTTTGACATTTACAATGCGTCTTTGTATTTTTATATTATATGGTTAATAAACTTACTATAAACTTCCAATAGAACCCGAAGTTGTTCAATAATGACAAAAATATCATTATATACGTTTTTTGACTGAAAATTATATTTTTAGGATTATTATATCATCCAATAATATTGTATTTGTTTTAAAAACTCATTTATGTCAATTTTGACATTATTTAATAATTGGTTTTTGTTAAAGACCTAAAAGCTTTATTACCTCAAACTAAATACATTTAATCAACCTTAAAATGTCATAGTAAATTATAAATGTTTTTTATGGAATCCAAACTTTAAAATTATATTTATTATAGTATTTATAATATAATTTATTTGATTGTTTCATTAATAAGGAAAATACTGTATCATTATTGTGTCATATATAAATATATTTATTTTATATGTACAAATTATAAATAAAATATCGTGAGGTATGTGTTCTTTTTTTCTTTCTAATGACTATTTTTATACAAATAGTTCAATTATATAACCTTATACAAATATAATTTAACTAAAAGATATTTTCTTTTGTTTTTTGTCTTTACATAAGATTATTTAATATAAAATGTATTTATCAGCCCCAAGTGGATCCATGGGGACCCAAAATCGACTCAAGGATGCCAATGGTCGGAAATGTATCATATAATTGGGTTAGTACATGTTTTATAGTAATTTAATGTTATTATAATATTATTTGTTTAACCTTATTTATTAGATTTTCATCTCTAACCACAGTATGTAAAATATTTTCTAAAGTAAATATTAAAAATGTATAAAAATAAAAGTAACCTATTTACAAAATTTGGACATAATGATTCCAAATATGGAATCAATTTTCTTAATTCATACAACAGAAGTGGCAGAAATTAATATAAAATTAATTCCCATTTTCAAAACACAAAGCGTGTTTTTATGAAATTATAACTATCAAAATATTGACAATTGTTTACATCCACTTTAATCATGAGATTGCATCCAATGACTTAAATTATATTAAATGATAAAAATATAATCTATCTATACTTAAAAACCATTCAAATTTATAATTTAGCACTATTAATTTTTTCGATTAAAAGAGTTGTTTTTAATTAAAATTTAGTATTTTCACTATTCATCAAAAAAAATGAATGTTTTCAGAAAAGTACCAAAAAGTCACCTTAAGAAAATTTTGATATTAAAAATACAGAAATTTAGTCTATTTTGAAAGATAAATTTTTTAAAATTTCAAAAAGTGGGTATTACTATTCATAACGGCTAGTTTGATTGGTCGTAGTGTGTTAGAATCTCAAAGTTGCGTACAATACAAGATATAGAACTATTCTAAGGGAAACGTACCGTGGAACCTTGGGGTGTTACATCCTGGGTTTATAAGTTTATGGTTGACCATATTTTCAAAGGAATAGATACACATTTAAAGGTTTTAAGTGATGATATTTTGAGGTGATCTGAAAATTTTTCGAGGTTATAATAAGAATACTATATTTAGTTTTAAATGACCATTTGGGTTAATATATTATTAGTTGATAAGTAAATTATGTTCTATTATATAGTTGTATATAGATAATATTTATGGTTGAGAAGCTATTTATTAACAAGGTGATATTTTAAGAGATATATATGGTCAGTCTAAGGATTATCTTTCAAGTTATTCTCTAAATTTGATTTATGTTGTTTTAGTGAAGTTCACTACATTATAAGATTATATAGTAATTATTACTGGGTATTACTGATATTTTGAGAGATTATTTATTGATTTTAGGTATATGTAAAATTTAGGTTTAACATGTAATTTAACATGAAGAATTATTTGTGAAGAATACAATTAATGTTTTGGGTATGTTATCTTGATGGTTTGAGAACACCTTTGAGGTTAAAATTATTTAATTTAATGTTTATTGAAGTAATTTGGGATATAGGGTTACCTATTAAAGAATTTATCTAATTGGAACAATTGGTGTTATTATAGAAATTTTGGATTAAAATGTATTAATTCTTCACATGATGGTTTATAAAATTTATCTTACACTAAATTTTTAGTTTTTTATGTTTAAAGACCAGATGAATATATTTTCTCTTTTTTTTGAATATGGGATGCATTAAAATTTTATTTTAGTGCTTCAGGCTTTAAAAATTCTTCTTTAATACTCATATCTTTGAGAAAAGATATGATTATGTTGAAAATTTAAATGAGGATGAAATTATAATTTTTAAGTAATTATATTTAATTCTATTCATAGTTTGTGTGGTAAAGTAATTACTCAAATATAAGAAAATTGTTCTGAGAAAATATAATCATATTATGTTCATTTTTAAGGAATCTACGGTCCTTATCATGTCTCATCGATTTATAGTTTTGTGGTTGTTAATATTCTCATGAAAATTCAATTTCTTTTGATAAATTTTTTTATCACACTCTATAATTATTTGAATATTTATTTTTCTTCCATTTAAATTTTTTGGTATCCCACTAATGTTCATTTATTTGGAAACATATATATTTGATTTTCAAGATGACCTTCATATTTATCTTTCCCTCCTTTAAAGATGATGTTTTATTAACCCTTTTTGATGTGGTTTTTCAACATATGAATTTTACAATATCAAACCCATGATTAACGAGAACAATTTAAAATTATAAGAATGAAATTTATTAAAAGGAGGTATAATATAAAACACTAATATTTTAATAGAACACTATGTTTCAAAAAATATACCATAAAAAAACAAGGCATTAAGGAACCATGAAATGTTATCATTTTATGATCATTATAACATAGCCATTGAATTAGAGGTTATGGATAGATGTAAGAAAATTATTAAATACATATAAAGTTTATAATCGATAATTTTTTTTATAAATATGGGGAAATAATCACTCAATACTTAGTAAAGTAATTTTTTATTCAAAATACATTTTCTTCAAAAATATGTTTAAATATATTTTTTAGTGAATATTAAAAATAATTTATGCCACTTATAGTAATTTAATTTGGTAAAAGTATTATAATTTTTGAAATTATAATTTCAAAATTATCATAAAAGGCAATTTTATGGATTTTTATCAAAAAGTGCATTTTCCATTGAATATTTAAAATAATGTTTTATTGAATTTTTTTTCAATAATTTACAAAGTAATTTTTTTATAATAGTTTCAATGTAAATTTAGTTCTCTTATATTAATAATAATAATATTAAATTCATTGGAATCAATTTTGAGGTTTTAATTTTGTATAAAAACATTTATATATATATAAAATATTTCTAAAAAACTATTTTTCATTGTGTTTCATCTTAAATTAATATTCTACCACTTCTATAAATTTATCTTTGAAAAATGGATTCCATATTTTTTATAAAGAGTTATAATTTTCTAAAACATTTACCTTTTATTTTTTCTCATTACAAATGGTAACCATATTAATTTTTATAACCACATTAAAGATAGAATAAGTTAGTTAGGGA
The DNA here is from genome assembly GCA_963277665.1 of Viscum album. Lineage (NCBI taxonomy): Eukaryota > Viridiplantae > Streptophyta > Magnoliopsida > Santalales > Viscaceae > Viscum > Viscum album. The sequence goes on from OY728123.1 coordinate 602,945,414, forward strand.
TTGAAATAATGTGATAAGGATTCAAATCCATTAAAAAATAGGAATATATGTCATTATATAATTATATTTTATCAATAATCATCCAAAAATTTAATATTTGTACTTTTTTTCATTTAAAATTGTTTTTTTCATCATAATAATTTAGTAAAGGATAAAGTAAAAAGTGCCACTTTTTTATCTTAATAACTTTATTTTATTTTGAAATAGTAAACAAATAGATTTTGATATAAATTATTATTTTAAATATGAATTATTTTTTTATCATGAAATTTTATTTATAATTTATATTGATGAAATAATTACATTTAATGCTTAGGTAGTGATGAAACAAGGCTTTTGGAAGCGAGAAAAAATATCAAGTAAATGATTTAAAAACACTAATTTTTTTGTGGGATTTAGAGAAGCCCAGAAATAATAAATATAAATATATAATATTATAGATGTATGGTAGTAAAAAATTCTATTTTATTACTATCATGTTGTTTTCATAGTCAAATTCTATGAATATTTCTTAAAATGGAATTTATATTATTAGAAGAGTTTTCTTATTTTTCTTTCTCATATTTCCAATGACCGAGATGATTCCCCATATAAAATCATCTTCATTTATAACATTAATTCCCATTATTATATTATTATTTACCACATGGGGTACTAGATTTTCTAATGACCTCACATGCTGGACTTTAAACATAATATAGATAGCTCAAGTGGTATGGGATCTATGCGGGGTAGTAGTGTTGTTTGTGATATCAGGGGTTATCTAATTATTTACTGTACTGATTTCTTCGGTACTAATGATTATCTCCAAGAAGAAGTGAAGTAAATGCTTATAGGCCTAGAGTTGTGTAATTAACTTGATATTGACCTCGCTGTTATTGAAAATGATTAAAAAATCCTTCAAATCTCATTATTTTGCACGAGTAGTTTCCTATGGATGATTTATTATTATATTCATAATTGCATGTGCCTAATCATAACTACATAAATTTAATTCAATCTTAGTTCGAGAGAAATAATGTCTTAGATTTTCTAGCATCTGGGGAATTTCATGGTGTGTTGGTTTCATATTTTTCTAGCTTTGGTATTTTCCCCCATAAGGGTATTGACATAGTTCATGGGGATGCCCTTGGTGTCCACTACTTCTGACCTCCATAGTATCCTCTATTTTTTAGGTGAATACAACCTATTTCATTATAAAAATAATAAAAATGACAATGATGATGGTGGGATTAATAGTATTTTATATTAAATATATTTTTATTAAATTATTTATATATCAAAAAAACATTTAAAGAGGAAAAGTAGGATGATAAATGGTCTATAACTTCATCCCGTATCCATTAATGTTCCAATTTTCACCTTATAAGTAATATTCTAACCCTTTAATATTGAAAAATGGATTACTAATGTTAATGTTAAAATTGGAAAACTGAGGGGTTATCCGAAATTATAAGGTTTAAAAAGATATCAAAAACTTTAAAAAATTTACTCGATTATTGTATTAGGAAAATGAACTTATTATATTCAAATAAATTATATTTTTAAACATTTTACATGATTTAGAAACATATTAAATAATAATATTTCATGTATTTCCAAAAATGAAATTAATGAAATATTATACTATAAAAATATTATTTTAAATGAATTAAATTTCAAAAAAAATCCCATATTTGGCCACATTGATGATATATGGTTGCAAATTTCAACCATATCCATTTTAATGTCACATTTAGTTTTAGGGTATATTTTTTGACATGTTGAGAGTACAAAAAATCGGTATCACAGTAATTTTCAAAAGGTTAACAGAGAGTTTTATCTAAGATAAAAGGGTGAAAACATAACACAACATTGTATAAATTTTATTATATAAGTCTATTCAAAGTCATACACATATTATATTCATATAATCCCAATTTAAATCCTTTTTAAATGAAATATAATTTATATTAATTTAATAGTATAAGTAGTTCCAAGAGTCACCCTCCCCTCAATTATAAAAGGTAACCTATTATCATCTCTACATCCAAACTTTTTAGCCTTCTAGATCAGTAAATACATAGCCTAATATCATTATATCTTCATTAAACACATCCCAAATCTGGTTATATTTATAAAGAACATACCATCAAAGATTAAGATTTATGCTAGAGAAGGTTTCTTAGAAAAGATGTATAACTATTAAGTGAGGGTTTTCCAATTTATTTGTTATCACACATATTATAAATATATGGTGTATATTATAAAATAATTAATTCCATATTTTAAATATGATTAGTTTTAATCAGGATTATGAGATAACCGTTATCCGCCTTTTTCAGATCCATTGTAAAATGATATTGTCATTGATGCGTGTTTGTGGACTACCACCACCACAATGTGATGTGGTTCATTTTTCACTTCCTTTTTATATGTATTGTAAAAATAATATAATTAATAAATTTATATGATATTATAATTAATCATTAAATGTGGATTTTTATTTTCATTTCTTTTATTCCATCTACTAAGAAGTGAAAATAACGTTCATTTATACGTATGACCTACCATCTCAATGAATAGTGAAATAATTTTTTCAGTATCTACCTTTTATGGATGACTATACTTGGATATACAATGAATATATATGATATTTTTATTATATTTAAAATTCAAGAGATTATGGAACCATGATCAAAAAATAAGGAATGAGACTTCTGAGCTAAAACATGCATGAAAAACAAAGCAGTTATCAACAAGAATAATGATTTTAATAATGAATTGATAATAAATGGGTGATAATATGTTATAATTAAAACATAAATGGGATTATAAATATGATTATGGTGGGTTAATACATGAGTAATAAATATATATTTATTATATATGAGGTTTGAATGTGTTTGAATAAAGAAGAGATTTGAGGTAAGAGATTTATGTTTCTATCCCATTTTAATTGGGATTATTTATTTTTTAATTTACATTGATGAAAATTTATGATACTAATCTTTTAAATCCAATTAGTGTTTTACACCATATCATTATTTCGGGTGAATTCCTGTTTTTCTATCATTTTCAACACATTAAGTACATGAAAAATCAAAAGAATATTTTTAAGGGAAACCAATTACATTTTCTAATTCATCTAATAAAAAATTTTTTTGATACCCATTTTTTTTAATTTTTTTTCAAAATGTTTCTGATTATTATTCTATGATTGTTAAATGAAAATTCACTCATTTTTTAAATTCAATAATTTTTTTAAAAAAATAATTCTATCATTTTATGAATGTGGTACATTTTACCAAAAGTGATAATAGAATATTTTTTTAACATACACAGTATGAATGGAGTTTCCCACCTTCATGACTAATAATTTTTTTGATGATTCCATTAAAATATTACAAGTTTCATTTAAAATAAAAAATTTTCCTAGACAACATATATATAATTGGATTTTAAATAAGCGATTTCTAAAATGGAAAGTGTATTTTCATTATGAAGTATTACAATTTTCTATTAAAAGAATTTTTATTTATGATAAAATCCTTTTATGTTAATTATTATTTATTAGAAGCATCATAAAAATATGCCATATTTATTATATATTTGGATGATTTATTATTATGATATGACTTCAAACCTAATTTTTTTTCATGGGTTATTCTAAAAGGATTTTTTTAAATGCCTGTTAAACCTGAGTTCTTTACACGAGCTTTGATATGAAGAAATTTATATGATGTTTTGGAGAACATGTGTATAGTTTTAATTATTTGATCATTAGGATAAGAATTATATAACTCTCCAATTCATTGAGTAATGTTCTATATTTCATGATATAATTATGGGAAATATATTTATGTGTTTGATCCACCATGGGAAACAAGTCAGTGTACATGACCAAATATTGGAAATAAGAAGGAATTCCTAATCCACTATGGGAAATAAGTAATGAATTGTATTCTACTATGATATTGGAAACTGGTGTTGATGCCTGATCCACTATGATTTAATGGTTTCAGTAGTTATCCTTGACACATGAAATGGTTTCTATACCTTTGATTGTGCTATAATTTTATTAGATGATTATGATACGAACATGTGGTTCATGATTGATTAATGATTTTTTATTGCTGTTATAGTTAATTTGTTTTGAAATGTACTATTATTGATGTTTAATATTGGTATTTTGGTTTTGACCTATAAGACTTTGGAATATTTTAAAGACTATTTTTGAAACCAGGAACCAGTCGACACAGGAATATGAGGCTCAAAGAGCCCCAAAATAGTGATTTAAAAAATATGAAATATTGGTTATCACATGCACATAGTTTCTCTTTAAAATAGTAATAACTCCTATACAGTGTCACATATTGGATTTCAGGGAGCATTGTTGAGTCCAAAACATTATCCTTACCCTAGGTGAAACATAAAATTGTCTTCAATGGGAGGTTTAATTGGAGAAGTGTTGGATGGATGCTAAATGGAGGTTTAATTAATTAAATGATAATTTTATTAATTAATTAAAAAAATAACCTAACACTCATGCATGCCATCAAGTTGTTTCTCCCAAACCAAAATAATCCACACATCTCATTCTCATCTCCTCTCTTATATTATCATTTGTAAAGTTGGATAATGATCCACTACCATGCCATGGCATAATCCCTCCAAACATATTACCCATATAGAGTATAAGTTCCCCAATTTGATGAGGGTGTGGGTCCTCTAACTTTGGATTCCATAATCCACTGACATTTTTGGGCGTGAGTACTCCATATGTGACATATATGTTGAGAGGTTACTCCCCTACCAAGATAGGGCGTGAGTACTCTATCAATAGATTCAGTACTCCCTTGTCATTTAAGGGTGTGGGTAATCCATACATGATGTTCTGGAAGAGTCAGTACTCCCCATCCATTCTAGGGAGTTGGTCATGTATCCAAGGTTCAGTACTCCCATGTCTTACTAGGGTGCGGGTACCCCCATAGCAAACTAGATAGAAGAGTCAGTATTACCCAGTCATACTAGGGAGCAGGACATCTAGACATAGATTGGTTCTCCCCTGTCAGGATAGGGTGTGCATCCATGAAATATGCAGTATTAATCACCTTTTATACTATGGTTTAGGTCCTCCTTTCATTGTGAAGTAATCCCCAATTGTTCTAGGGAACATGTTCTCATATACAGAGTTGCACCACCGATCTCTATGTTGTATCAGGGAGCTGGTCCTCCATTGGAGTTGGATCTCCCACATATTTTGAGAATTGTACTAAAGAGAGACCTTATCCACTCGATAGGCATGATACCTGGTAGGGTGTTAGTGCTACCTCGATATACTGGGGTGTGAGCTACTCCATACACTAGCGATTACGGTTTCACATGTTAGTAAAAAGCATTACGCCCTCGACTGCGAGGTAGTGGCGAGGCGCGGGTCCATCCTATCTCTTTCGTTAGAGAGAATAAACATGATTCATAGTACATATATGTCTTCCCTCAATCATGTGAAGTGGTAAGGGGAGAGCCTCTTCACTTGGGTTTCATTATCTTGCACTGGGAACAAGGGGACAAAGACAAGACCTATGGTGCTAGGAACAAGAGTCTGAAATTTTAAGATGTCCTTGATAGAGCATGTTCTATCAGGTATACCATTATGAATGGTAGAGTTCATCCCAAAGAAGTTAATCTCTCGTACAGGTTACATCTAAGAAGGTAGAGCTCATGGATTGTGTTCTTTGGTTTATTTACCTTTATATCCTCGATTATAATTCTGTTGATGGATATGAGGATAGAATTTCATGATACTTGGTGTCAGATACAAGTATATCAGGGTGATGTCTGGGATCCCTTATGGGTTGGTCACAATCTTTAATGAAACCTCTTGAGGAATGAGTGTACATACCACTTCTATTCCCATACCTTATTTGGGATACTCTACTCCCATGGGAGGAAAATGTGCACATGTCATTCTATCTAATTTTCATGATTAAATTATCATGGTTGGATGGGTCCAATCTCCTGCTATAGGTAGCGAAGACTCGATGATAACTTCATCTTATCACCATGTCAAGATCCTTGTGTTTGGATCAGTTTAATTTCATTCCCTTTTTGGGTTTATTTTTGGGATATAGCCTTTTCCTTACTAACTTATTAGGGATTATTCTTTGAAAAAGTTTACTAGTCAAGTACAATCAAGGATGACTCGAGATTGAGTTTCTCTCTCGACGGGGTTCCCTATGGATTGGTGAAGAGGACTATCTCCTTTCATTCATTCCCTTTTGTTTTTGGTTATTTGGGGTGAATATGGAGTATCTTTATACTCTCCCCTATATTGGATTTCCCCTCACATGATATTTTTCTTATGCAGACCACATGCCTTTTGACTGAGTCCATGGAGGACCTGAGGTAGGTGGATGTTAGAAAGCTAGACCGACCAAGGTGTTTAATCGAGCACGAAAGCGGATCTTTCTGAATGTTACATTTATAAGTGATCCTCTATTTATGAGTAGGTCATAAACTTTTATAGTTTTCATTTATTGGGTGATTGTTTTAACATTTTTTACTTTAGTACTTCTACTATAATTTGGTTTGGTATTGATGAATACACGCAATTCGGTTTCAGAATTTTATATTTGTGAACTATTTTATTGAGGTGTTTGCGGTTTCATGCATAAAGGTACTTTATGAAAAAGTCTCTAAATGTTTATTTATACCTTCAGCGCTTGTCGTCAACCCATGGATGGTGGAGGCTGGGTTGGGGTAGTCATGGATCGATCCATGACTTGGTTTGGGTCATGAAAGAGTGGTATCATAGGATGTTATTACCATGAGAAGTTGTTTGGACTTGTCCCTTTAAAATATTTTTGGTTGGGTTGCATAGTGACTATGTTAGAATGTTTCAAGATTCCTTCCCAATACAGTGGTTGTAGTGTTAGTGTGGCAGCTGATGTATCTGTTCACTTGGACTCTGACAACCTGCTTTTCAACTCAGTACATTAGGACACTAGTCACAAGGGAAAATAAATGGTACATGCATCATATATAACTAGGTTTTGGATTTTACTTTCTTTTACATCTTCAGTTATCTCCCTAGATATAATCTTTGACTATTTTGTGTATTTATTTATTTTCAGGATGCCTCCATGATGATATCCAAATAGGATTCTGCATCGTGATTGTGATGACAATCCGTCTCGTGATGAGGCTTCCCTGCATGGAATTGGTTCTGAAGCATTACCTCCAGGTGGTCATCCAAATGAGCCTCCACTTATTGAGCCGATGGATGTGCCAAAAGTTCAGGACGATAATGAGTATAGGAAATGTGTGCTGTATGAGTTCCAGAGGAAACAACCAATGAGGTACCATGGGGATTCAGAAACCTAGGATGAAGATTACTTGATCGAGGTAGTGAACCGAGTTTTATTCTAAGTGAGGACACCTCCTAATCAGATGGTGGTCCTTGTGCCAAGACATTTGTAGGGTTAAACTAGGCAATGGTGTAGTATAGTGATACATTCTCTAGATGAGGGGACACTCTATTGGGTGGAGTTCATGTGACTCTTCCGGGAACAATTTTTCCCTACAATGCTGTGATCATTATGTATCCATTAGATATTTCTTATTTGGTAGGGTAACATGAATATGGTTGTGTTTTTGGAAAGTTTTAATGACCTGTCATGATACTCCCCTGATATGGTTTGAGAATTGTTTTTTTGAGCACAAAATTTCAGACATATAATGTTCCAGGTGATTAGGGTGTCTGGGATTTTGTTGTGCATTCCCACCTATGATGGAGTGCTAGAGCGATGTATAGTTATAGAGAGTTTCCTATAAGAGGAACATGTGGATGTGTACCAAGGTGGTAGTCATGGGGATGATCCATCTGTAATATATTTTCAACTATATGTGATATGATCGTGGTGTAGGATGCATAAACATACCGAGAGTCAGGCATGTAGTCTTGTAGTGCAGGAGTAATAATGAGGATCATTTCATTTGTAGGGGAGGTGGTGTTATGATTGTGATGGAAAATGAAATATTTCTAGAGATTTTCCAACCTGCTACACATCTGAGAGGGATTCGGTCGATGGTCTTCCTTATTAAGGGAAGTTTTTGGATCAGGGAGTTCTGCAGAATGGATGAAATGGCCGAAGAGAAAAAATAGCGGCAAGAGGTTGTCCAACGAAGGCTCAGGGAGATGGGGGATGCAGGTGATGAAAAATATAGGGCATAAAGAAATTTAAACAGTATGATCTGAGGATGAGTAGAAGTATGGCTTCTATCTTTCGAACTTTATACTATTGAAACTTATTATACACCAATATTGGTAATCATTTCTTTTTTTGCTTCATGCTTGAGGTTTAAACAAGGGTGACACATGGTGCCGATAGAACCCTGTGTTTGGGCTGTTCAATATAACATCAATTTTATGAGAAAGATATGTCATTCCCACACTAAGAAATGTTTCTTTGATTCGGATAAAACCATTAGAGTTATTCAGTGCCGCCCAAAGAGGATAATATTGAGGTCTGATGGATGAGTATCTCTAACTTGTTTGTTCAGTGTAGGGTTAAGTTGCGGAGATATTTTCATATGAATAATTTCATAGTGGAAGAGTTATACTCTACTATGTTTTTTTAGTATGGATTGGTTAACTACCATCTCTAGTATGGATTGGTACCTCCATGTTCTCTGTGTCAACCATGAATGCAATACCCTTATGGAGGTCAAAAGGCAGTTCATCCATGGGTGGATGAAAATTGAGTGGATTTATCAGAATATATATCAGGTCAGAGAGGAGGGGTACTATGAGACCCCATGAATACCGATGGAATGTGGTGCATGGTGCTTTCTCACCTATCAAAATAGGGGAGACATGTGCCCATTTGTTGCATGAGGTTGGTCTGGTATAATTTGGATGTAAGACTGGTTTTTCCTTGGTGTTTTCCCTGAGTGCATTCTTGAATACTGCATGAAAAACCGTGGAGAGGTTGGTGGAATTTGAGTCATAATAGTAGAGCTCAGTTTCTTGTGGTAGTGATATAGAGACCCTAAATTTGATATTTAATACATCTGAATATTTTTAAGGATATGATTTAATCTAGGTGTCAATTCAGTAGAGGAATCTTGTTCCCAGAGAGATATGAAGTGGTGATTTTAAAAATATTAAATAAATTTTACATATGTCAAGTTTTTATTGAAAGTATAATAACTTCTGTACGGGGTCTCAGATAAGATTTCGGGGGCCTCGATTGAGTCTAAAATATTGCCTTTACCTTATATGTGACATAAAATTGTCTGTTCCAGGAGGGTTTTTTGGAGGCGAGTTAGTGGGATGTTAAATTTAAGTTTAATTAAATAAATGTAAATTTAATTAAATAGTTAATAACCTATAATATTACTCACCCCTACCCTCTCGTTGATGTGCCCAAACCCAAAGGATCCTCACCTCTTCTTCTCATATCCTCCATTTGGTGATGAATGAACCGACACTAAACTGATAAAATAATGTTTTGAAGATATCTGTTTTTAATACATATCAATATCATATCGAGAACCATAATGATCCAGGAACCACTCTTTAACACAATATTTGGCGTTTTCCCTTAGAGGTAGCCAATTTTGGTTTCTAGTCCCAACCTCATCTGTTTTTCATTATTAAAATGTTCTAGAGCCCTATGGAAATTGCTTGTGATCCCTCATTGATATATCTGTTGGTTTTGGGTTTCATAGGGGTGAATTGGACATTATTGGATGTAATTACCAACCGAATTACTATCTACATGACATTTAGTCTATATAAACATGATTTTAGCCCTTTCTATTTAGTGAAGATAATATTTGGGGACTACACACCATGTATCAGAGTTACACACCATGTAGTACCCCAATGTATGCAGCTATGGGACATGGTTTTTGTAGCCGTGTGACATCACAAGGTCGTGTACTAACACATGACCAAAGTACAAGATCATGAGGTATGGTACACAAAGACGAGTAAACTAAACAACTAGTGGTCAGGTGAAGAAAAAACCACCATATACCTTATCTACACTTTCTGTACTCTTACATCAGTTGGAAACCATGTAGAAAGAATATAAGACTGGGTTCTAGGGTAGGGTCACATGATGTGTGTTCCAAATTTCACACCATCTAATTATACTGTATCTCATTGAGATATTTATTCTTATGTATATATTTTGTGGGACTTAGTTTTAGGATTATGATTTGTCTACCATGAGTGTTTTTCCACCTAGAATTCTATGGTGCCCTGTATTTCAGTAAATGGGGTATGAGGTGGATTATTTTGATCAATATTCTTGTGTAGTAGTAAACATCATGGGTAGTGAAATGGGTGGATAATTGGGATGATGCTAAAGTTGGTACCATTAACTTCAGCTTTAGGGTGTGGGTCTCCTGGACTCTTTAGACCGATAGAGTTGTTCTTCCTAGTGGAATTAGGGATCATGTTTCTATTACCTATTTTTGATAGTTTATATTGGACTCACCAAGTCGTGTGTATGAGTTCTTTTACCCCTGGGTAGTTCTTTAGGATGAGGTTTGGTTAGTAATATCCTTAGACTCACAAGGATGAGTAACAATTTCCCCAACAAGACGTGTCCTCGTGACATGACCTAAAACTTTAAAGGAAATTTATTTCCTATAAAAGAGGATATTATCAAGGTGTGGTGAATGAGTTCCTCAAACTCACATGTTTATGGTAGAAACATGATACTATTTTCATCATAGATGGAATTCTGGGAATGCTTTTACTCCCTTAAGGGTTTAGGGAACAAGTTATATATATCCTTTATAATGTTTGAAAATTCTCCCCTACCATTCCAGGGAATAAGCCCTCCATACTCATTATCCATATAGAGTATGAACTCCCATATTAGACTAGGTTGTGGTTCCTCTATCCATGGAGTCAGTACTCCCCTACCATGTTAGGGCGTAGGTCCTCTATATGTAACTTATAGGTAAATTGGTTACTCCCCTATTGGGATAGGGTGCGAGTCCACTATCATTGGAGTCAGATATCACATGTCATTCCAGGGTATGGGGTCCTCCATATGAGATGTTTTGGAAGAGTCATAACTCCCCTACCATGCTACAGAGTGGGTCCTCTAGCCTAGGTTTCGTAATTCCCTATCGTACAAGGGTGATGGTCCCCCATTACAATCAAACTGGAAAAGTCAGTACTCCACCATCATACCAGGGTGAGGGTCCTATTGCCCTCGATGGTTCTCCCATTCTAGGTTTGTGTGCGGGTCCTTGACCTATGATGTAGTACTCTCCAACTGTACTAGGGTACAATTCATCTTTTCTCTGAGTAGCACTCCCCTGTCATTCCCGAGTAGAAGTCCTCATCCACTGAATAACACTCACACATCTACAAGTTGTATTAGGGGCAGGGTCATCCATTGGTGTTGGGTCTCCCTCAACATTGGTGTATAGTAACAAGGAATAGTCACCTCCACTTGATAAGCATGATACCTAATAAGGGGTTAGTGATACCTCAAAGGAATGAGGTGTAGGATACTCCATACAAGAGATAGAGGGTATCACATGTTAGTTAGGAGCAATACTACCTCGAATATGGGTTAGTGAAAAGGAATGGGTTCCTCCATTCTCTATCATTATGGAGAATGAATGTGGTGTATAGTATGTAGTAGTGATACATAAACTATTTGTAGTGGGGAGGGGTGTGTCTATTTATTTGGGATTCTTTATCTTGAGCTGGGTGTAAGGAGAAAATGAAATGACTTATGGTGCTGGGCACTAGATCCTTAACTAGTAAGATGGTCTGGACTGAGTACGTTTTCTAGAAAATAAAATTAAGAATGGTAGAGTTATTCATAATAGAGTTCATCTTTCAGATGGGTTCCATCTGGGATGGAAGAGTCAATGGAGTGTGTTTTTTGGTTTTTTTGTTTACCTATAGAGCCTCCAATATAATCATGTTACTACCTATGAGGCTGGAACATCATGATAATTGGAGTCTGATAAGAGTATATCAGGTTGATGGATGGGTTCCCTTTCAGTATTAACACATTCTGGATTGAAACCCATTGAGGACTGCGTATACTTACCACATCTGTACCTACACCCTACTTTTGATCACTCTCCTTTCATGGGGTTCATAGACTTTTAGGGTTTTCCACATTATTTATATGTTTAACAAATTGTGGTTGGATGAGTCCCCTATCCAACTATAGGCAATGAATAATTGATAAGAAGTTCATCTTCTCATCGTGTTGAAATCCATGTTCTTGGACGAGTATAAATGAAATCTCTTGTTGGGTTGAGATGTGGGGCAGAGTCTTTTCCTTAATCTCTTATTTGGGATTCATCTATGACATAGATGACTAGTCATGGATAACCGAGGATGATTCGAAATGAAGTTTGTCTCTCGATGGGGTTCCCTCTAGCTATGTTATGTTGACTGTCTCTTTTCAAACACTCCCTTTTATTTTGGGATTTTATGGATCCTAATGAGTGTCTTTATACTCAAACCTGCATGATATCTGACCACACCTGATTTTTTTCATGTGAAGAACACATTCCCTTCAACGGATCCCATAGAGGACCCAAGGTAGGTTGATATTATTGAGCTAGACTAAATGAGGTGTTTACCCATGAAGGGCCAAGGAGCATTCTGGAAGTTACTTTTACCATCGATACCATACTTAAGAGTAGGTAAAAAAACTTTTTCAGTATTCTTTGGGTGGGAGCTTGTTTATGTTAATTTTACTTTAGTACTTCTACTATACTCTGGTTTGGGATAGATGTATGCATGAATATCAATTTCAGATTTTTATGTCTTTTCGCTGTTTCATTTAGGTGTTTTTGGGTGTGTGCGAACATATACCTTAGGAAAAATCCTCTCCTACTTTAGTAATTCTTTTGGCACTTGTCACTAAACCCATACCTAGGGAGGTAGGGAAACATGTTTTCATGGCTATGGGCCCCGACATGGGTTGGGTCATGAAATTTATTATCTTTGAAATATTTTGTATAATATTTTTATGTTATGGCCATGATCACATTCCCATATTTTTATCTTATGATTTCTTATGATCATTGATTATTATCTTCATTTTTTTCCCATATTGAGTATATACGCTATTCCTTTTTAATTTTTTTATTCCCCAGATTATGATAAAATATCATTCATAGGGTATTTCATGAAGGGTATAAAGTGAGGATAAAGTTATGATAAATAATGAATAATATACCTAAATATTGTTTTTTGTTTCTAATATCCAATGACACTAATTTTATTTGTTCTTGTAAGGATTGTAATGTTATATATTTAATATGCATAAAAAATATATAATATTTATTTATGAAAATTTGGGGTCATTATATGGAATATCTTATGGAATTAATACCCAGGGGGTGAATTTAATGCATCCTCAGATTAGGAGAACCAGTGAGTTGGTGGATCCACGAGAAGGTCGGTGGCTAGCCGCCAATTAGATAATGGGGTATGTTATAGCCATAAGAATCACTAAAACCCCACTAGCTAGCCTATGGTTATTTTATTGAAACCCCAAGTATGAGCCCCTTCTTACGTCATCATCCTTTGAAACCCAAACCCTTTACCTACAAAATCTATTTTCTTCGACACTCATATTAGAGAAGAAAAAAATCATAAAGGACTTTTTAAAACTCATTATATTTCATTAATCAAAATAAAATATTGATGTCACAATCCTACCACTCTAATGAGTTCTCATCCCTAAGAAGAAACTTCAATGGTTTTTCTTGAATAACTCATGACACAGAGACTGCAAGTTATCCCCTCACTCACAAGTCTCCTCCTAGATTAATCAATGAAAAAATGGAATGAAAACTAGTGTTTTGGTCATCCATTGAAAGAATGTCCTAATCCGATCTATGATTTTCAATGGAACTACATGTATGATTTATTGATATCTATCTGAAAATCATCGTAACCATTAACATGCATAAGCCTAGGATTGTACCTTTGGAGGATTAACGAAAGATACTTGTTTTTCATAACTTAGTAGATATATGTAATATCCAAATTTTACACCACTATGATTACCATATCGGTGATATTTAAGGGTCTAACATAGTGTGGTTCTAGTTTCCCTTTCTTCCTCAAATGTCTATGGCCTAATAGAGGACTAACTCTTAGAAAAACCTAGATACCCAGAGAGGAAAAATGTGTATTTATGTGGATAACATATGAAATCAATTGGATATGAGCCATGATTAACATATTCTTAATTATCCACACTCTCTCATACATGTTCTATACCAAACTGTTCTCTTCAACTACTGCCTCACTTCCCTCATACCAATAGAGAGGTGAAAAAAGGAAATCTATAAATAACCTCAAAAGGTTCCATCTATATTGTATCATAATAATGGTTGTTGTATTAGGAATAATACATTCTAGGTGATCATACCATGATCCACTGAATTTTAGGGAATAATCACAAATCATATCCACTAGTATGTGAATTTGTTTCGTGGATTATCTGTCAAACTATGGATTGTAAGATGTGATCAATATCAGTTGAGTCCCTACAATCTTTTATATTCCCTCTCAAAACAATGAATAAAAACTTTTATATTTTATGGATATTATTCTCAAGGGAAATCCATGAAATAATACTATGTTGTGAACATACATATTCTTTTTCTCATCTATTAAGTGAGTCTCATAAAGTAGTATGAAATGATAAACATTAATAGGCCAATCAAAAGTAACCCAGATAGACTCTGGGATCCTTAGGATACTTGGTAACCCCATAAAAATTCTATCATGAATGCCTCCCACTTACACATGGGAATATGAAGTTGACAGATCTACCCATTAGTATATAGGTGTGCATATTTTGTCCTTTAGTATGAAAGAAATCATGAAAAAAATACAATGTTGTCATTATTTATCCTTGGGAACCATAACTATCTCCTCAATTAACAGTAAATAATTTTTACATAAGGATGTACCACATACAAAGATTAATGTAAGTCTATCATCATATCCTCCCTAATTTAGGAAGGGACTACAACTCTTCATTGCACTAGGATCATATCTTCATTGTCCAATGACCTCCTAGGTATATGGTCACCTTCATCTAGTTTTTCCCACATTACAAAAAACTATGGGTTATTGTAGCCATTACCCAGTCTACCAATAAATATGGGACCTCCAATAAATCAAATATTATTGATCCCTATCCCTCAGAAGCATCAATCATATGACCGTCCAATAACCTCTGCAGGTACCACTGCTCTATAGAAGGCTCCTCTCCAAGATCATAATCAACCAACGTTTTATGAATAAGATATCATGTAATGAAAATTTATTTTTATTGTGATTAATCAATATCAATTTCAAAATTATTAAGTTAATATACCCCATTCATCATTATCACATTGTGGGATCACTGTGTGAAGATATATTGATGTTTATTGTGGTCAGTGTGAAAAATAAACCAATAACTCAAGAGATAATGAAACCAACACTTCAAATCATACCCTATGGATTCCATCACTACGTAATGTGTAGGAAAGTTATAATAATTGGTTTGAAGACGATGGGACTTATAAGATACTACCTTCCATCACCTCATCAACACTACTCCCAAAACAATTCTTGATGTATCACAGTAAACAATATAGCCTACACCTAAATTGGAATGTATCCAAAATAATCCTATATTCAATCTCCCATTTATTTCGATAAATTTTTACCCAGACTTATCATACCAAAAAAAACATCATTCCCTTATTATTTTACATAGTTACAGGAGATGATAATCAGAAGATGTCTTGGAGAAAACATCAATAGTATATTATTTAACCCATATAGCTCCAAATCTTGAACAAGTTCTAGGGATGTGTCAAGGACTACCATGCCTCCACATTCTCTAAGTCCATGGATATTCTTATCTAAACACCAAATTCCCTTCGAATTTCACCTCCTATATTGATAATTTAATCTTTTATAGATTGGAATAATGTTGATGTACCAAAATCATACTTAGGAATTTATCAATATTTTTTGAATGATACTCCCATGTTGATGAGTAGATGATGATTTAGTCAATGAACACCATAATGAATGAGTGTATATATGTTTGGAAGATATTTTTCATGATATACATGAGTAAAAAAATATTTGTTATTGAAAAATGAATTACCAGGAACACGTATCTCCAAAACCTGATCTTAAGCATCATCCTCAAGATGTCTTACTAATTATATCATAGCTGTCGGCTGCTTAATCAAAGAAAAACCATGGAGAACAGTTAGGCTCCCTTTAACTAATCATATAGATCATTGATCCAAGTAAAATTACATCTATTATAAACCATAAATGGATATATGTTCCATTAATCTATGCATATTCAAAGGATATTTTTTCCTTCTTAATGAAAAAATAGGTTCACCCCATGGTGAACTAGTTGGCGTAATATGTCTCTTTTCCACTATGTCAAATATTTTCACATTGAGTTTCTTCCCTTGGACAATACCTTACAGAAAGGGGTAGCTAAATGGGTTTTCCACATGGTGATATATAAATATAAATTTAGCTCCCATATCAAGGGGTTGTTCAATGAATTCATCTAGGTAGATTTAATAATATAGATCTATGATCTGATTAAAAGATTAAGAGTTACAACATGTCATACTAAATGTTTCGAACCTAAACTCTATTTCATTATAAAGCTAATATGGATCAAGTATAGATCAAATCTACCGAATATCACTTCCCATTATCTAGTTATTAAATAAATAGCTCCCATAGGTGACGTAAATGATACATATCTATGTTATAAATCTATGTAATTTTGGAATATGCTCAACCAATCGATTCCTAAAATCACATTGAATCTCATCATTCATATAATCAAGAAGTCCCATAGATATCGATATCTAGAAAAAACTATATGAAACTATGGGTATTTCTAAATACGGTCCAAATTCGTTCCCAATGGTTTATTAAGTGAACATAAATTACAATATAACATGATCTGTAACAGAATTTCAGAAATTTGTTTTGCAGATATGAAGGAATTAGAATCACCAATATTATACAATGAAGTAGATTAATTTGATGTAAACAAAATCAGTCCTCAAATAGTATACGAGACCTCCCAATAATATACCAGAGTCTTTTCTAATAAATATACATATAATACCTCATCTACGATACCCTATCCCTGAGACACATGACTAACCTAAGTCATTATCATATAATCCAACTATTGAGGACCCTGAACATAGCCTAGTGTTATTAATCACATCTATCATCCACCACTATGAAACCTCAACATAAAATCCGTAGAAAAAACTATCAGAGATTCCCCATATTACCAAACTAAAAATACATGATTTGATTTTGTATAAATAACACCTAATAACATTCACCATTTCCATATTTAAAGCGCTATGTAACTCTCCCTGAAGGGGCTGAAAATTTACTACTTTGCTCCAAATGAATACTACAACCTTGATACACATCCCACATCCTCCTATTTCTACTACCATTAGAGGGACTCACCATATTATTAGGCGGCCTACATTCCTACATACTAAAGGGTGTATGAAAATCAACTACTCGAACCTAATCCAGAACCTTATCAGTAGTTAAGGCTTTACACAGATCCTCTAGGCATATAACTTGTTTGAAACTCCAAAACTAACATCTTATATTGGGTAAAATCTAGATCTCAAACTTATCAGCCCTCTATGGCTCATTTTTGACTAATAGAAAAGAAAAATTGAGAAGATATATGAAATGAGAGGATTATAAAATACTATCATATACCACTTTTGAGGCACCATGAACTCCAACAATATGCATAGATTCATCATATTGGGAAATAATTCCATAAAGAAATGGTTCTTGAAGGCATCCTAGGTGAGACCCTCAGATATTTAAATGTGTCCCATTTCTCCACCAACTCTTGGATTGTCCCTTTAGAATAAACACTACCATCTTCAACTTCTGGTCCCCACCTATCTCAATGATGTTAAAGAAACCCTTTTTGATATCTATCCAATCCTCCTAATCTTTTCGTCCACTAGTGACCTGAAATTATGTAGATGAATGATATGGAAGTCTCCAAAAAAGTTGACCACATACATCAACAACCCTCTTCGTAGGGAAATAACCAGAGGAAGGACTCCCAGATGAGGAGGAACCACTTCTTGTACCACTAGGTAAGGTATTAGAATATGTGTTGGTGCACCCTCCTTATAGAAGGTGGTGGAACTAGGTTATCCTCCCAAGTGGGAGTACCCTGGCACATGTTAGTTGGCGGTCCCAATAGTCCTATATGATGATGCATCTTCTATAACATTTTGTAAACATTTTAAACTTTTATGATATATCATAATTAGTATAAGGGATCATAGAAATGTTTCCATAAAAGGATACCCATAACCCAATGTATTACCCTCCTAGAAGAAACCAAGGTCTCCATCTGTGCAATCATATATATACATAAAAAGAGATTTATATGGTTATAGTAATTAAGGCCAACATAGTTATATCCTAAAAGTATGGAGTAATAGATATATCATAGAAAAAAGTAACATATATATCCCAAAAAATATAGTATAACTAAAGAATTAAATTTAAGAACTAATATACATCACAAAAATAGTATATATGTGAGACGTGACCCTATATGTGTATTAATGATTCATGAACACACCAAAAATATCATAAAAAACTAATGAAAATCATGACAATGATAACCCCGAGGTTTATTACAAATGTTATAGCTAGAGAAATAAAATCTCTACTATGCAAGCCCCACACAACTATCTATTTTCTATAATTACCATTTTTATTCCAAAAGAAAAAACAAAAAATTATCCTCTGATAAAATAACTAATTCCTTAACCCAAACCACCATGTATGGACAATAGGGTCACATGAACTGATGTACACCTCCCCAAATATAAGAAGCATATAACTAGTAGTGAAAGTATATGTATGTTAGTGGGGAGACAATGCCCTCAGTATCATACCCTTTTTCAAATAATCATACATAACAATATAAATAAATATAATAATTACAGTAATATGTGGAAACTATTTATTTGAAATATCAGACATATAAATATGCAAACAAGGATTTAGTGGGGAACCTAAAACCCAAATAAGTGGAGGAATATAATAAATAAATAAACAATCCTAATCCTCTAATGTCTATCCCGAAACACCACCAAATGTTTACTCCAAAATTCATCCATCTTCAGGATGTCCATTTCCCTTACTTGGATCCTGAAGAAAGATGTTTTCTTGTGATTTAATATACTCAGGCATGTTTTGAGAAATTAAACAAAGTAGAACACAACTAATGTATTCTTAACCAGATAAATGTATATATAACAAGTGTATTACATGATAAATTTTTTTTAAATAAATAATAAATAATCTCATATCATGAACCCAGGTGCTAACCAAGATATAGAGAGCTCAAATAATACCTATTTTTGATCCATATTGAAAGGATAGTCATGACATCAAGAATGATAAATAACTTTCCACAAGGTAAGAAACATGTTTCTCGACATCCTCATGTCATCGAGTGGCTGTGATACTCTTTTTCTGTAAGGTATGGAGTTTTGGAACATTCCTTAATATCTTCAAGGCATTGAGTTTTTTCTGGGATTAAAGCCTATCTTTTTGGAACCTATATTCGTATTCCACCTTCATCATCACCACATTACATGTACACTCCAACTATATGTGGTAGTGATACCACAATGGTAACATATTATGAAATATAGTGAACAACCTCTAATGGCATGGTAATACTCATAATAAGGAAGAGAAAATAAGAAAATAATATCCAGACATCATGATAATATAATATCATCATATAAAAACATGTGATCAATATCATGAATGGTAGTAATATAACATAGAAATAAAAATAATCATATATGGTAATCATGAAAACAGACACAAATAAATAATAACCCCCAATAAAGTGAAAAAAGTCATCCCCACATTATAGGAATCAATGAAATATGAGAATACTAGGGCCTCAAATGATAAATAAATTCCTATCTCAAGGTTTTTGATGATGAACTCCAATGTTTAATAAATTGAATAATTAACCACATTATAAACCCATAGAGTATTAATAACATATCAAGGAAGTCTATTTTTGGTTTCAATTCATCTGGAAAGAAGATTAGGATGATGACAGAAGATAATTCCATGTTAAGGATGTCTTTATTTAATCTCATAACTGAAGGATAATGTCAACAAAACCAATTCTTAGGTATTACAAAGTAAGTAATTAAAGATAATAGGATCTATTGGAAAATGATGAACATATTGTCAATTTGTTTTCGATTCCACAAGATCGCGTCTTGAATAGAAAAAGATCATTGATCCATTATCAATCTACCAATGGAATCAAGATTCAAGATGATATTTATGACAAAGAAGGTCTCATAATGACCATTTGAGAGAATCATTCCCCAAAAATCTAATGTAAATGAGAATTATAAATTCAGTCAAAGGATTCTATTGATGAAACATCAAATCATCCATCATTATAACAAGAAAAAATGGCTAAATGATAAAGAAAGAGTGAATTCATAATTTTATAATGATAAAAAACATATATCTAACTTAAATATTTTATCACAACCTATGTAAAAATGATAATTTTGCATAGATCTAAATGAAATCTCACAAATTATGTGCCACAATGTTGGACAGTGGTAAGAGGGAAAGGAGAGATGAATATGATATATTTAAGATCCAAGGATGAGGTCTTAAATTCAAAATTGTCCAAGAGGTAATATTTTGGTTTTAAATAAGGTGTCATACAATATGGAATTTAAACATGTTGGGTGTATCTAATGAACCCCTGAGCAAGGATCTCCAGCTAACTGGTGGGCCACACCGACGAGCTGGTGGGGGTTTCTGATCAAACCCACGGATGATTACTTCTTCAAGTCTTCAACCATTAAAAACTAGACCCTTATCATCTAAAATAAATCCTCTTAGACACCCATATTAATGAGTAAAAATAGGGGAAATAATTTTTATAAACTCATAATATCTCATAAATTGAAATAGAACAATAATGTTATAATTTAGAAATATAAGTATTGTTGAAAATTTTGGAGTGTGGGATGAATAAAATATCATCTCATTAATGTACACATGATTACATGAGTGTGAGACTAAATATATAATAATATAGAAGGAGGAATGTGATAATATTATCTTCTATGATCTAGGAATAATCTACATACCTTAGATTTTATTGTTGGAATGAAGAAGAAGGTGAGACTGAATTTTGGGATATTTGTGTCAAAAAACTATTTTTTTGAGATTTCAATGGTGAGTTTTAGATAATTATAAGACAAAATGATTTGAGATATTTCATGTGGTAGGTTGAGTAGACCAATATGTTCACTGTTTCTTAACTAATGGGATTATAAAGTGGGTATTCTTGAATAAGGTGATATGTGTATTCTAGGTATCATCTCGTTGGTTCAAAGAGTAATATATAATAATTGTTGTGGAAGAATCCTACATTAAAATGATGGTAACATTCATAGGGTGATATGTGATTTCATGGTAATTTTTTGGAGATAGTAGAACTAGTTATAGTAGTGTAAATTTTGGGAAACATGGGTATGAAGATAATAAATGACCCAACAACATCATTAGTAAAAATAAATTAGTGGAAAAGATGTAAATAGATACAAGAACTGGCTGCAATAAGGATAAAATCCCACAGTGAGGATGAACCTTTTAAAAACTAGTATATTTTTTGTTATTTTGTATCATTAATTTTACTCAGGTGAGGTTACTATATATACTTGAGACTATTTCATATTAATGGACTATAGAGGTTAATATATGGGAAAAAAGTTTAAAATGAATGATACATAGATTCACCCCCTCTTAGTCTATCAATTTGACGCACTAGGACTTCAAAAGTATACAATAAAAAAAAAATTAAACCAATATTATTATTATACTTAAATTTAATATACTTAATTCCTAACTCATATATATTCTGAAATTACATGGATGATTATTAATATGTATCATTTCAATGGTTATTTTCCTTTTTGTTCACTATCATTAAATTATTTTTAATGTTCAGGAATGATAATTAGATAACATAAATCATAATAATATTACTAATATAGTACATATTATATGAAATATCTTAATCCAAGAACATTAGTAAAATCACAATCACATGTGATGTTATACCACAGACACCATATTAATTTCATTAAATATTGTTTATTATCATATTTATAATTATTAGAAAAATTTAACCAATTAAAACTTATTCATTCCAATCCTACTTACATATAAAAAAATAATCCAAAAATCCAATTCCCAATCTTTAAAATAAGAATTAGTGGACATTAGTCAAGGAAAAGGTGAAGGAAAGATAAAAGAAACCTGAACCCTCATGATAAAATTATGTCTCTATGGACATCATCCCATCATAAAAACTACATCAAATAATATCATATAAACCGATAAGAAAAATATATGAAGGGTCCTATATTACGGTAAAAATAGAAAAGTGAATAATTATTGATGAAAAAGAGAATAAAATATTTCCAAAAATCCGAAGTGAGTCATTGCATAAAAATAATGCATAAGGATTTACCACAAGGGCTTATGTTCATCCAAAATCCACCCAAACCCACCTATGTTAAAAAAATCAAAGCAGAAAATTAATGAGAGAAACTTCTCAAATTTATAGGTAAATCTAGAAAACTATGAATTATAGAATTGAATTGATCCATCATTCCAAAAAGTTTCTATATACAGAAATTAAATTACAATCTCCAACATGGATCCCCATTCCATTATATTCAATGAAAAATTCATTCAATGATACTGATGGGAATCACTATGAATTTTGTGGTATCATACTAAAATTCATGAATACTTTGTAATCATCATGTGAATACTAGAATTCTCACTCATACCATATTGATATGAAACTAAGATCACAACATAACTTATAAAATATGTTATAATAACCCCTATAATTTAAAAGACGAATAACTCAACAACCTGGGATATATAGTGTATCATATATAATAATATAACAACTGTCCGTATATGATATTAGATCAGTACTAATATGTCCTTCACATTTTAATTCTACTCTAAATGAAGAAAATTTATCCTATATAAGATAAAAATTAGTGGAATCATATAATATTTTCCTAGAGACTCCCAGAGACTCCCAAAGACTCCTCTTATATAAGAATAAAAAACCATTAGATGGAATCCATCATCCACCACATAAAAATAGAAATTACTCTCTAAAATAGAGAGACAATAATATATAATTCCCCCTGTGTCATGACACAAACATTCCACAACAACCAAAATTAATACATTTTAAAATAATAAACCATATTATCTTGTAACCAATAAAAAATAATCATTTTACAATTCCCAGTGATCAAGAAATGATTAAAGATGACAGTATAAATAGTATAAAATCTCCCTATAACTCCCAATGAGCCTCATAGAATACTTACATAGCTTCACTTTATCATAAAATAAGTAATGTAATAGTCAAATAATATCAAGTACATTACAACAAGTACCTAAAAAATGATTATTTCCATTGAAAATCAAAACCAAACATAGGAAAGAAATAAAAAAAATATCAACAGAAATAACACTTGTGTTTCCTATCAAATAGGGATATCTCTATATTAAAATCACTACCAACATAATATAAGTGGATTTCCACAGAATTTCCAACATCATCCATATCGAATTACTGAGATAATTTTCATATATGAAACATAAAGAAATTAATTTCTAAACAAATAATTATATTATTTGAGCATATGTGACTCAAATTATCATGAACTATCTTCTATAACACTATGTCACTACATTTCATAGACCAATGGGATAACACATTCACAAAACTCATACATTAGATTGTTCTGAATCTCAATAGGTTCTCTAATGAATATTTTACAATCCTTAACCTCCATATAACCCTAATGAATGATGGGAGAGTAATAATGGAGATACAAATGAATCTTTGAAAAGTAAAAAACATTATGTATATGATCCATCTATGCAAGAAGTTTAAACTAATACACATCCTCTCTAATATTATTGATCACCTTGAAAATTCCAATTTTTCTATAAAGCATACAACCATGACCGAACATACATTAACCATGATGAAGAGATACCATAAAAAAGAAAATATCTCAAACATAAAACTTCTTAAGCCTCTTCCCATTATATGTATAGGGATTCTAACAATCTTGGGCTACTATAATTCATTCATGAATAACTAGAACCTTATCTGTTATTCTCTTCACCAATTCATGTACAAGAATCACTAAATATCTATCCTAATTATAGAAGAATTATTATATGTAAGGTTAAACATAGAACAGTTTGAATAGATCCTTACCAATTAAGTATAAATAACTTTTATTGTAAAGAAACATAACATACTATGTGTGGTCCACCTACATACAGCCAAACTCTAGAAAACATGAATTCAATATATCCCCCATGGAATGAATAATATACTCTATATGAGAATATTTTTAAAGATAAATATCTTTAATAAAGTAAATTGATAGCCAAAACAATGTTTAATACCCCTCCATAAATGTGTGAAAAAATTAGGATCATGTTAATGAAGGATTGTCTATAGAACCCCATATAGATTTATAATCTCCTTTATATACCACCTCACCAAAAAAAATTTAGATTGATTTCTTAACTAAAATTGAATAAAAGGACAGGAAAAATTGATCCAATTTCACATAGACATCATCATATTTACCAATCAATAGAATATTTAAATCATAATCCATTAGTATGTCTTATGACATCCATTTGTAACATACAACTTCTTGAGACACACATCAAGAACCAAATGTTGGGCCTTTATCTTTTGGATATAGAATCCCAGAAACAAAGACTTAGTGAATTACCTATTTATCCTTGACCACTGAAATTGACTCTACAAGAAATATATCTCTTGGTGACACTAAGAAACACTACCGTGGGTAATCTATAAAACTCGGGAAGAACCACCTCAAACACTACCAATAGAATGAAGAGCCTCACCCAAAAAATTGATCATCCTACAACTATCCCTATATGTAATCAATAAAAAACAAATTATCATGTAAAACATATACATATAAATCTATAATGTAAGGTTCCTCTACCTACTACACCATGTATGACTACTGTATCATCTCATAGAGGAATTATATAACATTGAATTCACCCATATTGAGATGTAGTATTGCATTCAGCATTATTACCAATCACTCATCCCCAAACTCATGAACATGACCTCTTCATGATTCCCAACCTAGTTCATAAGCTACTATTCCATTTCCCTGATGTATAAAAGATCTAAAATTCGTAATCTTGTAAGATTCTTATCCACGATTACTGTTGAAAATATAAATCATTCTATTATAAGACAAATCTCAAACTCTTGTGATATATTAAGATCATATATCACTCATTGAAAAGATAATGTTATCACAACATAAAGGTAAAGAAAATAATAAAAATATTGATATATTTTATATCATAGTTAAATTCATGGATTCATATTTATCAAGAACCATTGTCGATGACCATCAATTACTTCATTTGTTGACACTCAATTTTTTCAAGTTGGATGAAAATATTATGAAGAGCACCTCATGTATGTCAGAGTGGTAAAGATACCAGAGAAGAAAAAGAGGAACATTCCCATGTTGGTCTTCATGAATACCCCTATGCATCTGAAGGATTGAGAAACCCCCATGTATGGCATAGAAAGGGAATCCAGACCTATGTTCGGTACATGCTCCTTATACATACGCCCTAGACATGCGCATGGTAGCTCTTTTGACTGGGGTCTTCTATTTACCTATAAATAGTATCTCAAGGATCCTCATTTTCACAGCTGGGAAAATAAAAATAATTCCTTAAGATCTAGCAAGGTATCCCCTCCACCCAAGTCATCCAAAACCGCTTAGGTGTCCCACTTTAACCCAAGATAAGAGGGAATTAAAAGGGATAATGGGATCAAATTAACATCAGTGTATGAAATATAAGACAACTACTCGTGGAACCTATTTTCTCTAGTTGAATAACAGCTACACAAGAACAATCTAATGACACCTACAAAGACTCATGGTACCTAGGATAATGCTTTTCCAAAATGTTTTTTCTGATGCTTTCTCCAGGGTGCGCACATCTATATCATTCGAGGATGAGAGATGCATTTTTAGTTGCCCCACATTCATTCTTACCAAAGGTGGGTGACATCCGCTCCTTATTCAGTGATGTCTGCTCCTTGATCGAAACGAGATGATGGGATGTCGGTTCTTCCATCCATGGATTCCTCCTCAAAACTCATCACATAGTCTGGGTCTCCATCATATACTTAAGACTTTGTTCGTGAAACTCTTCTCGGTTCCTTATCATCATGGATGCTAGTTAATTACAATGCTTCGGTCAGGATATTCTAAGAGGTCTGGTCAGGGAAGCAACCTTCGGTTAGGGGAGTAGTCACGCTGGGCATCATTGGCGTGTCTGGACACTGGGGATTGGTGTGCCTTTCTTCTGTTCCTTATTATAGGGCTTCTCAAGGGTATGGAAGCCTGAGGCATCCCACATCGAATGCGGGGAATCATATACCATGGGCATGTATCTAAGGTTTTCCTCAGCATCCCATATTTAACACGGGGTATTCCACAAGTTTAATGTCCATAGGAGATGGATTAGGCTGATTAGAACACTAACTAGAGTGGATCTGATGGGTGAAACCCCCTAGAGGGAACACCGATATTGGGGCCAGCATGTGGGTGGCTTCTCGAATTCCATCAGTTGAAATAGGGAATGGGGTGGCATGATCCCACTGGGATGTGGTAGCCCGGGTAAGGATCAGGATGGATGATGGAAGGTTCTGTGAAGGGGATGGTGAATGGGATGGAACCGTCATGAGGATGATGATGGTTTTGGGATTGGGCCTCGAAGAGGCTTCCTACATATCCCCGTGGCCGGGAATCAAAGTCCACGTAGTTCATCCAGCGATGCATTACCACCGATTGATAGTTTCAATGGATTACTGCTGGATTGGGTCACAACGTCTTACCGCTGCATGGGGTCACAATGGACAACCACTAATTAAGGTCACAATGGATTACTGATGAATGGAGTGACAACATCTTACTGCCGAATGGTGGATACAATTTAACGTCATGCAGGATGGGGGACAACCGACATGAAGGAGGTTGGAGTGATCAGAGTGGTGGGATTGAAACTTGTGGATGCTTCATACGCACCCTGCCTTGGCAAGGATCAAAGACCGCGTAGTTCAGAAGGTGATGTTTGGGGCTTACGCTCTGAGGTGGAACAGGGTGTCAGTGAACCGACATTAATGAGGAGTTGGGTTCTACGTGGATGGTGGGCTTGAACCTCAGGGATGCTTCCTATGTACCCTACCTTGGCAAGTATCAAATACCACATAGTTCAGGATGGGGTTTGGGGCTTACACTCCAGGATTCCCATGATGATGGGGGATTGGTGCACCGATGCGATGATGGTAGGGACCAATGGATGGTGGTGGTCTTGAACCTTAGATAGGCTTCCTACGTACCCTGTCTTCACAAGGATCAAAGACCATGTAGTTCGTATGTTGGGTGGTGAACCGACATGAAAGTGGATCTGGGGACCAATGGATGGTGGGATTGAACCTCATGGAGGCTTCCTATATACCCTGCCTTGGCAAGGATCAAATACCTCATAGATCAGAATGGGGCATGGGGATTACACATTAGACTGCCCAAGGTGTTTGGTGAACTGACGTGAAGATGTTTGGAATGAACAGTTGTTGGGCTTGAACCCTAGGGAGGCTTCCTACGTACCATTCCTTATCAAAGATCAAAGTCCTCATAGTTCGGATGGAATGGGGCTTTTCACACTGACACAATGAAGGTTGGGGCCTATGGTTGTTAGGATCGAACCTTAGGGAGGCTTCTTACATACCATACCTTGACATGGATCAACGTATTCGTAGTTTGGGGATGGTGGAATCTTCCAACCTACGTGAAGGTGGACCTGGGATCCACTGGTTGTTGGGCTTTAACCTCAGGGAGGCTTCATACGTACCTTGCCTTGGAAGGCATCAAAGTCCACGTAGTTCAGATGGGTGTAGGGCATATACTCTAGGCTGCCCATGATGATGTCAGGGTCGGTGCTAACTCTGAGCCCACGTGAGTCTTTCTTGGTGTAAGAATAAAGAGGTAGCAGAGACCTGACAATCTCATCATGAAAGGTGAGTCTGTGGGAATTGGAGTGGGGCTTACTTGTGATTGCAGCCCAAAGTGGAAACATGGGATTATGCACAGTTAGCAGCTCGAAGAGGATGGTAATTACTCCAGGAGGGAGGCCCGTGGTGACAAAGCACATCGGGAGAGGCACTTGGGACCGAAGAAAGGAGAAGCACCATTCCCCATCACGCCCTTTTCTGGACCTGGGGACTGAAGATGAAAGAGAAGCAGGGAAGCTGCCTCATGCATGAAAATCTAGGGGCTTACACCAAGACGGTTTCCCTTTCCCCGCGGAAAAACTCCACTCCCATAAGGAGGATATCATCCCCTGTGCAGACCAGTGGGCGTGGAGAATGTCCAAGGTGGGGGGACCCCACATGCAAGGCTTGGGGTGAGGTCACAGTTGAAATTCATGTGCTGAGGATGAGGGTGCTTGGTATTTTAACATCATTCAGCTTGGACTAGGTGGGTTCACTCTGCACCCCTAGGAATTACATAATTGGTACCATCTTCTCCTTGGTGCAGAGGGGGTACAGGAAAATTCGCGGTGAGGGAGTGTCATGGGGAGAACCATGAGCGGCCCACATTTTCGTGGCTATGCGAAGAAGCAATATCCATTAGCATTCCTATGTGAATAAGCATGAGGTGAAGCAACACAACTGGCAGTATCGTCCAAGGGAATTGGAATTCACATCGTGCAAACCTGGAGGGTCGCATGGGAAAAGTAATTTCCAAGCAGAGGGGTTTATAGGCAGCGACCTTGTGATGCTCTATTTCTCCGTGTGGCAGAGGGCACTTGCGAAGGGGTGTGCTTCACGAAGTGGGGTACCTTAGCCTAAGCATTGAAAAAAGGTGCAAATAGGAGGTGCTTCACAAAGTGGAAAGACATTCACAGAGCACTGCCTCTTAGAGCAAAGTTGCCTCGCGAAACAAGGTTTCGTGAACCAGTGTGCTTCACAAAGTATAGTGACCTTGCCTTAGCATGCATATCATGTGTGCATGAAGGGTTTTTCCTAAAAAATAAATGCTATGTGTTGGCCTGGATCCCCTTGGGGTTCCCCTTCCATTGAGAAGGTCCTTAGCCTTCATGAATGTCATCCCACTCGGAAGGGGGGATCAAAAAGAGAAAAGGGGAGGCACTTCGCGAAGCAGAAGTACCTCGCACAACTCATGGTTCGCATAGGAGAAAGATGCCTCATGATTCGGGAACTGGGAAGTCAAAAGGTCTGATTGTCTATCCCTTGGGCTCAAGGGGAGCCCAATATTTATAAGCAAGTTGTGCCACGAAATGGAGCGTACGCACCATGAAGAGGGACTTGGTTGCTTCGCGGCGGGCTCGCGAATGTCAATTGAATTTGCGGGGCGTCCCACCTCCTTGCTTCAAGGTGGGTTCGGGAATGTCAGATGTGTTCGCAGATCCTCCCACCTCCTTGCTTCGCAGCGGGGTCACAAATATCAGATACCTTCATGGAGCATCCCACCTCCTTGCTTTGCGGCGGGGTGGTGAAAGTCACATGTGGTCACGGAGCGTCCCTCCTCCTTGCTTCGCGGCACCCGGGGTGCGGGGTGGACTCCACGAAATGGCTTCATGAGGGCTTCAATGGTGTCTATATGTTTTTGGCTTTTTCACTGTCCCAAATTTTGGAAACAACAAATTCCCCCCCCCCCTCAGACTTGGAGCCGCGGAGAGATCAAGGGTCAAAGTTTGAGGGTAATCTCCAAAATCCTAGGCTGTCTGGGATGCTGGCTCGTGAAGAGGGCTCGCGTGGAGGATATGGAATACACAGGTCGAGCACTCCGCGAAGCTCAGCGAGAACTGGACGCGGCGCGAAGCTCTCAATGCCATCACCTATAAATAGGGGGTGTCCATCTCTTTCGTCCTTTCCCTTCTCCGCGAATTTTTCCTTTTCTTCTATCGATTCATGAAGCTCTGCGTACTCCCTGAGTATTCTCTGCAAATAGAGTCTTCTCGGCGCACATCGAGTCCGTGACTCCACATTTTCATTTCGAGATCCGACGCTTAAACGCCTAGGTAGCACTCGGCGAACAGTCTTCGCAAATAGTCTTCACGTATGGGCTCTTCGGATGAGCTTCACGAACCAACTGTAAAATAGTCCATGTTCTAGAACTGAATGGACCGCCAAGAAGCTACCAAGGGGGTCCTTACAGATGCTGACCTATAGGGATGAGTTGGCGAACAAAATAGGACAGGGAGAGTTGGTCTGTAGCAACTCAGACCATAGTTCATTGGTGGAGTTGATATCAGAGAGCCAGAAGAACTACCCATTGTGTAAGAGGTTTCCCTTGTATGGCTTCATGCTGAGGGATGACATCTTCATCCCTAAAGCAAGTAGGGACGAGCTAGTTTACTGGTTTAGGAGCAAGCCGTACAATCACCGATGGTTCAGGGCAGCCGATAGGCATACCCATGAGGACTTTAGACCCGTCATTTCTAATTGATTATATAAGCATATGAACAACGTCGATGGGAAGGCAATGCAGCCAGAGACGTGAACTGCTATGTACCAAAAAATCCTCAAGGCAGCGCTGGGGAACCTGAAGAAGGGGTGGTCTGAGGAATGGGACCTATTCTAGGGCGGCAACTTCACGGATTATTGGTCCTGGGCCTACTGGGTAGCTACCTCGTGTGAGGAGTTCGAAGAGGAGCTAAGAAGAGTGGGAGTGTATGAGGCAACTTGGGCTTCCCAGTTTCACATCTACCAGCCGAAGCAGCGAATGCAGGAGTTGTTGAGCTAGTGGTTACTGGGGACCAATACCTTCCACCTACATCACAGGGAGGACAACATCATCTTATGGGACATGCATCAGATCTTGGGGGTCCAGATATTGGGGGTTATGTGTGATGAATTCCTCCCGGTTATGGGTGTATAGGAGGATCCGGAGCAGATGTCACGTCTGGAAATGGTATTGATGGAGCTTGTGCCAGGGGAGGATAAGGAGGCTGCGAGAGATGTCCTCTTCAAGAATTGGTTGAAAAAGTTTATAAACTTATCAGTAGACCATCAGTTCCTGGTGAGACGTCGAACATTACCAAAGGGGTCCCGGAGTAAGGAACACTCATACTGGTGACTGTTGGAGAATAGCCAGTGGAAGACTTGGGGGGATAGTGTCAGCACTGAGTAATAGCCAATATTTAGGATGGTGGAATTCATCGCAGCTCTCATCTGTGGTTGGATAATGCCGGTGAGGGATACCAACATGGGAGTGTGAACATTCACTTTCATCATGGCGTCCACATTGGTGATAAGAGGGTGGGTCAACCTAGGGATTCCGATGCTCGCCAAGTTATATAAGATGTTGTGGCACATCAACGAAGGGAAGAGGCCACAGAGGTTATGCATGTCGTTCCATCTCCTGTATGAGTGGATAGCGGCGCACATCAGTGGGATATATGAGTATCTGAACCCCATATTTCCTCCAGGGTTGAACATATTCCCCTTGATCCTGAATTCCATGGGGTGCTTTCCGACCATGCTGACCGCACCATCGGTATAAACTCGAGTCTGGAAGGTGGAAGAGTTTAACTTCCTTCTGTTCCCATCGCCGACGGGGGCCTTCATGGATGATGGTCGGGGAGCAGAAGAGCACCGAACCTACCTTATGGCCTTTCGAAGTGGAGTCATGGTGGCCAGGGTGGACCGAGAGCATCTTTATGAGCCATAATCCCCACACCGGTTTGCAGGGCAGTTCTGGTTCCTGCAGCAACTGACACCGCATGTCTACTTGGAGTTGCGTCATGAGGAGCACCCATGTGTGATGAGGAAGATGTGGCTCATGTTCACACAGGAAGATGGGAAGATGCAGAATAAACTGCCTTTGCTGACCGCCGTCCTCAGGCTGATAAAGAAATATGCTCAGAGCTTGGAGGTGGCCTACCCGGGGGAGAAACTAGACCAGCCAACCATTCTAGTCGGTGATGGTGAGCCTCCCCGGCCTCGGGGCCGAGGCCGGATGGCGGCATGGTCATCCCGTAGTGTCGGGGCCCTTGTAGTGGTGACACCCGCACCAATTTTGGGGGAAGCAGTGGTGGCGGATCCGGCAGCACTTGTGGACCTGGTGGTCCAAGGAGAATAGAGTCATCCAGAGGGGCAGGCACCGAGAGGATTTCGAAGGATTTATACTTAGGCCCTAGAGAAAAGGCCGCGCCATATTGACATGTTGGAGAATGTTGTCTTCCCGGAGGCTTGGGACACCTGGTATGTTAACTAGAAATTTGTCGGCCCATCTGAGTTATGGCAGCACCTTAACATCCTCAGGATGGACTTGCTGGGGATTGGCCTTATTAGAGCCTGTTTTGCAGTGTACCAGGCAGAGGTGAAGCAATACCTGGCTGAACTGGATGACATTATCCACTCCCGGGGTGCCCTGCACACGATGATAGACCGGGTCAGGGTGTTGTTGGATCATATGGTCCCACCGAAACTGTCAGCTACTGACATGAGGGAGCGCTTCCCTCGGCTGGAAGAAACGGACGAGTCCTCCTGGGGAGATGAGGCCGGTAGAGGGAGTCAGTTAAAGGAGGGTGAAGTCGGCGATCCGTCCCAAGATCTCAAAGATTCCACGGAGGCCCTCGAGGTAAAATCCCAAGTTCCTTCCTCAGGGTCTGCTCTTAGGTTACTCTAGATTCCTTATCAGCATCTGCAATGTGTAGGAGGACCTTGTGCATAGAACTCATTCATTCCCCTCAGTGGGTGCTATCGTGAGACCTTTGGAATCCACACCTGTGGCTGCATAAACTTCCACATCTGATGGGGATAAGACACTTGAGGCGGCTCCCCCAGAGTCTCCAGACCTGCCAAACATATATGGATGGCCATGTCTCGGGGTCCCGATGCCATTAGCCAAAGAGTGAGACCAATGATTTGATCTCTGTAAGTCTCCTCTACCGAATTTATGACTACCATCCCCTGACCATGTTAACTAACATTCATTTCCCCTTTTTTGGCATGTATAGTCCTTCAATTGGACTGGGCCACTACGAAAAAGTTGATCGGGTCTTCTGGTAGCGCCCATCCAAGAGGCATGCCAATTGTTATGGAAGTAGGTGGTTTCATGATTCGACTTCTAGTAACTATTTATATCTCAAGTGTTTCATGTAAGGTGGTTTCATGATTCAACTTTATTCTAAAAAAATCGGTGTATTTCCAATTGAATTTGGTTTCTAATATAGTTGTAAAGAATGATTTATGGATTTTCCTGGAAATGGTTTTGAAATAATTTTAAAATTTAAATTTGTTTTTCAATAAAATGTATATGTTTTTTTATATATTTTGTGAAATTTATTTCTCCATCAATGTTATTAATGAAAATGGGTTTAAATCATGATTTGTAGAGTGTCAGATATATAATTTCAATTGAATTATTCTAATATGGTAAACCTAAATTTGATCAAAGATGTGGTAGAGAACCATACATTTGGATTAAATGTTTATATAATGGCCCATGTTTTTATACATTGATATTATATATTTTTAGATGAACAATCATCGCATTTTAAAAACTAATTCATGGCGATTGTAAAGGCATAGTACCATTGGAATAATGAAAATATAAAAAATGGGTTCATATATGAACTAACTCATCTCCAACTACGTTCTTCAAAACGATAACCCTTCTAAGATATATCAAACATAATATATTTGTTTATAACATGGGGAAATTAAATCGAAGAAAGGGTGAGTTCAGGTGCTCAGTAAGGGTAAACAAGGGAGATACATAAGAATAACACTAGAATAAGTGTATGAGAACATGAGAAAAAAAATAAAAAAATACCCTTCATATCAAAGATAAAGATAATAATCATGTATTAAGGATGTTATGTTCATAAACATAAATCATAATGAAATAAAAAAACCTGATACGTGAGAGTATAACATTTCCATAATAAAAACAATTATGGAATACACATAAGCATAGAAAATTATTTCAATAGTATTCAAGGAATAGTGGTAAGGCTATCATTGTAGAGTGAGTTCACTAAAAAACCATCATAGTAGTCAAGTATTACAACCAAGACAATCGTAATGGAAAAAATTCATTACTATACCAGGTTCACTCAATATTCTATTCCTTTGTATATCATGAGATATAAATAGTTACTCAATGAATTGAGGGAGATATATGTCCCACTAATGAAATAAATAAAATCATACGTTTGTATGCTATAAGAACATAAACATTCATCCTATAATTCCCATGAAATTAAATGGGTTTCAATATAATTTCATAATATCATAACCAGGGGAAACGACGCAGGTTTCATAATCATTTCATCATTTCATCTTATCATGACCCATGGAAAAAAATAAGCGGATTTCATATGAATTTTATCATGGTATAACACGTTAGAGGGAAACATGTTTAAAAAAATATTTAAAAAAAATAAAACATTTTGAGAATGAATAAGAATTTTATCCTTGGTTTATAACCCTATTAAATCATAATTTACATTAATAGATTTCATCGTAGATGAAAATTATTTTTAAATAAAAATCACAAGGAATGTTTCTTGAGGAGAATAAATATTTTTTGAAAATATTTTTTATATGAATTAATAAAATAGTTTAGAATTAATTTTTTAAAATAAATATGAAAACTTATTATGTAATATTTTATACATTTTGAGTTTACTACCATGGAAAATTTAATACATACCATATATGTTAAAATAAGAATTCTCTTCTAATTTTCTATAAAGGCCAAACATGCGTTGTTCAGAAAATGACATGAAGATTAGATTCAAATAATATTATAAATAATTAAAACACTTGTAATGAATACATAATTAATCATTTGTACAATTTTAATTAATTTTTTTAAACCCTTTTAGAAAATAAATTTTAGGAAGAAAAAACACTTTTGAATGAAGAGAGAATTCAAAATTATTTTTATTATAAATATTATTTTGATTTATGAAGAACATAAAGAGAATAAATGATGGGAAAACATTATTTCTAATAAAATAACTAGATGAAAAGAAAATTAATGATTTTATTGAGAGATATATCATAATATTTCATCATTGGAATCATAATCATGAACAATCTAGATGAATACTTATACTGTAACTGTTGACCCATGAAAACGCGTCCCAAATTTCCCAAACGTCCCCATAGTTGATCAAGGAGCTTATCTCGTTTCGTAAGCTTCGATTTGACTGGTCGTGGGGCCCAAACGGAGTTACGGATTAGAAGTTACGGCTGTTTGAAGTTGGACTGCTTGGGATGGCCATCCAGGACGGTTTCAAGGTGAAGTATGGATTTGCGTGTAAAAAAGGAGTTCCGCGCGGAAAAGCATGTGCGCGTGCGGAATATTACGCACCCATATTTGCGCGCGCGAAATTTTAGGCGTAGCGCTTTGCCCGCGCGCAATTTTGCGCGCCCCGCCTTTGCCCGTGCGGAATTCTCCGCGCGGCGCCTGGCGCGCAGAAAACATGTCACGTGCACGGAATTTTCCGCGCACCGGCGTACGCGTTCCGCCTATAAATACGAGGGCACCACCCTTTGGAAAGAGGATCCCCGAAAGTCATCCACCGCTATGATGCACGTAAGTTCGCAGTTTCCGCACCCGCGCGGAAAACTCCCCTCCGGCGTGCAAAACATTAGTTTTGCGCTGAAAAGGGCCAACCTGCCCAGTTTTCCGCGCAACTCATAATTTTTGCGCGCAGCAGTGCCGCTGAGCCCGATTTTTCACGAGCCAGTGCAGCACCGGTCCTATTGCGCGTGCCGCCGCATATTGCGCGCCCGCAGCCGCTATTGCGCGCACCGCACCCTCTTGCGCGCCTGCATCCGGTATTGCGCGGGCCGCCGCATATTGCGTGCCGACAACTTTTATTGCGCGTGCCACACCCTCTTGCGCACCCGCATTCGGTATTGTGCGGGCCACCGCATATTGCGCGCCTGCCCCGCATATTGCGTGCCCACAGTCGCTATTGCGCGCGCCACACCCTATTGCGCGCGCCGCCGCATATTGCGCGCAACGCCGCAATTGTGCACGCCGCCGGTATTGCGCGCGCTGCCCCTTTTGGGCACCCGCATCCGGTATTGCGCACCCGCCGCACCTATTGCGCGCCAACCCGGTGTTTCCTGTGCAACAGCCTCAATTGCACGCATGCCTGCCCTGCACAACAGTGTTCAGGCCTGCACCCGCTGGTCCATTCCGCGGGGGCTGTGCCCCCGCACCCCCGCTCAAGGTCAGTGCCGGGCTGCAGTCCCGGCCCTCCTGGCCTATCCCCTCGCTACCGTCACAGACCCCCATTAAAAATGGAGAGTCGCACCGCGACCTTCTCGGGCCGGGACGTCGAGGTTTTCTATTGTGCCCTTATGCGCAACCTCTTTACACCTACGGAATTGTATGATTTGAGATACTCCTCTACACACCATGAAATACCTTGAGTCGACATATTCCTTTTGGTCCCTATCACGTGTCGTGGGTCGCGATTCTCATCATCAATTCCCCGAGTACCTTGAGTTGAACCATTTCTCAGGCAACTCCGTCAAACCCTATTCCCTGGCTCTTATGTCAGGTTGAACCAGGATGGGCCGCCGTTGCGTAAGACCCAACACCAGCCTTTCTAGGCGCCTTATGCCTACAGTCCTATCTACATGACTATAAACTGTAGTAATCCCTATGTTCCAAACATAGGATGCATCTTTCCCTATACGAGAGATGCCTTATGCTCCTAGCATGAGATGCGAGTAGTCCTATCTACATGACTATAAACTGTAGTAATCCCTATGTTCCAAACATAGGATGCCTCTTTCCCTATACAAGAGATGCCTTATGCTCCTAGCATGAGATGCTAATAGTTCTATCTACATGACTATAAACTGTAGTAATCCCTATGTTCCAAACATAGGATGCCTCTTACCCTATACGAGAGATGCCTTATGCTCCTAGCATGAGATGCCAGTAGTCCTATCTACATGACTATAAACTGTAGTAATCCCTATGTTCCAAACATAGGATGCCTCTTGCCCTATACGAGAGATGCCTTATGCTCATAGCATGAGATTCCAGTAGTCCTATCTACATGACTATAAGCTGTAGTAATCCCTATGTTCCAAACATAGGATGCCTCTTGCCCTATACGAGAGATGCCTTATGCTCCTAGCATGAGATGCCAGTAGTCCTATCTACATGAATATAAACTGTAGTAATCCATATGTTCCAAACATAGGATGCCTCTTGCCCTATACGAGGGATGTCTTATGCTCCTAGCATGAGATGCCAGTAGTCCTATCTACATGACTATAAACTGTAGTAATCCCTATGTGCCAAAAATAGGATGCCTCTCGCTTCTAATGAGAGATGCCTTATGCTCCATGTATAAGATGCATTATGACATGATCACAGTGGCGTAATAGCAAGAGCGTTGGAATCCATTGAAACATTCCATCACTCCACCTCACGCTTTGTGTGTCCTTCGTTCGGATCGTCACTCACTTCCAAGTCTGGAGGGACCCCATAACAGTATGGATCATAGTCCTTCGGTCTGCCTGCTGTCCTGGGCCAACGCCCCGGAAGAATGATCACGTCTGGATGGACCCCCTAACAGTATGGATGCCCGACCTATGGTCCGCCTGCTGTCCTGGGCCAACATTCCAGAAGGCTGATTGACGATATTTGAGTTAGGCCCCATGTTGCGAACATGGTCAGCGGTCAGTCCTCATTTGTTGTCCTCATTTCTGGCTAACGTGATATGGATGCTGCTTTTCCGCCACGGTCAACAGTTATCCTCCATCACCACGCCAATCTCACGACGTTCTGAATATTGGGCATGTGATTCAAACTTTTCATCTCCCTTTGTTGGGATAGATTATAATTCCCCTGGCATTATCCTGCTTGTGCACTAGCGCATAGGAGATTACCTCAACTCGCTAGTGAGTTGGGATGCCCTCATGGTCTGACATGAGGAAGACACCATGGGCCGCCTTAGAGTGTAGGCCCCATATCCACCATGGGCCGCCTCAGAGCTTAAGCCCCATACAACATGGGCCTCCTCAGAGCGTAAGCCCCATACCACCATGGGCCGCCTCAGAGCGTAAGCCCCATCCACCATGGGCCGCCTCAGAGCGTAAGCCCCAAACACTGTGGGCCACCTCAGAGCATAAGCCCCATACACCTTTGCCGCTCCCTAGCGGCACCCGGGAAGCACCCTTTCGTAAGCCCCAATCCTTCCCGAACTACGTGGACTTTGATTCCCAGCCACAGGGATACGTAGGAAGCCTCCACGAGGTTCAAGCCCACCACCCAGTTGTTCCGACCTCTTCACGTCGGTTCACTATCCACCATGGGTCGCCTCAGAGCATAAGCCCCATCCACCATGGGCCGCCTCAGAGCGTAAGCCCCATACACTTTGGGCCGCCTCAGAGTGTAAGCCCCATCCACCATTGCCGATCCCTAGCGTCACCTGGGCATCACCTCTGCGTAAGCCCCAATCCTTCTCAAACTACGCGGACTTTGATTCCCTACCACAGGGATACGTAGGAAGACTCTTTAAGGCTCAAGCCCAACTTCACTGTCGCCCCTAAAACGGTCCCATTTCATTCCCCCTCCACTTAATTCATCCATCCATCACCCATCATGATTTTCACCGAGGCCACTACATCCCGGTAGGATCATTCCATCCACCTCCTCGCTGCTCCTAGCGGCGCATGGGCCGCACTCCACGTGTAAGCCCCAACATACCTCCAGGTCATTGTCCTCTGTGTACACCCGGATTCATCACCCCTTCGAACTACGTGGGTTTTGATCCCTGTCCTCTACACATGGTACGTAGGAAACCTCCAAGAGGTTCAATCCCAACCAATGGTAATGTACCCCATCATGGGGTGCACTCTCCCTGATCCGCCCTCAGTGGCGTTCAGATCAGCCACGGTGTGACTTCTCCCCTACATGGGGCACACCACCTTGGATCCGTCCTCACTGGGCGTCATGATCCATTCATCTTCCAAGTATTCCCTCCTTGGGATGTACCAGTATGATCCGTCTCTATGGGACGTCCTGATAACTCTCATTCTGTCTCCGCAAGACATTAAACTCGCGGTCTACCTCGTGTTAAACATGAGATGCCTGAGGAAAACCATAGAAGACACGCACTCGACGTAACCGTCTCCGCCAGACGTTAAACTCGCGGCCTACCTCCTGTTAAACATGAGATGCCTGAGGAAAACCTCAGAGGACACGCCCTCAGTGTAACTGTCTCCGCAAGACGTTAAACTCGTGGCCTACTTCGTGTTGAACATGAGATGCCTGAGGAAAACCTCAGAAGACATGCCCTCAGTGTAACCGTCTCTGCAAGACGTTAATCTCACGGCATTACCCGTGATAAACATGGGAAGCTGAGGAAAACCTCAGATGGTGTATGATTCCCCGCATCTGATGTGGGATGCATCGGGTTCTGCACCCTTGAGATGCCCTCTTATGAGGAAGAATACATGTTCCCCTATGTCCACGCACCCAAAGATGCCCAGACATGCCTGATGCTGTCATCTACTCTGACCGAAGGTCGCTACCATGTCAAGACCCCATGGAATGTCTTGATAGAAGTAGTGTAATTAACCGGCATCCATGAAGATATGGCACCGGGAATGAGATTCACGAGCACGTCTTAAATCTATGAGGGAGACCCGGACTAGGTGATGAGCTCCGAGGAGGAATCCACGGAAGGAAGAACCGACATCCCATCATCCCGTTTCGATCAAGGAGCAGACGTCCCTCAACAAGGAACGAATGCTGCCCGCCTTTGGAAAGCAGGAATACCGGGCTACAAGCAGCGCGTCCTCCTCCACGGATGGATGCGCGCGCCCCAGCGAAAGCGTCAGAAACAGTAACATAAAATAATTACCACATTCATGACATTGAATTGTCATAACCATAAAGAAATAAAAATAAATTATACTTAAAATTTAACTATTATAAATAAATTCATGATATTTTATGTAAAAGGGTATTTATATAAACCTCATAAAATAATATAGGTGCATAATATAACACATTTCTCAAGGAAGAAAAATTTGACAAAAAATCTATACATTAAGTCTCGACTTCCATCATAATGTTTAAACCTACAGTATAATAAATATAATTTTGTTTTACATTTATTAAAGAAAAATAATTATATATATAATAAATTATGTTATTTTATAATAACCATTTACTACCCAATTATTAACAATACCATTTTAACATCACGTTTCAGGAAACAACAGCTTTAATTTTCATGCATGTTTTGATTATTTATTTTTTTCCTACTACATTGATCATGGTCCCCTAATCTAAAAAATGTTAAAAATGATATAAATTTCAAATATTTATAGTATATTTTTTTATTAATCCATTATATTTAGAGATATAAAATGAAATAAAATGTTCATGGTGAAGGCATTATTTATTTATGCATGAATGTTGTTTCCATATTCATAATGGATAAAAATAAAAAAAGTTAAAT
Organism: Viscum album; assembly: GCA_963277665.1. Classification (NCBI taxonomy): domain Eukaryota; kingdom Viridiplantae; phylum Streptophyta; class Magnoliopsida; order Santalales; family Viscaceae; genus Viscum; species Viscum album. The sequence goes on from OY728123.1 coordinate 602,986,209, forward strand.
ATTATATTAAAATTTAATAATAACTTTTTATCTTATATATTTCACATATTCTATTTAAATCCATCTTTATTACCTTCTATGTAGATCGTGAATGGATTGCATCGCTTCTTGAGGAGGTAGTTTGACATACACACGAGTGACGTTATCATATTCCCAAAGAATAGAAAGAAAGAAGGTATTTGTTCTAATATATCTCCAAAAAATAATTTCATAAATATTATATATAAAAATTTAATACAAAATTATATATATCCTTGATTATAGGTGATTGAAAATAAATAACATCGGTTCATGGGTTGGTAGTCCTCTATAGTCACAAATGACAATTTCATATATTATTTTATGGGAGAGGTGATGGTTGTAGATCATTACCATAGCATAAAAACAAATAATTATATAAATGATAACTAATTTATTAAATCATTCTTGTTTAATAATAATTGATGGAGGTGGAGGGGATATTAAATAAATTGGTTGTTTAGGTGTGTTTCCACTTCCTTAGAAAACTTCTTTTGGTTTGCATCAAAAGGCTTATTTGGTTCAATTTATGACAAATATAAGGACTTTTGGAATGTATTAGGGAATTAATGAGTTTATGTTTTTAGGTATTGGCTGAAAAAAATGGTTTTGGAAGTGTTAGTATGAGAGGAGAATGGATGGCCTTTTATAAGTGTGGTGAGAGGTACACTTGTTATTTTTTTAAAAGAAAATTGTGTAACCACATTTTCACATGATGCAATTCTCATAAAATGGTCCATTATCAATAATATAATTATAATTTCAAATTATTTCTATAAAATGGTTTTGGCATAATTTTTTGGGCCAATTGTTACCCTTATCGTTTTATTTTAACCCCCAAAAAACCCATTTTTACCTTAACCGTGATAAATAATTTTTACTATTCATTATAGAAAAAATATTTTGTTAAAAAAATTAGAATATATAAATTATTTTTATTACAAATTACATTCACTTAAGTGGAAAATTTTAATTTATAATTAAAACCCAGACCTGATTAGAACATTATTTTCAAAAGAGAAAATATTCAAAATTTAAAATTGTTTTTATTTTCAATATAAAAATCATTATTATGAAATAAATTGTATTATTTGATATATAATCGAAAAAATAATACTTTTGAATCTATTTTTTATACGGTTACCATAAAAATTATTTAAATGAAATTGTAGTGTCAAAAAACTAGTAGTTTTGAATATTCATTGAAAAATATAACTTTTTAGAAAATCCAAAAAAAACACCATAAGATAATTTTGACATGATGAATTTAAAAATGAAGTTCATTATATCAATTTTATTTTCTAAAATTTTAGAAACTTAATTTTATTATTGCTCCCAAAAATTAAAAAAACATTTTTTTGAGAAAATAGTAATTTCAAAACATATAAAGACAAATCTAAAAATGTAGTAATTTTTTATTAATATGTTTTACTTAAATGAAAAAATTATAGTTAATATTTAAATATAATTTATTAATATTCCTATCGCAATGTTTAATGTCTAATTTATAATTTTCATGTATTGATAATAATATTAATAATATATCACAATTTTTTAAAACTCAATGTTGTGTGCAACACTAGATAGACATTGTGATGCATATAAAAAAAGATAATATGGTGTTTCATATAATAAAATATATCAATGAAATTTAATTTATTAAAAAAATAATTTATAAAAACATAAAGTGTTACATTTTTTCCCACATAATATGAATTTATCCCTCAAAATTCATCACTCTCATACATGAAAATGAAGATTATTTTACCTCATATTTTCTTCAAGTTCCCACATAGGTGACTGGTGGTTTCAAAAAAAATAATTGACTTGGGGAGTGGTCTTTTTTCATAGCACTTTCTCACTATGATCTAGAATATCTGCCTTTTTTCCCTCATAAGATAGATCATACTCTATTAGTACGACCACTAATTTTAGTACATGTGAATGATCAAGCCATTACATCCCCATGAGAGATACATAGAACACATCATGAACATGAGATAATTTTTGTATAAGAACAAACTAGTATGATAACATCCTAAAATGATCACAAATTTCAAGGGGAACAATATAAATAGGGAATAGTTTTCCTTTACTTCAAAATATCATTACCTTGACATTTGGATAAATTATTAAAAAAAATTATTCCCAACATTATATTATTGTTCATGCTGTCTATTTTTAGTAATAATTTTCTACCAACTCCGAGTTTCCTTGATGTGTTTTGAATTTCTCTAACCATATCTTCCATTTCATAAGCTATCTAATATCCAAAAAACATTATTTCTCCATATTCATTCTAGAACATTAGAGATATATACTTATTTTTATAGTGGTATTCATAATTATCCATATAAATAATCATGTGAAATTTATTGATGTATGAAAACTCAACTATAGTAAGGTGTTGATCACAAAAACATTTGAAATATATGGATCAATATCTCATAATATCCTCTCGGATTTGAATTTTTCTCTCAGAAAAACCATCTATATGAAGATGAAATCTAGTTTTGAAACTAACCCTATATATAGAGACTGTTGAAGACATTTTTAGAAAATCAAGGTGAACCTTTGATCTTGATTATATTCAGTTGAATATGGTACTCTATGAATCATTTCCAAAACAGTAATATATTTTCTTACAAGATGATCATGATATCAGTCTTATATAATAGTGATGAAGTGTGATGAGTTTATAGGTTGATCAATTATAACCCATATATCATTGTTCCCTTTAGATGTTTTTGGGTAATCGATGAAAAAATATAGGGAGATGGTTTCCCATATAAACCCTAGTATGGATAATAGATGTATCATCACCTTAGAAATTTATTTCATTTCCTCAACATTCTTTCATACCAAGAACCAAGATACAATCTCCATGACATCTCTTTTTATTCCATCCCACCAAAAATACTCTTTTAAATCTCTATAAATCATTGTATTTATAGGATAAATAAAGAATAAATAATTATGAGGTTTCTCTAATAATTCCTTCAAATTTGGTATGGTCAGACCAGATAAATAGTTCATGAACCTCATCATTCCATCATGATCATGGATAAAATCAAGAACATTTCTAAAAATATTTTAAATTTTTTCATATCCCTCTTATGCATATATTATTATTACTTAAAGAGACGGTGTAATATTCAATTGTGAAAGACAATATTTATCCCCTTCCTTCTGTATTTCCAAGTCCATCCTTTATAAATCCAAAAAATATGATCTTTTTTGATCCTCATCATGGATAACCTACATAATCCTTTTCACTCGAGGAATCTTCATCATTGTTCGCTTTCCCAGTGTGGTAATGTATTTAGAAGTAATTATAAATAATCATTTTTACTATCTTCTCTGGTACATATTGAACTCTTTATATGTGAATATCTAATCTAAAATTTTCCAATTGATATATATATCAATATTTTCTCTATAAAGATAATACCTCCATATTTTTAAAAGAAAAATTAGCACAGTTAACTCCAAATCATTATTTGGGTAAATTTTCTCATGAACCATCAATCTTTATGAGAAATTATCTATTACCATGTATTTATCCATAAGAAAACTTAAAAAACCCTTCATGGATGGAGCACTATATATTTCAAACCCTTAAACACTATAGGGTAATGTAAGAACATGTACACTAACCAATCTTATTATTAGTTCCTTGAAATGTTTCTCACACTCATAAATATAGACAAACGTTGCTACCTTTCAATATACATTAGTGAGTGGATATTATATTAATGAGAAATTATCCCTAAATTTTTGATAATATCCATATATACTAGGAAATTACATACCTGAATCTACTTGGTTGGTATTTTCTAACACTCAATATCCTCTGTCTTTAATGATCCAACCAATATACCCTCTATTGAGAATATATGACCCTAAAATTAATCTTATTATAACCATAATTTTCACTTTGTAATATTTTCATGTACTTTTTCCTTCTTTAGGTATTTAGTACAATTCTATTGTGATTATTATCCTCTTCCTTTATCTTTGAATATATAGGAATATCATCTATAAAGACTAACAAAAACAGATCAAGGTAATCTCTAAATACTATATTCATTAAATCTATGAACATAGTGGGGGAATTAGTAAGACCTTGTGGAATAACTATATATTCATATTGTTTGTAACATGTATGGAATGATTTTTTTCATATATCATGATTGTTGACATTGATTTGATGATATATAAAATTACGGTCAATCTGGGAAAAGTATTATGCTCCATACAATTGATCAATGTGGTCATCAATACAAGGCATTAGATATTTTTCTTAATCATGATCTTGTTTTGCTCCTGAAAATCTATTCAAAGTCACATCGATCAATCTTTCTTGAAAAATATAATAAGTTTACTTGAAGGTGACACATTTGGCCAAATGCTTCTATTGTCAAGGTTCTATTGGGGTTTATTTTTCAATTCCTAAAACTCAATCGGGGCCATTCAAAGGGGAGTCTTTGAAATCAGTGTGACACTAAGTATGAGTTCTATAGATAACTCAACTTAATTTTTTGGTGTAAGGTTAGGAAACTATTTATGAAAGACATTAAAAAACTACTAAACAATAGGTGTATCATAGATGTTGAGTTTATCCTCAACCGTATGAGAAAAATTCCACTCTTATAAAGAAATCAAAACCCATATGATGGATGTAATTTCCATAAGAGGTTCAAATTTATCATCGCCATGATAGATGATAAAATGTTGTTTTGGAATATAAAATTTGGAATTCATTCATTGGAAATTGAAGTGGGATTTGTGTATAGAAATACAATCAATTACTAAGATAAAATAAATTTAAAATATAGGAAGAATTATAAGATTTATTGTAATTATATTATGAAAAAAATAAACTAGATAAGAATCATAGATATGATATAAGATCATCATACTATTAGGGGTTATTAATTATAATTCTACATATTATATTTTTGTTGGTATATTGATAATGATAGAAAATTCATCATATATTAAAGAATAGATATATCTAGATTCAAATAAATCATTAAGAGTTCTAGAGTGGATTGTAAGTGTACATTTCACTATGTCATTATTGACCCCCTGGCAGATATAATAATCATATGAAATTTACCTTCATCTCTTGGATTATGAGTTTTTAAGTGTCGATTATAGTCATTAACATTTATATTTTGTCACTTGTTATCATAATTCTCGTACTCATTGAATTTGAAATACAGGAGTGTATGTGTTACATTTTTTGGAGACTTATCTATATTTTCATCATTAGATAACTTATTCCCATCAATTCAGAATTTTATTTCTCAATGACCTTCCCTTATAAACTTTTAAAATTTACTATTACCCTTATGAAAATATCCTCAATGTTTATTCCCATATTTTGATAATAAAGGAATGATCATGTTATTCTCTCCAAGGTTTATATAATTTCTTTTGACTTCTATTTTTATCTTCTTATGCAAACCATGATTTTGATATATTACTCCATCCTCAATTTCAACCTTAATTGAAAATTTAAGAATAACTTCATATATAATGACCTCTATTATGGATAAGTCGCTTTTAACACTTGGTTTTATGCCATCAAAAAATAGAACAAACTTTCATTGAGGTTGGATGATAATAGTAGAATCATACCTCACAAGTCTTGTAAAATTTTCCTCAGAGGTACCAATAGATTCACCATTCTTTTTATTTAGTTATAGAAAATAATTTTATATATTCATATAAATAATATGTGGAATTTACTTATTGAGGAAAAATTTATTGAACTCATCCATATTCTTGGTATCAATTTCATAATATTACCATGTATTCATGAGGAATATGCACCATTAAACCTCTTTTCAATCCAAATATTAGATAGAAAAAGTTATTTATTTATGTTTCAAATATTAGTGAATGAAAAATATATTTTAATGGGTACTAATCCATTGATCATCAATTAGTTGATCAATATATCCACTCGAGGATGGTGGGTGTTGATTCATGAATGGCTGAATAGAACATTATTACATACTTTTATCATTTATATTTTCAACACGATTCATTGATTAATAATTTATCTTGAGAAAAAAAATTATATTTTTCATTATAGCTACCATAAAAATTTCTTATTAGGAGAAAAATATCATTTCATTATCTATAACACTACTCATTAACATGGATCCTTGGAGTTCCAAAGATTTAATAAAACAAAAACACATAGTACGAGAAACACAAATCATATTTGGGAACTATATAATCCTAAAAAATCACTTGTAGGATGTCAAAATCATGAAACCATTTTTTTCTATGAAAGAAAAGATTTATTATCTATTTAAATATTTCATGATTTTTTAATGAGTTTGTTAATTTCCCAATCACATCCCTAAAGAGTGTCTAACCAAGTTTGTAGAAAGGTTTATTTTCAAGCACCAACTGAAGATTGAGTCAAGATCAATGCACCCTTTATATTGTTATTAACCCTAGGTACCTCTTTACTAGTTCTAGAACAAATTTTAGTATTTATATAAGGATTAAAGTTCATGGAAACCACTTTCTCTATCCTTTATCAAAATTTGATGATATTTTTATAAATGGCGACTCATTCAATGAATTATAATTTGACTTGTCCCTTGTGATCCCAATAAAGTTATATCATACTTATTTTCAAATTATAACTAAAGAATTCATTCAATACCATCTATAATGACCCATTTTATCATATAAAGATATTTCATCTTTTTAGATGAAAATTCATTACATTATACAAACACACACCAGTGGATCGTAAAAGTATTGTGCCCTTGGATGCATTAAAACATTAATAATTGGTTCATATGGGAACTAAATCATCTCACACTATGTTCTTCATAAATAAAAAAACTTATTATAAATAATATACATGAAACATTTATTCATAACCAAGGGAAAGAAAACATAATAAAGGGTGAGCTAATATGCTCACTAAGGGAATCCAAGGGAGATACGTAAGCATCACATCTGAATAAGGGTATGAAAATATTATCATAACATATGAAAACCATACCCTGCATATCAAAGATAAAAATGCTGTGTCATGGTAAAAATATTTAAATCAAATTTGATATGAATAATTTGTAACCAAATGAACTCAATCCTTAATAACGTAAAATTAGAATAATACATAGAAGTTTGGAATACACACATGCATATAAAATAATTCCCATAATATTCAAGGATAACTTCAAAATATAAAATAATGGAATGAGTTAACTCCATAAACTATTATAGTAGTCATGGTTCAGTACCAAGAACATCCGGTCATAAAAAATACCTTACTAAACCCAGTTCACTCCCTATTCAACCCTAATATATCCCATAAGATATAAATCTTTACCCAATACATTGGAGGTAGATATAGGTCCCACCCATCACATTATGAAAACTAGTCATATGTGTGCCATAATATCATAATGAAATTAAAAAAAATAATTCCCATGAAAATAAATGTGATTCATAAACATTTCATAATAACATAACCCATGTAAAAGAGACTATTTTTATAACCATTTCATCCTTTCATGATATCATATCCTGTTAAAAATAGAGAGGTTTTCATAATAATTTAATCTTGGTATAACACATGGATGTGAAACTAGTTTCCAAAAAATATTCTCTTCATAAGAATATATTATTCAATAAAAAATACAAATGGAATCCTTTGTTGACATCCATAGTAAAAAATAAGTTTCTTTAAATGATTTCGTCTTAGAGGGAATATTTTTTTAAAGACAAATCACCAGGAACATTTCACAAAGAAAATAATTATTATTTGAATTTCAATTTTTAAAACTATAAAATTAAAAATATTTTGAAAATAATATAATATTAAAATAAACATCAAAAGTTATAAAGGATTATTTAATACATTTTGAGGCCCTGATGTAAGAAAATTTCATACATGTTATTTATGTTAAAACAAATTTAACTTTGACATTTTGGTTAAAATACAAAGGGGAATTATATAGAAAAATAAATGAAGATTCCTTGTAGAAAATTTTGTAAAATATTAAGACATGGGGAATAAATTTATCTAATAAATCATTTATTTTATTTAAAAAAGATTCAAAACAATTTAAGGAAACACATGTTTGGAAGAAAAAAAGTGTTTTGACAAAAGAGATAAATAAAGTTGAGTTTATTAAAAAATTATTTTGAACTCATGAATAAATAATAATAAAAAATGAAGGAAAGCATTTATTATACTAAAAGAATAAAAATATAATGAAATATATGATTTTAATGAGATATATATCATAATATTTCATCATTGGAATTATAATCATTATCAATCCCAATAAACGATGAAATTGTAACAACAAATATTTACCATTTCTGTAACATTTGAATTATAATAACCATGATATAATAAAACTAAATTAAACAGAAAATTTCATGAGAATAAATAAATTCAAGATATTAAATATAAAATGGACGATATTGACTTATCTTCAAAAAATAAAGGTTGAAAACAAAACATATCCATCCCGGATGGTAAATTGAGACAAAAATATCTTACCCTAAGTCTTGACTTCCATATTACACATTCAAACATAATTTATAATAAATACAATTTTATTATACATATATTAAAAAACTATACTCATATATATCATACCTTATATTGTTACCTCATGACTTTTTATTACTAGTTTATTAACACTTCCATGTTAAAGTCACATTTAAAGAAATAAATGATTTTTTTTCAGGTAGGGTTTTGATATTGTATTTTTTATCCCATTAATTTTACAATGTTTCCATAATATCCATAATTTTAACCATGTTATTAATTTCATTTATATTCCAATTTTTTTTATATTTATCCATACTAGTTGGATATATAAAACGAAATAATCCATTCATCAAGACGGTAGTCTGTATGTACGCATGAACACTATTGTCATTTTCCTTATAGATTGAATGTGATTTAAATATAATATTAAAATTAAGGAATAATTCAAATGTCATATATATAATGTATTTTAACTAATAAATCATTATTACCATCCATGTAAAGGGTGGATGAATCACAACACTTCACAAGGCTGTATTCCATTGCACACACGAGAGACATTTGCATATTCCCATTGAATGAAAATTATGAAGGTATATGTGATATAATAACATCATATGTATAATAATATCATAAATATCATATATAAACATTTATTTCATAATTATATCCATCCTTCAGTGGTGGGTATAGGATATTTATAATAGTGATTCGCGGGGTAGTAGTCTTCCATATACATGAATGATAATTTTATATCCATATTGATGGGAATGGATATGGTTTTTGTTCATTAAAATAAAATAAAACATATAATTATTTGTAATATAATTATGTTATTATATCATCATTATTTAAGAAAAATACAAGGGGTTGGAGGAAGTAATAATATGACACACTTAGTTAGTGGTGTGACCACTTATTCAGAGAACTACTATTGGTTTTCAGCAAAAGCATTATTATAATGAATTTATAATAAAAAATTAAATCTTATAAGATGGTATTAAATATGTAATTATGTGATTTTATTAGTTATTTTTGGAACCAAATTCTTTATTAGGTTTTAAGAGGAGAGGATCAGTGGTGTCCTTTTATAAGTGTGGTAAGTAGTACAATTGTTATTTTTTGAAACGAAAATGTTGTACCCACATTTTTCATATGAAAAAGGATAAAAAAATATCCAATTATTGATAATATAATATATAAGGTCTAAATATGTTCATAAAAAATGTGTTTCAATTTATTTTTGTAATTTTTAACCCTAGTATTTTATGTTTAACTCCCCAAGAAACCCATTTTCATCTTAACTGCCGTAAATAATTTTTAATGATTTTAATATTAATTATCATAAAAAATTAATTATAATTATTATAAAATATAAATGATCCTATTTAAAAATATATAATCCATTTTTTCAAATTACATTCACATTAGGGGAAAATATTAATTTAAAATTAAACCTACAAACCCAATGAGAAAGCAGTTTTCCAAAGTGAAAATGTTCAAAATATTAAAATGTTTCTATATAAAAATTCTAAAATAAAATTATTATAATGAACTATATTATATTAATAGAAACTTAATTGAACTAATTTTTCTTTTAGACCGATTTTAAAATAAAATTTAACATTATAAATTCATAAAATGAAAAAGAAGTTTTTAAATAAACTAGTATTTTTAACGATTCATCTTAAAATTAATCTATCTAGAAAGATAAAAATTTCACCCTTGGATAATATGTACATGATTGTTTCAAAATATAATAATATTTTATCAAATTAGTTCTATTAATTTTTAAAGAATTAATTTTATTATTGTTCAAAATAATTAATAATATTTTTTTGGGAAAATAATATTTTTTAAATATATAAAGTCTTTTACAAAAATGAAATATTTGTTATCATTATTATTTATTTATATAAAACCATTATATTTAATATTTTAAAAGTATTTATTACTAGTCATATCACTTAGTTTAACAACTAGTTTATAAAAGTCCCATTTAAATATTAATATTAATAATATATTACAATTTGTTAAAACTCAGTGTTTCATATAATGAAAACTAAACTGAGTGTTGTGTATAACATAAGATAAAATATGTTTTTTAGGTAATGAAACATAATAGTTAAATTTAATTTATTCAAAAAGTAATATTTTTTAAAAACTCAAGGTGTTACATTTTTCCGCTAGACATATGATGCTAAGGTAATGTGTACATTGGTTGCATATGCTTTGGAATGGAGCCACTCTCAAGAGTAAACTCTTTCCCTCTTGAACTATTTTGTTTGGGTAATATAAAAACCTAGTGGAATATGTATAACAATAATTTTTTGAGGATTCTCATTGAGAATGATATATTGATACCCATAGGGCTGTTTTCTCTAGTGAGTATGCTTGAATTGCATATTAGAGATATTTATAAAAATACTTTGATTAACATGATATTGGGATTAATTAAATAATTTATGAAATGGTAGAATTATAAATATTTTATATATAACCATATATAACCCCACATTAATTTCCATCTTTTACTTGATCAAAGAAAGGTTATTTTATAAATTCTTTTAATAAAAAACATAGTAACATCCTAGTTGGATATTTTTATCACAACCATCATAAACTAATGGGTGTATGTATATTTTGATTTATCTGATATAGGTGAGTGAAATACATATCTTGTTGGTGATGTGTTTGTTCTTTATCAGGGTGTGGGATTCTGGAGGTGAAGCCATGTCACCTGGAGGTAGATTTTTATAGTAATTGTTTTCTTTGACTGTGTTAGGAATCTTCGAACCTTTTTTTCATTTTGATTATATCCTGTCACCTATTTTCATTTTTTGATATACTGAAATATTAGTCATCTATATTACTTTATATTTTGTTCTTAATTTTATTCCAAATGATATTTCTTGATGCCCATGTTCTTGTCTCAAGTTCCTGGGGATTAGGAATTCCAACCAGGATATGTGAAGTCTGAATTGGTATGCATTTAATTGATTAATATATGTTAGTTTATGAAATACTCAATTTTTATCTAATAAATCACAACCCGATAAATTTATTAATATTTCATTTTTGAAACTCAAAATCATGTATTTTGCAACATACTTGAGAACTAATACTAAGAAAACAATAAAATAAAAATATGGTTTCCATCATATTGGTAATCAACTTAATTTCGATATTATTTTTCACCACACTATGAAAATATATTGTGGTTTTCTGTACTGTCCGACCCTATAATTTCATGTTGACAAAACTTATTATCATTATTGTAAATAATTTTTGAAAATTTTTCCATTCCATTTATTTAAAATTCATTTAATTTTAATTTTGATAATATCTAATTCTACATAAACAACTTATTTTATAGAATTTGTTTTTAGAAACATAATTTTCATATTAACTCACTTAATTAACCATTTATAATTTGTCAAAATATTTGAAAATTACATTTTATTTTAAATAAAATCCTGTAAATTATATTTCCCAAGTTTGAAATACCTATGAAACTCACTAAAAATTTAAACCTCACTATATTTTTACACCAATAATAATATGTTCCCAATCATTGAAAATATAATCAACATTCATTGAATACATTGATATAAATTTATTAATTTTATTTTAAGACCCAATAATGTAATATTAATAGTTTAAATGTAATTATTATGGAACCTATTTAGTATTATAAAACTAAATAGATTACAGATGTCGAATAGTAACATAACTAGACATGTGAACAAATTTAATTAAATATATCATCCACAATAGAGTAATCATTAAAACAGAAAATAATTTATTTGATAGGTATAATTAGTTAAAGTTATTCATAGATAATTTATATATTATTAAATGTGATTCACATGTTCTATGTTCCACTGGAAAAATTTTGCATGAACTAATGAATAATTTTACTCATAACTTGTTACGACCCCCTCCCACCAAAGATGCCCCTCCTGAGCTGGCAATGGTGAAAGGGAGATAATGACCCCCGAGTCCCGCCTCCAGTAGGCCCCGAGTTGGCGACTAGCACCAAGGGTATGAGTTTTCACAAATATGGGAGGCATTACCCTTTTTATTATTTTGGATCGGGAAATAGGACAAGTCAACCACCAAAAAGGGAAAAGAACAAGTGTATATAAATAAACCCAAACCAAGCCCACATGCATGTTTAAACAATTTTTATAACAAGGTACAAGTACAAGGAAGCTCAAAAGTACAATGCCATAGAAAACAAGAGAACAACAACTGCAACAACTCCAACTGCCCGACTAGTAGGGCCCCGCACGGCCCTGGTAGTCCTCCTGGAAACCTGAAAGTAAACGTAGGGTGAGCATACAAGTATATTCAGTAGGGAAACCTAAAGCTCTCGTGCAAAAGTGGGGAGACACCCTATGGTCCCGTGAGAAAACAGAAGAACCAGAAAATAACAAAAAAAACTATCCACCCAGCCTCACTGGTCACACTCACCAAGTAACACAAACAAGTTTAGTATATATATAGAACAAAAGTATTGGGTACCCCGCACCATTTCCCACTTAATTAGATGCTTCTCTTCCTAACGTCAAACGTCCTGACGCTACCACACTCTTCCCGCCCGCACACACCTGGGCCAAACCACGCATCCCGCCCGCACACACCTGGGCCTCACAACCACGCATCTCGCCCGCACACACCTGGGCCACAACCACTAACCCGCCCGCATACACATGGGCCTCATCCCGAAGGTTCTTGGGAACGGTAAGCCTGCCCGAAGAGTCTTGGGCTAAAGGTCACCTCAAGCCATCACAGCCTCCGAGACCTACCCGAAGAGTCTTGGGTGTAAGGTCACCTCAAGCCGTCATAGCCTATGGAAGAAGGAGCAGGAAGGAGCTAGTAACTAAGGGGGAACACCCTCTCCCATAAAATGGGAGTGTTCGGCACTAGGTGCTTGACATGGGTGTGGTGCGACAAAACACAAAGATACAATTATATATATATACATATACCAAACACACAACCCAACCTATGGCTTCTTAAAAAGAGAAACTGAGCATGTACCTCGACACTGCTACCACGAAGCATGCATCAACAACCAAACAATCATCCCCCAACCCCATTTAGGTTTTCATGTTTCATGCAATGGTTTAACAAATTATTACTACTGGGCAACTATCATGCAGACAAAACCTTTCACAAACATATCCCTACCATCCACAACCAAGGTTAGTTAAAACACAAGCAACCACATGCCATTTCATTTACAAAAGATTATCACAACCATACAACATTCCATCATTCATTTATTTCAAAGTTCCACACATAAAACCCTTTCCACACACAAAACATTTCCAAATTTGAAAAAACCTTTTTACTTCAAAATACTTTTCATAATCAAAACACTTTTCATAAATAAAGGCATTTTCCACAACCAACCACTTCCCATTTCAACCCCATCGTTTACAAAACATTTCACACCTCCACGTTTCCACCATCAACTATTCCAATAAGATCACCACCCAAACGTCGCAGCCCCGCTGCTCACCCAAACCACAACAGCCCACAAAACACCCCCAACACATGCCACGTAACCAAGCCAACACCCACATGTTCATTATTCCATTTTGGTTCAACCGGGGTGATCACACAAGGGCTCTAGATTTTCATCTAAAAAGTCAAATTTACGTGATTAACCAATTTCCACATTTCATGATGTTTCCATCCATAAGAAAATACAGAAGGAGAGGGAAACATTTAATTGCGTAAGCAAAGGCCCCCAACCACTGTGATTTTCAGTAGGTAGAAGCTCATTCAATTCACAAATATAATATCACATGATATAAAAAGTAAGGTAACAACAATCACTAACTTCCCAACCCCATTCGTTAACCAGTTATTATCTTTATTTAAAGGTTCAACCATTTCTCATGAAAACAAAAGGATACCCGCCACACATGATACACAAATTAGAGAGACAAAGGTGAGATCCCTACCTCAGAAGGTCCCGATCACGCCGCTTCCGACGACGTCCTTCGGTGTCCTCCGCCTTCGCCAAACCCGACAAATGCCTCCTAGGATGGAAGATGGAGAAGGAAGGCCGGAAGGAAAGGTGACAAGTCCGGGCTTAGAAGATTCGTCTCGTCGCTACGATCCTGTGGCCGCTGACGGATCGTAATTCGGAGCTCGGACAAAGAAGTTAGAGGAGGAAGACTTCTTGATCATCCAAGAGTGTCGTCGTGCGGAGAAGAAGCGATTGGTCTGGAAATAATCCGAGACCCTTTCTTATACAGCCAACGAATAGGTAAAACAGTATGCAGCGTGTATTGATGAATACACGGTGTGACTGTACTCCCGTTACGTGTTTTGACTGGTCAACACATGACACGTCACGCGGTTTCCACACGTTTTAAAAAAAAGACGTTAATTTTATTAATATGTGTGTTTCGTTGACCCGAGACATAACTCATAAAAAGGTATCCATCACTGGTCTTAAAATGACCGTCTTAATTACAGGATTACACTGCCGCTGACGATTCATCATTCCGACACCATATGAAGAAGTTATAGACTTTTTAAGTTTTAATCACCCAAAATAATAATATTATTATTTTATTATTATTATAATTACTTATTTATTTATTTTTATAACTCCAAATCAATCGTGATTTGGTCTCTTTCACGTTGGAAACAAACACTCCCTCCTTTTACATTTATTTCTATTTTAATTTTTATTCCCATTAATACCTTATAATCATTATTATAATATATAATAATAATGACTTACAAAAGAACCTCCTCAAACCCACGCCACCACAAAAGTGGCGCCTCCTTGGCTCCATGTCAATCACGCATGGCCATTCCTTCTCTCCTTTATTTCTCTTTTAATTTTATTCCCATTTAATATCTTATAATCATTATTATAATATCTAATAATAATGACTTAAAAAAACACCTCAATCCCATGCCACCACCAAAAGTGGCGCCTCCTTCCATGATTGATTTCTTTATTTTTATTATATTTTTCAAAACTCATCTCTCTCCAATTTATTTCATATCATTATTAATATATTGTTAATATTCTCTCTCCAATCTCATTGCATTTAATTCAAAACATAATTCTCATTAAATTAGTTTACCATGGTTATTATCATATTAAATTAAAACCATTCCATTTAATTAAAACCATATCCACGACAAAACAAAATTAATATAACTAAATATTCAACCCCTTTTTAATACCTTTAATTTCATTAACCTCTCGCACATAGTTTTACGCCATCATTGTCATTTATTGTTTTTTAATAATAAAAACAACTCATCAACTTATTTTATTAACTCATCCCCATCATTATTTTTAATAATGATAATATTTATGCTCATCGCATTGACCACGTTAAACAACCCCGTTGGATATCTGAATCTGACCATGCCACGTAGATGTCGCATAACGTCCATTAATTTAATTATTTATTTCTATTTCACACTGATTAAATTGAACCACTTTTATTAAATTAAAACAATTCATTTTAATAAAACCAACATATTTTTACGTTATCATCAGTATTAAAAATTATCATTATAACACACGTCGTGTTGACCACATCGATTTCAACAAGGAATGGACCGGAGGGGTCCGGGCCATTACATAACTGATACCTAGGAAACATTATGAGTCCTACTGTATTTAAAAAAAATATCACTTTAACTATGATACTTACTCAGGACCTATATATTATTTTTTAACATAAAATATACCTATATATAATTTGATAAAACCACTAATGGGATACCTATCACGTTTGGGTACTCCAACCGCATGTTTAAAAAAATAAAATTTCAAAAAACTCAACACAAATATTTTACCACTCGTAATAACCCGAACAAGGTACAAAAATCAGAATATCATTAAATGAAAGAGAATTCCTCAATCCCCCCGGGATAGAAAATAGTAATAAGGGTAAAAAAATTCATTGGGCATTATTTTCATATTTTTATTTATTAAATTTTTTAGTATTTTATTTTGTTGAAATGTTTTCATGACCCTTCCATGTGGTGGAAATACCGAAAAACCATGAAAATAAAACTGGATTCCATGTGGGAGCCCAAAATGTAAAAAATATGAATATAAATAATTTATATGATGAAACTAAAATAAAATTATAGTTTCAAATAATAACATGATGATAATCATAAACTATAATTGTTTACCAATATAACCCATGATAGAAAACCCATTAAATATGTTTATATTCCATGTAAATATTTCTTCTAACATTATACACATAAGATCCCTTGTTTTGTGGAGTCTAGACTCAACTTATCTGAAACCAATATTTGATAGATTCTTATAGTATCCCGTGAATAAAATATCATACCAAGAAGTAAAAGAATACAATAGTTAATGTATCATTTCCACCAATGTGCACATTCTTAGTGTGATTTCATTGACTTAGTAAGACAACACCAATTGTGTCATATCCCACACGATGAATAATTAGGTGAATGCATCCAAAATGTATTCTAATTTGAATATATAATAATAAGATTGTTTGTAGGATAATTTATAATTAATTTAATCTAATTAATTATAGGTGAAATTAAAGATCAATAAAATTTATAGGAGGTAAAACTTTATACTGGGAGGATCCAAACATGTGCACACATACTTCATGCATAACATAAAATCTATGAAACAAGGATGAAATGATGTGAGGGTATATAACCTATCCGATCATAAAGGGAACCATGTATAATTTTTTTGGAAATCTTATAACTTATCCCATAGGGAAAGGGAATTTAGTATTATTGAGTTTCGTAAATCTCTTAACACATCAAATTAATAATGATTTATCTTTGACTGCCATAAAACCTTCTCAAGAGGCTTATAACAATAATATGACACATCATATATTCTCATATAATAGTGAATAAGTTACAAATTTAATCGCACTAAACATAATTCCAATATAAATATTTGAAGAATTTTAGTATCACATCAAATGAGGTATAATGAAAGGAATAATCCTTATTGTAGGCATAATTACATAATTCCAAAGAATTAACTTAATAATGTACTATGAAATAATATTACATATGAGTTTCAATTGAAACCAATTGCAAAAAATGGAATATTTAAAAATCAATAAATATGTCTAGAAGTTCAAATATTGATAAAATCCATGAAAAAATACAAATCACACACAACACTTTATTATGATTAAAAAAATATGAAATTGTGAGGTTTAAGGTTTTTTTTAAAATCATTTAATATTTTTTTCATTATAATATTAGATGAGATGAAAGTCAATTCAAATAAGGATTTTTTAATTAACAAATTTACAACCTATAATTTATCTATTTAATTGTGATGAAATTCTATATAATTTTGAGTTTGATTATAAATCAGTTTCATACATAAATATAATTAAATAAAACACAATGAGAATATATAAAACTAAAAAATGGTTCAAAAACCAATCCCGTACTCATCACTTTAGTAATAAATATGCATTATATTTTCAAAATTATAGTAAAAAAAACATATTTTATTATAAAATTAAATAAATAATTTAAGAATTATCTTTTAAATAAAATTCCGAGTTAATACTATCTTTAATTTTACACATTTATAAAAGAATTATAAATAATGTTATAAAATATAATGGAATAATAAATTAAAATAACATAATATAATTACTCCCATGATATAAATTCAGAGTTACATAATACATTAAAACTATTTATTAAAAGTTACTAAATTTTACCAAAAATTATACTTCCATTACTAAAATATAAATATACAATAACAATTAAAATTTATGTTATACATATGAAAATATATTGTGTGATGGGAATAATGTTTTTAATAAGAAACATCAATAATTGTGGTATTTTTTAGATGAATAACATTTCATATTTATACACATAAAAATTTAAGGAAAACTCAGTTTTATATTTCCTAAATAAAATACTAATCATTACTATAATATTAAAGATTAATGTCTACTAAAATATTGGATTAATGTAATATAAAAAACTTAATGAGGTATGAGACAAAAAATGGGTTTAACACATAAATGAAATCACATTGATGAGGTAGGTATCTATAAAATTCCTATAATTTAGATAAAAATAAATAATAAATACAACAAACTAAAAAAAATTAACAAAACAATTATGTAAAAAATAAATAAAAAACTTTTTCATAAAACACTTATAATTCAATAACACTTTATGAAACTAATATAATTATAATACATAGAAAAAAATCACTTAAAAATAAAAAATCTAATATAATTAACTGTAATTATTTTCCATCCTTCGGATGAATGGAATTGATTAAAATGATGAAAATAGAGAATCATGGGTCAAAAAATAGGATAAAAATTGTCCCCATCATGATTCTGTTATCTTTTTCTGAAATAAAAACCTAGATTCTTATGATGGAAATTATTATTTATATAGTTCATTTCAAACTTAAAAAGGATAAAGTGTTGAATGAGGAGGTGTGAGAAATTTAATTTTAGCCCCGACCCCTCATAGGTGATGAAAAAACAAACATTCCCACTTTTTTCATTATTTTAATATTTTTTCTCTATTTATCTATAATTAAATTTGTATACTGTTGGTATATCATAATAAATTTCATTTTCACATGTCATATACATAATAACATGGTTATATATAAATCCATATTTAATATATATGTATATATATTATAACATAATATTATTATTATTGAAAATAAAAATATATACATAACTATTATCTATAATATCATTAATAATACATCTATTTATAAAAAAATAACATATTAATTGTATTAATATAATAAAAATACACAATTATATGAATTATTACATAATAATAATAACTATTAGATTAGAAATAATGATGTAACATAAACATATATATATTTTATAACATAATAATAATATTAAAAATTTAATCCTATATATAAATGTATATGTAATAGAATACTAATAACTTCATCACACACACACACACACAATTATAATTTTTTAATACTATTTCCAATTATATCATAACAAACCATCAAGTGATTCATTTTTAAATGTGTTGACACAAAAATTGAAAAACAATTAGGTTTTGATTACGTTCCTTCTCATAGAATTATTAATCATATATTAATCACTCAAATATATGATTAATAAAAAAAATAAACTAATTAAATGTGGTTCAATTGGTTACTTATTTCTCTATTATCGTGTACCTGGTGGTATTCTTAGACTAACTTCCCCATTGGAAAACTCAATGGGTACCAAGAGATCCACTACCATGTACTAGATGAACTTTGTACTTTAAAACCACATGCAACCAACCCATAAAATATCACTAAAAGAATCAAACTTACACCACATATTTTTTCTCCATGCTCAATGTATAAAAGTAAACTTGGTTATCAACAAAAAATTCATATTTTTATTAATATTTAATTTTTGATTATCATACATAGAAAATAGGCCAAAAGTTTTTTAACGACATTATTATGTTCACTTAAATATTTTAGGGGATATTAATGTGGGTTTCCATAAAACAAAATTTTTAAATTTTTCATTCATTTGACCTTTAATTGTAGGTGGTTAATGAAATCATGAGTCATTTTTTACTAGGAAATCAATTTTTTTTATTACATGGAATGATTTTTCAAGAACTATAAAATGGAGATATCACTAGTGAAAATGGGTTTTCATGTCATTTTTTGGATTTTTATAATGACTACCACAAAGAGTTCTTTCAGGTGATGTTGTAAATATGTTTTTAATATTAGTTAACAATAAATAACATTACAAAGACATACATTGATAATATTTTTAATGTTACTATTTTCTAATGAATGTAAAAATTAATTTTGAAAATCAGTTTTTTTTCAAAAACGATGTTCAAAATAATTTATCACACCATGATGAACTATATTAATGATTATTTAATGTTAATTTTTTGAAAAAACTATTGTAATTTTTTTTACAAAAAACTCATTTTAGAGTATGTTTTCCACATAAATTTTTTTAAAATTGAAATTAGAAACACCAAATTATGTTAGTTATTTTTAAAAATGTTGTGAAAATATATTATAATGTTGTTTTTTCATAAATATCATTGAAAATATCCTAAAAATTATCATTTCTATATTTTTTTGACATTATTTTTTTTATACAATCAAGGTGTAAAATTATTTATCAGCTCAGTTTATAGAAAAAGTAACATGATAAATCTTTATTCTAAAATTTTAACATCTATTATGATAGAAATAATTTGATAAATAAATTTTTTTAAAAAAATCCATGAATTTATCCCTTGGTATAATACATAATCAAAAACAAAACCATTTTAAATTATTATAGAAAAAACATTTAATTAAGGAAACATAAAATATAAAAAAATAGAAACAAAATCATTTAATATTTTAACTTTAAACATTACAATGTATATTAAAAATAAAAAAATACACAACTAGACAGAAGAAATAATTCAGCCATTCATATTGTAAGTGTCTTATATATTTTCCAGTTTATGGATAAGGGTCATAAAAAAGATAAAAATTAAAAATAAATAATTTAACAAGTATTAAGAAATAAAAAATAAAAATTTAATGGAAAGGATTATAACAAAATAAAATATTTTGGAACCTTATAAGTGTCCTATTTAATTTTTTTCATTAATAAACTATAGAATAAGATATCCATATTCCTTTACTCCATTTTTTTTATTAAAATTCTATTTAGAGATAATTTCCCAATTCAAAATTAATTTTAAGTAATTACAACATATGTGTAGTAATTTCAAATTAATATTCTCATTTGATTTTATATATTTGATATTTTCACACTTATTTCATATTGTGCATCATTTAATCCCATCCTTTATTTGAATATAATATTTTTGAAATAAATTTTAATTTCATTATAATATATAAAATTAATCCAATACTCAAACATACATGTTAAATATATTTTCAAAATTATCCCACTCTTCATCAAGGATAAGTGATACCCATTTATGAATCTTATCCCTTGAAAAAAACACCCAATATATTATGATGACTAATATAAAAAACAATTTAATACAAGTGGTTATTCTATTTGGAGATATTATAGTTTAGGATATGTATGTTTCATACTCTTTAACATAAGGAAGAATACAATACTAGATAATTGAAAACTTTTGATGTTTTTTAGAAATATAAATTTTTCTTTATACAACGGTCTCTATCATAGATATAGGTGAAATAAATTGTTGGTCCATAAATTTGTAAATTGTTGTTTTATAATACATCATAAATATTGTATAAATATACCTAATACAAAAAAAACATAATTATTAGGGTTCAATAAATTAAAATAACAGAAATATATAAGATAATCAACCTATATAGAAAATACTGCATTTTGTTGAGCCCAAATAATATCGTGTTACAAGATCAATGATATATTTTTCTAAATTTCTTTATTCGCTTCCCTCCCAAAAATATCATCTTCCATTGTATTTTCATAAAATTCTTACAAAAGTTTTGAATATTTTAATAACATATCGATACCATAAGAAGTAACATGTGAATTCATAACAGAATTTATTATTTATTTCTTATATATCATGTACATAACATTAATTTATTCCTATAAAATTATATATATATATATAAATACATTAAAATGTAAAAAAAAATTAATGTTAATTCAAAATAATAGATATAATATGAAAAGACCATTGTGGTAATTTGTCGAACAAGACTAGATAGACAATCTAAAAACTGATTGACACTTTTTCCAACTATACTAACCTCATTTATTAGAATTGGAATTCATACAAATAAATATATAATATCTTATACTATGATCCTAATATTATATATCAATATCCATTAATGGTGAATCGTATCACCGATATGATATATAATCCCATAAGCTCCAATTTTATTTTGGGGATCCTCAATATACAATATAAGATAAATGACAAGATATGGAGGATGAGTTGTAAGAGTTGGATAAGTAGGATGATGAAGAGGAGATATATTTACAAGTAGATATGGGGGAGTGATATCAGTAGCCTAAAACATCTTTTTCATGTATAGTAAAATCCACTGTACCAAATATAATATCCTTTCCTTTATCAGATCACCAATATCTGGAATTTTAGCATTCAAATAATTTACATTTCTTTTATAAACATACTGCAATGAAGTTTTTTTAGATAGTCAAAACACGTTCCTTTCTAATACACCTACCAGGTATCTATGAACATGATATGGGTTTTCAGGGTATCCCAATGTCATATCTATAATATCCTCTCGTCCCTAATCCATGAATATACATTGTGTTCTCTTCTCTGCATGGAAATCCTATATAGAATATTTTAAAAAAAAATTAATCAAAAATATATAAATATTTTATTTAACATAAAGAACATAAGTAAATTGAATAACATTTTATAATCCTCTCAGAAATAATCCTTTAATCTTCCCTACGATATATTCCCATTTTCTCATGTAGGTCCTCTTCTATTTTACATGTCTATCTAGGGGTGTGGTGGGTCGACCTCAACAGAGCCTGAATAATCTTTTCTAAGGTTTTGAAAATTTTTATATATCATTTTTGTTCCAATAATTTATACCGTCAATGAGACAAAATAATCCATTTTTTACATAAAATAAAAAAATACATATTCCACATAAGTGTAAACATAGAATACTATTCAAAAAATAAACTAAAAAATAAAAAAACATAACGTATTAATTATATTTTTTTAATAAATAAAATAATAATAATACATCTATTGTAATATCCCTAACCCAAGTGACACTAATCTAGTGCCCCGAGTAGGTTCAACATCTGACCAAAAGCATGCCACCCTGTACATTAGAGGAATCCAACTGGTAGAGAAGGTCTAAAATAACATATGGTGAGACTATACACTCTTTATCAGAGTGGTCCAAAATTGATAATAAATAGTAATAAATAGAATAATATAATTTAAAATCATGCATCAAAATACCATTCCCCAAAACTATGTATAATCCCACAACCAAATAGTAAATATTCCATGTAAGGTCATACAACTTTAGGTGTAAGGAAACACAAAATAAATCCAAATTGAAAAAATACAAAAAATGGTTCCTGACTCCATGAATGAATCCATCATCCATACACATCCCAATCCAATTTCAACCATATAGAATAGGGACTTTTCCCTTTTCTTGACCTGTTAACATGAAGTCTCTTCGAACACCCAATGAGGGCATGAGTAGGGTGTTAGTACAACTCAGTAGGCCCCCACCAATGGTGTCTACAAAATATAGAGTCTAAATAGATATTTTATGTATGTAAATAATGAACAAAATGTTTTATTGAATATAAAAAAGAACCATTAACTAACAAGGTTTGTTTTATCCTCTATCATCATTTGTCCCATGGGATATCCATTTTCATCAATCACATTCTAGCCTATGGATTTATTATAATATATGCATAAGGGGAAGAATAAAGTTCCCTACATAATTAGGGAAATCATTACATGAAACCATAAAAAAAATTACCATGGATCCATAGTCTAGATATCCATACATTATAAATATGTTAGGGGAATATAGCCTCAGTTCGGCTCCCAAAATTGTGAATTATAATGAAGGATCTTAAAGCCTTAGTCCCACCAGACCCATGAGAATAATACCTCATCTCAATATCCCATAAACACCCATTCCATGTGCACATTCTTCTTTAACCATGAAACATTAACAAAAAAATATAATATTTTCACCTTTATCAATTATAACCATATCCCTTTCCACACATAATACATCTTCGTGACTTAATAATTAACATACTTTTCATTTACATTCCATTTATGATTAAAAACATTCCCATTTTTCATAAATTAACCCCTTTAATTCCTTCATAATTCACATGACATAATCCATTTACCCCTTCCCATTAAATCCCATAAATCATTTAACACATTCAATTTCTTTCATTTATCCCATTCAAAATATACCAAACACACCCTTATGTTATGTCAATTAATAGACACAATTTCCATTAGCTTCATATCATAACTCATGTAAAATTACAACATATTTATCAGGGTTCTATCTCATAACAATTCAATTCCCTGCTTAACATCATAATTTTTTCCAATTTTCAAGAAGAAAAACACCTCATGGGTGGCCCTTAACCTGATCTAATAAACTTAAATGCAATCCACATGGATCATGAGGGAATAAATTATTCAATTAAACAAATAATTCATCATTTAAACCATGGAAAACAAAACACTAAACACAACTTAAAAACCATAAACCCATAAAAAATAAAAATGATTGAGGGATATAACTCATAGACCACCTACCTTGATTTTGAAGATGAAGGCTCATTTAACAATAGCCTTTAATTTAAGAAAAATCACTTTTAAATTCCCATCCTAAAAACTATGAGGAAAAAGGTTTTTAGTGCTCTATAAGAAGAAAAATGATTCTACAAGACCTAATCTAGAATAAAGAGGAAATAGGAGTGCCAGACTCACATGAAGCTTCAATTTAGTAAAACTGTGATCAAGATGGTGTGGAAACAAATGCAATTGGTCTTTGGGAAGTTTAATAAATATTGGATTATCACCTCAGTTGGTAGAGGATGAATAGAGGATAAATTTGAGTTAGAACACTTGGGTACCATGGGAAAAAATGGGAACATTCCCCCCCTTTTTAATGGGCTACACGGTTTTCCAAATCATGCACCAACCATGCACCACCTTTTATCGAAGTGGGAGAAAGGTTATAAGAATTCTGGGGGGAGACCACACAGTTTGAAAAACCATTTAGTGACCCTATGGGATGGATCTGTCCAAGCCCACACAGTTTGGCCTCCCCCATGAACTGTTTCAAAAACCATGGACCCCCTACTAGAGAAGCATGGTTACAATGAACAATTAATAATAACATGTTACAACCATGAACCATGAACCAGATAGCCATATTCTCTCACAATTAATGTTCAAAAACCCCAAAACACGCAATGGACTCTTTATTAACCTGGTAAAAAATTTAATTTACCAAGTTAATAATACATAACCCAAAACATAGAAAATAATTTACCTCAAAAGAAGTTAAGGATAATAAAACATCCCCACCTTATAATATCTAATCCCCATACCACACTCCCAAGTATCACTGAGCTCCCATGGTAAAAAGATCGGGACAATAGGACCACATGCTCGTCTCCCTCTCCAATGTATATTCCTCAACCCTTCTATTATGACAAAACACTTGAACCAAAGGAATAACCAATCCACACAAAACATTCTCACCATAGTACATAATAAGAACTAGATAATCTTGAAATGATAAATCATTCTCGACCTCAACATCATCAACATATATCAAATGAGATGTGTCACGGTGATACTGTCAAAGATGAGATACCTGAAAAACATTGTGCATTCTACTGTAACACTATGGAAGATATAACCAATATGCCACAAATATGATCCAATAAAAAATTTCAATCATCCCCATGTACCTTTGTTTAAACATTCCTGATTTTTGAATCTAGTTGGGCCCCATCCTTGGAGACACCTGAAAGAACACTCGATCACAGACCATAAACTCAAGAGGTCAATGACATCAATCAACATACAACTTATTCCAACCCTAATCCATTTTCATATATTTCCAAATCAACTGAACTTACTATAATGTCTTATGAATGTGACCCAATCCCAAAGGATCCGTTTCCACAAACTCTATCCATTGTAATTGCGATCTAAACGACCTAACATAGAGATCCATATGCCATTCCAGCTGAGTCATCACCTAGTAACTATTATTACTAGACAATTCAACGTGTAACATGTTCTTCTCCCAAGATCAACCTAATTCTAGGATACATTCCCTTAACATGTCATCAAACACCTAAATAGAATGAAATGCTTGCCTGTTTTTATGTGGGTGTTAGTCTATACTCAAAAACACTTAGGTACATACTAAAATCTATAAACCATAAAAAAAGTGCGATGTAAAATGCAGATCCTGATATGAATCTATTCATAGTGGAACCTCATGTAACTGCGCTATCTCCTAGACAAAGAACTCACTCAACTGTAAATGGTGAAGCTCTATCGAATCGATAAGAAATCTTCTTAACAGCCAAATGATCCAAAACATCCCATATCACATCATTCTTCTAAGATGTCCTTGGAAGGCCAACCAGAAAATCCCTCATGACACTATTTCACTTCAATTATGGAATGGGAAATGAGTAAAAAAAACTCGTTGTTGATGTATGGATTTCACACATGGATAGGTGTGGAATCGCCTCACAAAACCAAAAACATATTTCTCTATTCTAGGCCACCAAAAGTTTCTGTAACGGTCATGATACGTGTTGGTCAACTATGATTCACTACCCACTTCTAAAATTGAAACTCATGAATCAATTCTTCCCGGATTCAAGTATGCATGAAAAAATGAACAAAAATACAAATAATATCATCATCCTCAAGAGTCCAATCAGAAGGTGACTGTCTACCTTAAATATGTTCCCTCAAATCCAAACAATCAGGAAACTCATACTATATTTCCTTAATCCATCTAAATAGAACAGAATCAACAAATAAATATATAAGGGTCATCTGCCCTTTCCAACACTAAACCTATAGATCCATCTAGGAAAACAACAACACCATCCTCTATTCAGGAAAGGATTCTTGAACCACTCGATTTTGAATCATCCCACTCAATGTATAAGCTTCACTTTTTCACTTTCCAGACATATACACCTACTCAAAATCAAAGGACTACATATTATCAACACACATTCTATAAATAATATTCGTATCATAATAGGATAATATAAACATTTCGTATTTCTTATTAGTATAAACTATAAAACTTTCTCCTAATCGGTAATGTTTCAAATACATTAAAGCATAAACAATAAAATATAACTCAATATCATGCATAGGGTAATTTCATTCTTGAGGCCTCAACTACAGTAACCCATAAAACACAACCCAATCATCTTGCACCAACAATAACACAAGATAAAACACCAGAAATGTCACAAAACAAGGTATACTCATTACCCTACACGGTTAGGATCAAAATTGAGTCAATAGTCAACATCTTCATTAACTCCCGGAAAGACTTATAACATGATCCAGATAATTTAAACTTGTTTCCCATCATGGTAAATCCCTAATGTGGTGATTACAAATGGGAAAAGACTTTCATGAATATTATATAATATCACACTAAACCCAAAAACATTATATATAAAAAAATATCCTTAGCTACTCCCAAGATACAAAATGCTTCACTTTCTATTGGTCCACTAACACACCTTCCATAGAGATGATGTGACCTAATAAATTTACCCATTAAATCTAGAAATAAAACATAAATAGGTTGGAATATTGTCTATGCTCCCGTAGTGTACTCAAAAATATGTCAATATGATTGGAATGATCTTCATATGTCTTTATGTAGACAAATATTTCTTCCACAAAAAATAACTACAAATGATCTAGGTAAATGAGAAACATTTGTCTCATCCAGACCATAAAAAATTTCAATATATTGGAAAACCTGAACGAAGTAATGATAAACTCATAAAAACCAAAAATGATTATAAATTTAGCCCATGGTATATCATAACATAATGCCTGAACCATAAACATTACTTAATCTTGAGTTATGTCTATAATTTTACATTCATTCAAATCGAGGATCATCTTAGGTTTAGGTATTTATTTAATTATGAAATAACTCATACATAACAACGTAAATATTAAAAATTACACACTTTTACTAAAATTATATATTTTTCATAAATCAAATAAACATTTAAAAACAATCATGGTTTTGTTTCATATTTAAAATTCATAACTTTCCCTTAATTCCATCCTTGAATCTATTCTTCTTTAAATCCTATGGAAAACATTTCAAAACATGGGATGATCATAAAAGTCTTATTATGGGATACAAAAATATGGAAAACTTTTGAAAACAAGTAAACCAAGAATACTTTATCAAAAAGAAAAAAAATATCCCTTATGAAGTCATAATTACTCTTCACTGAATATAAAATCATTAACTACCCTTTTAGTAATAAAAATATTACCTTAAAAACCACAGAAAGAAACATATAAGATATAAAGGTAATTTGAGACATAATCATACATAAAAATAATAACAATATGGTAAATTTACATACATAGCCCTCTTACAAATGTAATGACCATATGACCGACTTCAATACCCAATGCATTTGAGGATACAACGTAACCAACCATACATAGTTTATCATAGAACTACCCGTATATGTTTTATCATATAACAAACCATTTTTATTTTATTACGTAACCACCGATCAAAATTCAAACTACCATTATATAATCATAACACATTAAATATTTTAATAATCAACATTTCACTAATAAAATTTCATTTGAAATAATAATAAATCATTTATAGATAATGATATTATCAACACACTTTAAAAATAATTTTCTATACCAAAGCACCCAAAATGGTAATAATGGTGACCTTTTACTTAAGAAAATCATTATTTCTTATAGAGGAATCAAAATATGAAATAACGGTTATAGAGGGGAAGAAATTGTCTTCGCAACATATGTAAAAAAACATACCATTTTTCATTTTTCATAGAAAGTAAAATACCTAATATAAAAAGATTCTTTTGGAATCCTTTGGAATATATTAAATGTAAAAGGGTTTTATTATACACCTTATAAAAATGTGGTGTATAAAATTAAAATATTCCTCAATGAATGGAGATTAAGATGATATCCTTTAACGTGACTCCGACTCGTCACATAAAACCTTTATATTCCTAAAAAAATGATAAATTGTACTTTCTTGAGATCCTTTTTCAAGATTATTATTTCTATTATATCACTTATTACCATTTTATAAAAAATATATAATTATTTATCTTCATATGAGACGTTTTGTAGATATTTTCTACTTGAGTCTAAAATGAACATGGTTTGATGTCACTAGTCCACATGGTAGTAAGTACTTCATATCCAGAGTAATATTCATTCCATTATTATCTTTTTTTATACATAAATTATACCTTTAATTAAAACTATTAATTTTTGTTATGAAAAATGAACAATGTTATATTAAAGGGGAAGGTAAACCGTACGTACTCAAGAGTATCATTTTCCATTTTTCATTGATGATTATGGAAAGAATTTAATATTTTTTCATTAATTAATGATAATAAAATCATTAATATCATATTAATCATTTAAATATACTTATATATATCATAAAATTTATATAAAGAATAAATATGAGTCACATCGCTTCGTGGAGGTGATAGTTCACATGTACGCATGGACGATGTTATTATTTTTATAGCCATGGGATGTAATAAAGTAATTGATATTGTATTATCATATAATTATTAATATTTCCCGAATATCAAATATTATAATTAAATAAATTATTATAACCTTTCATGAGGGACAGTTATGACAAATGAAATTGATCGGTTCATGGAAGTTATAGTTCACACGTACACACGAATGATTAATTCCTATCAAATTTAATGAATGTTGAGATGGATTTAGGTAATGATATTATCATAATAAAATCATAGTATTTTTTGGAGACTGGAGTTATAATTTCATCTACAAAGAATAATATTTTCATGATGTAGAAAAAGAAATAATATATAAATACGTAAAGAAAACGATACCTATTTTTATGTTGATCACCATTGAAGAAATCCTTAACACCTATATGGAGGGTGTTATAACTAATATACGAACCCAAGAATGAAGAGAGGGATTCTATAAAGGTGTTTGGGTATATCATGTCCAAACTAAACAATTTTGGATGTGGGAGTAATAGGGAGAAATTTGTTCCTTTTTATATGAGAGAGGAGGGGCATGATGAGAATTATTAAAATAATTAAATTAATATAAATTCAATTTTGATTAAAAATTGGTAAAATCTTATTTTGTTCGAATATAGGATGAGTATAATTCTATATATAATCATCCTTTTATAATTAAAAATGTTTTTGGATATTTTTTGATCCTTATCTTTTTGGTTTAACCCCTTTTAACTCTTACCCTTTTTTCATGTAGGTTACAATTTAGGACTTAAAATAATGTCCAAATCATGAAAAAAGACCTATTAATGTTTAATTAATGAAATTTTTAGAGGATATCATCTATGAGGTCGAATCTTGGATTTTCATAAATTTTATATCAGTTAATAAAATATTTAATATTTTAAATTATGAATTATGTCAATTTTGACACTATCCACTACATAACTTTTTAAAAAACTCAAACAAACCTGATTAATTCTGAAAAACTAAATTAAAACAATACTAAAATTTCATAGTCATCCAAAAAAATTCATGCTTGGAATAAAATAATAAATATAATTTTTATTTTAGTATTAATAAAATCATTTCAGTAATTCATTATCTGATAAATCTATTACTTCATCATTATTGTGTCATAAATAAAATTAGTATTTTAATTCTGAAAAATTAAAATAAGTTTCTATTATGTAAGTAATATTTTTATATTTCTATGTAAAATTAATATTTTAATATATAATTTATACAACCCTAAATTAATATTGTTTTCTTAACAGGAGACATTATTGTGACATATTTTCCATTACTTTAAATTAAATTTTATAATTGTAAAATCAAACCCATGTGGATTCCAAAGGAAAAAAAATCATATAAGGGTTTTATAAGTGTAAAATAACTCATCTAAAAATAATAGTACTAGTTTTAGTATTGTTTTATATAATTATAATATTAATTTTACTTTTATTATCTAATATTTCTTTAACCGTGGTAAATAAAATATGAATGGTACCATTCACGAAAAATTATTTTGATCCTATTAAAGAAAATTCATACTTATTACAACCAAATGTGTTATTTTTTGAAAATTTAATTCACCAAAGTGAAAAAATTAAATTCAAAATTAATCATGTTGTTGGAAAAAGAAAACAAGGTTTTTAAGTAAAACATTCAAATGACTGCATAGTTTTACTATTCAATTTCATTATGAAATTTCTTCAAATGAACTTTATTGGATTAAAATATAAAAAATTAATATTATTAAACTTTAAAATAAATTAATATAAAAATTTAACTATGTAAATAAATTAGATGAAAATGTAGTTTGAATTAAAATGTTTTGTTTTCCACTATTTATTAAAAAATTATTTTTATTAAAAAAATACCAAAACTGAAAAAATGTAAATTTTAATTTCCCACTTCAAAAGAAGAATTTTATTTTTTCAAATAGAACTTATAAAATTAAGAAAAACTATATTTAAAAGTGGGTTTCCATAAAAAGGTGGTAAAACTACCTTTACAAAAATCAAGTATTTTATGCTTAAAATTGTATTTATTATCATTTACAGCTTCTAAAGTTTATTAGAAATTTTTTTATAAACATTTATAAACAAAATGTAGTTAGTTCTATTAATTCCATCCAATTAAAAGGCAAGGTGATAGATAAAATTTAAAATAATAGTAAAACTATATTATTTTTTGGTATAACTTAGTCTTGTGTGCAATATAAGATTTACGAGAAAAATATTTTTGCGTGCTAAGTACACTCTTAGGCATAACATCCCATTTAAATTAATGTTTAAAAATAATTAATATATAAATTAATATATTTGAAAAATTAATATTCTATAATTTACCTAGGATGTTACATCCTTCCACACTTTTGGAAAATGTGTCCACACAATTTTATTTACTTATCAAATAATTGGGGGTATTTATCCCTCATAAAAATTTCAGATTACCATGTTTTATCTTCAACCATATGGGTTTTATATAAAACCTAAACCTAATGAATCACCTAATTCTATAAAAATTTCTATATATGATCATGAATTTGGATTGGCTATTCCTCATAAGAAATAATCTCTTCCAACTGAACTTCTTTTAGATTCAAAACATTAGATGGATCTGGCATATAATTTCATAATTTTTAAACATGATAAACATCGTGTATCATGGGAAAATTTGAAGGTATGTCCCCTTTTTAGAAAAATATTCCAATTTTATCAAGGATTTCATATGGTCCAATGAACCTTGGACTAACCTTCCCTTTCAAACCAAAACACACCACACATTTCTATAGAGAAACAATTAGAAATAAATGATCACCTAACTTAAATAAAAGATCCTTCCTCTGATTATCCACATAACGTTTCATGCTAATATGTACTATTCAAATTTGACTATGAATCAACTGAAATTTCTCTGCTATTTCCTCTACCTATTCTAGTCCAATCAACATCCTCTCACCCACAACATCCCAAAAATCTAGAGTTTGATTCCACATTCCATATAATACCTCAAATGGTTCCATCTGTATAATGTAAATAAAACTATTATTATAGGAAAACTTATCCAAAAATATGTTGATACCAATATCCCTGGTAATCCAGTGAACATGCACGTAGAATATCTTATAACATCTGAATTATTCATCTTGAATGGCCATCTAGTTTAGGATGAAAAGTTGTATTGATATTTAATTAGGTACCGAACGACATCTGAAGGCCTTTACAAATGATATAATTTTACCTAATATCATGATTAGATAAAATAGAGAGGGTAACTCCATGAAATATAACTATCTCATTAATGTATAACTGAAAAATTTGACCGAGAGACAGATTATCTCGAATAGGAATTTTTTTCTTCATATTTTTTCAATCTATCAACAACAAACCATATTTTATTTTCACCTTGAATAGTATTTGGTTATCCTACAATGAAATCCGTGAATATATTTTCCCAAATCCACTATGGGACTGGAAACAGTTGAAACATCCATAAAGGTAACAAGTGATCTGTTTTATCCTATTGAAAAACAAAACCTTTTAGGGTAATTTATGCAATATCTCTTTTCATTCCATCCCACCAGTAATAATAACAAAGTACTTTGTACATCTCAGTGTTTCCAAGAAGAACAAAAAAATGATATCTATGAGCTTAACAAAGTAATGCCTTCTTAAACTGTGGATCAAAAGGCACACATAATCTCTTTCAAAACCTCTAAAAAATATTTATCAATGTTAAATTCAGGTAACGTACCCTTCTGAACCAATTCTTCTTTTTCTTCAACTCACTATCTTCCTTCTTCCCCTGCTTAATTCTATGAGATAGTGATTATTTCACTACGACCTGGAACAAAATAGGGGAATTTACCACACCAATAACTTCTAATCCAAAATTCACCAAATTAATAACCAAAGGATCTCATTACAAAGGTATAATGTCTAATATAACATTTCCTTTTTTTCATAACACATTATCCAAATTATTTTCTACTCCTTGATGTTAGTGAATCTTGAAATCTCAATCCTTGATTAATTAT
This sequence comes from Viscum album, assembly GCA_963277665.1. Classification (NCBI taxonomy): domain Eukaryota; kingdom Viridiplantae; phylum Streptophyta; class Magnoliopsida; order Santalales; family Viscaceae; genus Viscum; species Viscum album. The sequence continues at coordinate 603,020,176 of OY728123.1, forward strand.
AGCCATCTCCTTTGTTTCAGGTTCAATTCTTTCTGAGTGAATATATACATCAATTTTTAGTGACTTGTTTATATTTCACTCTTTGTACCATATGATATATGACTCCAAAATGTTAATGTAAAAACAAAAGAAGCTAATTCCAAATCTTGTGTTGGGTATTTTAACTCACGATGTTTCAAATGACATTAAGAATATGCAATTACCTAATCATTTTCCACTAGGACACAACCACATCATTTAACTAATGAACCACTATAGATAACAAATTCACTATTACTAGAGGTCATGGATAGAACTGGGGTATTTAAAACTCATCTTTTTTAGTTATTCAAAATAATCATCACATTATATTGTCCAGATTAACTTATCTCTATTACATGTTAACTTATTTAGTAGGATAGATAACAGATAAATGTTTTGAACAAACCATTTGTAATAACCAAATAATACAAGAAAACTAAAAATTTCTATCATATTGGTCAGTATCAGACACTCTTTAACAACTTTTGTTTTATAAGGGTCAACTATTATGCTATCTGTAGACACAATATGATGAAGGGAAAAAAATTTAAACCAAAATCAACCCTTAATAAACAATCCATATAGTTACTTTTAATTTAAGGTTTGAAACAAAATACTCAAGTTACTTTCATGTTCCTCCTAACATTTATAATATACCAAATTATCATCTATAAAAAAGCCCAAACTAATATAAAAACTGTAAAAGAATCCATTCAAAAGATTCATAAAAATATTACTACCATTAGATAACCCAAAGAGAATAACTACATACTCATAATTCCCATATCTAATTCAGAATGATGTCTTTGGAATTCCATCCTCCTTTACCTTTAGCTGGTGGTACCGAGACATCAAATCATCCATCTAAAAATAATGAGCTCCCAAGATCAAATCAATAAAATAATCTATATGATGCGATGAATAATTTTTTTAATAGTGATGTTATTTAGGCTCTATAATCAATACAATGTATCCTAGAACCATATCTCTTTTTCAAAAATAAAATTGGGGAACTTCATGATGTAGTACTAGGTCGAATGAATCCTTTCTCAAGAAATTATTAAAACTGGTTTTTCAATTCCACCAATTATACTTGACAAATTCAACAAGGGGGTTTAGAAATAGGCTTAGATTCTTGAAATAAACCAATAGTAAATTTATCTTCCTGATCAGGATCAATACAATAAAATTTATCAAGAAAATAATCTATAAAGTCATTCACCACTGCAATGTCACCTATCAAAACTATTTATTTCTTTTCAAAAACACGTTCTATATAACATTGACTAAAATATTTAATATATAACTTATATTCATTGTATGTTATCAAAGGTATAAAATAACTAAATAAAACAATATTAGATTTTAAATCAATTTTGGAATGATTAACTGAAATCTAATCTGTACTGAAAATGTTATCAAATTCCACTATGGGATGTTTAACATGATTTTCAAGAAATCCCATCCCACTAATGATAATAGGATGATTCTCAGAAATCACAGTTGCATTAATACTTACACCCAGAGTTTTTACTAAAAGTTATATATCAAATTGATGAGGTTATATTTAAAATTTAATTCAAAATCTCTGAAAAATGAATGAATGTAAAGATCCAATGTCAGATAGAGTATTGGAATATTTTGGAAAAACACATAACATACCAGCACAACTTCATCTAATGGTCACACATCGATGGTAGAAGTAGTAAATTATTTTTCCATGCTCTTATGCTTTTGATAATTCTGTATTACACCTTGGGTAATCGAATTTGGATACACATTTTCATAATGTCGTAACACATTGCAACTAAAGCATCTTACTATCGACTTTTCATTTATTTCCTAATCATCTACTTTGTAGTAATCGGAAATATGACTGGTCATACCACATTGGAATCACTTACCATATAATGAGAGACATTATATAGGTTGATTTTTACCCCAAGATGTATATTTAGAATTGTTACCTCCAAAATTATTTGATGACTGCTTTCCCATTTCCTGCTAACTGGATATCTTATTTTCCTTACTTTCATGGAACACCTGATCTTTAGAAAAGACTATTTCTACCTTCTTAACACATTATAATAGTTTCTCATTGAATTTTATCTCACAAGAATCTAATTCCCTTTGATATTTCGACATCAATACATAGTAAAAATGATTGATCTTACTATAAATATCCCGGATAAAATTTGGGACATACCTTGACAAATGGGTGAAATTTTCTTCAGATGCGGCCATTGAATATTTTTCCTTTTTTCTCATTTCCATGAATTTATTCTCCATCCCATGTAGAATATACATAGGAAAATATTTATTATAGAAGATAATATAAAATTAATCTAATTCCATGGAATCAATATTTTCACTTCCCCGTTAATTTTTTCCATTGACCAAAACTGATTGGCTTCACCTTCAAAACAATAAAGAGAAAGAGTAACCTTTTTATTTTCTAAAAAACCCATTAAAGAAAAAATATTTTCTAATAATATAATCCTCCCTTCATATTTCACAAGTTTATATGATCATCTAAATGATGGGGTACATTTCCTCATGAAATTATCTACTACTGACATATTCCTTTATGGCCGATCGGGTTGATCTCGTGCATGGACACCACCACCATTTATCGTCTTAGTAAACTAATCAATCACTATAACAAACTATTCAATTCTGATTCTGACCATCTCAGTATGCTGATTTGGAATATTTTTTTTCTTGTATGACTTCCCATACAAAATTCCATGTTTCCTCTATGGAAAACCATACTGAAAAAAGATATCATAGGTGAATCAACATGTAAATCTAAAAATAAAATATCATTACAATTTTACCATTAAAAATTATTTATAGGTATTATACCAACAACATTCTAACTTAAATAGTTATCTAAACCAACCTACAAAACCAAATATATGGCCTCATCCTTAATCATTACAAAATATTTAGTTATTCCAATAATTTGACATTTATTCCCATCGAGGATCTTTTAAGGTTTATTGATTTAGTGAATTAGGCTATAACACATACATAAAATAATTACCAAATCATAACAGACGACCAATTAATGAATCATGAATGAAACTTTTAGATTTATCTCATATTTTTAGTCTATGCATTGATTTTTATGAATTTTATATAATTTAATTAAATATTTTATAATTTAAAATATGAATTATATCAATTTTGACAATATTCATTACATGAATTTTTTAAGAACTAAAAAATGGTTTCTTCAAACTAACTACATTAACTCAATAATAATAAAATATGTTTATGGAATCAAATAGTTCAAATTATAGTTCTTTTAAAATTATTAAAATCATTTATTTACTTCTTTATTTAATAATTCTATTACTGCATCATCATTGTGTCAAAAATAAATTTAGTTATTTTATTCCTAAAACATATAAATAAATTTCCTTGATATATGTAATATTTTTAGATTTATATGGAACATTTATAGTTGAAGATATCACTTATATAACCCCATATTAAATTTTTTTTAGTAATAAGAGACATTATTATGACATATTTGCCTTTACTTTAAATGAAAAATTATAAATGTTATAATCACAATCAAGTGGCTTCCAAAAGGCTACATTTTAACCAATGGATATTCTTAGTAAAAAATAACTCATAAAATAAGATTAGTATAGGTGTTCAGATAGTTTTATATTATTATAATATTAATTTTACCTTTAATTAACTCGTAGTAAATACAATACAAGAGCTACTATTCACAAAAAATTATTTTGATCCTATTGGACCAATTTTTTTTAATTACTACCACGTATGTTTGTTTTTAAAAATTGAACTCAAATAAGTGAAAAACATTAAATTTAAAATTTATCCATTTTTCGGAATGAGAAAATATGTTTTTTATGTAAAACATTCAAAATTTCACCTAGTGTTTCGATTCCATTTCAATATGAAATTTATTCAAATGAACTTCTGTGGATTAAATTATAAAAAAATAATATAATTATGCTTAAAACTCAAATAAAAGGACAATATAACAATAAAAATTAATTAGATGAAAAATAGTCTTGACTTAAAATTCAGGGTTTTTAGTATTTTTTTTAAAAAACATTTATCCAAAAAAACCAAATTTCAACCAAAGTATATTTTGAGCACCCACTTCCAAAGAAGAATTTTATTTTTTCAAATAGAAATTAAAAAATTTATAAAAAATAGATTAAAAAAGTGTTCACCATCAAATGGTTGTAAAACTACATTTTAAAAAAGATAAAGTATTTTAGGAATGAAATGGAGTTATTAAAATTTTAAATCTCAAAAATTTATTAGAATTTTGTTATAAATTTCTATAGACATAATATAATTGTTTTTGTTCATTTTTCCCTGCAAAATTGCAAGGTGATAACTACCATTTAATATAATATTAATAATAATAAATTATTTTTGGGTATAACTCAGTCATGTGTGCAACATAATATTTCCTAGTAACCACTTATTGCTTGTTTAGTGAACTATAATGAATAGAGTCCCATTTAATGTAAAATTAATATATAATTCATAAATTGTGTTAGATTACAAAAAATATTATTCTATAATTTCCCTGGGATGTCACACAGAAGGATTCACCCCCAAAAGATGATACCCTAATCTCAATACAATATTAGAGAACATAGAAGCACCCATAAATTGTTCACAAAGGTAATTGATTCATGGAATATGGTACTGGTTCTTAACCATCATATGATTCAACCTACACTATTCAACATAGAACCACAATGTCCCATCAACCTTATAAGAAAAAAACAATGGATCACCAAGGTGACGTACTTTGACGAATGAACCCTTTATTCTCCAACTCTGCCAACTTTGTTTTATGTTCCTAGAGTTCTTTAGGTGCCATTGTATATGGTGGAATAGAAATAGGATATGCTCCAGAAAACAAATCAATCATGAACCCCACATCTATCATGGGTGTTAGAACTGATAAGACCTCTGGAAACTTATCCCCAAACTAGTCCACTATGGGAGGAAATACAATCTACTCTACTCCCGCATCATCAAGTACATGACATTACACTTGAGATGTGAGATCTCCCAACAACACAAAAAACATTCCCTACATGACTATATATGATATTCCACTCCCTACAATGAAAATAATTATTCCCCAAAAGGGATGTGAACATTACTATATGATAGTAACAATCATTATGAGATTGATACAACACCATTCAATCCTCCAAAATTTCAGATCAAAATATGTTATTTAAATCACAATCGTGTTTCATAGGAAACAATATTTTTCCAAACACAACATTCAATTTGGTACATTACTAGATATTTTATACCCATATACTTAATAAATAATCAATCGACATAACCCCACACAAACATTCCACTTCTAGACCAAAAACATTCAAAAATTGAGTTGATATAATAGAATTAAAAGAAACTATATCAAATAATGCACAATGAAGCATGGAAGCATCAAAAATCATACCTTGATGTGTTGATGGTCTATCCTGATCCCCTTTAGGTGCACGATGAAATACATGAAGCTATCATTTTCCGAAAAACAAGGCTTTAATCTGAGTTTCTGGTGTTGTAATACCTTGTTGATAAGGATGACCTTGTCATGAAGTACCACATTGGCCACTTAGATTGGAACAACCCATAAAACTCCAACTTCCTTCCCGGTTTAGGCAGTCCAACACCCTACCTAAACTTTATATCAGTCTTGATCATCCAACTCTACCCATATGATAAGGGTTCCTATAGATCATCTACACATTCCCCAACATGTTGCTTGTTCAGCACTCAATTGGTGGTTGGGGACACTGACCACTCCTGTGACCAAACCTCCCATACTGATAATAGAAAAACTGATCACTTTCCCCTTATCTCAAAACTATTTTAATGACCAAACTATTAAAAACACTCAAAACGGTGCATCTTACTATTAAAATTCTCAACACTGGTCATCCCATATAAAACAACATATTCAGCACTAGAACCCCCTTCATGTTCACATCAGAATTAAGGGCCAAATAAACATCCTCTAAAATCCCATTTAAACGGGAGATATTCACATTGGACTTAATATAATGTCTAATCCAATCTTAAAAACTATTCACTTTTGTTTCATCATCCATTTCTAACACTATAACAAATCATTATAGCCTAGTGAAGCTACCATCATAATCCATTATTGTCATAGTCCCTTGAGTCAAACTCATAAACTTTGTAGTATTCTACTATCTCATTATCTCTAGATAGAAATTTTATTGAAACATTTACTGGAAATATTTCTATAATATACCATCTGCATATTCATTCCTAACTAGGATATCCCACCAGAATTTTCCTATCCTTGAAACAATAAATATTCATACTATACTCTCTTATTAGGAGGTGTCTTTATGTGTTGCAGAATCATATGGGTGGACTCTATCAAGAACTCAGAAAACATAGTTCCACCATCTTTGGTAAATTCAGGAATGTTCTATAGAAGAAACACTATAGTTAGACAAAACATAATTGTCACAACCTGCCCTGGGTCCAATTCAATCATCTACATAAAACAATAAAAGTTCACATAAAACTACTCTTCCCAGTGTTACCCTAGATCAACATGATTTCTTGGTCCACCACTGGAGGATCATTCTAAACAATTTACTATTTTCACACAACCAGTACCCGCAATCATAGTGGCATTAATCTACAGTGAAAAATTCCAGTCTCAAAACACATAACATAATGTTTCCACTGTTTGTAAAAAATAATAATATTTACTTTCCATATTTATCTCGTTATACATACACTATCACAATTGAGATGGTCACATATTTATCACGACCATAAACAATCCCTACCATGATCCATGGTCAACATGAGGTAATCTGACATACACAAACACAACATTTTATTACAAACACTTTTTTAAAATTTCAATTTCAACGATAAAACCATATTTCAACTTAGGAACCCTTTTTATCATTCAATTTAAGGTAATACCAATTTTAACTATTTATAACCCTTCGTTAGTAACTGTTTCACAACTTTTATTCAAAAATTTATATAGTAATTAAACAAGTACAAAATTACAAATTAGATACTAATTTTTCCCCATCAATTCATTTATTTGAATTTGCCAATTACGTCATCATTATAGATTACTATTTTTTAAAAAAATTAAAGGGAACGGAAAATATATTTTTATCAAAAATCCCATTTTACACTCTCATGTGTGCCTGCCATGATGCATTCCACCTATATCCATTGTTTTTAAAATGATTCATGTACGGAAAACCTCATTCCATTTCATCTGGGAGAAAAATAAAATAAAATCATCACTCCACACAACTATTGAAACATTCAATGGTGAAATACCATCCAAATAAGACAATAGAAATCAAGGATAACAATCCCACCAAGGGTACGTAGGTTTTACTCATACATGGGTCAGCAAATCCCACGTTCACTCTCATTTTCAATTCCCTAAACACCCTATTATCCAAAATATGATACCCAAATCATAAGAAAAAATAAAATAAAAACCCATTTGATACCACTTTGTATTATCCTTGACCCAGTTTCCATTAATCCAATACCAGGAGTTGGGTCAACATATGGCCTCATTTTTGGTTCACCATATGCCAATGGCTTAAAACTAACATTGGGTTCCTAAAATTGAAAACGAGGAGACTATACTCACTTTATCATAGTATGCTACAATAGATGATAATGAGGATTAAAGATAAAAATATAACCAAAAATCATGCATCACAAAACCATTTTCCAAAACTGGGTACAAGGCCAAAAAAAAAAATATGTTATGTCAATTAATAAAGTTTCATGTGTAAGGAATCCCAGAATAAGGGAAAATTGAAAAATCCGAAAATGGTTCTTGACACCATTTCCAGATACCTCATACATTCACATCCGAGTCCGAATAAACCCATCTAGAAATTGGAATTTTCCCTTGTAGTAACAAGAAACCATTAAGTCTACTTAGGTACCTAATTTCAAGTCAAATAAGGTGTGATTATAACACAGTTTTCCACAAAAATGGTGCATAAAAAATATCCAGTATAAATAGAAAATTTATACTTGTTAATAATGAACAACATGATAAATAGAAGATCAATTGGGTTCCATTAATTAACAAGGGTAACTTTAACAACATTCCTCATTTATACCATGGGATTTCTATATTCATAAATTACACTCCAGACAATTCCATCCAAATATTCTATGATAAAGTGGAAGAATAAAGCTACTACATCACTAGGGGAATCCTTAAAGAAAACCATAAACAACACAAACCATGGATCATTATTCTACATAGCCAGACCACATGTATCCTTTAAATGAATAAATCCTCAGTCTAATTCACTAATATTTGCATTATAAGGGTGGGGTTTAGATCCCAATTCTAACCCAATTTATGGGTGTAGAACCCCAATTCAATACCTAATATACGACAAATCCTTGTTCACATGCTTCTTTAACCATAACACATATACCAAACCCAACTATAACCATTTTCACCTTTAGAAATTATAAGCATAACTCATTTAACAGACAATCTGTATTCATTCCTTAACCATTAACAAATTGGTTTACTTACATTCCTTATCCCATTAACAAATTTTTTCTTTTTCATAACATAAACCATTTAATACATTCATAATTCATGTAACTTAATCCACTTACAACTTCCCATTATATCCCTCAAATCATTTAACATATTACATTTATTTAATTTCTCACATTCACATTATAACAAACACATACTTATATAATGTTAACTACTAGAAATGTTTTCCATTAGTTTCATCTCATTAATAAATTTAACATGCCAACATATTTATCACAATATATATCTAATAATAACCCAATTCTATATGTAACAACTATGTTTTCCCCATGTTTAAGAAGTGACAAGCCCCATGGATGTCCCTTAATCCAGTATAATCAAACCAATTCATCCCACTAGGATCATGAGGGGTTCAATTCATCAATTAAATAACTAATTTATATTTTAGACTAGGGAAAAAAATTATAACACAATGGAATAACCACATACACATAAAAAATGAAAAATACAATGGGATATATCTTTTAGACCATCTATCTCGATTCTAATGAATAAAAATCACTTAAAACAACCCTTTTATTCAAGAACTAACCACCATTAAAGTCCCAACCTTAGAACCACTAGAAAAGGAATGGATTTAGGGTTCAGAATAAAAAAACAATCCATCATTCATTTATATTGATATAGGATCCAATAATAGTGTTAGAATCTCATAGAGAATCGATCCACTACCAACAGTGCTATAAATGACATAGAGTTCATGAAGATCGATCCCTAGAATGTTAAAGAAGGATTGGATCACCACCTAGGCTTCTGGAGGAAGAATGCAAGAAAAATATGAGTTAGTACACTTAATTACTGAGGGTGAAAATTATAATTTCTACCCTTTTTAAAGGGGCACATGGTTTGGACACGTGATTGGAAAAAATAGGCCTGAACATTGTTCCAACTACTATCCAAGAGGGGGTTTGGTCGCATAGATTCCTAGGGATCCCACATTGTTTGAAAAACAATGTCGTGACTATATGGGATTTCTCTGCCCATGATGATATATTTCGGCCTCCCATAGTGTGTGGTTTCATAAACTATATATCCCACATATATGAAAGGATTACATGGTCCCATGGTTACTAATAACCATGTTCCAACCCTGACACATGCATTGGATGACCTTCTTCTCCCTTATTTTATATCTTGAACCCCCAAAACAATCACACGACTCCTCAGACACTGGGTAAACATTTTATTAACCAATTTAAAGAGTCTTAAAAAACCTCAACAAGAACGTACCTTGGAAAATGAATGGGATATTACATATGACATGAAATAGAATCCTAAAATGGAAAAAAGAAATTAATATATGTTACTTGTAATATTAGAAAAAGTTTGAAGGATTACTTTTCCAAATTCCTTTTTCATGGTCCTTCCATATGGTACACACCATTTATATGTCATTATCATCAGTATTATCTATTAATATTCCCATGTAATTATTGAAAACACATAAATCAACATCTTTATCATGTTAGTAATCACAAAAATATTATTTTTTCCAATGTAAAATGATAAAAATATTTATATCATATTGATCAAGAACATAATTTTTTTATGAATGAGAATACATGATAAAAGGATTGGATGTGTATTCCACTCTATTCATAATATTAAGTGTCATTCCAAAATAATCCTGTATAAAAGTCTTGATACTGATAACCCATTTGCATTTAAACACTGGAACCAAATATTTAATGTAATCAACTTACCATATTTCTTCAATGAATCCATAATATGAACATTTTGTCGAGATTGGGTTTTTTCATTAGAACTCTAAAAATTAATTACTTTTATAAACTAAAATATAATAATATTATGAATTGTACTTCATTTTTCTTGATCATTCATATAAAATTCATATTCATTAAAGTCATACCTAGACCATGTCATGAAAAATAATCTTGGTCCACCTTCTAATAATATCAATATTTCAAATGAATTTGATATACCAAGAAAAATCACATTGAACCATGGAATTGTTTTTTCACGATCATTCAAAATAAGGATGTCATTATTATTTGGATGAAATTGATTTATCACATTAATATAAAATATTTAATATGGATGAAAATCATATATGTTATTCAGAATGTATAAATGTAGCTTCTCTAACTTCTCCACTGTTTGTGATTTTACTTTCAAACCACAAGTCCCCTTTCTCCCATAATTGACTTGTTTATGGTGATATGTAGTAAAAATGATGTGCTCCACTGAAAAACAAGTATCTTGTACTAAATATTTCAACTTCTTGAGAAACATAATTCTCAAAAATGGAGGCTTCATGTCGATATGAATTCTTAACACACCCCTTAAATATCATTACATAAAATCCAAATGTATATATCCAATGTATATATACAGTTCTGAAAAATTTATTTCATAAACTTAATAGACCAAAAAATGTACCGTGATATCAAAAAATAGATAAGAAAATACATTTCTATTTGATAAATTATAGAAACTGCTTCTTTCTCAAAATTTTTCAAATCATTCAGATTAATAACCTTATTAAAAATTCTATTTAGAAAATACCAAACCTTTATGATAATAATTCTAACATGGATAAAAAAATATTTCATGCAATGAAATTAGAATGATTTGTTTCATGTTTACATGACAATCATGAGATTTGAATACTATCTACTTAAAATATTTTAGCAACACAATGTTTTTTATTTGATGAATAAGCCTAAAACACTTTGATACTATAGATACATGTAAAGAAAGATAATTTTATTCATCATGGATAATGAATGAAAAGCCAGAGGTAGTTGTGTTCATCTTCCTTCAGAATTATGAGCTAAATTCCGGCTTATTCCCCATGAGAGTAAGATTAATCTTGCATTCAATCCATATTTAGTCTTTCCTTTAATATAAAACTATCTTATAATAAATATTAAATACATATTCTTCTCTAAATTCATTAAATAAATGTTATATTTGACCTGATGATATCACTAATATTAATCCTAAAAAAATAAGGATTATTTCTTCAAATTATTTCTGTCATGACATCAATTATATGTCTTTCTAAACGTGAAATCAATGTTTTTCACCTGATCAAAATACTTATAATTAGACAACAGTTTTGGAAAAATATCAAATTATTGTGGTATTTTTAATTCATTTTTTATTCTTATATATGTGTGATCCATATACAAAATCCACTTATGACGCATGTATACTAATTTTCTCCCATGTTGCAGCTAATAATATGAAATCTGTTATTCAAAAATTAGCCAAGATTTATCCCACTTAACACTATATCTATGAAAATTTACAAATTCTAAGAAGTCATTTACAATGAACATAATCATTACATTTAGCATAAAATGATCCATTTTATAAGAATCACACATCTGAATTCTACCCCCATTATCGTTTCAAATAATCATTTAATGGAAAAAAGAAAACATAAGTATGATTTTGGGGCTATTTTTTTGGGAATAGATCATGAATCTCAAAATAAAATATTTTAAATTCTTAAAAAATTGAAGATACTTGTTGTAAATTACCTATAAAATAAGGCTATTAATATTTTTTCTATTAATGATTTGATATATATTCATTTCATTCATGAAAAATCCATGCATTATTTTTTTAACTCTATTTTAGGATATAGAAAACTGTCGATCAGTTTCATTCCAACATGGGAAATCATTTGGATGACATAGTTTTCTCATCAAAATGCAAGGTTAATAATTTTTCATTATTTTATTTTTAAAATAAATATTTCAAAAGTTTAATTATAGAAAGATATCAAATTACACAGTAAATAGTCTCTATATGTGAAAAATAATCCAATTATTTTTCTTTCAATATACACAATGATTTCAATCATTTAGGATACTATGAAAGAAATTAAAATTCTTTCCTATATATTTGAAAATCATTTTGGAATGTATGTATTTTCTTGTACCCCAAACCCATTAGGAATACTATTTTCTTCTTTTTATAATGTGTATCTATAAGATGGTTATCATTATAAATTTTTTCATTAAACTGTAATAAAAACTCTTTAAATCTTTTTTCAATCAATCCAGTTTTTAACTTGATGTTAAGCAATCTTAATACCTATGATAAAATTATAAATTGTACAAAACGTAGATGCAATGGTTTTTTACAATCACCATATAGACTACTAATTATTTGTTCTTACTCAATTGCATCTACTTAAATATAATTAATATTTTATCTAATTTGATGAGAATAATCATATTTAAATTTATCATCATCATTAATATATTTGGAATTATTCCTAGTTTCACCATGCTAAATCAATGCTCTATATCATAGATTAAATCCATGAAAAAAATAAATTATCTTTGATGTCTGTGCTTTTCAACTCTTTTTATTTAAACATTCTAGGCATAGATAGAAAAACATTTCATTTAGTAAATTCTAAAAAATAATTGACACCTTCCTCATATTCATCACTTTTTGTAGTTTAATAAATCATCATTGAGTCATTATTATCTAAAAAAATTCCAAAAAACTAAAAAAAATTATTATGTTTTATAATTAAATTTAAAATTTATTTTATAATATAAATATATTATGAATTTTGTTTTTCAAAAAAACCACTTATTTAATAAAAAAATATAACATTTCGTATGTTTTATTTTCATTCATTAATAACAAAAAAAATCCATAATCATAGAAAAATAATTCCCCTATTAAAAATTACCCATGAAGTGTGAATAATTAGAAGTATAGATACATATATCATTGATAAGGAAACATAAATGGAAAATTCAATTAAAAAATAAAATTTTGAATACATTTTATTTATAGAACATTGAAAGAAGAAATAAAAAACAAAAAATTGATATTGGAATCAAGATTATTGAGATGTTGACACCAATGGGAAGAATACGCAATCTGCATTAGATGACAGGTGATGCTAGACAATGGTGTTTGATTCCAACTGAATGATAATGTTACTTCAATGGAAAATAAGAATTGAATATCAAAATAGAAAATAACATATATTCATTGAAAATCAAAACAATAAACACAAAATGAAAATTTATATCAAAACCAGGATAATTGATAAGGTGAAACCAATGGGAAGAAGGCATAAGTGGAACTGATTAAAGGTGATGCTGTATGGATGCAGGGGATAAAAATTCAAAGATAAAGTCATATAAATAGAAAAATATAATAATAAATACAAATTAAAATAACATGGATGCCTAGAAAATTAAATATAAAAAACAAAGCGTAAATTGAAATTGAAAAAATTATGATTGAGAAATAGACACCAGAGCGAATGAGGTTCTTGAAAAAAAAAGATAGTAGGTTATGGTAGAAAATGATAATGGTTACCAGAAAAATATATTCAAGGCTAAAAATTGACCAATTAAGAGATTTAAGGCAACAAATATGATAAATTAAAATAATAAATGCCACAAATCAAATATAGAAGGGTTAGGTTTCACTACATGAAATAAAATTAAATGCTATATTGTGAATGAATGAAACAAAAATGACTAATCCTGACCCCAGATTAAAATTTAATATGAATTATCACAAAAAATATTTAAAAACAAACATTAATACTCTATTTTTATGTAGATTTATTTAATAAAAAAGTTGAAAAATATGTTTCTTCAAATCAATTTTAAAATAACTGATGTGAATAAAATAATGTATTTGTTTTCCATATCAGTTATTGATTATTTTAAATGGTAAATTTTGTTTTCAAATTGATTTTTCAATAAAAAATTAGGAAAATATGCATGTTTTATTTACCATATCAGTTATTAAATAAGAGACATGTTATATCATTTTTTCAAATAAGTTATAAAGAACAACCTGAAAAAACATGTTGGGAAATTTCAATTTTGTACTATTGTATCACAATTTAATAAATTTTACTAAGTGAAAATGAATTTTTTTTATTCTTGTTTTAGATGATTATTGTATTTTAACGTTAAATTATTATTCCAATTTTTTTAGTTTTTATTATCGGTTAAAAAAAATTATGTAATTATGTGATATTTGATATTACGATTCTATTTTTAACTTGAAATAAGTGGTGTTATATGAGTATTTATAGTTTTTTACATGTTAACATGTTTTGTTAAGGTTTCACAATATTGTGATAATTATTACATTATTATGAAATTAGATAACTTTCTGGGATGTTCTGGTACATAAGGGTTAGTCTATTGAAAAATATATTTCTGGGGAATTATTATACTCTACCTAGTATCATAAAATATTCCTCAGAAAAATTCTATGTAATATATTGAATTTTTTATTATTTCACTCATTCTAGATAAGTTTTGGTCTATGCCACTAATTATAATTTATGATACAATGTGTGTATTTACCCACTATTTTTCAATTCATCTCTTATTTTTTTTCTACATTAAAATGTTTTTTTATTTGGTATGAGGATCTTATATTCATTATGTATAGCCTAAATGGTTATCCCATGGTTTATAATGATAATGACTTAATAGTTGATCATTATTTTTTAATGATATTTTATAATTCTATGATAATTATGTTGAGGATTGACAATTTTATGAATTTATGTTCCTAATATAAGTTTGGAAACATTGTGATAATTTAATATAAAAAATAAATGAGCTCTTATAATGGTGTAGAGAATTGTTTTTGAAACGGACTATAATGAATCATAGATTTGGTTTCTTATTTAATAAAATATAATACCTATAATTTTATTATTGTATTTTAACTTTAAATTATTTCATTTAATATAAAATTAAATTGATATAATATTTTTGGTATCCCCTTGGGACTTTATGTAACTCCATATATTTACACCCATTTTTGTACTAGTAGTTTTTATTTCATGTTTTATTACATATGAAATATATTTTTTTTCTTTTATAGAGATCTTATATTTATGTTAGTATTTAAGAAGTATATGTTCTATAATAAGATGATTTCTATATTTTATATGGTTACAATTACCATTTTCTTTTCATCTATGTAAAGTCTTGTATATCAGTTCTATAGACCAAAAATTAAAATTTCAAATTTGTTCATTTCCATATATAAAATCATGAAATTTTTATTTATATTGTTGTGAACAAGATATGTTTTTGGATATTTTCAATCCCATCAATGAAAAAGATTCTAAGATATCAGGGGAGAATGTTTACCCAATCATTGTGGTTTTTTATAGAAATAACATTTGTAGAAGAAAAGAGGGGATACTTTTTAAAAAAAAAATGTATTTTGTCTTTAGAAATTAAATATTTTTTAAACACACATTAAAAAAACTACTATGTATGTTAATTTTATTATATGGTGTTTTATTTTCTATGTTGTTTGGAAGAAGCTTTGATGTGTTTAGAGTTGTCTTTAGGTATTTTAGAGTTAAAAAATTTGACCTAAATTGTAAAAAACACTTTAATGAATATAGTTTTACCCAAGGTAGATAGTTTAAAAAAAAAATAAATTCACAAAAAATAATCAATATATAAATTATTTATATTTGACTAGTACAAAATATGAAAATGTGAATTGGTATATGAGTTAATGATTTCAAAATGGAATGAAATTATTTCAAGACATAGGTTTTTATTTCTATTATATATGTTTTTTTTCATACGTAAGATCTTTAATAATCTTGTGTAATATATTTGTAGGATTATTATTTTGTAAAATTAATCAAACTAATATTTTAAAGTTATATTTTTAAAATATTATATGATTTGAAATATATTTGAAGATGTGTTTTTTATTATACTAATGTTTTTATCTAATATGTTATATTTTAGACTTAACCAATATGTAAATTTTCTTGAAGTTAATAAGGAGATCCAAAAATTACTAGTAAATAAATAAAGAATAGATTCCATAAGTGAAGTGGGATTTTATAAAGTATAATTTCATGGAATTATTGTGTCATATGATATCAAAGGTAGCCATTCTTTAATTGAATATATTGATGTGAGATCATGTTCTAAGTTGATTAAAAACAATAGTTTCTACAAGAAAATAATTTTTTTTCATGATCATAAATATTTGAAAAGAAAACATGGATCATTACTATGTGATGAAAAGTTTTAAAAAATAATTTTTCCATAATTATGGGGAAGAATTATTGTTCATGTTATGGAAAAAATTCCATGTATTGAATGGAAGAACCAGTTGAATTGAACTGATCATTCACAAAAAAATTATAATCATGTGATGGTGACATAGGTAGTTCTAAAAAATAAAAAATATATAGTCAGAGAATTATAAAATAAGTGATAAGTAGTTAATGGATGTTAATTTATTGAATTTTAATTGGGAATTCCAATTCAAACATGAAGAATAATATTTATAGTGTGAGAGATATAATGAACAAGGTATTTTTTCATGTGAAGTGACTAATAGATTATAATAATGTAAATGATTATATAGAAGTGAGAATATGGGTTTATGTACAGTCATGATTACACGTGAAGATAATACGTACAATAGATCATGTATAGGAATAATATAAGAGAGAACCATCAAAGTAGAATTCAATGGTTCATTTTTTTCCGGATTATTGTTTGAATATTTTTGTTTAGGAATTTATTTAAATGATATAACCATATTTTTATACCCAGAATATTTATTTTAGTAGACTGTATTTTCATAGGATATTCTAGATGATTTTGAGAATTACATACTCATTTTGAGCAGTGAACCAATATACCAAGTATCCTTGTTTTTTCATTACATGGTGTTAGTGATTTATGAATTGAGACTGAACACAACAATAATGATAATGTTTTATTTTATAAGAAAAAATAAAATGAAAGATTTGGATTTCTCTTTACTGATTCTACCCAACCCATCTCAATGAGACTACAAGGGGTAGTGTCCTCCAAAAGTGGTATCGGAGTAAGGTTACCTTATAAAATCTATAATTTTGACATTTTATTCTTTGAATGTTTTTTAAATCAATTGGTATTTGAGTATTTGCCTATATTTCTTAGTTAATAACGTTAATGAGTTTCTTTTTTTTGATAGAGTTTAGTAATATTTGTTTTTCGATATTAACTTTTCCATTAATCATATATAACATTAGTTTAGTGAAACAAATAAGAGTTACCAAATTCAATGGAATAAATTATAATATTTGGAGGGACACAATTAAACTATACTTACTTTTTTGGGTATGGAATTTTTAAATACTATAACTAATAATTTTACACATATTTACCAAGTATCTATTTTGACAAGGGATGCTAAAAATAATTTATTGATTTATCGGAATGAAAGAGTGTCCATTCATTCCTCACATTTAGATAAGAAATTTTAAATTTTATACGATTTAAGAGTGGAAAAAGAATTTTTAGTAAGCTACCAAATATCTATATAGAAAATTCCAAAATAATATGGGAAAAATTAATATTTTGGGTATTGTAATATATAGATTTTCATAGTCTTAAAGATGAATAATTCAATATATTCATTAAAAGGTTAAATATGGTGGTGAAATATTTTAATGTATTCAAATAGACACTTAAATATTCAATATTGGTTGACAAGATAATTCATATCTTACTAGAAATATTTAATGTAAATTTTATATCTCAAGAAGGTCATGATATTAAAACAATTTGTTTTTATAACTTGAATAATTTCATGGTCAAATTCATGGTGAGAACGTAATGTTAAAAAAAAAGAAGAGTATGATTGAGAATTAAATATCATTCATACTTCCAATTAAGGAATGTCCCTTAATGATGATTTAGGAAGAAGGTGAATTTGAAGTTGGGTTTTTAGATAAAAATTAAGATGTTGTTGTGAAGATCAACAAACTAATGTCACTCATCTCAAAAGGTATCCAAATTGGTTATGGTCAATTTCAAGGTAATTTAACATTAATGTGTTTCGATGGTTTAGGTTTTATACATTTTGATACATGTTTTTCAAATATAATGGAGATGAAATTGAATATGAAGAGGAGTTCTCGAATGATTTTCAAGGAAGAATTCCAAGAATGTCATATGTGGAATGTTATTATACATTTATTAAAGAAAAAATTCAGATTTTAATAAAATAATATTTTATTTATATTATAAGTATTACTCATAAAATGATCTATCTGGTAGTGGTCCTTCCATAATTGATAGTAGAGAAGGTACATTCATTTATTTTCTACAAGTCAAGGATTTATGTAATGAAGATGAATCAATGAATAAAAAGGTTTAATAAAGTACTAATGAAGAGTAACATGAATATAAAATGGATATAAAATAAGGTATTATGAAGTTTCATCTATAAAGTTTTATAAATGGAAAAGGAAAATATATTGTTGAATTATGCATCAAATTTTGTTAAAATTTGATAAATGAGAATTTAAAATGAAGGAAAATGTGTTAATCCATTTTTTTTGATGAAGTAAAATACATAATCACCAATAATAATATCATTTTTTATTTGATGAAATATAAGAGTCTTAAATAGAAGATAAATATCGAATCTCTCATAAAAAACTTACTATTGAAGGAATATTAAATAAAAAATTTATGTATGATTTTTATAAATCCAAGCATAATGTGGGACTTTGTTAAAGGAGAAAAATGAGTATTGTGAATAATGAGAGAGTTTATTATTTTTCTAATAAATAATAATCTAAACAAATCATTCATAATGATGAGGGAATAAAAGTACAATATTTTCATGATAATAGAAGTTGAGAGATGTGATGAAATTAACACAAGTGAAGACTATTCAAAATTTATCTTATAAGAGAATGTTTAATTTTGAATGAAAATATGCTACTGTGTGTGAAGAGAAAAGTTTAGGAAAAATATATATCAAGAATAGGAACATTTTTTGATTATATTAAAGTTTTGTTTTGTCAAATGGAGGCCAAAAAGGATATTAAAATGATACATTTCACAAGTGTATTGTTTCTAGAAGGACTAGTGTTTCAAGGTTTAGATTATCCTTTTATGGTCATTTTCGGTTCTTTGAAGGCTGCATGAATTTGGTGAAATGTTATTTGTTAAATTTATGTTCATTTTTGTTTATAAAGAGTGTTTCTTGGACATATTTATGTTTATAAAACCCTTTTAAACATAAAATTTAAAGAATAATTCTATTCAACATCAAAGAATAATGTTGATGTAACATTTAGAAGAATTGATTGTTTATTATGGGAGATATGACAAACATGGTCATATTACTAAAGTTTGTATTGTGATTCTAATATTATAAAATATTATATAAAAATAGGTTAAGGATCTCATATCAAATACATGAGAAATAACATTATGAAGAAGAAGATTTATCATAAGAAAAAAGAATATACAATGAATCCTTTAAAGTGTATTGACTCCAATAGGGTGAATTAAATGGTTACTAAAAAAGACTGAAAGAGTGATCTAAATAAGAAACCCTCAGATAAATAATGAAAAATTAACAATTTCTATTATAGAAAAACAATTTCAATATTTTTAAAATAAATAAGCATTTAGAAGTTAAAATAATGAATATATTTCATGCCATACTTTTTTAGGTAAGAATAAGTTTAGGTCACTTATACTAATATAGTATTTTTAGAAGAATATAATGAATCAATGTGGTTTGTAGCTACAGGAAAATTTGAATAGAAATACATGACGTTTGAAGAATAATTTTCACCCTCTATTAAGAAAAGGGAAATGTACACTAATTTTCCCCTATCCCACTTTTTATTTAGATTATTTTGTTAACGGGGGAGAAAGAAAATAAAAATCAACCTATATATTTATTACTATACGTTATTAAAATGTGGAGGAAATTAATTTTTGGGACAATATAAATATATTAATTTTACATAATGGGTTATAAATCTCTTAATTTGGGGGGGGGGGGGGTAAATTAATTGGGTGTTTCTAAAAAGGGTCATATTTGAAGTCAACTTGTAAACTATTATAATTCTTTGGGTTATAATGATTGTAAAAAATTGTTATAGAAGGGATCAAGGGAACATTTTTTAATAGATTTAAGAAATATAAGAATATGTATTCTTCATTAATATTATGTATTAAAATAAGATTTTAATATGTGAATGTAATTCACTATTTCTTAATAACATGATTTTATTATTCAACACTTGTTAGGATAAAATCCATTAAATTGACACTGTAGATATTTTGGGAGGTTTTTTTATTTAAAAATTTCATTTAACGAATGTCACATGGTTACCAAAGTGAATGTTTTTATGGTGGTGATGTTTCCTATTGAGTTACAAATTTTTGGGTATGAAAATCTGAGGTGAAGGGTTATTTTTTCATTATTTTTACATAGATCATCTAAAATTCAAGTAGAGAACATGAAGAATTTGTGACCATATAAGATTCATGAAAACCATGAAATTGGATCACATAACCATATATAGAGGCCATAATTCATAGTGGAGTAATAGATATTTGGTTCACCATGTAAGATTCACATTGACTATGAAATAGTATCACAAAACCATGTTAAGAGGTTATCATTCATGCTCAGAAGGTGTAAGGCATTAGGTAGATTGGTTTTCAGTAAAGGAGTGAATAATAATTTGTGAATAGAGGATTTCTCAATCCCATTCATATATAATTTAATGTTATTCAATTAATTATCATGGATCACTAAGCATTAATTATTTCATAGTTTATTATGTTGTAGTTTCTCCAATGCCAGAAAGGGTGTAATGAAGGGAAACAACTGTAAAAAGAAGTGAGTGGAATCAAGGACAGAAAAGGTATTACATGATGAATAAAAAATGTGCAAGGTGGTTGTAAAGATAATAAGTACATTATTTAAATCATGTATGAATTTACCAAGTTTGCATCATGCGTTGGCATCACATGGTGAATAGTGAACCACGTAAAGAGAAGAAAATTTTAAAAGAAGTCCATGATATAACTATTATATATAATGTAATATTTCATTTATTATATGAAAATAGAGCTTCATAACATAATAAAATATGTGTGAATTTTTTTTTTGATGAAATAATTAATAACAGAATAATATTCTATGTGGAAAGTGTTCACACTTCAATAAATATAGGAGTGAGTTCTCAAGTGTGAATGGTTTTAAACTAGGATAATAATGTACTTGATCAAACCATTGTAACAGTGGTGTGCTCTACCATATGTGTCATATAAGAAAATTTCAATTGTATCCTTCTTGAATTATTCATTTTAGGGTGAACCTATTAAATATTTTTATTACACATGTCTTAATATATGCTCATTCATTATTTCTAGAAGGATTAAAAATAAAGTTTTGTTTAACAATGAAACAAATCCCAAAGGGGTTGTTGTTTTAATTTTTCATAAACTAATTCATACTAACCCCAACCATAGCTCATGTTATTTATCCATTTAAGGTTAAAAATTAGAATCAATGGGAGTTTAATGTAGTTTTTTATCTCATAATTCAAGAAATAGAAGTTGTGATTCACCAAAGGATTCTGATCATCTATGGAAATAATTTTTGATTATTGAATAATCGTTTATAAAAAAACTTATTTTCATTAGGAATAAATGTTTTTGAAACTGGGATGCATGTCTCTTCTCAAATAATAGACAATTGGGCTTTATTATATGAATACCAAAGAAAACATGATATTGAAACTAGAGGAATCAATTCATTTGGGGGATATATATCCAATATATTCTACAAGAATGATATATCATGAAATTTATCAAATTAAATGTTATAAAATATTCTAAATACATATGAAGGTAGTTAAAAACTCTATGATTCCAAATTTATGTTTACATGGAACAATTATGAGGGCATAAAGATATACCTTGAGGATTATGTTGATGTATTATTTGATCTAATATATGATATATTATAGGACATTCGGGGTATTATATAAATAAATATTAATGTAAATATCATACATTATATCATCAGAATATTAATACCTTAGTTCAATCATAATGTCTTTTTATCAGAGTAAAATGATCTGAAGGAGATGTCATTGGAAAACTGGCATTGTACTAATTTTCCATAATGACATGAGAAATGATGATAACGAGACTATAGAAAATGGGAATTCCAATGAGGTGGAATTAATATTCATGGTTAATTTCACTATAGAGGATAACCATGAATAAGGATAATTTTATGAAGTTATGTCATTAGTTTCGTCAAATATTCAATGGGGAAAATAAAAATTTAAATGTATACATCCACTCACATGATTTTGATGTGTAAAAGTAAGGAATCATTCATAAATGTTCTCAATGAAGATTCACAATAATTATGAGGACAATGAATAAATTCCAATGAAGATGTATTCATCCAATGTCAAATGTAATTAATGTTTTGTGATAAATTTCCATATGATGAAGAACATTCTTTCCTAAGAAAGTTATAGTTTAGAAGAAACCATGTTAGAATAAATTGTAAATTATAAATACCACATAGAATATTCAATGGTATAAAATGTATTAAAACCCTTGAAAATGGAATAAAATGAGATTTAAGAATGATAAATCGATGGAATATTTGATATCTAGGTTTAATTAGAATATGTTCTTGAGGAGATAGATGTTTGGATAAATACAAAATGAAAGAAAATAGAGTTTTTCATGATAAAAAAATCTATATGCATGACCTAAAAGAAGATATGTCTTAGTTCAAGGAAAAAAATGGAATGTTCAATATTGAAAACATAGAAAGCTCAAATAAATTCCTTTAGAACATAATCAATGTTTATGAAAGGCCAAGGTTATCGATAGATTGACTAACACATTTCAAACAATGAGTATATTCATGAAGGAATACATTGTTTTTTTAGTTTAATTCCTTTATTTGGCCCTTATAATGTTATATAATCGGGATAAATAAGTCATGAGGGTGTTTGGGGCTTGTTCAAAGCCTGATAACCAATTTTTTGAAATGACAGACTAAGTCGTACGGTTAGGAGAATCCATACTACCCAAACTGAATGGTTACTCCTAACCTTGTGGGCCTTGACAATATCATGTAGAAGGCCACACAAGTTTAGGTAATAATGGACCCTTAGGGGTATACCCACACGATGCACCTATAATTTTTTGAAGATTCAAAATTCATGGTATGAACATTGTTTGGATAACAATACGCCATAATTGTGTGATATACCCAATAAAGGAGTGAGGTGTATACAATTGTAACATGATTTTCCCAACGATGTAGCCAAAATGTGTGACCCTTATTTTATGTGTAAAATTACTAAATTTATCTTAATTAACTTAAAACCTAATCACCTGTTCTTCCTCCCATTTCCAGTGTGTAGGACCTCAAACTCTTCCTTGGACTCTCATTTCTCCTCACCCTAGGAATCTCCATTTCTAATATATCCAACCATTAAATAGATCAATATTTTATGCATTGGATAGAATTTGGTATGCTATACAAACCTCTTTCTTCTATTCTTGGTTTCTATTTATATCATTTTCACAGTTTTGGTGTGAGATTGTTCATTCTATTTTTAGGGTGTTGGACTGTTATTTTAATTTCTTCTTATATCCTTTAAATATTAATGTTATATTTTATGGGGAGTTGTACACAACCCTTAGGTATGCGTTTTAGTTTTTTTCCATAAAATTTATGTTGTTTTCATTCCTTTCCCATTGTGCCGCATGCTGGCCATTGCCACATGTTTCCTCAAATTGAGTTATTCAGTTATAAATAATTATACTCATGATTTTATAATATTATAGTCTCATGATTGTGATCATAATATGTCTATATCATTTATTTATTCCCCTTTTGGTGTGCTAGATTAATTTAAATAATTAATTTAGTTTTTTTAATTAGACCGAACACTTCCAAAGTGTTTGTCATGACTTTTAAATGTATTTCATCTTATAGTTAATTAAGTAACTAGTAATAACACCTAAAAAGTTCCTAGTTGACCATGATAAAAAACATACATAACTAAAATATATAAATGGTTTTATTTAATTTAAAGTAACTATATTTCCCTATTAAATGAATTTAATGGATTAATTATAATGAAATTAAATTGGTGTAAAGGAAATTTATCATGATGTTTGTTTATTCGATTTTTTATGTGACTTATGTGAATTGTGACACTCATTTATGAATTGGGGATTGATGAATATGGTGATTATGAGGTGATTACTTAGTTATAAAAATTATTCTGATTATTCCATTACTATTGGTGGTTGATGATGGATAAAGTACTTGTTGGGCACTGCGTTTCACTCTCCCTTTCATCAGGTGTTGAGAATCACACCTCTCATTGTTATAATTATATTTGGTAATTGGTAATGATGTTCCAAATTCCTCTATATTTTGTGTTTTTATGAAGTATACACCCACCTACCTCAATTGTTTAAGAATATATATCACATTCACTATGAGATTCATAGAGTGTACCCTTTTTGTGAACATACCATCTTTTTAGATTGGTTAAATACACCTGAGTTGTACCATGGGTATCATCAGTGCCTTGAATCTAGGTATATGACTAATTATGTCCTCATTTACTTAGTTAATATAGGTGTATATTGCATATAACTATTTTATATGTATAGTCACAATATATAGTTATGGTAGCTGACCAGACTCTCATTCCATCCCATGCTGAAGATGGTAGAGCCACTATGTGTCATATAGGAACCTGGGCTACCTTGAATTTATTTATTCAACATTTTCCTCTATTATTATCTCATGGAAAATGCTGTTGATATGTACACTAGATGGATTATTACTATACATCATTTTTGGTGGCATATAAGGATTTTATATCACACCCTTCCAAGTATTCCTTTGGTACCTGAGTAGATTATATGTCTATATGTATGGATAAGGGTAATTTCCCTTCTACATTTTTTTATTTTATTAAATTTTATAATACTGCATGGTATAAGAGGACCAAGTTTATTCTTGAGATTATAGTGGGGTAGTCTTTTTTCCTCCTGTAGTTTTTCATAGCTTGTTGTATATGCTTGTCCCCTTTATCACCTTTTTATATCATAATTCAATTACATCATTGTTTATGACTAATCTTGTTAGTTTTTGATAGTATTATAGTTGTTTGATTACAAACCCCTCCTCATTATATTATTGTATGGGATTTCATTGTGATATTATGTTATATTATTCTTTCGCTACAATGAGTAGTTGGTCTGGTTGTCGTTGATTCAAATTGTATATTTTTTATGTTGTTGTTGGTTTAATTATTATATCCTCCATAAAACTATGATATGAGGGTATTGTCTACCCACTATACTACTATAGTACCCCACTTATAGTCAGTAGCCTCTAGTGTATGGGGAGTCATGCTTGAGGCCATGTGACCCATCCAAATAGTGCATGAGTTAAGTGGATCCCATGTTAGGACATTAAAATGGGGTATCATAACATCATTTCACTTTTTATCTTACTATTTGGGTATTAGATAGGAGACTATGAGATAATGGAATTTGGTAATGAGCTTGTTCCTTTGATTAGTATACCCATGTATCGGGGAAACTAAAATTACCTAGGATGGGTTATTCTTTTTTATTGATATTTCTTCTATTGTGGTTGATACGACATAACCATTGGGTGATGAACATTTTTAATGATTCTAATAATACTAGTATTATTGAAGTGATATTTATTTTACTTTTACTTTATTAAATGGGGTTATTCAATTCACACATCATTATATGTACATCAATATTTATATTCAATGAATTCTCCGATTTCCAGTTTATTTTCAATTTTCATTTTCTTGTTGAGAATTATTAGATCATGGATTATTTGTTGAAAGTGGTCCCACATTTCTTAATGGATTGATAAAACATAATTTAATCTTAAATTGTCTACCATAACCTAATACACTTTTCATTAATATGTTAAAAAGACCCCATGAGTAGTCATTTATGGATCTTTAAGCCATGGACCATTAGTCTTATAACCTCGAACATGTTATGGTATGGATTAAGTGGATTCCACATTTCAATTTATAAGGTGTATGAGCCCTTATAATTTGGAAATAGTGATCCATGTTATTCAACCATTTAAAGGGAATTCAATACCTTAACGAGAAAAAATTAAAAATGAATATATCTTTTAGAATTGTTGGTCATTTTATATGTATGATTCACAACCTAGACCCCAACCGAGAATTAGTAGTTGGATTTTTGGAGTCTATTAAATTATTATGGCCTATAATGGTATTTTTCTTTAACCTACACCTATATTTTGAAATAATAATAGTAGTTTAATATTTTAATAAAATGGGTATGTATCTATCATTTATATATATGTGTTGTATTTAAAATATTAAATTCACATGTGAGTCATGTGTTTGAAATTATAGAATCATACCTTTATGATATCCTCAATTCGTATTCTCTAAAGCTGGTGATAACAATGTAACAGATGTATTTGGCCTCAATCATCTAGTGATTCTTCCTTTATTTACACCTATATCACCACCTATTATTTATGATATGGAAACATTGCCTAGTATTGAGAGGTTTATTTTATATGTTGAAAACTATGAATGGTTTCACTCAACCTACCCCAACTGTGGCTGAGTTGACTTAGGAGTTTCAGCAGTAGCATCCTCCACCCTTTTTGGGGAATGGACGACCCCATGATGTGGAGTCATGGATAAAGGCCATTCTATCTATATTTTTTCTTCTAGATAATCCTCCAGAGTGGAGGGTAAAAATACATAATAATATACTATGTGATTTTTCAAAAACATGATGGGATGTTATTATCTAGGTAGACTAACATCACGATATAATCTATGTGGGATTCAAGATGATTTTCTATCATTGTATATTTTTTAAGAATCTATGGGATGACTAGGCTAGATAATTCATGAATCTCCAAAATGGATCCTTGTCTATTATAGGATTATTCTTATTTTTTCACTGAGCTGTAGTGTTTTAATCCTACTCTGTCTGGTGAGAATCTTATGAACACCAAGCTGTTCATAGATGGGTGGGTATATTCCAATGATCTATGGTAAATTTTTTCCAGATGACTTCTCTATAGGATATTGGAACCTAGAACGTATTACTCATATAAATATACGGGAATATGATGGTGGGAACTAAGGATATTCAACACATAGATCTAGAAATGTTACTTTAAGTAGGCTCAAGAGTCTCTTTGAGGCTCCTTATGAGGGGTATCAATAGTCATCCAGATCGTACTGATAACTTCTTGGGTTTTCCCCAATTTTGGAAGTAAGGACATAAATAACATCTGTTTTAACATCATATAGTGGAATATAGAGGTTTTGGTGGGATGAGGATATCCAATGCTTCTACAGGACCATTCCTTCAGTTCCTTACGAGTGGTGATCTACACCTACCCCAATTTTCCTAATGGAGCCTATATTATCTCATCAGGAAGGTAGTTGAAATACCACTGGACTCTCAAGACAAGGTGGTGTTCGAGGATAAGGTAAACATAATTGGGATTTAGGCACCAGTAGAGTGTGATTGCTTAGGACATTTAGGATTTGACTCTACGGAGTGGTACATGCTAGTTACATGCACTATATCCTATGCTGGATGAGTAGAATGTCAAACCTTCTATCATTTGAGGAAATATTCATATATCCTACACTTTAGTGTCTTATTTGTTTGACCTAGAAATGTCACATTAATTTATATTAGAGGAATCATGGAGAGTTTGGGACTTGAGATATAAATCTTCTATGGCATGAGGATACTCAATACACCATTGGGAATCCAATCAGAGAGCATGCACCATTGTAACAATTTCCCCTTTAAGATCAGCGTATTTTAGTTTGTGTGGAAAATTTTCATCCTCAACATGAAAGGGTTTGATGAAATAATCAATATTGACAGGTTAGTTCTCTATTGATCCCACATTGACTATTATCATCAGAGGGTGATTTATACACCGCCAAAATATGGCTGACATGTTCATAAGGTAGACTGTTATATTCAAGTGACCCAACCAGGACTGGAGCATTAGGGACTGGGAAGAGTGACAACCTAGATTTCCAATATTTTAATAGATGATAAGGGGTTATGACCCACTATTTTACCTCATGTAGTTGATAATTTTTGGTAACTATTCCCTAATGACTTTTCTAGACTACCACCAGTGCGAAAGGTATCCTTCACTGTTGAGATTGTTCCCATAGTACCACTTGTGACCATTCCTCTTTATAGGAAGGAACATATGGAACATATGGAACTCAAGGAATAGTTGAAGGATCTAAGGAAAAAATGATTTATATTCCCCAACACTTCATCATGTGGTTCACCAGTACTTTTTACTATGAAGGTGGATGGTACCCTCAGGTTAGGCATGGACTAATTTCGAATGAACAAACTTACAGAAAAGAACTAATATCCACTGCATCGAATATACGACATATTTGATTATATAAGAGGGTATTGGGTGATTTATAATATTTATTTTAGGTCAATATATTATATGGTGTGTGTAAATTCATTATACATACAGCACACATATTTTAGGAGAAGTTATGGTCTATATGAGTACCTTGTCACATTATTCCGTCTCATGAATGCACCTACAGATTTTATGGATCTAATGAATTATATTTTCCACCTATATCTTGATTAATTTGTGGTTGTATTTTTTTTAACATCTATGTTTTTTTATAATTCTTGACAAAATCATTCAAATAATATTGAGATCATGATGAATACATTGATAGAGCACCATCTTTATGATAGGCTAAGTGAATTCCACTTCTAGAATAAAAATCCACTTCTTGGGTCACATTATCATTGAGTCAAGAGTTTTAGTAGAGCCATAGAATGCACGATATGTAGTTTTCGAAGATAATACAAAGTAGACACTTGACATACAGTGTATCATAGGGATAGATGAATATTGAAGATGATTCATCCAATATTTATAATTCCCTATAGTTCCCCTTACAAGGATGACTATAAATGGTGTACAATTTATATGGCCAGAATCTTGCGAAGAGTACTTTTAGGATTTGAGGGTATTATTGAATTAAGTATCATTAATGGCTATCTCGAAGCTAGAAAAGTCCTATATAGTCTATTGTGACACACCACTTATTAGGATGGGATATTTTATGAACGATAATGAGTGACTCGTGGAATAAAAGTATCATTAGTTAAGGCATCAAGGGAGGAATTAACCATCTCACAACATTGAGATATCTTGTATTCTTAATTATATATGTTGTTGGAGACACAAATTACTTGGTGAGGGTTTTGTTGTATTCATTGATCATAAAATATTCAAATACATATTTACATAGCATGATCTAAATTTGGTGATGCACAAATGGGATGAGTACCTATAATATTTTTATTTAAATCATTTGTACAAGAATGGGAAACGTAATGCTATACCAAGACTCTAAGTTGGTAGACTAAGACATAGGGATTTTGGCAGGCCAATGGAGATAGGAAGCTCATAGATTTTTTTCCATATATTCTTTTTTTGGATCAAGAGAATCATGACAAGAATATCATCTTAGCAGTAGTATTGAACTCCACCCTTCTAGAATGGGTTAGGAAGAAGAAAAATTCATATCATGAGGGATTAATCCTAAGGGAATGTATCTCAAATGAGGATTCATCTTATTGTTGTATTGTGGATGATAATGAGTCCCTATTATTTCATGACCATATTAGGCTTCCAGAAAACATCAGAGAGGAGATGATGTTGCAACTTCAGGCCTCAACGACGAATGTAAATACCAGTGTCACAAAAATGTATCAAGACGTATGTCCCCATATATTGGTGGCCTCCAATGAAGTGGTATATTTCTGGTTTTATTACATGATGTTCAATTTCAATATAAGTGAATGTGGAACATCAATAACTAATATAAAATTTATAGATGTTTTATATTGTTGAGTGGAAGTGAGATGACGTATCTAGGGGTTTCACAACTGGTTTAACCTCATCACATAATCAAAAAAAATAAAGTTTTGGTTTTTGTTGGTCATTTGATTGAGGCATCACACTTCTTACCTACATTAGAGACCCTTTCTGTAGGTGATATTGGGGGGCTATATGCTAGGGAGGTCGTACATATTCACATAGATACACGATCTTTCACATTTGACTAGGATTATAGCTTTATGTCTTGGTTCTAGGAGGGTTTGTAGAAGGCATTGGGTATACAAGAGCTTATTATAATTGACTATCACCCCAAGACCGATGGATAGACAAAGTGTATGATTTGGGTATTAGACAAAATGTTCTATGCATGTTTCCTTTACTTTGGAGGTTCTCGGGAGAAATACATAACACTTTTTGAATTCTCTTATGATAAAAACTTTTAGGATACCATTTAGATGGATCCTTATGATGCCTTATATAGTATGTGTTTAATGATCACCTACTTGCTATTTAGAGGTAGGGGAGAAAGATGTGATTGGACCTCAACTCATTTGGGAGACTATATAGTAGGTCCAGTTGATCAGAAATCACATGATGAAATCTTAGTCTAAATAACAGTCATATGGTAACATACATCAACGACCTCTTGAGTATGATTTTAGAGGTAGGGTTTTCTTGTGTGTTTCACCTAGGTTGAGAAATAGACATATATGGTGGAAGGTTAAGCATTATCTTAAATTCAATGGACTATATGAGGTGTTGAAACAATCTTACCAGTGTATTAATAGAAATAACTCCCTATAAGATACTAGTATATGAATGATTTATTTATCATATCTCAACTATGCCAGTTGTTTTATGACCTATCTCAGGTTTTACTGCCTGATGAGGTCGATTTGGATGCATACGGTTCTTTTGATAAGTATTCAGTGTGTAACCTTTATCAGAGTGTTAAGACACTACGATGTATTCCAGTTCCTTTGGTACAGGTTCTATGGTAAAAAAGATGAGTACATGATGACACATGGGAGTGAGAAGATGATATACAATATTATGAGCTAGATCTATTATCCAATGACCTCTCTTTTACCATAAAATGCTAACTTGGTGATGAGTTTATTTATAGAAGGGAGGTTGTAATGACCTATATTTTTATAAAGGTATGGCTCATTTGTTTTTTTTTGTTAAAACTCAATAATGTGGAACTTAAAATGTTACCTAATGGAGTCACAGAGTCCAAGAGTGTATCTGGGTCTTGTTCAAAGCCAGAATATTTAGGTTTTGGAAAAATAGATTGGGTCGCACGATTATTAGAATTTTTGCCTCCTATAACACACAATTAATCGTAAATATCTGGGGCTTGACACTGGGGTACATGAGGCCTCATAGTTCAATGAAACTATGTAACATTAGGCACACTACCATGAACGTTACATATAATTTTAATCATATCAATTTTTTTCGTTACATAATTTGGAAAATTGTGTTCCATTACTGTGTTTGGTGCCCCATTAAAGTATTGAGGGGGAAGTAGTTAACACATTGTTTGGAAAAAAGTGCAACCAAACCATTTGACGATATTTGTTTTGTAAAATTTAAAAAAAATCCCTTAATTACATTAAATCCTAAATCCCCCTTTCATATAAGCATTATTAGAATGCAGGAGATCCTCCTCACCAATGGGATCTAATTTATCTTCAAACTGGGGATCTCCATTGCTCCTCTATTTAGAATCCATGTGGATCGCCCTCAAATGAATTGGATAGATAGTGGTATGACCTCCAATCCTCTTGATTCAATGATTAGATTCTATTCTTATTCTTTTCAATATTTTGGTGCTACCTTATTCTCCCTATTTTCATGGAGTTGGAACATTCTTCTAATTTTATCCAGCCTACTCAAAATTATAAGCTGATATTGGATGATGAGTCACATATTTCCATTAGGTAGGTGATCAAATTATTTTCCCTAAAAGTTATGTTTTTTATATAGCCCAATATTTGTACCACACACTTTCCATTGTTATGTATTTCCTTAAATATAGTTATTTAGTTATAAATAACCATACATATGTTGTTATACTCCCATATTTCCTTAGGAATGATCTCAAGCTATCATCCTCAACCATTTCCACCACTTTGTGAGTGTCATCTTAATTTCTCTCATTAATTTAAATTTTAAAATAGACTTTAAACATCCTGAATGTTATTCATGGATTCTAAATAGATTTTACCCTATGTTTAATTTAAAATTTTATAAAATCAACTTATATGTTCATTGTTGACCTTGATCATCAAAATCCAAAAATTGAAAATTTAATTGTATAGATTTAATTGTAAAGAAGTGTGTTCCATTTTTTAAATGAATTTATAAGAATATTATAATGAAATGAAGTGGTTGTAATGGACACTTCTCTTAATGTATTCTTGTTGTATTGATTCATATAGATTATATATAATGTGTCACCCATTTATATAATGTGACTTGATGTTGTTGGTGCATATGTTGTGATTCAACGGTTCTAATTTTTATTAAAATTAAAAAGTTACTATTTGATGTTGATGATGAATAAGGGACTTTTTGAGCATGATGATTTTATCACCCTTACATGTAGTGTTGAGAATGATGTATCTTACCATTAAACATGTTTTGGGGTAATGGGAATAACGTTCAATGTTACTTTTTATTAGGTTCTGGGCATAAATTATCACCCCACCTATCTTGAGTGTTGAGAATGATGTCTCAAATTAACAGTGATAT
Source organism: Viscum album (assembly GCA_963277665.1). Taxonomy (NCBI): domain Eukaryota; kingdom Viridiplantae; phylum Streptophyta; class Magnoliopsida; order Santalales; family Viscaceae; genus Viscum; species Viscum album. The sequence continues at coordinate 603,053,402 of OY728123.1, forward strand.
TAAGGGAATTTACCCTTTTCTTAAGTCTACCAGCTCATTAGACTGGTTATAGACTCTTGAGTTATGCCTTGGGTCTAGTGAACACCTAGTATCCTGGTAAATGACTAATTTCGTTATTAGGTACAAAGTGCATATAGTTGGATTTAGTATATAACTATACAATATATTTTATTACTATGTGTGTCTGTGTGTGTGTGTGTATCTGTCTGTTTACTAATCAATCTCTCAATCCAGCCTATGTTGATGTAGGTAGGGCTGTTGGGTTTGCTATATAATCATAATATGGATGGAATGTATTTATTATTCTCTTTTCGTTATTCTTATTTTCAACATAATACTATTTTTATGTACACATACTAGATTATTACTAGACACCATTGGTGATGGAATACTGTGATTTTATATCACGCCCTACTCAAAGCCACATTTGGTATCTGAGTGGATTACTTGTCTATAGGTATGGATAAGGGAATGTTACTTGATATAAATGCGTGACTTTTTTATCTTATAATATGGATCATGAGAGTAGAGGATTGATATTATCCTCAAGATACTAGTGGTGAAGTCTTTTTTCCCTTTTCTATTTTTATATAGCTTGTTGTATATGCCTATACACTATTTCCCCTTTTTTATCCGCATTCCATGAAATTATGGTATATAAATAAGCCTATTGGATTTTGTTATTATTATAGTTTTTTGTTTACTTATGATTGGACATTTGATTATGTTATTTGATTGTACTACGCTATTTTTTTATATTATACTTATTTTATGGTGGGTTAATGGTCATACTGTCATAGTGTTTGATTATATATGTTTCCACTATTATCTATTTATTTATTACATCCACTATTCCACTCTGATATAAGTGTATAGTCTCCCCATTATTCCACCTTACTCATTCTCTTCCAGTAAGAAACATCTTACATATGGGCAGGGGAAATTGAGTCCATTTGACCCACCTCCTCGAGTCATGAGTTATGTGGATCCCAAATCATGATGTTAGAATAAAAAAATATTGAGTCAAATGTATCGAAGAATATGAATAGGTAGTTATTGGTCTATGACAAGAAGTACAAGATCAAGATAAACTCTTGACCCTTGGTATTATATTAGGAACATAGGTCACATAGGTGATTTAAAATGGTAAATTATAGTATGGAGGTCAAAATAAATAGTAAAATAATGGTCGGGATAAGTACATGAAAAATCAGAACGATCTAGTTGGTTTTAATCATGATCACAAATAGAGAGAAATGATGATTGTCTCTAAAACAGAAGTAGAAATACTTAGGTTGAAGATTGATTTTGGAATTAATAAAAGTATGTGTATTCATAGAACCAAGTGGTGACCAATGCTATAACAATGACACGTATGAATATACCTCAGAGTAGGTGTTATTATTGTGCGAATATGAGACATTTACAAAAAGAATCACTACTATAAAATTATATTATTCTAATTGTTGAAAACTATTGGATAAGCCCCAAAACAGTTGGGATAACATATCCCAATGGTTTTATGCACCATTGGGGGTTTTGGCATCATATTATCTCTATAACAATGGAATGTATACCAACGGTTCAACTAGAACCATTGTGTAATCCCTATACAAATGGTTAGAAACTGTTGGGATATATTAGTCGCATACCTTTATCCCAATGGTTTAAAACCGTTGCGAATGCTTAAATACTACTAAATACCAACAGTTTAGTTGAACTGTTGCTATAAAATGCTTATTTAATTAATAACAACAGTTCAAAGAATCATTGGTATACCTTATTTCTACCAAATAATAATGGTTCAGTTGAACCGTTGGTATACAAGCTTACATAATTAACACCACTAGTTCTGTTGAATTGTTGATATAAACACACAACCGGACAATACACACTCGATAGGATTACTACATCAACTAGAAGACTCGACAATCTTCCTGCAGCAACCAGCTCCCCAACACTAGGACAATACACACACAGCAGGATAGTGCACACCTGGAAGGCTTCCTACAACAACCAATACACACCAGGTATCTAGTACACAATAGCCTTCTTTCCTACAGCATCTAGTACCCACCAGGATTCTAGCCAGTACACAACAACATTCCTTCCCACAATAGACAATACACACTAGGCTTCCAGCCAATACACATTTTCCTTCTTATATTCCCACTACAGCTGATGTTTCAATATAGATAGTTATGATATTAAACACTATAAAAAACAAATATGGATAACCTCAATGGATTCAATATCCCAAAGACTCCATCTGGTAGTCTAAATTGATTCATGTAACCCAATATATTAATATTGTTTAGACTCCATCTGGTATTCTAACAAGAAATACCTCTGGTGATCCTAACAAGAATGTTTCTTATGTCCCACTTTTTAGCAGTAATATAAAACCGTGTATTTTATCCTAGAATAAACCAGTGAGAAAAAAATATATTTTTTAAAACCACCACTAATAGGGTCTGACATATCACATCATTTTTCCCTTATTGGATATTCCACCACCACACCTAGGAATAGAAGTAACATAAAATACCTCTGGTATAGTGGTCAGAGTCGCTAAAATGGTTAGAGTTGTGGGCCACAAGCAGTCGGCCCAACCAGAACAAGCTACACAAATCCAACATGTTCAAAAGCATCTATTTTAAAAGTACATTCAACTTAAAACCTCTAAAAAATTATAATTATTCTTTATTTATATTACTCGAAAACCTTGAAAATAATTAACACTATCCCTTTTTATAATATATAGTGTGGAAGGAAGGGGAGAGATCCACAACAAAGAAATGATAATAAAAAGGGAAATCAAAACATGTTGGAGTGGGTGTAGCTCAAAGGAATATGGTCCCATGTGATTGAATTATGGGAAGAACGAACCCCTGAAAAAGGATTTCAATGAGTGTATAATGAATTATGGAAGATACACTTTCAATAGTATATTTATTAATCTTATATTAAAATATAAGATGGTTTGTTGTTGATTATCTCTAATTCTCTTGATTCATAGCTATAGACTCTCAAGCTTCATTTGACATAACATCTAATAGGGGAAATATGAAGAACTATACTTCGAAAAGATAAGGAAAGGACCATTTTATAAATCATATTGCACTAAAAATTATAGAAAAAGCTGACATATCATTGCATATGGGAAATAGAAGTATGATTGAGGGTGTGTGGTGCAAACCATGATTAAAGAAGACATAATTTTCCTTGGAAATTTATTATGTAGGTTTTTATAGAGCATTAATAGATGGGGCCTGGGAAATTTTACACCGTTCCATGGTTGTGGCTAAAAATGTTATGTATGGAAGGTGTGAAGGTAGTATCATTAGAAATCAGTTGAAGGTTCCATTGAATCCCCCCATCCCGAATGTAGCCCCCAACCCCCACTCCACTTCATCCCCCCATCCCCTACTTTGCAGCACCCCCCGGCTGCCCCCACATCCCCTACACTGCAACACCCCATGAAAATCCCCCACCCAATCCCCACTCCACTGAAGCCCCCCCCCCCCCCCCACATCCCCCACTCCACTACAGCCCCCCATCTCCACTGCATCCCCCAGACGACACTCCACTACATCCCCCCTTCCCCTACTCTATAGCCCCCAGTCCCCTGCAACCCCCCACCCAGTCCCCACACCACTGCAGCCCCCCCCCACATCCCCCACTCAACTGTAGATGCCATCCCCACTATAGCCCCTCCAGCCCCCACTCCACTACACCCCCCACCCCCTACACTGCAGCACCCCAGTCCCCTACATCCCCTAGCCATTCCCCACTCAACTATAGCCCCCACACCACCCCCACTCCACTACAGTCCCCCATCCCCATTGTAGCCCCCCAGCCCCAACTCCTCTATATTCTCCCATCCCCTACTCTACAGCCCCCCCAGTCTCCTACAACCCCCACCCAGTCCCCACTCCACAACAACCCCCAAATCCACTAAATCCCCCTGTAAAGACCCATAATTTCCATGTAATGTTTTAAAACATATGGTAATTTTAAGAGTGCGTGAAAAGTGACAGCATGTGATTCTGAGGCACGGTGTGCCAGGAATGAATTTATGAACTTTTTGTTCTAGTACATTATGTAGACGTGCAAGTGGGTTTTTTTAACATTTGAACTGGTGCTCAGAATTGAATTTAGAGGGCACCATTGAACTCACAAAACCAGATTTCTCTTAAGGATACCTTTACCTCGATCGTAGTGAGTCGAGAGTGAAAGATAATTTTTGTGCTTTTCGGGAGAGAATGAAATAAAATATAAATGTCTAACATTTTTATTTTTGAAACTTCTAAACATGGGTATTGGTGGTGGGGACCACCAAAACCTCCTTAATTGGGAGAAAACCTCCCAACTCCCCTACATTAATTACCAACTTGATACAATTAAGTTTTCCCACGTGATACAATTAATTGGGTCAACAATTAATTTTTCAAATGTAAAATTAAAATTGGTGAACCTATTTTAATTTAGGTTGTCTCATTATTAGATTTTTGGGGGGAAAATAGTTTTTGGAAAAGGTGGGAGGTTAAGAGAACATGGAAGAATAGATTCTCAAATGACGAATGAACTGACGATCGAGGAAACACCGATGTCACTGATGTCCATTTATCCCCAACAAACTCATCCCTTTCCTCGTGAACTTCATCAAAAAATCCCTGGGCTAGGGGTTTAATTATGTGTGATTATCGTTTCCCATGTTCTTCCCTTCTAAACCAAAGAACGAAGATCAACTCTCTAACTAGATGATCTGTGGAAGATTTCATTTGCTGGATTGGGAATAGTCAATTGCAGGAGGTTTTAGGGTTTGACATTATTCTTTCATGATTTTTTTGTGCTGCTTTCTACTACTCTAACACCGAAGGTGCGGGCGAAAAAAACATGGCCTGACCCCTACGTGGTTCTTCATAAATGGTGTGCTCATTTATATGGAAGATGGCAAATTTGTGTAATGGTGACGAACGAAGAGCGGTCGACCGAACCGACCACTGACGAAGGCCTGGCACGTGGCCCGTCCGTGTGAAAAGAATGGTTAGCCTACCAGCCTGCCGTGGTGGACCGCCACACCACAACACCCCCGCCACACCCTGGTCGCTCCACCACCCGGTGCTGCACACGGCCTCCACGATCCTCGCTTCCTCTTCCCCTCCGCAACCCCACACCGCCCGCAGCCTCTACGGCCCCTCGCGGCCCTTGCGGCCTCTATGCTACCCCACAACCACACCGCGCCTCCCAGGACAGGCTGCCCAGTGCGAGCTAGACCACCAAGTGTGGGCTGGGCTGGTCCGGACCCAGCAAGCTAGGTCGACCCAAACCGGGTCACTCCAATTGGGTCGGACCAGACCCGGACCCACTTCGACCCATTTATGCACTTTTAGACATAAATTCTGCACCGAGCATCCGTTTGACGAACCATCTACTATGCCAGAAACCGTGGAAGAAGATTGTAGCTTTGGTATACCACACTAGTTTTTTCTATAATGTTAGGGTACAGTCAGGTTGGATATAGAACGAATCAAACCGGGCCCTCGAGACTAAAATGCTAATAACTTATAGACTGGGCATCATATTGAGGCACGGTCTATTGCATTGAGACCCCTATGACATGGAAGACCATTGGGATACTTATTTTTGGGACTAAGTGGACGTTGGAGTAATGACCTATGGATTAGGGAGCATTTCTCCCAATCAAGATACGTACAGAACTCTACGACTTGCTGAGAATTGATGACTGCTGATCGTTTCGACTCGGAGTGACTTGACATGCCCTATGGGGAGCGCCTCTATGTGATTTAGTAGACCCATGGTGGGTAGAACCTTTATGTGACATAAAATACCCAAGGTAATCTATGGGACGAGTAACTCAGTGGGCCACAAGGTGGAGTGCCTCTGTGTGACGCGGCAGACCAACGGTACTCGACATGAGAAGTACCTCAGCATGTCTCGAGTGGGAGCACCTCTGTGTGACGCGGCAGACCTAGAGTAGGGAGCACCTCTGTATGACGCAGAAGAACCATGGTACTCGGAAGGAGGAGTACCTCAACAGTTCATGTTTGGTTGGAAGAACCTCTGTGTGATGTGACATGCCCACTATACTCGATAGAGGAGGGGTTCTCCGGTAGTCGAGGTGTTCAACGATGTGACTGGGGATGTTACTTGTTACTACTCCTAGAATAAATCCTGGTGTGAGTTGAGTCTTATATTTGTGGTATTGTTTACTTTTAGGAATATTTGGGCTCTGTGCTTTTGATTTGGGCCTCATGTTTCCTCATGGTTGAGATGGGATTACTTGATAACTTAGGTATATGAATGGGTATATACCTAACTTGGGTAGACATGTGTTTTCATGATTTATGTTTTATCATTTTTGGATTTTGTGAAACCTAGATGGTATTTGGATACCTATTAAGTATCCTTATAGTCACTCCTGTACAGGGTAAGCCCGCACCCTATTGTGTTTGGTGTAGACGAAAGACAGAGCTGACTGAGGACAAGAGTATAAGGGCTAGAAGTAGCCCGGAGGTGGACCATACAGCGTGTCGGCATGCAGAGGAGATGGGCAGACATGGAGTGCTGAGGAGGAAAACTATACCTACCCTTCAAGTAGGAACCTCGGGGGATGACACAGTAGTTGCATTACTTTTTTTTCAGTTTTATTGTATTTCACTTGTACTGGTACCTTTACAATTGGGCTGGTATTCCGGCCCCTATTACTTTTAACACTCTATTTTAAATACAGTTGACTTGAGTTTTTATATTTCTGTGTGCATGGTTGCATGTTTTTATAGGTTATAAAGGCAATGCATTCTATGTTTTAGGGCATACACCTTTCAGTGATAATCACCTGCCCCTGGCCTATGGAAGGCGGGCTTGGAGTAGTCATGACGCCGGCCCCGAGGGACGAGTCGTGACAAATTGGTATCAGAGGAGTTGGTTCTACATTAGAACGTGGATTCAAATATTTTTTTAATTTAAATAGTGTTATGTATAGTGAGTGTGGATATCAGTTTAGGAAATCCAGTGCTAGTGCGGCAGCCAACGTATCCATACACCAGGACCCTAACATCTGATTTCCGACTCAGTACACGAAAACACTGATTGCATTTGTGTTTTTAAGAGTTTTTTGTGATATCATTGATGTCAGCTCACCGGGTATATATTATTGACCATGGATAACCTGTTTCTTTTCAGGATGCCTCGTCATAGAAAACCAGCTAGGGTTCCAGATATAGTACACACTGATAGACCACCAAGTGACGAGGCGTCAGTGCATGGCCCTCTTCTAGTAGAGGAACTTGTAGAGGCACCTGACGTACCATTACCCCATGGGCCACCAATGCCCCTGGCCCCAACAAAAAATAGAGCATTCCTCTTGAGCACGTTGCATGAGTTCTAGTGCTAGAGGCCACCCAGGTTGAGAGGAGAGACATACCCACTTGCAACCGAGGATTGGATGGAGGCCGTGGTGAGAGTCTTTCGACTGCTAGGGAAACTAGCTGATCTCATGGTGATCCTTTACACCTGTATCCTTTATGCATCAACATGAAGATGGTGGAGCATGATTCTCTTGGATCATGACAAGGTGGTGCTTCTCTAGGCAGACTTCGAGAGCCTGTTTCGGGCAGAGTTTGTCCCAGTGAACCTTCGCCCAGTGCGCATACATGAGCTACTTCATCTATAGTAGGGTAGAATGACTGTGACTCAGTACATATATGGGTTCACTGAACTCTCATTCTAATCCACTGATATGGTGTGAGAACCATTCTCCAGGACTTGAACATTTGAGCAGGGGCTCAGGCAGGAGATCAGGGCTTTGCTGATTTCTCTTAGCATCTCGACACAAGCGTGGGTGTTAGAGTAAGCCCTATTAGTGGAAAGTTTCCTTGATGAGAAGTCAACAGCACCAAAACCCACTACCAAACATCACATAGAGGAGTATTCTGCAGCTAACAGTAGACAGACGTCATAGAGGTCCAAGAGGACCAGACCTACAAGTGGACGACCGCATGACTCAGGGTCGGTGGTACGAGGCTCTTGAGGAAAGTTTGGATAGCCAAGGATCATGCTGTGTTACTCATATGGTGGGTAGGGTCTCATGGCTCGTAACTATCTGAACCATCATACGGATGATCAACAGATAATTGAGGGACATCCCAGATAGAGATAGAGGTTTGATTATGGAGGTACACAGGGAGTAGGCAGACGTGGAAGAGGAGCTAGCCGTGCAGATGACAATGGGTGATGATTCGAGATGTTACCTCCACCACCATTAGGTGGTCCACCCCGACCATAGAGAGTAGGAGGACCGGGGCGAGCTCATCTCCAGAAAGCTGAGACCTATGATCATGACGCTATGGAGATGATACGAGGTATGATCTGTGTCTACTTTGCCTTAGCTGCAGTACTTATAGACATAGGTGACAGTCATTCTTTTATTTCCCCTACCCTCGTTCGAAGATCAGAGATTCCGACAGAGCTTTTTTCTTGATACTTATAGCTAGAGACTCCTACGTGAGCGGATTCGATGATTATGCACTTATGTCGGCAGTGTGAGCTTGCTCTATAAGGTGAGAGCTTCAACTGGGATCTCCTAGTAGCAATGCCAAGGCCTTACAACGTCATCAGGGGTACGGACTAGTTATATGCATTCCATGATTAGATTGACTATATTAGGCACAAATTTCATTGTATCCGCATGTATGGGATCAGGTTTACCTTCACTGGTGAGAAGGGAGCCATTGTAGTGTAGGACAGACTTACCCGGAGGAGGGTGTAGTTGATTAGAAATCAGTTGGCTAGACTTACCCTCAGAGTAGTTGATGTGGAGAGTCCAATCAATCCTGTTATGGTGGACTAGTATGTGGATTTATTCCCTGATGATGTCAAGGGTCTGCCTCCTCACAGAGAGGTGGACTTTTACATTGACTTGTACCCTGAGACGACCCTGATATCTACACCCGTGTATCGTATGGCTCCCGCGGAGTTTCGCGAGCTGTGGGTACAACTGGAGGACTTACAGGGGAAAGGGTTCATTCGGCCTAGTGTTTCCACTAGGGAAGCCCCGATTTTCATTGCCAAGATGTTGGATGGGATCTTGAGACATTGTGTCGACTATCAGGGCCTGAACCTGGTGACAATGAGAACAAGTACCCACTTTTGAGGAATGATGACCTCTTTGATCAGCTGAAGAGAGCATGGTGGTTCTGGAAGATAGACCTCTGATCAGACTATCACTAGCACAGAGTGAGAGACAAGGATGTGTATAAGATGACTTTTAGATGTCGGTACGACCCTTAAGAGTTCCTGGATTTCCATTCGGCATATCCAATGCTCTTGCAGTGTTCATGGGACTCATGAACAGGATCAGTAAGCCATACCTTGATCGCTTTGTAGTAGTCATCATCGATGAAATTATGATCTACTCGACTACTGAGGAGGAGAATGACAATCATTTGTAGGTTGTACAGGACCCACACTGAGAGAACCAGATTTATGGTAAGCTCTCGAAGTGCCAGTTCGGGATATGAGAGGTTCAATTTCTAGGATATGTCATCTCAGAGGTAGGAGTTATAGTGGATCCAGCTAATATTGAGGTGGAACTTTCTTGGGATTCACCCGAGAGTGTGACGAAGGTACAATGTTTCCAAGGATTGGTCGGATACTACTATAGATTTGTGAATGATTTCTACAGAGTTGAATCACCTTTATCAGTGTTAATGAAGAAGGGGAAACCCTTTGTGTGGTCAGAGATATTCCAATGGAGTTTTTAGGAGTTGAGGCAGAAGCTGAATAGTGCATCCATCGTGAGTCTACCAGAGGAGGGATTAGGGTACGTAGTCTCCTATGACGCATCAGGAACGGGGATCAGATGTGTCCTTATGCAGGAGTGAGCAGTGATCGCATATGGTTCCTGATAGCTGAGACAACATGAGCAGAACTACACTACCCATGACCTGGAGTTAGCATCTTTGGTCTTCACCTTGAGGATGTGGAAACATTACTTGATGTGTGTGCATTTTACAGTCTACTCAGATCACAAGATTCTCAGGTATATCTTCTCCTAGAAGGACAAGAACCTGATATAGTGATGTTGGCTTGAGTGCCTCCAAGACTATGACTTCGAGATAGTATATACTCCTGGGAAAGGGAACGTTGTATCAGATGCACTCAGAAGGAGATCTTCAACACAGTTTCTAGGTGAGGAGACAAAGCAGCTGCCACATTACAGATATCCTTTGTGGATAGAGATGGAGGAGATTTTCTTCAGTATCTTACAGTCACTCCCCCACTTCATTAGCGATTAATAGAGGTGCAACGTGGGGATGATGACTGTGAGGCTCGACGTGCATAGATATCCACAGGATAAGAACATAATGGATTTTATGAAGGTGGGGAGAACGCCATCCTCTTCAGAGGACGTAACATGGTACCAGTGTCACTTTAGGAGGAAGTATTGGGAGAGTCACACAAATTCCCTCTAGCTGTACATCCAGAAGTCGAGAAGATGTACCATGATATCTGATGACATCATTGGTGGCTGAGAATGAAGAAAGTTGTAGTAATGTCTGTCTCTTAGTGCCTCACTTGTCCACAAGTGAAGGTAGAGCATCAGGTACCAGAATGCTTGGTTCATCCTTTAGAGGTCCCAGAGTGGAAGTGGTATGGGATATCCATGGACATCATGACAGGACTTCCACATACATCCAGAGGTCATTATTCTATTTGGGTGATCAACGACCGACTCACAAAGTTGGACAAATTCCTACAGATCAGATAATAGAGTTCAGTAGAGAGCTTGGGATGCCTCTATATGATAGAGATTGTGATGCTACATGGATTACCCTCGACGATTGTCTCTGATCGTGATACACATTTTACTTCCAGGCTATGGAAGGGGTTGCAGGAGGCTTTTAGGATGAATCTTCATTTGAGCACCGCCTTCCATCCTCAGACGGATGGTCAAACTGAGCGGACCATTCACACTCCCTAGAGCATGTTGTGTACTTCTGTCTTTGACTTTGGTCACAGTTGGGAGGATCACTTGACTTTGGTGGAGTTTTCATACAAAAATATCTATCACTCTATGATTGGGATGGAAACTTTTGAGGCGTTGTATGGGTGACCTTTCAGATCGCCTTTGTGCAAGAATAACCAAGGAGAGTCAGGACTAGTGGGACCAGAGATGGTATGGGATACCATAGAGAAGGTGTAGATCATCCAGGAGTGGATAAAGACTGCACATAGTAGGAATAATTTTTATGTCGACAGAATATGGTGACCTCTGGATTTCGAATATAGAGACCACGTATTTCTATGGTTCTCACCCCGACAAGGTTTACAAAGATTTGTCCGAGGTTGAAAGTTATCTCCCAGGTTCATTGGACCCCTCTAGGTCCTAATCAGAGTTGGCGAGGTTTCTTATCACCTAGCACTTCTGGCTCAGCTGCACTGGGTGCACGACGTCTTCCATATATCCCAGCTGAGGAGAGATGTGCACGACCCTTCTCACATCATCGACCATGATGAGCTAGACATAAATTATGGGGCGAAGTTTTGGGAGTTTCCAGTAGAGATTGAGGATCTATAGGAGTGGGTCCTTAGTGGGTGGTCGATACCTCGGGTGCATGTTCGCTGTCATAACAGGAACCTCTAGGAGAGTAAATGGGAATGGGAGGATCATATTCATTCTTACTACCCCCACTTATTCCTTTAGTTTGAGTCGTGGCTTATGGGGAAATAATTCCCTGAGGTGGGGAGAATGTAAAAACCCAAAATTTCCATTTAAGTTTTTTAAATATATGGGAATTTTAGGATTCCACCAAAATTGATGGCGCGTGATTACGAGGCCCGGTCAACCCAGAATGAATTTATGAACATTTTTAGGTACTTTCAGTATACATGAGAGCATGATTTTGTAACTTTATGGACCAGTGCTGAGAATTGAGATCTAAGGGCACCATTTAACTCACAACAGCAGTTTTCGCTTAAGGATACCTTCGCCTCGATCGTAGTGGGTTGGGAGTGAAAGATAATTTTTGTGATTTTCCTGAAAAAATTAAATTAAAAAAATGTCTAACATTTTTATTTTTGATACTCCTCAACTAGGGTTACGGTGGTGGGGACCACCCGAGCCCTCAAGACCTCACAATTTTGAATTATAGTGGTGGGGACCACCTGAACCCCATTTAATGGGACAAAACCTCACAACTCCCCTACACTAATTACTAACTTGATACAATTAAGTATGCCAATGTGATAAAATTAATTGTGTCAACAATTAATTGTTCCTACATAAAATTAAAATTGGTGAACCTATTTTAATTTAGGTTGGCTCCTCATTTGAATGTTGGGGGGAAATTAATCGTTGGAAAAGTTTGGTTCTTGGGAGAACATGGAAGACCACATTCTCTAATGACGAACGAACCAATGATCAAGGAAACACCTGAATCACCGACCTCCATCTATCCCCAATGACTTCTTCCCTTTCCTCATGACCTCCAACAAAAATCTCCAAGGTAGGGGTTTAATTATGTGTGATTACTGTTTCACATGTTCATCCCTTCTAAAAAAAAGAATTCGGATGAACTATCTAACTAGTTTATTTGTGGATGATTTCGTTTGAGGGTTTGGGAATAATCAATTGCAGGCGGTTTTAGAATTTTATGTTTATCATTCAAGATTTTATTGAGCCAGATGCCACCGATCTAACATAGAGTGTGCGAGTCAAACAAACATGGCCTGATCCATCAGTTGTTCTTTATAAATGGTGTGTTTACTGAGATGGAAGAAGGCGACATTGTGCCAAGGAGATGAATAAAGAGCGGCTATCAAAACTAGCCACCGGTGAAGGATTGACATGCGACTATTATGCGCAGAGAGAATGGATTACCGACCGGCCCGCCGCGGAGGACCGTCGCACCACGGCTGCCTTGCCTCACCATGATGGCTCCGCCACCCCCACGAACTCCATTACTCTATGGCTCAATGCCGCCCGCGACCTCTGTGGCCCCTACAGTCTCCACCGCCCACATGGCCCGTGCGGCCTCCGCCACCCTGTGGCCCCTGCAGCCTCAGCAACCCCTCACGGCGCCTCGTGGCATTCGCCCCACCCCATGGCCTCAATGTGCTGCCCAGGTTAGGTGCCCAGTGTGAGCCGGACCGCCTAGTGTGGGCCGGGACAGAACAAGTGGGTCAGGATAGGTCGAACCAAATAGGGTCGCCCCAAGCTGGGTTGGGCTGGCTTGGTCCAACCGGGTCGGACCGAACTCAGATCCACTTCAACCCATTTACGCTCTCTTAGCCATAACTTTGGTACGAGGTGTCCATATGAAGAACCGTTTCGGCACTGGAAACCTTGATGCGAGAATGTCCATTTGGTATACCCCACTAGAGTTTTGGATAATGTTAGCGTATAGTCAGTTTGGATCGAACATGAATCCAACCGGGCCCTTAGGACTAAATGGCTAATAACTTACAGATCGAGCGTTCGATTGATGCACCATCTGTTGTATTGAGACCCCTATGACGTGGCATACCTTTGGGATAATTTTTTGTGGGACTAAGTGGTAGTTGGAGTAATGACCTAAGGCTTGGGGAGTGGTTCTACAAAGCGTGAAACGTATGGAACACTTCAACTGGATAAGACTTGATGGCTGCTGAGCGTTTCGAATCAGAGTTACTTGATAGGCGTAGTGGGGAGGGCCTATGTTTGACACGACAGACCCACATTGGGGGGGTACCTCTATGTGTCACGGTAGACCCACAATACTTGATAGGAGGAGTACCTCAGTATGCCACGAGGGGGAACCCCTCTGTGTGATGCTGTAGACACATGGTACTCGACAGGAGGAGTACCTCATTAAGTCACGAGGGGGAGCGCCTCTATGGGACGCGGCAGACCCACGGTGGGGAGTGCGTCTATGTGACATGGGAGACCCAAGATACGCGACAAGGGGAGTATCACAGCAGTCCAAGGTTAGTGGGGAGCGCCTCTCTGTGACGTGGAAGGCCCATTATACTCAATAGAGGAGGGGTTCTCCAGCATCAGAGGTGTTCGATGATCTGAGTAGGTATTTTACATGTTACTACCCCTACAATAAATACTAGTGTGAGCTGAGTCCTATCTTTGTGGTATTCTTTACATCATGGAATAGTTGGGCTTTGGGCATTTGAGTTGGGCCTCGTGCTTCCTCAGGGTTGAGATGGGTTTACGTGATAACTTAGGTATAAGTATGGGCATATACCTAAGATGGGTTGAAAGTGGTTTTCATGCTTTGTGGTTTATCCTTTGTGGATTTTGTGAGAACTAGTGTTTCTTGGGGTTCCTACTGAGTATCGTTATACTCACCCCATCATGGGATGTTCCCGCACCCTGTTGTGTTTGGTGCGGACGATAGACAATGCTGATTGAGGAAGAGAGTACCATGACTAGATGTAGCACGAAGGTAGACCATACAACATGTCGATAAGTAGAGGAGACATGAGGATGTGGAGTGCTGAGGAGGTAAATTGTATGTACCATTAAGGTAGGAACCTCAGAGGATAACCCAGTAGGTTATTTTCATTTTCTTTAGTTGTATTGTATTTCAATTGTACTTGTACCTTTACTATTGGGCTTGTATTCTGGCCCCTCTTACTTTCAACTCTCTTTTTTCTATACAGTTGTCTTGTTTTCGAATCTTGCTATGTGCTTGGTTGCATGTGTTTACTGGTTATAAAGGCAATGACTTTCTGGTTTTAGGGAATACACCTTCCAGTTCTTGTCTCTAACCCCTGGCCTATGGAAGGCGGGTTTGGGGTAGTCACGACACAAGCCACGGGGGATGGGTCGTGACACCACCACACTCCACTAAAGCCCCCATCCCCACTTCATCCTCTATCCCCCACTATACTGCATCCCCCCATCCCCTACTCGGCAACCCCCCAGTCCCCTGCAACCCCACACCCAGTCCCCGCTCCACTACAGTCCCCCACATTCCCCACTCCACTGATTCCCCCCCCCACTCCACTGCATCCCCCATATCCCCAATCAACAAAACCCACCCCACCACTCTACTTTGTCCCCCCTCACACCCCCACTCCATTGAAGCCCCCCCCACTCCAATAAAACCCCCATCCCCTAATCCACCGATCCCCTGCCCAAACTCCACTACATCCCCCCTCCCACATCCCACACCCCACTGAAGCCCCCCCCCCAACTCAACTGCAGCCCCCATCCCCCATCCCCCAATCCATAGAACCCGCCCCATCACCCAATCTATAGTAACCCCCCTCTCCAATGCATCCCCCAATACCCTATTCTGTAGCCCCCCGGGTCCCCTTCCACCCCACCCAGTCCCCACTCCAATTCATCGCCACCACATCCCCCACTCCACTGACCCCCCCCACTCCACTGCAGCCCCCCACCCAAGTCACATGATTGTTTCTTGTCAAATAATCATAAGATTCTTAAAAAAATAGAGGAATAATGATCAGAACTTGGATGAAATATAGTGGGAGAAAATGATTTCACATGATTTGGTTTCACTGAGTGATGATTTCAATGTTAGTACACCTGTTTGATTTATATCAATGTTTCTAAAAGATCAAAATATTGGATGGAGGTGATTTCTAACTATATCTCTATTGTTCAATGTAATGGAAATATCAAGGATTGTGGAATCATGGTGGTAGAATTTTGAAAGTGAAGGTTCTGAAAGGAGTGGGTTCATATACACATAATCTTATGTGTGTTGTTATTATGTTTTTATTGGTTTGTATCATGCCTATCTTTCTTGTTCACTTTCCATATTAGTAAGGCTATCGGATGACTAAAACCAAAAGGACTGAAAATATATGTGGTGTTTGGGGTGCTTAGACTTTCCAATTATGAATAATGATTTGTGGGGGATGTGTTGATTGGGAGTTTTGTATTCCACTGATTGATGTCCTGTATTTCCCCATAAAATAACATCTCAGCATAATTATAAATCCATCTAGTGATTAGTTTACCAATACTCGAATGTTGAGTATGTTTGAAACACTATTGGGATTCTCTATTCAGATAGTTTACTATGTTAATAGAAAGATGTTCACTAAGAATATAACACCAGTACTAGGTTGTTCTGAGTATATCAAAAGTTATCTATTATGGTTGTGTTTGGTGTTCTGTTCTATTTATCAATGTGGTATTCAAAACATGGATATAATACTACTAATGACTTCTATAAGAGACCTTGTGATCCCTTATGTTTAGCTAGATTTAGTGGAATTATTGAAGATGGAATACAAGGCCTTCTAAAATTTCCCTAGTGTAATGATAGATAAAGAATAAAATGGAATTTTAGAAAATAGATGATTTCATACCAAGGTAGTAGGATAAGGAGATGACCAATATGTCTATGTAAGGAGCCCATGAGCTTGTGCAGGTTTCTTGACATCAAGGAAACACCACATGAGAACAATTTCTCCCACAAACAATTAATAAAAATAGTAGAAAAAAATAAATAAACTTTTTTCTTGACAAATCCGTACATCAGATGTCCACACAGATGGAAAATAAAATAAACAGAAGATCAAGGGATAAAGGAAAACAAAAATGAAACAAATTAATGAATCTCTCCCCTACCCCAATCTGCCTCCCCTACAAAAAAACCCGTGCAGCCACCTCCAGTGCCCTTCTAGCCCATTCGCAGGATATAACTACCCTCCATCCATAGAATGTTGTAAAAGGCATATGTGGCTGTTGTGATAAAAAACAAAAAAAACTAAAAACCCACATACCTACCTCCTGTGACTATACATGTCACTGCCCAATATATTAGAACCAGAACACCCCATGGCTCAAATCATGTTCCTGAATGTAAGAGGAAAACAGATCCAAGTTTCAAAATGGTACTATAAAATAGTAAATTCTTATCAATTAACATTTAATCTTCCTATTATTGGTATATAATCAGTTTACCAAGAGTTTCATCTTAGTTTGGTTTTATTTGATACAAGTTTGTTTGGAACATTTTCATTAGATTTAGTTTGTTTGTTTTTGTTTATATTAGCTTAGAAAATATCATTCATTTTGGTTCTAATTGATTCAATTTGATTAAATTTGAAATCATGTCTCCAACCTTGAATTCAATTAATGTAAAATATTTTTCAATAAGAATAATGAAATTTATTCATTAGGAAAAGAACCCATGCATTAATTCCACTACTAGGGATTATTTTTCTAAGTAAACATAATATCCTAATATTACCATATTGAGTCAAGATTCTCATAAGATATGGTAAGAAATGTAACAGACCGGGGGAGGGACACCACAACTAAGGTGGCTAATGATAGAGCTATGGTGGTTAATTTTATTTATTCACATGTCTCACATTACTAAGTTGTTTATAATAATAAAAAAAATAGTGGATCTTAGGATAATGTTAAAAAATGTATATGTGGTAATATCCCATTAAACCTGAATTATAATTTAATAATCCTTAATATTAATTTGTATACACATTCAATGACACAAGAATTATAATTTTACCACATATACCATTTTTAACACCATGTAAAAAGGTATGGAGTCTATAAATTAAATTTTAAAGGTATTGAGTCCATTATATATTCTCAGTGTTGAAATGACTTTGTGCAACCCCCATATGTTATTGATTGTTGGTAGAGGAATATATATCACATATCAATTCAAAGGTATTGAGTATATTATATATGACTCTTGGCGTGCCAAACCATCGGCCTTGGACAACTATCTTGCAAGAATAAATTTATCCAATCAGTAAAGGAATAAGATAATGAGGGTGGAATCCCACCCCTAATGATGTATCAATATTCATAACCACATATAAGGATTACATATACTATCCAATGGAATTATATAATTTTGAATAGGAAAATGAATAAAAAATAGTATTATTAAAATTGCAGAAATTCCATATGACACAAGAATTGTACATATGATAGTTGATTGTTCAATATATTGATTGGCACGAGTATACTCCACAATATGGTTATTACATTACCCACATATATAGTCTATATATTGAATCCCTTATAGTTCTACATTCTTTTGATACCACTAATCCTATGTTTGGGTTCCATGTCCCCTACCACAACCTGAGTGACAAATAGAACTCAATCAGCCTATCTACTTAGGGGTAGGAGAGAATATCACAGTAGCAAGTTCCTACCATGATCCACTTCCAATAATCTGCTGTTAATTTCTCATATAGAACTTATGTACAACACCCATCTTGTCAAACTATCAGTACTCCACAATGGGAAAAGGACACTGAAATAGCTTATGTTCAACCCTGTAATTATTTATAAAATTAATCTGAATGATATCCAAATACTTGTGGCATATGTCACAGGTTGATCTGACCACTGAATCCTTGGTGGTAATCTTAATATCAATGCTTATTGACACAGAAGGATGAACTCATTGTTCATCCTACTAAAACACATTTCCCTTGACTCGGGGTCTCTATTACGTTATCTTTAGTGATGAGATCATGATTCATCAAATAAAAAAATCTCACAAAACGGTAATTAACATGTGAAATGATATAATATTGAATCTCATGCTGAAAAAATATCTCCCTAGCTTATCATCACCTTCTTATGTAGGGGAAAAATATTTACGGTCTGTTAAGTAACCTTCATGGTCCATTAAAGACATCATCCTCTATATAGATTTTACGATTTCCCAAGCCATTCCATTCATTAGAATATCTAGATAAAAGTGACTCATATATTTCTACATGAATCCTTTATTTTTTATCTCCAATTATTGTACAACATGTACTATGATGACCATCGAGCACTTAGATAGTCCTTGTAGAATACAAGTAGCAAGCTTCACCCTCATCTCCAATGTTTTCTACAGGTGACAAAATATTTTTATGGAAGACTCAATCCAAATATTTTCTACCAAAGGGCCTCCATCCCCTTTAACTATGGGTGGGTAATTTATCTAAAACACTATATAGGTATCATACATCGAAGGGAAATTGTGATTAGTGAGTCTCAACATTGATCACAAGACTCATGGAATATTATCAAAGAGATGATCATCCATCAAATTCCCTATTGTTGTAGGAAGATACAACTACACTAAATGAGGTGTGTTTTTGTTTATTATTCTCACACTAAAAAAAGATAATGTAGAATATTTTTCTCTACATGGGTTAAAACATTCATCTGATAATCGGGCTCATAAAAATATCAAACTCAGAAGGACATGTACAAAACAAAAAAACATAGATAAATGGTTTCATCATCTCTTTATTGAGAAAGTTATTTAGTCAAATTTTAGTTGAAAAGAATATATTCTTATTTTTATCCATCATGTTATATAATTTCATATTCAATTAATGAATCCATATAATGATTAGTGCATGAAAACAGAATTTCCTTATATCTCATTATGAGGTATCAGATGTTCTCCATTCCATATCAAACCTCAATTAAAATCACATAAAATTGTAACATCACCCAAAATAGGTCTCGAACACCTTGCTCAATCCCATATCCATTTTTTATCTCATCTTTCCAAGGAACCAATCAAGCATAGGGACTCGTACCCTTGTCATGACCTATATCTGTGCTGTCTTCGGAATCTTAAATACGTTCTAGTGAAACCTAGAATGACACCACCAATGGTATCTAAAAAAATCTAGTCTGAATTTATATTTCATGTAATAGTATGATATTGATATAGATGAATTCATTAATTTAATTTTGAACAAAAAATTATCTTGCCAACACTAGAGCTCTAGGTTGACACCCGAGGTATGCCAAACATGATTCAATAGAGTTCCATATATGGCTATCCTTGCCTACAATTATACATGATGATTTCCTTGATAAGGAACCATGACAATGTATATTACCCATTCTATGGACCACTGACCTAACACACATTTCCAATTATAGGGATATCTCTCATGTTTTATGGGTTAATGGACTTTCTGTGAATTCTCATTATAGAAAAGATTATATTCCCAATGAGAATATATAATGCTAAGTGTGGAGTAACCATTCCAGGTATTATATAACTATTCATCAAGAACAACCAATAGAAAAAACCCTAACAAAACACTAAGACATGAAAAATATTTTGACATATTACATATTTTTTAATTCATTAAAATTACCAATTTTCTTTCCTCATATTCCATTATGTCAAATACCAGTTCTTGTCAATATAACATTGTGTGTTTTCCAATTTCATACCAATTATACATTTACATGAAACATTATCAATTCAAGTTTAAATTGTGTCAATTACAATTCACATAATGATAATTACAAATTCTAATTCACCGGTAATGAGAATAAAAAATTCAATTCCCAATTCTATTCATTCCTTAATCAATTTATCAATCCGGGTATAAGGCACTAGGCTCATACCATCCATGCTCTGACCTAAGGTTATAGAAAATAACACCTCTTTGGTGGCCAAAGGATCATGTTCTACATCACCAATGGACCCAACCAGATATGTGGAAGGTATAATATTCTGTATTTGAGAAATTTCCATGGATTTTAATTATAATAGGTCACCCACCCATCATGAAGACTCTATAACACATGCTACAAATACTATAAATCCAATCAAGAAATTAAGAAGATTTTTTAAATCACCCACCTCAATAACAATAATATTAATCCAAAAAATAATATTTTGATTAATGTAATCCATCTTAATCCCATATAGAAACTGATAAATACACCAAATCTAGTCCATTAGAAGAATATCAAAGTGGAAAATAAAAGGAATTCACCAATTACGAGCAGAACACAATGAATATAGATGTTTGAATCAAAGAATGGATTGAGAGATCTATGATTAAAGGTATCTTACAAATGAGGTAGACATGAATTGGGGTTGTAATCCTGGAGAGATCCATTCCAGAGAAAGTGAGCTCATGGCGGAGGATGTAATCTTTCCAAGTAGGGTTCATGCTCGGGAGGTAGGGTTAGAAGATAGATCTCACTGGAGGAGGAGATCTCGTCTAGTGGTTAGATCTGTTTGAGGAGGTAAGATCCTGTTTGAAGGAGGTACTGAGATTTCGGGTTCGTGCTCGAGAAGTAGGGTTTGACGAAGGAGAGATATTTTTGATAATTCATGGGATTTTTCTGAGGATTATTTAGGATTTTTTATCAATGGTTTCTAAAAACCATTGGGAAATGTTGTCTATAGGAACCGTTTATTCAAACCATTAGAATAGATATGGAAAACCAATACATTCCAAACGGTTCCACAAAACCATTGGGAAAACTCATAAAATTAGCCATTATTTCGAATGTTTTTATAAAGGCCATTGGTAAAATTCATAGTATTTATCATTTTAAAATTGTTTCATTTAACTGTTGGAATAGGTTACTTAAACCAACAATTTTTCAAACCGTTGGTATGAAGGTGTTGGTATAAATCAGATTTCCACCAGTGAATGTTCCATAAAGAATAGTTATTGAAGGTATCATGATCGAAGGAGGTATCCAAATTGAATTCAATATTACATGAAATATTTTGATTTTATTTGTTTTTAGTGTTGATTATTCAGTCAGAAAGCCAAATATAGCTTATCAAAAATTCATGGGAATGAATCAAAGTAGACCTAATGTGGTTGCATGATGTTGCTCAGTGGATCATATAATAATTGAAAAATAAAGAATTTGATTTTCATATTTGTAAGATAAATTACATATATTATAATCTGTTGAGGATCATGAGTCCATTAAAAATACTTTTTTAATAAAAATACATGGTTCAAGAAAAATATATATTAGAAGGTCATGGTTACATATATTTCCCTAAAAGCATCAGATCATGTTGGTGTAAGGATCCATGAAAAATGATTTACATTCAATAATAAAATAATTGAGAATATTTTCATATACATAAAGTATAAAATAGTATGTCACATAAAATTTTGAAATGATAAAAGATTTAAGATTATTGGATCTATAAAATCAATGTTTGGGGGAAAAGATATAAGAATCATAAAGTCTCAGTAGTTGAAGGTCTAAATGACAACATGATTAGAGTTAGTAAACTAGTTGATTTAGAACATACTATAAGCGTTGTGAATAATATGTTTATCATTATGGAAAATGATGATACAGTGGTTATCAAATGGAAGAGGACAAAGGGAAATATATATTATGATTGAGAAGGAGATATGTGATTTATATCCAAGGAAGTAGAAAATAGGTTGTGTTATAAATGTATTAGTCATATTAGCCATCCATCCTTGGATGATATAGTGATATGTGATACTACTAAATATCTAATTATGAAATAATATGATCACATGATGCTTTTAAAGAAGGGAATATCACAGGAATGGTATATGTGGAAATAGGGAAAAGGTAAATAAGAGTTCCTAAATTTTTTGCGTATGGATGTGTATGGACCTATTTCGCCAAGAAGTATAGAGATGATGATATGTTATGTACTTTAATTATTTGAATATAATTTCATATATTTCAATTTTCACCCACACGTTTGATTTGTTCTATTTCATAACACAATATTTGAGGGATGTTGAAATGAGAACAAGTAAAAAAATAAAGAAATCTTTAATAGACAGAAGAATGGAATTCAAAAAAACCATGTGGATTATTATCTTTAGAAGCATTAGATAGGGTACCGAGTCTCAGTTTTTATAACTCGAATACAAAATGGGGTGTTTGAGAGAAGAAACCAAAATATCAAAAACATGACTAGAACAATTATTATTGAGAAATAACTTCTAAAAATGTTTTGGAAAGAATAATGATGACTTCAATATACATTTTAAATTGATATTTTTGTGTCAAAGGGAATAGAAGGATCCATATGAGCTGTGGTATGGACGGAATCTGATAATGATGTTCTTTGACGTCGTAAGAAGTAAGTGTTTTATTTTCAATCAAGAGAAACATAAAAAGTCTAAATATATTGGATATTGGAATATATTTCTTAACTACTCAATAAAAATTCATATAAATGATTTAATAAATGGATGATAAAGATTTTGAAGAATGAAGTTATTGTTATGGTGGGAAATAAGGTGAATATTTAAGCAATAAATGACCAGTTTTAAGAGGACAATGATTAAGGGATGATGGACTCAAGGGGAGTGGAAGTAAATATGTTATATTTAGAATAATATTGAAATGGTGATAATGATGAAGATAGACTAGTATCTACAAAGAATATGAAAAGCTGAGATAAATTTGATATCCATAAAATAATTAGACAGAAGTCTACATGAGTGTAGACCAAGATAATGAAAACACTATATTGATAATCTACCAATAAATTTAGATAAAAAGTGTTTATAAGAGATGATAATTGGGTTTAGGAAACAAATCAATAGCTTGACGAAATCGAAAATAATTAGACATGGGAGACTATTTTGAGGTCAATAGATTAGAATATAATTGAAACCAAATGGGTCTTCCCAAACAAACTGAATGAAAAAAATATGTATATTTGATACCATGAATGAATGTTGTATAAGGGATACTCTCATATCAATTGAATTGATATAGATGATACATTTTGACAAGTTGTAAGGATGTAGACTATCTAACTCTTATTAACCATTGAAGTGAATATTAAATTAAATATTTTCTAGATAGATGTACAGTATACATTTTTTTTGAATTTATGAAGGGAGTGGTGTATATCTTACATCCAGATGATTTTATTGTCGATTAATATAGGAAAAATGTTTTTGGGTGGATGATGTTGATATTTAGAATAAATAAGGCACTGAGAGTGTAACAACCTAATATTTTGGGAAATGTTTTTTCAAATAAATATAATATTCTTGATAATTTTAATTACGCCAAACAATTCGTTTGGCTTGATTTACGTGAAGCACTTATTTTTATCTTGCTTTATATGTGACTCTGAGTATATCTTGCATTAAATGAATCCCCATGTTTAAACAAAAAATGATAAACTATTAAAACAATATAATTTAATAATTGATAGTCATCACCTAGCAATTGTAATGGGGGGAATGTATAGGATTAACTAAATTTTGAATATATATTCACTAAAAATTCATATAAAATTAATTCTTTGGGGAAAAATTTATTAGAAATGATGATAAGCACAATTTTAAAATAAGGGAAATAATTTTCAGAAAAAATATTTTATGAGTAGAAACATGTCATACCTCAATTAATTAAAAAAACTTCTCATAAATTCTTTTAATGACATGAATATATTATATATTCAATAATGCTTAAAATTAACATATTTATTTTCTGGACAATGTAACAACCCGAGATTTTATGAAAAATATTATTTTTAATGTCTTGTGTTGTACGCTACACCAAAATTAGCTTGTGATATATGCACCACCATATTTGATTACAGTATACGCAACACTATTCTTGGATTGCGTTACACACAATTTCATGTTCGTTTTGTAGAAACTATTCTACACAACATTATGTATATATTTTGTTTAATGAATAAATGAAATAAGTTTTGATTACGTTATACGGAACACCAAACACAGCTTTCACTACACGCAACCCTTACTAGGCTTGCATTACATGCAATAAAGACCTTCCTCGATAGCGTGTGTAGTACGCAATACCGAGTTTCACTAAACGAGATATTATTATAATTTTATTATGAACTAGCCGTTATGAATAGTAATACCCACTTTCTGGAATTATATAAATTTTATCTTTCAAAATGGACTTCATTTTTGGATTCGGAATATCAAAATTAGCTTAGGGTCAAATTTTGGTACTTTTCGGATAACTTTCATATTCTGATGAATAGTGAAAATTACTAAATTTTAATTAAAAACAACATTTTTAATAGAAATAATAAATAGTGATAAATTATTAATTTGAGTGGTTTTAAAGTATATTTAGAATATATTTTTACCATTTAATACAATGTTGTTCATTGGATATAATTTCACATTTAATCCAGACATAAACAAGTGTCAATCTTTTGATAGTTATTATCTCTTAAAAACACGCTATTTGTTTTGACAACGGGAAATAATTTTTAAATTAATTAAAGAAAGTGATATGTTTTGAATTTGGTAAAATAGAAATAATTTTTGAATTCATAATATCAAATATAGATTAGGCCTAATTTTTGGTATTTTTCTGGAAACTTTCATTTTTTGATGAATAGGGAAACCACTAAGTGGTAGTTAAAAGACTGAATTTTTCATAAAACATAATTTTACCACTTATGTGAGTGGAATTTCAAAAATCCGAGAGAAACAGTTAATATCAAGGACTAAAATTTGGTTCAATGAGATTAAAATAATTTTTGGTGAATAATAACTTTTTACTTTTTTTTACCACGGTTAAAAGTAAATAGGGTAATTAAGGGTAAAAATGTTATTATTATTACCCTAACACATGTCCTAATTCTATTGGATAAGTGAAATTCGACCAAAAACAACCTTAGGAATAAAATATGACCATTTAGGTCCACTTGGATTAGATAAAGTTATATATATTAATAATAAATAACTTGGGGTTCCTTTGGCTTGTTATAGTAAGTTCATTATCCTTATAGTGTAAGAAAACAAGAAGACATGGTAAAAGAAAAATTATTTAACTTAAAGTTAAATCTAAATGATAAGGTTAAAATAGAAACCTAAACTTGTCTAAATTCTATTGGATGAGAGGATTTAGACCCATCCCCACCTTAGCTTCGAAATAAATCAATTTGGAGCTATTAAAAACCGAATATGACTTTATAATAAAATAATATTTTTAGTTATTCCAAAGGTTCCCCTCTCCTCCCTTATAAAAGGTCACCTCATCCCTCTCTTCCTCACACCACATTGAGCCTTGAAGCTCGGCCAACCCCTGCCAAATTCTCTTTTCCACTTCCCTAGAAACATCCAATAGGTCCTAGTTTTCATCAAAGACCAATTGTAGTGCCCTAAGAGGAGGTCTCAAAGAGGCGCTTCAAAGAAGAGGTAATGTCCGTTACCGATTCTTTCAACTTTATTTATTCTTCCACTTCTTCTTCTTTAGTTGTTTCATTATCATGTAATAACATCAATATCAATAATATACTGATATGTTATTATAATTATGAAACAACCATATTTCACCATCTATCCATCCTACGGAAAACGAAATCACCGCGCGTACGTACGTACGGAATACCGTCTCCACGCCGTGGTGTAATCTATTTTCCACCACCACCTTACTTGGATGGGTATAATGGAGAAAGTAATGAATATATATGATTATTTTAAATTGATATTTATTCTTTAATACTATACATACTCTTTAATACAATTCCACGATCATGGAAATGATATCATCGCTCGTACGTACGTACGGAATACCGTCTCCACGACGCGATGAGATTCACTTTCCATGATAACCATTCAAGAATGATTATAAAGTATATATAATAGGTAATCATGAAATATAAGACATAATAATGCTACTGGATTTATGTATATATATATTTATTCCATCTACCTAATTCCATTCAATTCAATAAGGAAACGAAAACAGCGTTCATGCGTACGTACGGCCTACCGTCTCCATGAACGGTGTATTTCTTTCCATTTATGGATCTATTATATATAGGTATATTCTGAATATATATTATATATATATATATATATCATGTTTTACATTCTGGATGTAAGTAATCATGATCTATGTAATCATATGAATAATTAGAAGTTAAAACATGAACGACAAACGAAACGATTTTACCCAAAACGCTACTTTAACATGAATTTACAAAAGAACGGGGAATATAAAGTCATAAGTGAACCATATATGATATAAAAACAATGAATATTATTTCTTAATAAGTCAATGAAATTATTTAAATCATTGTACATGAGGTTTGGATACGTACGAGGAATATCGGACCTAAGGTAAGGGATAATGTTGCAATCTCAATTTTTTTCTATCCCAGATTGCTTATAACTAAGTATTTTCTGGGGTTATATTTATCATCCAAGTCCAAGTTTTATAAAAATGTTTTCATGTATGTTTAAAGTCATTTTTACCAATTTTTTACTTTTACTACATGGTATGTATGGAATCTTTCTTATAAGAGTTACTTTTTGAATTTTCTGGCAAAAGTACGAGAAGAATTTTTTTAACTCATACGGCATGAAACGATTTTTACAGTTTTATAAATCCTTATTTTCATGAAGCTTCCTCCAAATGATTTCATGACTATTTCAAACAAATATTTTTCTTTTAAAATTTCATGACGTTTTGTGAAAAGAAAATTATTTAGAAGAAGAAAGGATATTTTCCTCAAGAATTCATTTCAAGTGTTTTATCAAAACCATTTTTCATCTAAGATGACATTATTTCATATGTGTATGTTTCAAGTATAATGTCTCTATGATTTACATGGTTTCACTTTTCTTATAATGAAATGATATCAATTTCTTTTATATGGATTATGTGATGATGAGATGATGTTTATGAAACCCATTATATTTATTGGGTTATTATGAATGATGTATATTTATTTTGTGTCACAAGTAAGAATGATTTCATTATGAGATGGGTGGGACCTATATCTCCCTCAAATGAATTGGGTAAAGATTTATATCTCATGAGATAGACATGGCTGGAATGGTAAGTTAATCCGGTTTGGTATTACAAGACAGGAACGAGGAGTGAACTCGATTCAGAAAGGGACTTTGTCCACTAAGATCGTATTGGATGAAATGTCTTAGCTACTATGGAAATCATTACATGTGCTTAATGGATGCCACAATTACATGATTTATTCCAATTCTATTTTATCATGATTTATGTTCCATTATGATCTATGCCTTATATACTTCCATGTTTTATGTCGTTGCTCTAGATTTTGATGTTTAAACATTATGTTCATGTTTTTAAGTTCAAATGTATATGGTATGTTTTATTTTATCCATGCTTACCCTTACTGAGAATTTTAGGTCACCCTTTTTATGTTTAATTTTCCCCCAGGATTAAAAGAAAGGTTTTATGTAAGGAAACAAAAAGGGGAAGTTCTTTATGGGAGATGTTAAAGATCTTTCACCAAGATTAGAAGATTACATTCCAAGTTTCCAAAGACACTAAACTATTACGGTCCTTGTGTGTCTGTTTTTGTTATTTATTAAGTATTCCGCAAAAGTAATGTAATATCCATGTACGTCAAGTATGGGTCGTTACAATTGGTATCAGAGGAAAGGCTTAGTTGAACTTTGGAAACTATGAGTTTATTGTTGAAGTAATGGGAAAAAGGTTTCTAATAATGTGAATAGAGAAAAGACTACAGATAACTCTCCACCAACACTTCAATGCTTCAAGTGCAAGGAAATGGGGCATTATTCTAATAAATGCCCTGATCCATGGGTTAATTATGATCAACATGAGCAACCTCTTAAGGCAAAGGATAAAGGGAAGTCTTATGAGATAACTATTTGTGATGTCGAGTATGAAAATGATTTTGTGTAATGATTAAGTGTTTATGTAATGGGATTTCAAAATAGTATCATGGAATCTCATTTATGGTATTGTGGAATTTTGGAATATCTATGTATTGGATTTCAATAATTATATGGTACTGGTAACCATGAAAAGGTGATTGAAATATTTTTAGAAATCAGATGGAATGCACATAAAGAAGGGATATGGAGAAAATAATATGATAGTAATCATGAGCTCATGACATATACAAGGACTAAGTGATATTATGGTGTGAGTATATAGAATTTTTGGGATTTTTTTGTATGGAAAGTGTTAAAATTTAACAACATTTATGTTTTCACTAAGGTTCAATGGGTATTCATTTTTCAAGAGAATACATGATTAAGGTATTCACATGTTTGTAATTTTACTAACAAGATATATCTTATGATATATGGGGAATAAATGATGGCATTCACGTGATTGTTATGTGACATTTCATGTAATCATTTTCTTTATACTATGAGTTTGGACCGAAGTATTTTAGATAAGCCTAATGATTGGAATGGATTATGTTGGACATAATTTAGTTAGATATTATTTATGGGATGTTATAGTAATTTAGTTTTAGAAAAAGGTCAACCTGCAGGACATGCGACAACCCATCGTGTCAGACAAGGCTGTGGGAATCGAACTCACAACCGAAGTGTTGCTGGCCTTTATCGCCTACCACTGTCCTACAGGAAGTCCCTGGTTAGTAGAAACTAGTTTTATTTTATTAATTGGTATGATATATGAACTATAAGTTCATTTTTGGAATCATATATGATTAACCTCACTATAGATGAACTTATGTATATTTTATAACTTTTGCTAAACTTTTTTTTGAAACAGATGGAATGAACAATCATTCTATCACATGATCTGTTAACACTTCACAAATAACAAATTCAAAATCATTTCTTTAAGAGATGAAGTGGAAATTGTTTAAAGCACGAACAATAGTGAGATTGTACCAAAATCAAGCAAGTATTTCTTCTAATTCAAAATTTGAAATTTTAGTGAAATGATATTGAAAACCAAAAATGTTTTCCTAGTGCTCTTATATCCGATGAATCAGATGGTACCTTAGATCATCACAAATTTATGGCTTTTTTATTGATGGCTTTTTCATAGCCATGTTCTCTACCACTCTCCATTAGAACATGATGGTTAGATTTTTCCTCCATATGCATATTTTCACCTATGATCTCCTATGTGGAAACCCAGTGATGAGTTATTTGGGTATCTGTTATGTTTCTAACATTCCATTTTTTTAAATGATGATTTAGCATCCCTCTTTACGATGTGGGTTTCTATGAAAGAAACTCTCATGTAATAAACCATTTATAACCCCAAAGAATTTTGAGGGCGAAATTCATTTTAAGGGGGGTAGAATGTAACACCCCGAGATTTTATGAAAAATATTCTTTTTAATTTCTTGTTTTGTAAGCTACACCAAAATTATCTTGTGATATACGCAACACCGTATTTTTTTACAGTATACACAACAATATTCTTGGCTTGCGTTACACACAATTTGAAGTTCGTTTTGTAGAAACTATTCTACGCAACATTATGTATAGATTTTGTTAAATGTATAAATGAAATAAGTTTTGTTTATGTTATACGCAACACCAAATAGTGCTTTCACTACACGCAGCCCTGACTTGGCTTGCATTACACGCAATAAAGACCTTCCTTGATAGCGTGTGTAGTACGCAATACCGAGTTTCACTAAACGAGATATTATTATAATATTATTATGAACTAGCCGTTATGAATAGTAATACCCACTTTTTGAAATTTTATAAATTTTATCTTTCAAAATGGACTTCATTTTTGGATTCGGAATATCGAAATTAGCTTAGGGTGAAATTTTGGTAATTTTTGGATAACTTTCATATTCTGATGAATAGTGAAAATTAATAAATTTTAATTAAAAACCATTTTTTAATAAAAAATAATTAGTAGTGATTAATTATTAATTTGAGTGGTTTTAAAGTATATTTATAATATATTTATACCATTTAATACAATGTTGGTCATTGGATGTAATTTCACATTTAAACCAGATATAAAAAACTGTCAATCTTTTGGGAGTTATTATCTCATAAAAACACGCTATTTGTTTTGACGACGGGAATTAATTTTTAAATTAATTAATGTAACTGATATGTTTTGAATTTGGTAAAATAGAAATAATTTTTGAATTCATAATATCAAATATAGATTAGGCCTAATTTTTTGTATTTTTCTGGAAACTTTCATTTTTTGATTAATAGTGAAACCACTATGTGGTAGTTTAAAAACTAAATTTTTCATAAAACTTAATTTTACCGCTTCTGTCAGTTGAATTTAAAAACTCCGAGAGACATGGTTAATATCATGGAATAAAATGTGGTTCAATGACTTGAATATAATTTTTGGTGAATAACAACTTTTTACATTTTTTTACCACAGTTAAAAGTAAATAGGGTAATTAAGGGTAAAAATGTTATTATTATTACCCTAACACATTTCCTAATTCTATTGGATAAGTGTAATTCGACCAAAAACAATCTTATGAATGAAATATGACCATTTAGTTCCACCTGGATTAGATTATGACATTTATTATTAATTTATTTGAAGAAGGGTTAAAATAGTTAAAATCAAAGTTTAATAACTAAATTATTTTTAATATAGGGTTATACCTAAGATAAATTCGACTGAAAATATTCATTATAAAGATAAAAATATTTCATACTTAGTGGTATTTTATTTATAATTTTTAGACATTAAATAATTTAATTTATTTATGACACAATGATGATCCAGTAATTATCTTATTAATGAAATATTGACATAATTGATGTTATAAATACCAAAATAAATGTAATTTGAGACTTTTTTATGAATTAAACTAATTTTCTAGGTTAATATGACATGTTATTATTGATTTAGTTAACTTTGATAGAACTAATAATTCTGTTATATTTTTCACAAAAATCAATTACCAAATAGTGTCAAAATTGACATAAAATAGTTTTTAAAACAAATATTATATTATTAATTGTTATTTTATTCCTAAAAATAAAAGTTTTGTCCAAATGACTTAGATAAGGTTATAAATATTAATAATAAACAACTTGGGGTTAGTTTGTCTAGTAATAGTAAGTTAATTAACCTTATAGTGTATGAAAACAAGAAGACATGGTAAAAGAAAAATTATTTAACTTAAAGTTAAATCTAAATGATAAGGTTAAAATAGAGACCTAAACTCGTCTAAATTCTATTGGATGAGAGGATTCCGACCCATCCCCACCTTATCTTCCAAATAACTCAATTTGGAGCAATTAGAAACCGAATATGAATTTATAATAAAATAATATTTTTAGTTATTCCAAAGGTTCCCCTCTCCTCCTTTATAAAAGGGCACCTCCTCCCTCTCTTCCTCACACGACTTTTAGCCTTCATGCTCGGAAAAACCCTGCCGAATTCCCTTCTACACTTCCCTAGAAACATCCTATAGGTCCTGTTCTTCTTCAAAGACCAATTTTAGTGCACTAAGATGAGGTCTCAAAGAGGCGCTTCAAAGAAGAGGTAATGTCCTTTACCAATTCTGTCAACTTTATTTATTCTGCCACTTCTTCTTATTTAGTTGTTTCATTATCAAGTAATAACATCAGTATCAATAATATACTGATATGTTATTATAATTATGAAACAACTATATTTCACCATCTATCCATCCTACGGAGGACGAATTCACCACGCGTGCGTACGTACGTAATACCGTCTCCACGCCGTGGTGTAATCTATTTTCCACAACCACCATACTTAGATGGGTATATTGGTGAAATTAATGAATATATATGATTATTTTAAATTGATATTGATTTTGTAATATTATACATACACTTTAATACAATTCCACGATCATGGGAATGATATCATCGCTCGTGCGTACGTACGGAATATCGTCTCCACGACGCGATGAGATTCACTTTCTATGATAACCATTCAAGAATGATTATAAAGTATATTTAATAAGTAATCATGAAATATAGGACATAATAATCATACTATATTTATGTATATATATATTTATGTCATCTACTTAATTCCATTAAATTCAATAAGGAAACTAAAATAGTGTTCATGCGTACGTACGGCCTACCATCTCCATGAACGGTGTATTTCTTTCCATTTATCGATCTATTATATATAGGTATATTATGAATATATATTATATATAAATCATGTTTTACATTCTGGATGTAAGTAATCATGATCTAATTAATCATATGAATAATTACAAGTTAAAACACGAACGACAAATGAAACGATTTTACCCAAAACGCTACTTTAACATGAATTTTCAAAAGAACGGGTAATATAAAGTCATAAGTGAACCATATATGATATAATAACAATGAATATAATTCTGTAATAAGTCAATGAAATTATTTAAAACATTATACAGGAGGTTTGGATATGTACGAAGCATATCGGACCTAAGGTAAGGGATAATGTTGCAATCTCAATTGTTTTCTATCCAAGATTGCTTATACGTAAGTATTTACAGGGGTTATATCTATCATCCATGTCCAAGTTTTATAATTTTTTTTTCATGTATGTTTAAAGTTATTTTTACCCATTTTGTACTTTTACTACATGGTATGTATGAAATATTTCTTTTACGAGGTACTTTTTGACTTTTCTGGCAAAAGTACGAGAAGAATGTTTTGTTAAATTATACGTCATGAAAGGATTTTTACGGTTTTATAAAGCCTTATTTTCATGAAGCTTACTCCAAAAGATTTCATGACTATTTTAAAAAAAATATTTTTCTTTTAAAATTTCATGACGTTTTCAGAAAAGAAATTGATTTTGAAGAAGAAAGGATATTTTCCTCAAGAATTCATTTCAAGTGTTTTATCAAAACCATTTTTCATCTAAGAAGACATTATTTCATATGTGTATGTTTCAAGTATAATGTATCAATTATTTAAATGGTTTCAATTTTATTATTATGAAATGATATCCATTTATTTTATATGGATTATGTGATGATGGGATGATGTTTATGAGACCCATTTTATTTATTGGGTTATTATGAATGATGTATGTTTATTTTGTGGAACAAGTAAGAATGATTTCATTATGAGATGGGTGGGACCTATATGTCCCTCTAATGCATTGCATAAAGATTTATATCTCATGAGATAGAAATGGCTGGAATGGTAAGTTAATCTGGTTCAGTATTACAGGACTGGAACGAGGAGTGAACTCGATTAAGAAAGGGAATTTATCCAATAAGACGGTCTTGGCAGCAATGCCTTGGAAACTATGGAAATCATTACATGTGATTAATGGATACCACAATTACATGCTTTATTCCCATTCTATTTTATCATGATTTATGTTCCATTATGATCTATGCCTTATGTACTTCCATGTTTTATGTCGTTGCTCACGATTTTGATGTTTAAACATTATGTTCATGTTTTTATGTTCAAATGTATATGGTATGTTTTATTTTATCCATGATTACCCTTACTGAGAATTTGAGCTCACCCTTTTTATGTTTTATTTTCCACCAGGATTAAAAGAAAGGTTTTAGGTAACGAAACAAAAAGTGGATGATCTTTATGGGAGATGTGGAAGATCTTTCAGCACGATTAGAAGATTACGTTCCATGTTTCCAAAGACACTAAACTATTACAGTCCTTATGTGTCTGTTTTTTTATGTATTATGTATTCCGAAAAAGTAATGTAATATCCATGTACGTCAAGTATGGGTCGTTACAAACAGATATAAGAGTAAATCCAGTTTTATGCATTAAATGTATTTTTTATAAAAATAAGTTTATCACATTTTTTGAACTTATATTGGAAGTAATTTTTCAAATTTTAGAAAATTTATTTAAAAAAATACCTTTTTGAAATAATCATGAAAACATTATCTTAAGGTTAATTTTTTATAATTTTCTCAGGAGATAAATGTTTTGATGAATAGTGAAAATACTGGTTTTGGTTATAAAATTTCATTTATTTTAAATAATTTAAAAATAAAAAAATTGGGTTAATATGAATTTAAAAGTAAAATTTGTGCAATTATATTTCTATTAATCTAAATTAGGTAATTTTAAAATATTTAATTTTTAATTTTTATATAAAAACATTTTAAAATTTTGAACCCTTCCACTATAGAAAACTGCATCCCCATTATTACTAAAAGAATAATTTTCAATTCTTTCTTACCACTTATTTGATTTGTTTTAAGAAAAATTGATTCCCTCTTTGGAATTGTAACACCAATAAATAATAATATAAGAACCCTATATTCGATAGAGTGTATCACACACATAATTAAGCAAGTAAGGAAATATAATATCCTAAAAATTTATAATATATTTACAATATAATATAAATTAATTATAGATTATAGATTCATATTCACAAGAAAAAGAGTAATAGTGCGACATATGGATCAAAATGTTTCTTCAATGACTTGTGTTACAAACAAAAAAGATTTTTACAACATTTTAATAACATACCTATTTTATATATAAAATTATAAAATTTTAAAAATTTTATTCACCAAAATAAAATTAAATTTTGGATTGAGAATGTAGAAATTATATTAGGGTGAATTTTTGGTATTTTTTTTGAGAAACATCACATTTTGATGAATAGTTAAAATTAATGCAATTTAGTAAAAAATAGATTTTTTGTTAAAAGAATGATAATTATTAAAATATAGTTTAGATTTGTTTTTAATTGTAAAAATAGATAAATTTTGAATATATTAATACAAATTAGGCCATTAGAATCATTTTTATTTAAATTATATATAAAATATTACTGAACTTTTGAAGGTTTGTAATTTATAAAACCCCTTTTCTCGCCATATGTGCAGGATTAGAGTTAATCTTAATTTTATTAGTTTTATGATTTGAATTTTAAAGAATTAAAAGACATGGTTTTAATTATTAACATATTTTTTTTATAATAAGATCAACTTAATTAATGACAAAAAATATTTTTGAAAGTTATGAAAATTAATTATGTGGGTTAATGTAAAATTAAACCTAATAAGGGACTAAAACGTAATATCAAGCACCCAAATGACCTGGAAAATTTTCCAAAATCAACTTTCATATATCAATGATACCATATAACCACTTATTTATAAATCTATTGGTTATTAGGATATTATTAAATAGATTTTCCCAATATAAAAAGTTAAATATGGAAAAAGATGAAAATAAAATTTTCCATACCTTTAACATTTATAAAACATTGAGATATGTAAAAAGATAATATTTTAGGTTATAAATATAATTTTGAAATATAGAAGGTTTATTTTTATCAAAATAATTTATCTATAATTTTTAGAGACGAATTAGTTACTTAAAATGCTTATAAAACACTAATGTAGTGATTATTTAGTTAATAATTAACTAAAATAA
Organism: Viscum album; assembly: GCA_963277665.1. Classification (NCBI taxonomy): domain Eukaryota; kingdom Viridiplantae; phylum Streptophyta; class Magnoliopsida; order Santalales; family Viscaceae; genus Viscum; species Viscum album. Next base: position 603,089,324 of record OY728123.1, read on the forward strand.
ATGATACTCTAAATATAAAAATGCAAGAAAATTGATTGAATTATTATTTTTAGATTAATATATAATTTTATAAAATAATATAATTAATATATTTTAATTTGAATATTTTTTTAAATTTAAAAATTAATGTTAAATAAATAATATAAAAATGGATATTATTGTCATTAAAAAAAATGATTTTTTATTAAATGATTTAAAAATATAATAAAAATACTATATTCTTAAAGTGATTTTAATTATGAAGAAATATTAAATATGTTTTATTAAGGTTCCATGTGATCTTTTATAATGAACATATTGACCCATATACTATAAAAAGTTTGTTAGCCAGGTCCAGGTTTATGTAGTGTTTTAGTGCGCCTCATGCGATTGTTTTAAAATTCATTTCGAAAAAATATGGGATTTTAATTTTATAAATTATATATATCATTAATAATTTATCTGATCTATATTTTCGAATAAATATCACTTTAGTTTAACTTTAATGGATAAATTAATTAGATTGTAAAACTTAATGCTTTAATAAAAAACAAAATGATAAAATTGGAGAATCTTAGAAGCTAAGAATGAAAATTATTAAAATGAACATATTGTTGTGTAGTGGTGGTTTTCATAGAATATGTCTCTATCTAAATCCATTAATTTTTCATTTTGAGGAACTTCATGTAGGATATACATCCCATTAATAAATACCTTCTGATATTTAAAAGAGTGCCACTCCCCATCCTCTATAAAAAACCAAGAACTCTACCTATAAGGACCCAGCCTTAAACCTTACTTAATATTGAATTAAATGAATAATTCACATTGAGGATCTTTTCAGGTTTATATTTTTAGAGAATTAGATCATAAATCATGCATTACATTCCACATTTAAAAAAGGGGGTTACATTAAAGACAATATTCACTTTTCCCATTAAAGGAAACATATTTAAAACAAAACATGTATTATTTCTTTACACTTCCTTGACACTATCATCACATCATGTACCTTTCCATTGACCCGTGAAAAACATTTCAAAAACATGGGATGAGCATAAAAAGCTAAGTAAGGTATATAAAATACGGAATGAAAACATTAGTCCATATATACATAAGAGTTAATGAAATAATACTTTACTAATAAAACATAATCACTTTAACATACCTCATCAAATAATGAGTAAATCATAGAAATCATAAGACATAAATGTAACTTGAGGCATTGATAACATTATTAAGTTGGGAGTAACCCTCATAGTTACGTCTGGAATACCCATCACTCTATATTCCATAAATATATTTAGAGAAACCTTTGCGTTTAACCCCTTCATGTTACCCTGTTAATTGGAGAGATATCACATGCTCACACACCCTTATTTTATCCCAGAACCACCAGTCTTCATAAACAATTCCCAAGAACCATAACATAATTGTATCACATAAATCATGCATAAAGGAAACATAACATTTCCACATTTCAATCACAAGATATAAAAAAACACATTTATATAATCAAAAAATTATCAAAACCATTTTCAATACCATAATAAAAGATACGTAAAACATGGTATTTATTATTCATTTAAAAAAATGTATGCCTTGTAGAGGAAGCTGAAACTCAAATAATGGTCACGGCGACGAAGAAGTCGTTATCGCCACATACATAAGACAAATACATCCCCTTTTGTCGTTTAGTAAAACGATTCATATAAAAACATTCCTTTTGAATAAAAGTAAAATTCAAATGGGTTTATACACCGTATAAAAGAAATTTGTGTATAAAACAAAATATGCATCAATGAAAGGATATTGAGACGAAGTCCCTTACCTCGTGTCTGTCTTGACTCAATTGTTCTATAATCTCCTGAATAATAAACTTGAGTTAATTTATAATTGATTAAGAACCTTTTTGAAGTTCATTATTCCTTTTATATCACTTATTACCATGTTATGAACACTATGTAATTATTTAAGTTAATAACGGTCATTTTGTCGATCATTGGTACTTGAGTCAAAAATAAACTCTATATAATTACAAGTTCTTCATGTGGTAAAATATCCATTATATCCTGAATTATATTCATGATGTAGATATCATATATATCATATATATCCATTATATACTTGCATTTATAATATTACATAACATTTAGAGGTAAGAAATGAAATGCACCGTTCATGGAGACAGTAAGCCGTACGTACGCATGAACGGTACTTTCATTTCAATTTCATATTTAATGGGATGAATTCATAATGATATAAAGGTATATTATAATTCCAGTATAATATCATATATAATATCATTAACTCCATCCTTTATACGTCCCACATATGGCATTAACGAATCAAATCACTTTGAGGGGGCGGTAGTCCTCATTTCCTAAAATGAAGATATTGTGTTTACCCATAATGGAAACCATAAAGGTATGCCATAAATGAAAAATACAGAAGCATAAGGAAAACATAAACATAATATATATCATATATAAATATAGTTACATATTAATGGCCACCATGAAAGGTGTTAAATGAATATTGAACAATCATCGTTTCGTGAGGCAGAAATTCGCTATCCACAGAAACAATATGTTCTTTGACCATTAGACGGAGGTGTGTGTAGATTTATCTCAAATACTTCTCATAAAAACATACTAGTATATTGAATATACTATTTTTTAAAAAAAATAAATGAATAAAAAGACTTTAGGTGGTTGGAGAAGCAAAATAAAACAAAAGAACACAAGTGAAGACCTTACCTTTAAATCGGGTAACTCCTCTTGGTTTGAACCAAAAGGGATTCTAGAAGAGCTTTATGCCTAAGGTAAGGATACTAGGATTAAGAGATGGATGTGGAGAGATAAAATAATCAGATATTGGCTGAGACAAAGGCTTGAGAGGTGTGGGTAAGTTGGTAGAGGTGGGGGCCTTTTATAAGAGGGAGGAGGGGCACTCATGGAAAGTCAAGAAATGTTACATTATTATATAATGTGTTTCAGATTTTAAATGTCCCACAATTATATATTTCTAGGATAAGGTGATAGGAGTTATAAATATACCCATACAATAGGTATTTGACAAGTGTAAGTCTAAGAATTTACATTATATTTATATTTTATTTAAATCATTAATTAATGAGGTAATCGCTGCATCATCATGGTGTCATAAAAAAATTAATTTATTCAATGTATAAAAATTAAAAAAATACTATGATGTAGGAAATATTTTTATATTTAAAATGACTATTTATAGTCCAGTAGATCATTTATTTAGACAAAAGTAAATTTTTTTTACTTAGGTGTTAAATACTTTTGTTATATTCTACTTTCTTGAAAAATAAAATGATAAAGTGTCAGTATCATCCAAAATTGATTCCATGGGGTCCCTAAGTTTGAAAAAAGGCATCCCATGGTCTGACATGACACAAAAAGTATCATTAGGACAAATTTTGGGGTCATTTGTTATTATTATGATATTATTTTATTATCCTTAACTACCCGATTACTAATTAATCACGATAATTAAAGATAATTACCGTCATTACTATTCATAATGTCCAAAAACAAAAGAATATTAATTAAATAATTTGGACCTTCTGATTCCAAATATGGAATCTATTTTACCAAATTTCAAACACATAAATTGCAATAAATAATTTAAAAATAATTCCCATTGTCAAAACAAATAGCGTGATTTCTTGAAACAATATCTATGAAAAGTTTGGCACTTGTTTATGCCCAATTCCAAATTGAAATCAATTATAATGAACACCATTAGATTAAATGGTAAAAAAATATTCTAATAAAACTTTAAATCAAATTAAAAGGAAAATCTACATATATAATTAAATTAGATTAAAAAGCAGTTTTGAAGTAAAATGCCGTATTTTTCACTATTCATTAAAAAATGAACATTGTCAGAAAAATACCAAATATTTATCCAATGTAAATTTCAATGTACCAATCATAAAGAATAAGTTTATTTTGAGAAATATTTCTTATAAAATTTTCAATTGATAAATTTATGAATGGTTCGCCATCAAAAGGCGTTAAAATAATCTTTTAAAAATATTAAAGAATTCTGTGCTTAAGATTGGATTTTTTTCTCATTTAAGCCTCTTAAAACACTATCTAATTCATAAATAGAGATAGATATAAAAATCCATAATTATTTACTTACTTTGGATGTTACATCCTTCCCCCTTTAGAAAATTTTGTCCCAACAATTTATTTACTTGTCGAATAAGTGGGGTATTTATCCATCATTGCTTTCTCAGATTCCCATGTTGCCTCTTAAATTATGTGGTTTTTCCACAAAACCTTTACTTGATGAATCAACTAATTCAATAACACTTTCTCCCTGTGGTCAATAATCTGGACTAGTTGTTCTTTATAAGAGATTTTCTCCTCCAACTGAACTACCTCTGGACTCAAAACATGAGATGGATCTGGCATGTACTTCCTTAACATTGAAACATGAAAAACATTGTGCACCTGAGATAATCTCGGAGGTAAATCCACTAGGTATGCAACTAATCCAACTCTCTCCAGAATTTCATATGGTCCAATGAACCTTGGACTTAGCTTTCCTTTCTTACCAAATCACATCACACTTTTCCATTGTGAAACATTAAGGAAGACATGATCACCTACCTCAAAAGAGAGACCCCTCCTCCTGTTTTCTGCATAACTTTTCTGCCTACTCTGAGCTGTTATCATGTGTTTCTGTATCAGGTGAACTTTTTATGGAAAGTCTTCTACCAATTCTGGTCCCATCAACTTCCTTTCACCTAATTCATCCCAAAAAGATGGAGTTCGACACCGCTTCCTATATAATGTCTCTAACGGAGCCATCTGTATACTTGAATGAAAACTGTTATTATAAGAAAACTCAACCATGAAATATGTTAGTCCCAACTTCCCTAATAATCCATCAAACAAGAACGTAGAATAAACTCCAATGTCTGAATTGTTTATTCTGACAGCCCATCTGATTGAGGATGAAAAGCTGTACTAAAATTTAATTCAGTACCCAACGACTTCTGAAGGCATTTACAAAAGTTAAAAGTAAACCTGGGATCACGATCAGACACAATTGATAGGGGAACTCCATGTAACCTGACTATGTCATTAAGATAAAAATGTGAAAGTTGATCTAGGAAAAAACTATCTTGTATAGTAAGGAAATGAGCAGATTTAGTCAAGCGATCAACAATAACCCTGATTGCATTATTACCTCAAGGTGTCTTCAGAAATCCCACAACGAAGTCCATGGATATATTCTCTCATTTACACTCTGGTACCAGTAAAGGCTGAATCCTCCCCTTCGGTAACTGTCACTCTGCTTTAACCTGTTGACAAGTCAAACACTTCACAGTAAAATCTGCAATATCTCTTTTCATTCCATCCCACCAGTTGTACTCCTAAAGATCTCTATTCATCTTAGTACTCCCTGGATGAACTGAAAACGGAGAACTATGAGCTTCACATAACAACTATCTCTTCAACTTTGAATCACATGGAACACACAATATCATCCCAAATCTCAACACACGATCATTATCAATGTTGAATTCAGGCAACTTACCCTTCTGAACTAGCTCTACCTTTTTATGCAACTCACTATATTGCTTATGTGCTTGATTATTTCTCTCTGATAGAGAACATTTCACTAATACCTGAAACAAAAATAGAAGAAAATCCTGCACCAACAACTTCTATGCAAATTTTCATCAAATCCTTAAACAAAGGATCACATTCCAAATGCAACATTGTTAATGAAGCATTACTTTTTCGACTCAAAGCATCAACCACATTATTTTCTTTTCCCGGATGGTAGTGAATTGTAAAATCATAATCCTTGATTAATTCCATCCATCTCCTCTGTCTCATGTTCAATTCTTTCTGAGTGAATATATACTTTAAACTTTTGTGATCAGTATATATTTCATACTTTAAAACATACAAATGATGTCTCCAAATTTATAAAGAGAAAACAACAACAGCTAATTCAAAATCATGTGTAGGGTAATTTACCTCATGAGTTTTCAACTGATTTGAAGAATAAGAAATTACCTGATCATTCTGCATTAGAACGCAACCAAGTACATTCAATGAAGCATCACTGTAAATAACAAACTCACCATTCCTGGAAGGTAGTGCCAAAACTGGAGCATTCACTAATCTTATTTTCAACTCCTAAAAACAATCATCACATTCTTTTGTCCAGATAATATTAACACCCTTCCGAGTTAGCTTAGTCATTGGACTAGATAACCAAGAATCATTTCTAACAAACCTTCAGCAATATCCTACCAAACCAATAAATCTATGAATCTTAGTTACATTTGTGGGTCTTGGCCATTATTCAAAAACCATTATTTTTGAAGGATCAACAGTTATTCCATCATTAGAAACAATATGACCAAGGAATGAAATTTTTTGCAACCAAAAATCACACTTACTAAATTTCCCATACAATTTCTTATCGTTTAAGGTTTGAAAAAATAACCCTTAAATGTCTTTCATGCTCTTCTTTAATTTTATAAAACACCAAAATATCATCAATGAAAACAACCACAAACATATCCAAGGACTCATGGAAAATTATATTCATATGTTCCATGAATACAGCATGTGCATTGGATAGCCCAAAAGGCATTACTACAAATTCATAATGGTCATATCTTGTACAAAACACGGTCTTCAGAAAATCTTCTCCCTTTACCTCCAATTGATGGTACCCCGATCGCAGGTCAATCTTTGAAAAATACAGAGCTCCCTGGAGCTGAACAAACAAATCATCGACATGAGTCAATGGATATTTGTTCGTAACAGTGATGTTATTCAAAGATCTATAATCAATGCAAAGTCTCATAGAACCATATTTCTTTTTAACAAATAAGACAGAATCACCCCATGGTGATGTGCTAGGTCGAATGAAACCTTTCTCTAATAAATCTGGAAATTGCTCCTTCAACTCTAAAAGTTCAATTTGAGCCATTCGATATGGGGGTTTTTAAAGTGGCTTAGCATCAAGAACTAAGTCAATAGTAAATTCAACTTCCCGATCTGGTATTATTCTAGGAAACTCATCAGAAAAAACATCAGGACACTCATTTACCACTGCCACATCATTAATCTGAACGGTTCCTTTGTTTTCAAAAATATGTGCAAGGTAACATTAATTTCAATCTTTTACAAGTTTCTCAGCCTCTTGATATGTTATCAATAGTAAGGGTTCATTCTTGTACACAAATTGAAAGTCTTTCTGAAAAAAACATCTTTAGCTCTACAATCAATTTTAGCGTGGTAAACAGAGAGCCAATCCATACCCAGGATAACATCAAACTCTACTAGAGGTAAAACAATAAGGTTTGCAAGTAGGTTCTTTCCATGGATAAGTATAGGAAGACTCTTATAAATTCTTATTACCTCAACATTTCCCCCAAGTGTTTTTACCACAAGTTCAGGAGTCATTTCTTGAGATGGAATTCCCAATTTAATAGAAAAGTTTTCAGAGATAAAAGACTGTGTAGACCCCGAATCAAACAACACACTAGCATAATCTGAGAAAAAAAAGCACCCGATACCACTTCATTTGCTAGCCCAACATCTGTTGAAGTAGTTTCAAAGGATTTCACCACTCATTTTTTCTTGTAGTCTGACTGCTTCCCATCATTTGAGCTCTTTTTCGAACACTTGTTTTCATAATGACCCATCTCATTGCACCTGAAACATTTCAGTAACTGTAAATAAAATTTGGTCTTTCCATCACCCTGATCTTTTTCAGCGCAATAATGAGTCTTATGTCCCATCTTACCACATTGGTAGCACTTCATAGAATTCAGAAGACATTACCAAGCATGCCTTTTACCACAGTTATCACAAACTAGAAACTTAGTTTTCTTACCATCAGACCTTTTTGAATAATTTTTCCCTTTCTCCTGCCACCTCAATCTCTTCTTCTATTGGTTTTTATAGAACACTTGATCATCGGAAAACTACATTTCCACATTCTTCGCACATCAAACAAGCTTTTCATAACTCTTGAACTCACAAGAAGCTAACGCCCTTCGGTATTTTGGCTTTAATCTTGAGTAAAAATGATTGATTTTACTATCAAGGTCTCGGATAAAATTTGGAGAATACCTTTCCAATAGAGTGAACCTCTCTTCATAAGCAGCCACTGATTCGTCCTCTTGCCTCAATTCCATGAATTGTTTTTCCATCCTAAGTCAAACAGCCTTAGGAAAATACTTCTCAAAAAAACATACCTTTGAATTCATCCCAGTCGAGAGCATCAATCTCATCAGCGTCCCTGATATTTTTAACCATCGACCACCATTGATCTACTTCACCCTCCAAACGGTAAATTGAAATACTAACCTTTTGATTTTATGAACACCCCATGACATTGAAAAGCATATCCAATTCTTTAATCCTCCTTTAAGTTAGCACGGGGTCAGATGATCCTCCGAATGATGGGGGATGTTTCCTCATGAAATGTTCCACCACTGACATGTTCCTCTGTGATTGATCTGGCTGATCTCGTGCATAGATACCACCACCATTTATCACTTGAGTCAACTGCGCCATTACTGCAACAAACTATTCAGTTCCAATTACAACCATCTCAGGATGCGGATTCAGAAGGTCATTTCCTTTTGTATGCCTTCCTAGCACTGCTTCCCTATTTCCTCTATAGAAAACCATTCTGAACAAACATGTCTTAGATGAAGCAACATGGTAATCTTCAAATGCTATAACATTTCAATTTGACCATAAAAAAAATAATTTTGGATAATTATTTATTATAATTCTAACTCTTAATGTTATCTAAACCGACCTATGATACCAACTATAAGGCCCCAGATTTAAACATTACTTAATCATGATTTATTACAGGATTACACATTGAGGATCTTTTTAGGTTTAGAGTTTTATAGAATTAGATCATAAATCATGCATTACATTCCACATTTAAACAAGGTGGTTACATTAAAGACAATATTCACTTTTCCCATCAAAGGAAACAAATTTTAAAAAAAAATGTATTCTTTCTTGACACTTCCTTGACACTATCATCACTTCAGGTACCTTTCCCTTGACCTGTGAAAAACATTTCAAAAACATGGGATGAGAATAAAAATCTCAGTAAGGTATATAAAAATATGAAATGAAAGAATCAGTCCATGTATACATAAGAATTAATGAAATCATACTTTACTCATAAAACAAAATCACTTTAACAGACCTCATCAAATCAGGCTAAAATCATAGAAATCATAAGACATAAAGGTAAATAGAGGCATTCATAACATTCTTACGTAGGGAGTAACCCTCATGGTTACGTTTGGAATACCCATAACAATATATTCCCTAAATCTCTTCAGAGAAACCTTAGCGTTTAACCCCTTAGCATTACCCAATTCATTGGAGACCTATCACGGGCTCACCCTCCCTTAGTTTATCATGCAACCACCCGTATTCATAAACAATTCCCAAGAACCATAACATAATCGTATCACATAAAAAATGCATAAAGAAAACATAACATTTTCACATTTCAATCATAGGATATCAAAAACACATTGATATAATCAACACATTATAAAAACCATTTTCAATACCAAAATAAAAGAAAAGTAAAACATGGTATTTATTATTCATTTAAAAAAATGTTATGGATTGTAGAGGAAGCCGAAACTCAAATAATGGTCATAGCGGCAGAGAAGTCGTTGTCGCCGCATACGTAAGACAAAAACATTCCCTTTTGTCATTTTGTAAAATGATTCGTATAAAAACATTCCTTTTGAATAAAAGGAAAAGTCAAAGGGGTTTATACACCGTATAAAAGAAAGTTGTGTATAAAAAAAATATGCCTCAATGAAAGGAGATTGAGAGGAAGTCCCTTACATTGTTTCCGGCATGACTCAATCATTCTTTTATATCCTGAATAATAAACATGAGATAATTTCTACTTGCTTAAAAACCTTTTTCAATTTCATTATTCATTTTATATCACTTATTACCATGTAATGAACACTATGTAATTATTTATGTTAATAATGGTCATTTTATTGATCATTGGTACGTGAGTCGAAAATAAACTCCTTATAATTACAAGTTGTTCATGTGGTAAAATATCCATTATATCCAGATTTATATTCATGATATAGATATCATATATATCATATATATCCAGTATATACATGAATTTATAATATTACATAACATTTAGAGGTAAGAAATGAAATGCACCGTTCATGGAGACGGTAAGCCGTGTGTACGCATGAACGCTGCTTTCATTTCTATTTTGTATTTAATGGAATGAATTAATAATGATATAAAGGTATATTATAATTCCAGTATAATATCATATATAATAAAATTACCCCCATACTTTATACATCCCATATATGGAATTAACGAATCAAATCACTTTGAGGGGGCGGTAGTCCGCACTTCCTAAAATGAAGATATCACGTTTACCCATAATCGAAACCATAAAGGTATGACATAAAAGAAAAATACAAGAAGCATTAGAAAAACATAAACATAATATATATCATATATAAATAGAGTGACATATTAATGTCCACCATGAAAGGTGATAAAAGAAGATTGAACAATCATCATTTCGTGAGGCAGAATTTTGCTATCCACAGAAACAGTATATTCATTAACCATTAGACAGAGGTGTGTGTAAGTGTAGCTCAAATAATTATCATAAAAACATCCTAGTATATTGATGATACTGGTTTTGTTACAAAAAAAACTAATAAAAAGAGTTTAGGGGGTTGGAGAAGAAAAATAAAACAAAAGAACACAAGTGAAGACATTACCTTTAAATCGGGTAACTCCTCTTGGTTTGAACCAAAAGGGTTTCTTGAAGATATTTATGCCTAAAGTAAGGCTTCTAGGATGAAAAGAGGGATGTGGAGAGATAAAATGAGCAGATATTGGCTGAGCCAAAGGCTTGAGAGATGTAGGTAAGGTGGTAGAGGTGGGTTCCTTTTATAAGAGGGAGGAGGGGAACTCTTGGAATGTCAAGAAATGATACTTTATTATATAATGCATTTCGGATTTTAATGGTCCCAAAATTTCATATTTTCAGGATAAGGTGATAAGAGTTAAAACTCCACCAATCTATTAGTATTTTGACATGTTTAAGTCTTATATTTTACATTATCGTTTCATTTTATTTAAATCATTAACTAATGAGGTAATCACTGCATCATCATGGTGTCATAAAAAATTTAATTTATTTAATGTCTAAAAATTTAAAAATAAACTATGATGTCAGAAATATTTTTATATTTCCAATGACTATTTATATTCCAAGTGATAATTTATGTATACAAAATTAAAATTGTTTTACTTAGGTGTTACATACTTTTGTGATATTCTCTTTTTTTAAAAAATAAAATGATAAAGTGTCACTATCAACCAAAAGTGATTCCATCGGGTCCCTATGTTTGGAACAAGGAATCCCATGGTCGGCCATGACACAACCAGTAGAATTAGGAAACATGTTTGGGTCATTTGTTATTATTATGATATTATTTTGTTATCCATAACTACCTCATTACTAGTCAATCACGATAATTAAAGATAATTATCGTCGTTACTATTCATAATGTCCAAAATCAAAAGAGTCTTAATTATATACTTTTGACCTTATGATTCCAAATATGGAATCCATTTTACCAAATTCCAAACACAGAAATTGAAATAATTAATTTAAAAATAATTCCCATTGTCAAAAGAAATAGCGTGTTTTTTTGAAACAATATCTATGAAGAGTTTGGCACTTGTTTATGCCCAATTACAAAGTGAAATCAATTATAATGAACACCATTGGATTAAATGGTAAAAATATATTCTAATTAAACATTAAAAGCAATTAAAAGGACAATATATCTATATAATTAAATTAGATGAAAAAACAGTTTTGAAGTAAAATGCAGTATTTTTCAGTATTCATTAAAAAATGAACATTGTCAGAAAAATAACAACAATTTATCCTACTTAAATTTCAATGTCCCAATCATAAAGAATAAGTTTATTTTGAAAAATAGAGATTATAAAATTGTCAAAATATTGATTTAAATATGGTTCGCCATCAAAAGGTGGTAAAACATTCTTTTAAAAATATTATAGAATTCTATGCTTAAGATTGGATTTATTCTCATTTTAAGCCTCTTAAAACACTATCTAATTCATAAATAGACATAGATATGAAAATCCATAATTCTTTACTTACTTGGGATGTTACACTACCCCTTACTCACACCCCTCCAGCCATATTGGATCATCCAATATCATCCCAAATATTCTCCCAAAATCTATCCCATTGACATATAATCCTCTATTTGTGCATAAATTAATCCAAGGATGCCTTTTGGTGCACCCAAAAAGGAGTTACCCGATTAAGAGGTAGAAAACGTCCGTAATATTTTCAGTTATATTTTCATTCTACACCCCAAAAAATATATATATTTTACACTTATATAAAAAAATAGTATCATAAATATAATAGAATATTTTTATGTTAATATTTATATCTACACTTACACACCCCTTCATCTAGTGGGTAAGAAACATAATATTTTTATGTACAACGAACTACTACCACCTGAAACGATGATTGTTCTTTTTTCCCTTACCACTTATCATGGTGAAAAATATGATGGTAACTATGTTAATTTATGTATAAAAGATATTTATTATTCATTAATACATATATAATCCTTTTATAAAACATACGTTTAATACTTTCCATTTTTTGTTAATACGATAACATCGTTTGAGGAAGTCTGGACTACAGCCCCCTCATAGTGATGTGATTCATTCACACCATACATGGAATGTATAAAGGTTGGTTTTAAGAAATATATAAAACATATATAATATATTCATGATAATTTAATTATTATATACATATTTAGAAGTTTTTTTATTTTTTTAATACAACAATGAAATGAATGTTGCATTAATTCTTAAGTACAACATACTATCTCTATCAACGATGCACTTAATTTCTAATCCCTAAATATAATGGACTACTATAAATACATTTATAATGATTATATAAGACCATTAATTCACGTTCAAAATTCTATAGATGATGAAACCATGATCTAATTAATGACGAAAACAAATAACATGTTTAACCATACTCAAACAAAATAGGCAATGAACACATAAAATAGTGAAATTTATGAATGTTTTTAACAAATGGGTAATTAGATAATAATAGAAGTTAATATATTTTATTATTAACCTTAATATATTTCTAGTATATGTTATGAAAATATTTTAACTCATAATAAATTTGTATAATTACCATACAACAAAATGAAGGTTATGGTGTGGGATTTCATCTCAAGTTACTGTCCATTGGGACTTATTTTTATTATACACCAATTCAAATTTACATGGTTTATATATCACCTTATAACATTTTGTGTCATGAATATAGTTATTATCATGATATTATATGTTACATTTAATTCATGGGGAATTATGATTTAAATTTTTTAATGATTTCTCGGACACATTGGAATGTTTAAACATTATTGTTTTACTATATGAATATTTCTATTGAATTATATGACATGGGGGGGGTATAGATATCTATTCGATGCATCAGTAATTTGATGAGATGAAATAATAGGCCAAATTAGGTGGGTTTTTTCCTGATAAATAAACCATCCTATGAAAGGTGTTGATGATACTTGTTACATGTACCTAGGAAACATGAATTCGAATAATTAACATGTTCCCTCATTTATATTTGGTTATAATTCAACCAAAAGATTTACTATCGGTATATCTATTGATACATTTCAATCTCAGATTATTTTTTTAGATGGCACAGGTTTTAGTTTCTTACTTTTTCATATTAATATTTCCATGTCTAGTTATTTTAATGACATGTGTTATCAGTTATTTTCCATTCAATGTTAATGTATTCTTATTGTTTCATTATTTCATCCACTTTACTTACATAGAATGAGAATTTGAGCTCCGCTTTATTATTTTTACCCCCATGTTATAAATAATATAACATTTAATAAGCGTTAAAGGATGTATTTTATATCAATTTACTAGGTAGCATGTTTTATTTTGTTTTCCCAATGTATTATGGGAATCTTTCATATAATATGGCATACAAATAATACAAAACTGATCATACATACAATATTTTATTCCTCATAATCATTGAAAATTAATATAATAATGAACTATATCTAAGATTCTAGGGTTGGGGCATTATAGTTGGTATCAAAGTGAGGTTTAACAGCATCCATGGAAACAAGATTCATAAAAAATAGATTTGAGAACATAACCATATGATATAATTTATGGATAATTTTAGAAAAACACCAATTAATTTTTATAAGGTAGAGGTTATGTTTGTATTCCTATAAATACATCTCTCTCTGGATACTACACGTAGATGTGGTTAAGACCTAGACGTACATATGAATGATAACTCTGAAATGGTGTTCTGGGCCTAACATGGGGTATCCTGGAAAATGAAAAGGGGCCATAATGTGCACCTGGTTTAAAAATCCAAGGGGATATGCTTAAGATAATTCTTATTTTATTTGTAAACCATTATTATGGATTTATATGTAATTATTTCCACAATTTAGCCAAATATTATTACTCTAGGATTTAAAAAACATAAATTTATGTTCTCAAACATGTTTTTAAATATATATTATTTTATCATATAATCTAGTATATTATTGTGTTTAAGAATGGTTCCTTATAAAAGGATTATGAACCTCACTGATTCAAGTGATCCAACAAGAAACAAAGAAAAAAAAATTTATTTTGTTAAGCTAACATTTTAATAGAAAATAGTCTCCGAAACATTCTCATTATATATAGAAATTGTAAAATATGACAATGAGATGGGTAAATAATTCCACATGTTCAATGTATTCAGTAGAATCCATGATAATAAGAGTTCATCTGAGCACTAAGAAAAAGGGAATTGGTTGAAGAAGATGAAGGGAAATAAGTATTTTCCCACACAAGATAATTGTGGGATGAAACACTATGGTAATTTCTTGAATGGAAATTGATTTTGTTATATGTTTAGAGAAAAAGGACACTAATTTTGTGATTACAATATAGAGAAATAATATTATAATGTACAATGCTTCAATTTCAAAGAGATAAGACACTATATGAATCAATATTCTAAGATTCAATATAAATTTACCAAATTGATTCTTTTGAATAATTATAATGTTATGATACTTTTTCAAATAAAGAGGAATGATTAGTATAACTATTCAATAATTATTTCATTTCAATATTTTATCAGAAATTAACTAGTTATACAAATTATAAAATATATGAGGATTGTATTGTAATACCATTCATGAAATATTTTAGATCATATTCTGAATTGTACCAAAACATTTATTCAGTAGAAATATAAAAATTTCATAAAAAACATGATTGAGGGAATGAAAACCATTAATATGTTCATGATATTGAGAAAATGAAGAAGAGGTTATTGATTTAGAAAAATACTAACTATATAGAAACTCATTAATGACTTATCAACAAGTTGTCTATTCAATCACTAATGAAGTTTACAATACTTTTGGATTTAAGGAATATATTCTGTAACATGGTTCTTACTTGAGGAATATGAAAGAATGGATGTTTCCAATAAGGTTTTAAGGTAATTTGAGTTATTATTATATTTCTATATGATACATTATAATGTTATTCAATTTTTTGTAGTATGAAAATTTATATCTACATCATGTTGATTAAAATAATATAGTAATCTTATTTTGAAAATTTTGTGGCCATATTTCAAAAGAGTCCAATAATAATCATTTAGAAAATTTAACTGTTGATAAAATGTTTTATGATGATCATTGGTTGAGATTTTAGAGGTTAATATATAACATTAGCATATGACACATCATGTGTTACAAGATGAAGTAGAAATAGTTAATGGTGTAACAAAATTAGAATATAATGTTTACAAAAATTTATATTTACCTTTGTTGGTATAGATTTAAATAATTCAATAACTATTGAAAAATTTTTGTTTTGAAACAAAAATGTTTCACTATTATAATAATTTTTGATGATAGTAATGGCATTTTTTCACTCTTATGGTTTATGGTTTTGTGGAAAATGACATTCAATTGAACATGTTTTCTATAACTCTCCATATATACTTGATTTTTAGAATTTTCATTCCCTATCTATGTTTCTATTTCGATCCTATCTTCTCTAACTAGGGAACCCATTTATGTGACCATTTTACTTTCCTTTATATTTTATTATGATGATGTGATATTACCCCTTTTTGAGATGTGTTTTATCTCGACAAAAATTTATTTTATAATATTAGTCTCTCTATAATTGTGAACAAGTTTAAATTTAGAGGATGCAATTTAATTAATGTGGGGAGAATCTAACAGCTTGAAATTCTATTGTAAGAATCTTATATTCGTAGCACATATCACATAGGTCATTAAGCATCTAAGAGAATATAATATCCCAAGAATTTATAATATATTTATTATATTATATAAATTCAACATAAATTATAGATTGAAATTCAGGTGAATCTGAGATAGTGCATGGCACATGCAAAAATGTGTTTCTTCAATGTCTTGTGTTACACGAAAAACAGTGTTTTACCACTTTTTAATTGTGTCACTATTGTAAAATTAAAATTTGAAAATTTGAAAATATTATTTTTATAAATAAATATATTTTTTATTTTAAATTTTGAAATTATCTTAGGGTTATGTTTTAGGATTTTTTTAAGAAACATCATTTTTTGATGAATAGTAAAAATTACTGCAATTTTGTTAAAAACTAGATTATCATTTAAATAATGATTAGTGATAAATTAAAATTTAAACTGTTTTTAAATATCACAATAGTTATATTATGAATATAATAATACCATTAGTTTATTGGAATCTTATATATATTTAAATTATATATAAAAACATATTGATCTTTTCTACTTTGAAAATCAACTTTCTCGCCACACGTGTGGGATTAGCATTAATCAAAATTTTCCCACATCATTGATTTGAATCTCAAGAAATGTACATAAATGGTTGTAATTAGTAAATTTTTTTCGGTCTAATAATGTCAACATATTTTTTTGAGTCAAAATTTTAGTGAATAAGATTAAAATTAATTACGGTGATTAAGGTAAAATTAAGTTTAATAATGGACCTAACCATAATATTAAGGAAAAAAATGATATAGAAACTTTTTCAAAATCCATTGGATGATAATAATTTTACTATATCCCAACTTGTTTATAAATTTATGGGTTATAAAGATATTATTAAATTTAAGTGGCCTATATGAATGGTTTGGTAAGAAAAATGACAAAAGGAAACATTCATTACATTTAACATTTATAAAACATTGAGGTATTGTAAAAATAATCATATTTTCCGTTATAGATATTACTTTGAAAAATAAATTTTATTGTTATTATAATAATAATTTATCAATATTTTTTATATATGAATTAGTTACATAAAATTATTAACAAACACCAATGTAGTGATTATTTAATTAATAATTAACTAAAATATATAATTATATAAATATTAAAAGCGAAGTAAATTTACGGAATTATTTTATTATAGATGAATATATTTTGATATAAAACTATGAAATTAATATATTCGAATTCCATTTTTTTAAAATTTTAAAATTAATGTCAATAATGAATGTCAAAAATGATCTTATTATTATTTTATAAAAAATGATATTTAATTAAATTGTTTAAAATTTATAAAAACCCTATATTATTGCAAGTGATTTCTAACTATTAATAAATATTTAATATGTTCTATTAATCAACCAATTGATATTTTATAATTATAATATTTACCCATATACTGTAAAAATAATATTAACGAGGTCTGGGTTTAAGAAGTGTTTTAGCGCGTCACGTGCGGTTATTTTAAAATTAATTTCTAAAACACATGAGTTTTTATTTTAGTAGTTATATGTCATATTAATTATTAAGTTCATTTATATTGTCTCATAAATACCAATTCAGTTTAGTGTTTATGGTTATATTAATTAGATTAGAAAACTATATGCTTTAATAAAAACCAAAATGATATAATTGGGGTATTTTAGTACTTAAGGAACCAATTTATTAAAATAATCATATATTTATTTGTGTTGGAAGTTTTAATAGAAAATTATTCACCATTAAACAATTATTTTCACATTTTTAGTCACATTAGGCAGGTTATAACTTCCATTAATGAATACCTTCTTGTATTTACAAGAGTACCCCTCCCCCTCTACTATAAAAAGACAAGAACCATGCTCCTTGGTAACACCCCTAAATTCACATTGGATCATAAAAAATCTACCCGAATATTCTCCCAAAATCACTCCATAGAAATAGAATCATTTATTTGGTTGTAAATCCATCCAAGGAATCCTTTGGTGCACACCAAAAGGAGTTACCAATTTAACTGGTAACCGACTTCCTTAATCTTTTTAATTTTAATTCAATTCTCAACCCCCTGGAATCTCATTATTCAAACAATATTTAAAAACAACCATATAATAAAAATACTAGGATGTTTTTATTTTAATATTTTTATCTAAACTTACACACACATCTATTTAATGGGTAACAAACATATTGTTTATATGTACAGTGAACTACACCCTCATGAAATGATGATTGTTCATTCTTCCCTTACCACCTATAATGGTGTCCATTATGTTGGATAATATATTTATATGTGATTTAAATGATATTTATTATTTTATTATACATCATTAATCCTTTTATAACACATTACATTAATACTTTCCATTTTGTGTTAATACGATATCATCGTTTCAGGAAGTGTAGAATACTTCCCCCTAGAAGTGATGTGATTCATTCACAACTTAGATGGAATGTATAAAATAATATTTCAATAAACATATGTGAAATATATAACATAAATATCATAATTTAATAACAAAATACATATGTATCATTTAGTTTTCATTATTTTAACATAATAATTAAATTAAAGTTGCATTCATGCGTACGTATGACTTACCGTCTTCATGAATGGTGCACTTCATTTCTAATATCCAAAAAACTGGACTATTATAAATAGATTTATACTGATTATATATGATAAACAATTCATGGTTAGAATTTTTGAGAAGTTGAAACCATTATCTAATTAATGATAAAAAATAATTAACATGTGGAATCCTACTCGAACAAATTAGGCAATTAACAGTAGAAATAGTGAAATTAATGAATGTTGTTAACAAACGGGTAATGGGATATTATAAGAAGTTAATATGTGATATTATTGACATGATAATGGTTCTCATAAAAGTTATTAACATAATTTAAACCACTATATATGATGATAAATACTACAAAACAAAAGGAAGGTTAAGGTAAGGGATTTCATCTCAAGTTAAATTCCCTTGAGAGTTATTTTTATTATGCATCAATTCACATTCATTTAGTGTATATATCTCCTTAATACATGTTATATTATGAATATAATTATTTTCATGATATCATAAGTTTCATTTAATTCATTGTAAATAATTATGTAAAATTTTAAATGTGGTTTGGGTCAAAGAGAAATGTTTAAATATTATATTTCCTTATTAATGCTTTAATTTACAAAACCCTTGTTGTTACTTATCCACCTCTAATTTATTATTTATAAATAAAAATTATTTTCTGAATATGGATATTTGATAAGGATATTTTTTTAGTTGAAATTTGAATATTTATTTGGACTGGAATGACACATGGGGGGGTATAGAAATCCCTTCAATACATCAGTAGTCTCTTAAGATAAAATAATTGCCTAAATTAGATTGGTTTTTACCCGATATCTATACCATCCTCTGAAAGGTATTGATGTTACTTGTTACAAGTACCAATGAAACATGACTTCTAATAATTAATCATTTCTATCATTTATATTTATTTATTATGAAACCATGATAATTTTCATCAATATATCTCTGTATACATTTCATTCTCAATTTATTTATTTGGATGGCATGTGATTTACTTTTATACCTTTCCATATTGATATTTACATATGTAGTTATTTGAATGGAATGTTTTATTATTTATTTTCCTTAAAGGGTTATTTTATTCCAATTTATTTGTTATTTCTTCCACTTTACATACCCTAATTAGTCATTTTAGCACCTAGTTATTATGTTTTCCCCTATTTATAAAGAAGTGATATTTCAATAAGCATGCATGGATATATTTTATTTCAATTTATTATTGGTTTTTAATATTTTGTTTTTCCAAGGTATTATGCTTATAATTTCAGTAGTATTTCTTTCAATGACGGCTAAACTGATCAGCCCTTCATGAATTTCATCCTTGTAATGATGCCAATGTAATAAAATAATAAACTAGCTCCAGAATTCTGGAATCAGGGCATTATAGTTACTATCAAAAGGATGTTTATGAGCAATATTGGAAAATATATTTAGAAAAACATAGATTAGTTAACACAACCCTATGATCAACTTTGTGGATAATTATAGAAGAACATCCAAAACATTTTTTAAGGTAGAGATTATGTTGAAATTAATATAAATACATCCATGTCTGAATACTAAAAGTTGATGTGGTTCTGACATATATGTACTTAGGAGTAATAACTCTTACATGGTGTTCTGGTAATGATTCAGGGTAAACTGGTATATGGCAATGGGTCTAACTGCACACCTTATTTAAAAATCTTGGAGGACACATTTTGGTTAATTCAATTTTTTAAAAACATTATCTATAATATAGAAGTAAATATTTCCACAAAGAACCCAATTTTTATGATTCTAGGATTCATATTTTATAAATTTATTTTCAATAACATATTTGGAATTATACATTATTTTATGATTTATTATAGTTTATTCGATTGTTTAGAAATTGACCCTTGTAAAAGGAATGTGAACCTCACTAATTCACATGATCCCAAGAGTAAGATGGATCAAATATTTCATTGTGTTAAGCAGACATTCAAAATGGAAATAGTATCCAAAAATTTCTCATCTTATGAGGACATAATTTCACATGACAATGAGATGGGTAATTAATTCCCCTATTCCTTTGTCTTTGATGGAAACAAAGACAACAATTGGTCATATGAGCATAATGAAATAGGCAATGAGCTGAAGTATATGAAGGGAAAGATGGATTTCACCTAAAATGATAATTATGGAAAGAAAACCTCCTTTACATTCATGAAGGGAATTCTATTTTGGTAAATATTGGGAGAAAAAGACACTATGTTCGTGATTGAAATATAAATAATGAAGATACCAATTTAAAATTATTTAATTGTAAGGATATAGGACACTATGTCAATCAATGTACCAAGCATCAAATAAATAAACCCCAGATAATGATTTCTGATAATGATAATGTAATGACACTACCATAAATGAAAAGTAAGGATTAATATTTCTTTTCAATAATTATGTAAAATGAACATTTTATCAGCAATGTACTGTTTATAAGAATTATATAATATATGAGGATTCTATTATAGTACTATTTTTAAGGATTTGAGATCACGTGATGAATCATACTAAGAAATTTAATTCTGTAGAAAGATAAAAATATTAAAAAACATACGATCGAGTGATAAACAACCCTCAATATGTTCCTGATGTTGAGATAATGATAAAGAAATGATTGATTGAGAAAAGTGTTGACTACCTTGGAACAAATAAATGACATGTCAAAAATTATTCTATTTTATCACTAATAATGTTTAAAACAGTTTTTTATTTAATGAATGTATCCAATAAATTTTTTCATAATCATGGAATAATAAAGAATACATGTTTCCAATGTGATTTTATTATAATTTGATTAATTATCATATTTTAAGATAATAAATGATGAAGTTATTCACATGTTTATAATGTAAAAATTTATATTTTAATCATTTTTATTATTGGAAATTGATGAGTTTATTTTTTAAATATAGTGTCTATATGATTAACTTTCTTATTTATAAGCTTTTGGAAAATTTAACTATTTATAAAATTGATAACGATGATCACTGGTTAAGATTTAAGAGGTTAATGTATTACTTCACTATATGATGGATCATGTGAAAGGATATGATGTAGAAATAATATGAGGCTTATGATGAAGAAAATATTATGTTTATAGAAAATTATATTTAATTATATTATTATTGAGTGAAATAATTCCTCAACTATAGAAAAAAATAGTTTTGAATTTTTTTTCTAATTATCATCATTTTTATGATATCAATGACTTTTAATCACACATATAGTTTATGGTTTTGTGGAAATCAACTTCCATATGAACATGTTATCTATCACTCTCCATCTAACCATTAATGTTAGACTTTTTCTTCCATATCCATGTTTCCATTTCTTACATATGTTCTCCTACTTGGTAACTTAGTTACATTACCATTGTAACTTCCTTTATCTCTTACTAAGAAGATGTATTATTAACACATTTTATGAGGTGGTTGTTTCAATAATAGATTATTTTAAAATATTAATACCTCGATTAGGGAGAAAAGTTTATATTGCGAGGTTTTAATTTAAATAAGTTGGGGAGAATGTAACACCCCAAAATTCTAAATTAGGAACCATATATTCGATTGATTGTATCACATGTATCAATAAGCACGTAAGAAAATATAATATCTGAAGAATATATAATATATTTACTCTATCATATAAATTAATTATAATTTGTAGCATAAAATTCATGTGTCACTGAGTTAGTGTGCGTCACAAGAAACACCACGTTTCATCAATGGCTTTTGATACATGCAAAACTCATTTTTTCTACCTTTTAATGATGTACCTATTTAAAAAAAAAATTAAAATTTTTGAAATTTTATTTTTAAAATTAACATCATTATTGTATGATAAATTTATAATTTATATTATGGGTAATTTGTTAAATTTTCAGGAGAAACAAAAATTTGATGAATACTAAAAATTACTACATTTTAGATAAAAACATCCATTTAATTTAAAAAATGATTAGTGTTAAAATATTTTTTAAATTGTTTTTTAAATTTCATAATAGTTAAATTATGAATATATTAATACCATTTAGTATATTGGAAAAATTTTAATCTTTAAATTAAATAAAAAAACTTGTTGAACTTTTGAACGATTATACTTTAAACCCCATCTTTCCCACCTAGAGTACTAGATTAACATTAATCTTAATTTTACCACTTATGTGAGTTGAATTTTGAAAAATGGAAATACATATATTTAATTAGTACATTATTTTTTATAAGATCAACATAATCTTTTACAAAAAATATTCATGAAAGTGATTAAAATTAATTACGATGATTACGGTAAAATTAAGCTTAATAAGTGACTAAACCATAATATTAAGGACCAAAATAAACTCTAAACTTTTCCAAAATCCCTTTTATGAAAATAATTATACCATATTCCCACTTGGTTCGAAATTATTTTGTTATTGCGATATTATTAAATTATAGTTCCCTATATAAATGGAAAAGTAATGAAAAAGGAAAAAATGGAGATTTCCTTACCTTTAAAATTTATAAAACAGTGAGATATGTTAAAAATGTAATATTTTAGTTTATAAATATCATTTTTAAATATTAAATGGTTATTTTATCAAAATAATTTATCAATAATTTATATATTTTAATTATTTACATAAAATTTTTAAGAAACAAAAATGTACTGATTTTTTCCCTAATAATTAACTAAAAATGATTCTATAACTATTATAAGTGATGTTAATATATTGAATTATTGTATTTATTTATTTTTATATGAATATATCATGTTAAAAAAATTTAGGATTAATATATCTTATGTCTAATGTTTTCTGAAAATTATAAAATTAAAGTTAATTATATAATTCCAAAATTGACATTATTGTAATTTTATAATAAATGATATTTTATTAAAAGATTTGAAATTTAATAAAAAAAATATATTCTATAATTTCTTTTTTAATTTTTAATAAATTTAAAATATGGTCTATTAATGGGACAATTTATCTTTTATAATTAAGATATTGACCCATGTAGAGTAAAAACATTGTTAACGTGGTCTTAGTCTATGGAGTGTTTTAGTGTGTCATATAAACTTATTTTAAAATTTATATAAATAAATATTAGTATTTTTATTTTATATAATATATATAATATTAATTATTAGTTGAATATATATTTCCAAATAAATATTACTTAATTTTTCTATTAACTATAAAATTAATTAAATTAGAAAACAAGATTCTTAAATAAAAACCTAAATGAAAAAATTGGAGAATCATAGATGTTAACGAAAAAAATAATTAAAATGCAAATATTTTTGTGTGGTGGAGGTTTTCATAGACAATTATTAAACATTAATCAAGTTTTTTTTTCATTTTTAGTCACTTTCGGTAGGTTTGACCTCCCATTAATGAATTCCTTTTGGTATTTACAATAGTTTCACTCCCCCTCCACTATAAAATGTTATGCACTCTACCCTTTACTCACACCCCTCAATCCACATTGTATCATACCAAATCTACAAAAATAGTCTCAAAAAACCTTCTCACTCAACCTAGAATACTCTATTTGTGAATAAATCCATGAAGGAATGCACTTCAGTAGAAAAGAAAAGGAGTTGCCCGATTAAGAGGTAACAATCTTCCATAATTTTTTTAGTTTTATTTACATTATCCGCCCCCTAAAGTCTGAATTTTATAAAATTATATAAAAATAAAATTATCCTAAATATTATAGATTTTTTAATATTAATATTTATTTATACACTTATACACACCTTTATCTAACGGGTAATAAATATAGTGTTTCTGTGTAAGGTGAACAACTACCTCATAAAACGATCACTGTTCATTTTCCCCATACCAACTATCATGGTGGACGTTATGTTGGAAACTCTCTATATTTAATGTAAATGATATTTATTATTTATTTATACTTTTTTAATCCTTTTATAAAACATAACATTAATAATGTCCATTTTTCGTTAATACAAAAGCATTATTTGAGGATGTGGGGAAAACCGCCCCTTGAAGCTATAAGGTTCGTTCACACCTTACATGGAACATATAAATGATTTATTTATTAAACCTATGTAACATATATAACAGATATATCATACTATAATTAAAAAAATACATATTGATCATTTATTTTTCATTATTTTAATAAAATTGAGAAGTGGATGTAGCATTCATGCGTACGTACAACCCACCGTCTCTGGGAATGGTGTACTTAATTTGTAATATCCAAATATAATGGACCACTATAAATACATGTATACTTATTATATATGATAAATATGTCATTTATAAATTTAATGTTATGAAAAATCCAGAATCTAATTGATGTTAGCAGAAAAATAAAATGTTGAAAATTACTCAAACAAAAAAAAATTAACACCATAATTATTCAAATTAATGAATGTTGTTAAGAAATAATAAATGAGATAATATAAAAAGTTAATAAATGGAATTATTAAAAATATTATGATTATTTTTTAAGTTATCAACATATATTTAAACCATTATATATAAGGATAATGGCCACACAACAAAATTGAGGCTGGTTTAAGGGATTTCATCTCTTGTTACTTTCCATTAAGACTTATATGTGTTATACCACAATTAAATTATATTTGGTGTATATAGAATTTTAACAGGTTATATCATGGAAATACATATTATCATAATATTATAAGTTTCATTTAACTCATGAGTATTTTTAATTTAAATGTTTCAATATAGAATGGGACACATTGTAGTTTTAAAATATTATTTTTCTGTAAAAATGTTTTAATGTCAACCGCCTTTGTTGTTACTTATCCTCCCATAAGTTTTTATATATTTATACATATTTTTAATTCCATATGTATATTTTATAAGGAAAATTATGCGTTTTATATAGGAGGATTACTTTGGAATAGTATGAGACATATGGGACCCAATTATTTATATCCACTCGATGCATTGGTAGTCTCAGGACATGTGTTTTCAGTTATTTACCTTGACATGTTATTTTATTCTAATTAATTGATTATTTGTTTCACTTTACATACCCTCACATATCATTTTAGATCACAATTATTATTTTTTACCCTAGGTTATGATTAATAGATCTTATAATAAGCATTTAAGGATATAGTTTATTTCAATTTATTGTGTAGCATGTTTTATTTTGTTTTTAGAATGTATTATGTGTATAATTTATGTAAAAAGTGTTTTTAAATGATTAAATGATAATTTCCCAATGAAATATTTTAAATTATTTCTAAATATTCTATTATATTTTTTCATATTTGTTTTTCAAAGAAATTTATTTTCCAAAAATTTTAATCTTTAAAACATATTTTCCAAATTTTAATGAAAATTTTCATCAAGAAATATTTTAAACTAATTTTAATGATTCCTTGTTAGGTTTTCAGTGTTATTTTCATGTAAAAGGGGTTTTAAAAAAAATTTGTTGTAAAAAGATTTTTTTTCAATGAGTAAAAGATAGTTTACTTATGAAATGATTTAATTTTGTTCAAATATTCCTTTATATGTTTTCAAATTTATTTTCCATAAAACGGATTTTCAAATGTTTTATATGATAAACAATGTTTTCAAGGATGAATTAATATTTTAATAATGAAATGTATGATATGATTTTTAAGATTTCATTTTTGGTTTTCAAGGTTCCTTTTATAGGAATCAATTTTAAAACTATTTTATGAAATATTAGTTTTAAAAAAAGATTTAAAAATATTTATTTTCCCGAATAAATGTTCCTAGTAAACTTTCCAAATAATTTTCCGTCTAATAAGGAATCCATTTATTCTACCTATTATTAATTCAGGATATTATATAATGATACAATTCTTATTATATATCTACATCAGTTTCGTTTATGATAACAAGATCATTACTAAACTGTTTTGTCTTCCATGTTCTTAACCATTATAAATCACTTTTGAAACCCACTTTATTTTAATAAGATATTATCTGATGAATTGATTCAATTATTATGAAAAATATCAATTTTATTTTGGATTTTTTATAATGAAATTTTTATAAAACAAATCTATTTTCACGAGTTCTGATATGTTGAATTTTTTATGATCAAGTGGCACACTTATGTATGATTTTCATTATGTGATTTTGGTTATGTTATAAAGAAGGGAAATGGTTACATTATAATCCACAATTATGGGTGTGTTATAACCAATGATGGGTGACACCTATATCTCCCTCCAATTCATTTTGTAATGACTTATATATCATGAGATATACAGGACTAGAATAGTTAGAGAAACCTATTTAGTAAGGGAATTTTTCTGATATGATGGTATTGAGAGTGAACCTTGACTACTATGGTGGTTTTGGTGGGTGAACCATTATAATATTATTTTATTGGTATTGAGACTTAAATTCTATAGAAATATTTTTCTATTCATATGTGTATGTTATAATTCCATGTCTTATGACAATTATATTACCACATGGTTCATGTTTTGCGATTTCTCTATGATTCTTGTCTTTTGAACTACCAATATTCATACCACAACTCAAGATTTTTATCTTTTATATGAAAGGTAATGTTTTCATATGTTATGATCACATTATTATACACTTATTATCACATTATATCTACATATTTTCTCTTATTTACCCTCACTGAGTATTTAATATCTCAATTTCTTATGTCTCTTTTCCCTAACTTATGATGAATATTTTTATGTATGATATATCTATGACGAGTACTAAATGGCAATATAATTCTGGGAAAAATTGAAGATATTTCACTAAATGAAAATATTTTCTATCTAGTATCGAAAAAAGTAACCATTATGATCCTCAAGATTGTGATTATATAGTGTAATGAATACTCATTTAATAAGATTTAGTATCTATGTAAGATAATCCTAGGATACTACATAGAGTGTGGTATTCAAGGTTTTATCAGTGTTGAAGGAATCACAGTTTCCAACATGGTTAAGTTGATTATAATATGTATATGTAAAAAATGAGAGTGATCAAAGTATTATGGTTTTTTATGAATCAATGATATAATAGTTGGTGGATTATAGGAAATTTAGGGAAAATATTTAACATAATTATAGAAAGGTTGGTTTGAAATATCAATGATTGATGAACAAATATTTTTTCTTAATATAATCCTGATTCAAGGAAGGATGGTTACATTTATATCCAAACTCATATAGGATATGGTGGTTATGATAAGATGTTTTATAAAAATATCATAGTAGATGAAAAATATGGTTTCTACATATATTAAATTTTCAACGAATGAAGAGGGAAGAAGATTAATTTCACATAATATAGGAAAAAATTATTACTTTATTATATTTAACAGTGACATGACCAAACATTTTTCCCACATTCTATGTGGGATGACCTCAAAGTAATCCCATGTAACACCTCTTAATTATAGTAAAAATAATAGTACCATACATCATGGTCATAGTTTCTTTCACTTTTCTATATAATTAAAAATTAGAACAAGAGTTAATTTTTAACATAGATATAAATTTGGCTACATAAACAGATGATAGAAATTTAACATCAGGGGGTTCATTATATCATGAAGGATTGTGTATTTATTCTCTACAAATTAAATACAATTTCTTTTATTTCACTACTATAAAATATAAATATATTGAGACTACTCAAACATGTACATAGTTATTATGGATGAAATAAATGATTAAAAATATTGTAGTTGAAGTGGAGTATCCAATCAGAATCCTTTGACATAATTCATGACCTATATATCATATAAAAATTATGGACCACCAATTTTTGACAAATAAAATTGAAATCATGTTTCATTTTATTATAGATATTGTATAATATGTTTTGGTGAAATTGGAGTTTGTACTTATAAAGGTTTGGGTTATAGATATTCTAAATATGAACTTACCCAATGAAGAATTTAAAAGGCCATAGATGGCTCTTAGAGTCCATTTAAACCCCTACACTTAAATATTGTGGATTGGGACCCCCTCTCATAGAGGTATGGTGTGTTTTTACATTTGTGTTGATATGTGTTCAGTACCATGTTTTTGACCTAAAAGGATTTACCTTTTTTGTTCATTGAGAATGTTGGAAGAGAAATGATAATGAAAAGGGGAAAAAATATAAGAGAGGCTATATAACATTGGTGGAGAAAATATAAAAAAGTGGAATCAATTCATCAATTGATATTAATAGTATTTTAATAGGTCGTTTCAAGATAAAAGTTATTCATTGATGATTATTTCATAATAGTTTTTCTCACACTAATCCTATCTCATGTGGTATCAGATATCGTATTTAGTAAGTCCTTGATCATTTTCTGAAGTAACATTATAAAAATTGTGGTTGGGAAATAAAGAGTGAAATATTTTTCAAATAAATGTTGTCATATGGGTTAATTTGGTGTCATGGGTTGAAGTGTTGTCAATAAACCCATAGGGGGAGATTTTTTAGAAAAATATCATTCATTGAAATTTCACTGGTTTTTTGGATTATTGTTATTGTTGAAAAAATCATGATTATAATTTTTTAGTTGTTACCTTGATGAATGTTTTTATAGTGGCGATTTTATTAATGTTTCCCAATTTTATAAGATTTCAAATATGGTGAAAATGGTGTTTTCTACATAAATAGTACATAGACTGCAGAATAATCAAGTTTACCATATATAGTGTATGTATCCACATGTAATTCAAAATGACTATGAATGTGATTCATGAATTTTTTTGAGGATGTTTTCAGTCATGGTAATATGATGACGTTTTGGTAAACCATGCAAGAGTCACAGGGACAATGAAAGAAGATCACATTATTGTGCGAGGAGTAAATCATTCTCATTCAGAAGGTGGAAGGTTTTGTGTGGATGGATTTTTAGTTAATGACTCATTAATAATTTTTTATTAGAGTACTATTTGAAGCTATTTACAATACTAATTAAGGATAATTTATTGGGTACCATGTATTAAGTAGTATAAATTATAAGAATATTTACTCTGTTTCAATTTTTTCTACGTTGGGTAGGGTTTCATAAATTGAAATAACCACTAAAGGGTGTATGCAGAATCAAGTCACTTTATGGCATTAAAAGGTTAATAATAACCATATAAAAGAGTTCATGGGAGAATATGTATGTTATAAATATCAAATAAATCCTTACATGATGTGAATAATGAATCACTCATGGAAACAAATATTTCCAGAAGATGTTTTCCATGACTCAAATCTTACATATAAAGGAGGATTTCATCTCTCAAATGAAAACTAAGATTTATAGAACACCAAAATATGTTTAGTCCTAATCTAAAATTATTCATGTCAATTGAAGAATATTATAAAGGAACAGTACACACAATTCAATATACGAAGATGATAGAATTATCTCAGGTGGATGGTTGTAAACCATGGGGATAGTGACTCACCTATGAACATCATAATATTAGTGCACTATATTGTATTTGAAACATTGATACCTTACCTTGGTATTTTCCTTTTCTGTATCCCAATGACTATGAAATACATAAAATTTGTTCATATTGTACTTATTTTAAATTATTCCCATTCATTTGAATGTGAATAATATAGAAGAGGGTTTCGTCTAACAATAAAAGAAGATCTACAAAGAGGAAGTTGTTTTAAAATTTTATACATTAATTCACCCCCTTAGGGTATCTAGCAGGGTAATGCAAAAATTATTATCGTATCCTACACTAACATAACTCATGCTGGATTAGATGTTTTCAATACTGATTTTGTATTTGTGTGATTATTTTTAATGTGATTTATGCCCCTTTTTAAACAAATTTATAGTTTATGATTATATATGTTAAGATATGTGATGTGAAATTATTCATTCCATGAATTTAAACAATATTGAAATGTCAATTTGAAGATTTTTACAGATGATTTTTGATGTTTTCATAGTTAAGAATACTTATTGATGAAAATAAGTGGATATTGTTATTAGGATGTATTTTTTTCAATACATAAATCATATTTAAAGTTGAAATAAATAAATTATATTATTAAGGTGATGTCATTTAATATTTTGAGAGTGTTTGATGTTTTTTGGAAGATGTTTGGATATTTTTATGTTGACTTGATGTGTATTTTAGTTAAGTAGATTTGTGTCCAAATTTTGAATAACTCCATAATTCAAATAGTTTTCACTCTAGGTAGATAGTATAGAAATCATTATAGGAAAAAACATTATCCAATAGGTAATATTTTCATATATGAGAAATCTAAAGTTAAAAAATCAACAATGGAATTCTCTATTTATAGATATACAAGGATTTATATCATAATACACGGTATGTGAAAAATAAATAGCATGCTATAATGTGTATGGTTTTTATATATATAGGAATTGATGGCTTTCCAAAGTAAAAAAACTCACTATGATATGTATGTTTTTATTTATACTTTGTATGATATTTTTTGGATACTTAATGTTTTTTAAGAATATATATAACATTTTATCATGAGTAGAAAATTGGAAATTTCTATAGAAACATGATTGGTGTGTATGATTTTATAAATATTGAATGATATATAATATATTTTAAGATTAATAATTTTTTATGAGTATGAATAATAATTTTTTTCAAATATATAATATATGCTACATGGAAAATATGTAATTTATTCAAAAGTAAACAAGGAGTTCCCTAAATTACTACGAAATTTTAGAAGAATAAATTTTATAAGTTAAAGAGAACTTTATGAATGATATTTTTGAAGAAGTATTCAATAAAAGGATTTTATTTTATATATGGTATGAATTAAAAATCATGAAGGGAAATTATGATTAAATCTATTATAAAATAATGATTTTGTTGTAAAAATTCTATTATTGCATGATCTTTTATATTTTAACAAGAGTATAATACCCTTGGGATTAGATGAAAATCAATGAAAAATAATCTTTATACAATTGTAAGGAAAGAAGATAGTTCATGGTGTAGGGAACAATGGTTTTCTATAAAGGAAAATGTTTTTGAGGTTAACTATTTTGTCATGCTTTCAATTATAAAGTCACACAGTGGTGACATGGATAATACCAACTACTGAATAAGAAGAAGTGGGATTATTTAATTTGATGTGCTAATTTTTTTAGGGATGCTATTATATTAAATTTATCATAGATATTTAAAATAAAACTTGAATAAAAATGTTATTAATATATGAGATAAAATGATTAACTTGAATCATGCATGTGTAGTGCTGAATAGAAGTAAATATTAAATATAACTCATAAATAGATTGAAGAGGAGTTTCTATGTAGCGTAGTGTCTATAGAAAGAGGAAACAATCATCATTAAAATTATAAGAAGAATAAAATAAGTAACACATTGGTTTTTGTGTAATAGTAAAAGTTGTATAATTTGGTGAATAAGAAGGTAGTCACATATGTTTTTAATCTTGATGAATTTTGAGAGCCCTAAAATAGTATGAAGAGAAATTCTTTATGGGAATATGTATAATACCTACCTCAACAATATAAGGGATCAATGCATTTTATCATGTTATTTTTTTTATATCACAATTTTATTATCTTATAACATGAGTTTAATGATATACCAACAAATTGTATATGTGATGGTGATTTTTGTGGATCTTCTAGTTTCATGTGTGTCCGGATCATCCCATGTTTTAGAAACTCATTTGAATTGGTGATCAATTTATTAAAAGTGTCCTTTTTTATTCGTTACTCAATATATGTGTGTGATTTATGAAGTGACCTCAATAACTATTACATAATACTGATATTTATTTCTTATGAAATCATAAATAGAATGAAAGTGATTTTTGTTTTATAAATAATTACCTCTCTGTGAGACTCACCATGCATGAAGCCACAACAAATATAACTCTTTTAGTCTCACCTATATATTATTATTTACAATGGAGAAATAATTCTAATTATATATTTTTATTTAATTTAGTATGTCTATTAGGATCAGGAATGGACCTTGGGCATTTTTCATTTTGGTTCAATTATGGTGACCATATATTTAGAAAAAGTATTTGGTATGGTAAGTAATATATATTATACCATGCACAATGATGTTCACTGATAGGGGGTTGGAGATTCTGTGAATAATAATACTATATTTACTTTAATATTTTCTTGTGATGTTAATCTCTTTAATTTTTTAGAGCCATCTATCTCAATTCTTAAATCACACACACTAATGAAATAAAACAAAAAAGAACACTCAATGTATATGGTTTAATCCTCAAAATTGGTATTTAATCAGTAACATGATTCATACTCACTTGAAATCATATAATTCACTATAATTATGATTATGTATAAAATAAATAGGGAATATACATTACCATGTATTAAAATAATATAAAAAATTATTTCTTTTGAAATTCCTCTGAAAACATCCACCATCTAGTTGCATTGATTTGTTTTACTCTATTGATATAGTCATTATCATTCTTCCTTTGATTAATATCTGCAAAAAATATTTTATTTTTCCCATATTTCAAGTACTATTAAAATATGAATAACATTTTACTTATTCCAAACACGTAATAGCTATGATAATCTTGCACACACCCCAAGATTGTTATTATTTATATTATTCAACTTTTACTTGCACATTTTGGAAGTAATATTCTTTTTCATAGTATTCTACCCATAAATCTTCTATATCATAACATGTCATGTCTATTATTCCGTCATATTTACTATAATATTTCAATATTATTCATGAATGAATGTAACCCATTATATATTATATAATAACAATAGTTGAACCTTACTTTGAATATGATTATAAAATTCATTTGTATCTTGTGTAGTATCTTCATTATTCTTGAGTAGTAATATCTTTATAAATCCAATTATACCAATAACTTCTTACTTTCCAAATCATGAAAGTTTTATTTATGATATATCTATCCTTATCTTATTATCCATTTCTGCATGAATATAGGATGAACCATACAATGCGACGTAATCTTCATTGAAATTAAAGATGAACTAAAAGACTTAATGTCTCAATATCATTAATAATAGTGTGATATCAAAATAAAAAAATATCTTAATTATCATAAATGACATGTAATTATTAACAAAATGTGACCATCTCTCTAAACACACAGACAAATGTAATAATTTATTCTTTATGGCTTGCATTATGACATAACTGTCAGATTCATTTTGAGACCTATTTATGCTCCTTCTTGAATCAAAATTTCATTCGGTTACATTTAATACTATAATGAGAATCTCCATAATTTTTATATTTAACACAGATTTTCATTATTCATAATTTGTTTTTTAACACCTCACAATTTCAAGTAAGCACTATCTTACACCATAACGTGTTCCATAGTGTGTGACTATATGATTGAAACTCCAGGTAATAGCTAATAAAGATAACATCACTTGGAAAAAGTCTCATATAAAATTTTGGGACTTCTCAAAATATATAAAAATTCATCAACAAGGTTTGAGACACAACATTTTTATTTATAGTAAGCTTTTAGAAATCTTACAATATAGCTATGAAAATTATATTAATTATCAGATAAAAATAATACATGTCCTTATAAAAATTTATATATTTTAAAATATATTATATACCATGTATTATTCAAAAATTATCACATATCAACCCAATACTAATGAATTTTTCAGCTACGTGCTCGTAGAAAAAAAATATACCTGTCAACCAAAACATTCCACATCTCATAGAGACATTTTCCTTTGAAACATTTTCGTATAATGAAGAATATTATTTATCAATTACAATAATTAAATTCCCTTGCACATTTATGGTATTGTAAATTTTTCGATCATAGATAAAATCATACATAATAGATGTTTAACCTTACATAACAAGGTAAGTTCTTATCACTTCATGATTTGCGACTCAACTACATACAATGACCCTACCCCTCAGAGTATGTTCTTTCCCTTTTAGCATTTTCAATTATGATTAATGAAAAAAATTATATTTTAAAGTAAGGATACCCATATGTATTGACATGTTTACAATTTTTTATGATCATAATATTGATAGTTAAAAAGCTTGCCAATTTCTTCTAAGGAACTTCCAAACCATTTCCAAATATATTTACACATCCAAACAACCTTCAACTTCAATATTAAAAATAATTTTATATGATTTTGAATATGATTTATGTATTTAAAATAATCTAAGGAATAAACATATCCAATCAATACTTTCAAATCTATTCTTCAACCTTTAAATAAATCCTTAAAAATAATCATTATAAATTATTAACTTTATTATAAACTCATTGGGTCTCAAAAATGTCTTGTATGGTCCCAACCACATCAGATCTAGATATCTCCCTGAAAAATATCTTAGTATCAATGATCTCCCCTTTATATTTTATTATCGACCATTAAATAAATAAATAAATCTTAAACTCATTAATCATTTAAATTAAAAATCATTGAATAATTTTTTCTAATATGTGATAATTCAGTTTAGGACAAAATAATATTAAATAATAAACTCATGATGTACAAAAATTAAAAAATAATATTAACGTATTCATAGTTTCTATACCACTTAATAAAAAATTAGAATAAATTAAAACACTTATTTGACATATAAAAACCATTCATATAATATTTTTAGAACAGGGCACAAAAAATATACCACCGAAAAAAGTTATTAAAATTCAATAATTATAAATACTCACAAGTACACATGTTTAACACACCACACAACCATTATTTTAAAAATAATCTCTAAATACAGGGCCCCTAAAAAATTTAATATTTTATGCCACAAATTTAAACACATACCATTTGATTCTACCAATATATATATATTCCCCCCCTTTTTATATATATAAATGGAATTAACAAAGTTGGAATTTTTAATTCATTATTATCATTTTACCCCTCCATAAAATAATAACCGAAACAACACGTGAGTGAGTAGATAGGCTCAGAATAACATAGACTTTGATTAGTGATGAATAATGATACATATTTATCCTCCAAGTATTTCTTCTCAATAATAAAAGAACAATAATTTACTTTTAATTTTATTTTCTAATATTTTTATTATATCCATACACAATTAATGAGGTAAAATGGTGACTTATTATTTATTAAAGTGATATGAATTGTCACATCATCCAAAAACCTCATTCATGTATTGATATTTTTTCTCATCCTTCAACCATTAATTTATATATCTCTTTTGATATTTTTAACATTTCTTTAGTTGAATACCCCTCAAACCTTTCTCCCAAAAACATATAGAGTTGTTGATTTATTTGTTAATTATGGAAACATCTTATTTCCATAAATCCAAATCCTATAAAATATCAAGGGTGTGTTTATAATGTATGATTTCATCCTAAATGAAGTTTAAATTTAAATTTAGAGACATGATATTCCATTATAGTCTGAATATCTAAATTCATTTATTTTTCTGAAAAATAACTTTATATACATTCCATGTTTTTTCATTACTCAAGTATTATTTTTACCTATTTTTATTCATAATTGTTTAAAATTTTGACTTTCAAATCAGTGTTCTCATAAATTTTTGATTTATAAGGATCATTTGGTTTTTTTAAAAACGAATTTCCTTACATGTTTCCTCAACTCAGACCTTAAACCAACACATAAAAGGTCATTTTCTATATTTTAGGGTTATATTAGTTTAGATACATAAATCTCATAATTAAATGTGACTTTAATTCCTTCAAAAATATTTTTATATGAGTTTTCTCTGATTTTTTGAATATAATTCCAAATCATGGTTTTTTCATTGTACAATTTCAATTCTGTATAAAAAAATTGTATTAGTAAATATCAATATCATTATACTTTTCATTAACCATAATTTACTTGTTAATATTTAACTACTTATATCCATTAAGAAACTCCTTGAACTTGTCAATTACATTGATCATCTAAGACTATTTATTAGTATATAAACTATCATTATTGATTAATAGTTTACAAATATTAATTAAACTATTGTAATATTTAACTTATTACTAAAACATAACAATCCACTCTTAGAGATCATTATTTATCATGAACTTCATTTCTATCTTTTCCTTACTTTCATTATTACTTCAATCAAAAGTTCTTAATTATTCTTCCTATAAGTTAGAAATTTTTCCCCTTTCAGCGTCTTTACTAGATGATTGCACCTATCCATCGAACTCACAATAATAAATACACTAATTGATAGAAAATATTTTTTTCATATTAAATTTAAATAAATCATTAACATTCCATTTATAAGATTTATTTGTTTCATTGTTATTCAATAACCTCAAGATTTCTCATCCCCATCATTAGTAATTCAATCTTCAATTATATTAGGAAAATTTTCATTTAAATATTCGAAAAATGCCAAAATAATACACTTAAAAGGAAACCCTATAATGAATTTACCATTTTATGTTTAGGAACTTATTGATATAAGTGATGTGAGTCTATTGAACTTCACATGAATGTGTTCATTAACATTATATATTTACTAATATTCCCTTTAGTTAAATATTTTATTTAAATATCAATATATGACATTTTATTATCCTTGAAAAAAGTTCCCTTTCTTGAAATAGTTTAAGGAAATTTCCATATCTGACTTTTTATTATCCTTGAAAGAAATTACCTTTTATATTTCATAAGAAATTAAATTGATATAATTATCATCTAATATAAGTATACCTTGTTCATGGTCTACAAGAACCAATACCTCTGAGACAAACCTATCTAAAAAATAAGTGGTACATTTCAAAAAAACATTGAATCATCCAAATTATCCCCAACACCTCAATTGTTTATTACAAAATCATTATAATTAGTGAAGAATACATTTATAGCTCCATCATCACTCTGTATAAAATATTCAACTCTCAACCTATAAAATAATAGTTTATATTAATTGAATTTTGTGTTGCCTTTATAGGCATTCTATAATTTATCCAAATTATTTTTACTACCTTGATTCCCAATACCTGGAGAAACTCCATATATTATAGATATGAAAACATGTAATTTTGATCATGATATTCATTTTATTGATTCTTCCAATAAATTATTTTATTTAAATAACCATCATCAGGAGTAAGAAAAACATTGATTGAAACATCTAAGATATCAAAACTAATTGAAAAAGATATGGGATAATCATGTCATTCTAGAAGTAGTGATCCCTCCCAGAAAAACTGATAATTCCATTTATATTCACTTAATTC
This sequence comes from Viscum album, assembly GCA_963277665.1. NCBI lineage: Eukaryota > Viridiplantae > Streptophyta > Magnoliopsida > Santalales > Viscaceae > Viscum > Viscum album. The sequence goes on from OY728123.1 coordinate 603,127,634, forward strand.
ATCTTTATATGCCTATGAAAAAATATAAATGGACAAATAATAAACCATTGAGTTATATTTTCATGATTTTAAAATATAATATACCTAAAATATCAATTAGAATAAAAAACTCTTAACATTAAACATCAAAATTCATGATATTTAGAGGAATGCCGAATGTTATAATAACTATTGTGGTTTCCCCAGACACATTTGGTTTCTTTGATTTGTGTGAATCTTTTAATAATATTATGTTTTTCAATTTTTTTTGATTCCCTATGAAATCAAACACATTACATTGTTAGAGTTAGTTATATAATCATATAACTTACAATGACTGAGTAAAACATTCAAAAATAATAATAATGGATATACATAAACATGTAAAAAATACATAGAACTACATTGAGCAACCTAATACCATAAGATCTACAAGAATAACCATTAAATATATAATTATTAGGGAATATTTTCGTCAGATTGTAGTGGGGCGGTGGTGGGGAATTTCATTATAAACACTTGGGACATTAAAACTGATTGAAATTTAATTAAAAAAATTACTGAAATAAAAAGAATTAAAAGAGTTAATAACAGAAAAAATAAATTTCAAAAGACAAATAATCAAAATTTGATAAATCATATTTATAAAAATATAAAGGGACCTCCACCTCTTATCACCTCAAATAACCTTTATCAGTTTTAGTAAAATCCATTATTTTTAATGGTTATAGCAAGAAAACCCGAACCCTCGTACTTTACAATTTGTAACAAAGAAGTCAATTAATGGTAGTAATACCATTTTTATTTTCTGGATAGAACCAAAAAAACCAAATACACAACTATAATTTTAGTGGTTATGGATTGGAATCAAATCTCTGTCACCTTATAGGAAGTGATCACCTATAACCTCACACTCAACGGTAGTGAGAACCAAATCCATCCCTTTAATAGAAGTGACAAGCTATCCCCATAATAATAAACTGTTTTGATCACCTGATAAAATAATAATAGATATGTTATATGCACTCCTGGTGAAGATTCTTATCAATCATCATGAAATAATATAATAATAAAGGATGGGAGGAGGAAAGATAATTTTGAGAGAGAGATTGAGAATGACGAAAATGAAGCAGAATGATCCCAAAAAAATATTTTCAAGGTATCGACATGCATCCAATCACCCTCAGAGAGGAATTAATAGTTTATAGAAGCTTTTGGGTCATTCAAAAAGTGGATAAGATAATATAAAATATAAGAGTTAAGAGTATGAGAAATGTAAATTAAGAATTAAAATAAGAAGAAATTGATAAATTAGTTAATTTATAATATACAAGGAATCACTATGTTTTATTCAGTCATGTAACCATGAGAGGATTTAGTTTAGAACTTATTTTTAATGGCTACAGAAAGAAAACATGAAACCTTTATTTTTATAGAATTTTACAATGAAACTCATTATAAGAAGTAATCCACTTAATTTTTATTGGTTGGTACCCCAAAATACAAATACATGGCTATCCTTTTACTTTTTGTCAAGGAACCCTATATCTCTTACATTAATTTATGTTGTCAGCTATTCCTCTCAATCAATGGTAGTGAGAATCTAATCACTCAAATTAATGATTTTGATAACAGATATCCTTCACACTCAATAGTAGTGAGCACTATAAGAGGGAAAGAAGAAACTTTCTAGACAGAATATGTATGAATCACACTCTCAATCCTCTATTGAGAATGCAACAAGAAGATGTTGGAGGAAGAGAGTTGATTTTTGGAGAGAAAATTTTTATGATGAAAATGAAGCATGATGTTTCCAATAATGATATTTAATGTATAAAAGTATAATATAACACTTGGTGGTTTATTTATATCCTATAATAACATTATGATCTTTATAAATGTGTGTTGGTTCTTAGAGTGACATTGAGGGTATAATTAACGCTTGTAGTGACATCTACATGACCATTTTTTTCTCGTTTTGGGTGACACCATATTACTGGGGGCTATCACCAGCTATCCTATAGAACCTATAAAGAACTGGTTTTCTATCTAGGAACAACCACAAATCTGATGGTACCCCACTATGCAGACTTTATCACCTTCATGTTGAGACATCTAAAAGTATCCTCAATGCTTCTTTAAATCCCTCTGCTTATTCTATTAGATAAAAAATAGAAACATAGAAACCAATGAAATGAATGAATTTGAATCATAATTTTGTGTTTTTGATCATTTAAGCAACCAAAGAGTGTTCAATATTCTCTACTTTTTCGTTTAAAAACGTAATAAATTAATCAATAACGATAAATATTATGTAATTATCTTGAATATATCAACAAAGAATTTCAATATATCATAATGTAAAATACTTAAAAAATAAATATGGACGTTTTTATCAATAATTTTTTCAATAAGTAATTAATCATTAATTAAATTTTGAAAAAGAATCTTCATGAACTCATATTACAAGATAATAAATAGTCTTTCTGGACAAGTTAGCTGACCAGTTTATTATTGGCCTATACTTTTTTGAGGCAGATATTATCATTCATACATTGATTATTATCGCGAGATAATATTATAATGATAATTCACATATTTACTATTTATAATAGGTGTTAATTTCTTCTTCCTCACCGAAAATCATAACATTGATGGCTAGACACCCAATCCAAGTGTGCTCTTCTTTCTCTTCAAATTCTTCTTTTTCTTGAAATACTTACATGTAGTCCTCCAATGATTATTTCACACTAATATTCTATCTTCTAAATAATCTTCTTGATTATTACATACTTTATATTCCATTCATTATATATTATGGATTGATGACCCTATTTTTTTTTATTTTAAATTAAAGATAATTATTCATACAATTAAAATTTTAATTTTAAATTAATGTAGAATCAACCAAATTACATTAACTACATTTAACTTATCTTGTAAAATTATCCAACTTAATTTTTTTCATTGAAACTATCTCGGAAATAATGAAATTATTGGGAAGTTCATACTATGTCACTGTAGTTCCACAAACTATTTCATCCTTTCGGTGTTATGGAACATTTCTTGAGGTGCGACTCTCCTTCTCTTTTTCTCCAGGTTTTCATGAAAATAGATTGAAACCATTCAATGCAACATTACTATCTTTAAAATTATAAATCCAATAAAGAAATTTTTTACAATATTTAATGATTGAAATCTTTATTTAATCATAAAAAATAACATTTATATCTTCCATAGTGTGGACTTATTAATATGATGTGCACTTCTCTAAGAATATAGAAAAAACTACAACCATTTACTTATACATGTCTAAAACAAAAAATTAAAAATGACCTTCACAATATCACCATTTTTTCAACATAAATGAATAAAAATTTCCATTTTATATATTTATTAACTAAATGAAAACATTTATCATTATTTGAGTTAACATGACATTATGTTCTTCATCATAGTGTGTTGATCTCCATACTATGTCAGATAAGAAACTCTCTTACACCATTAAATGTTCCATGATGTGGGACTCCACATTTTGAAACATGATTGATAGAAAATCTATTCTACATAATTTTTATCAAGTATCCTTGAAATTTTGAGGACATCTCCAAACATAAACAAATCTTAACCATAGTGAGGGATTCCTCATTCTGATTCTTAGAAAATATACAAAATTATTATATTTTAGGAAATTCAGATATAGTCTATATAAAATAACAAAATAACAAATATTTATTAAAAACATTCATATTATTAAATAAATATTGTATCATGTTATATTTATAAAATCTTATGTATGAACCATATATTTTGGACATTGAAAACTCGTTGATCACAAAGAAACATTCATATCAACTCAAACATTATGAATATCATAAATAGTTTTAAATTTTATGAATTTATTATTTTGATTAATATTATATATCATGTGAATTATTGACATATTATCCCTGGTTGAGGATGTTTTTATTTTTATATCACTAGAAAATTATTATAACCTGAATATAGTACCTTTTTTAATAGTTCATTTTACTTCACTATAGATTATTTTCATTTAGTAAAGTGAAATTATTTATATATTTACCTAGTATTGAACTAGTTTAGAAGTAATAAGTCAAACCCATATGTTTGTTGTGTGAAATATTCAAAGGAAAAAAACTTAAGGAAAAAATCTTAAAAAAGGCCACATGGATGAATGGATATGGAAACTAGATGGTTTTCAATAAGTTATGTAGTTGTGGTGAGATGATGAAAATGAAGAAGTTTAGGATAAATATGAAGAAAGAAAAAAACAAAAGACTATAAATGATAAAATAATAGTGGAAATACTATTATTTTTGAAAAATTTATTTTCATTTATTCTCAAGAACATGGAAACTATGTTTAAAACATTAAAAAAATCAACATCACTATCTATCAAAAGTGATGGTACAATGCTGGGCGAATTGAATGGTATCTAAAACACTAAATATTGATTTCGATAGAGATATGAAGTAGATCAATCACGATCAAATTGTCATTAGATTTTAAAACATTATAACCCATTAGAAATATTACATAAAAAAATAAAAAGGATGAACAAGAGTCCATTCATATATACACAAAAAATTTGATTATATGAAAAGAATATTTCATTCCTAAGAATGAATGAATTTCATAGAAATAAACTGATATTTGGATAAGGGAAAGATAAATCTTATCTGTCAATCAAACTCCATTCTTCAATCATTGTTCTCTCTATCATTCCAACACCTCTGGGTTTTTCCTCCCAATAACGCAATCCCCAAATAATTGAATAATAAATTATTCTACCTCAACTACATAGTCCCACCCATTTTGAATATAGTTAGACAATTAAACCTAGATTCGTGCCTCACATACAACATCACCCATTGAATCATTGGTCACCACATGTCCCAGATTACTGTGCAATATCTTCTTCGTGTGACTCTAGATGAAAACTCTCATTAATGTAGAAATACGTACATGGTTTCTTGATTATTCGGTTTGATTAATTTAGTATTTTTATTGATGATTTTTTTGTATGGAATTGTAATATCATGAAAAGGCTCTCCCTTTGTACTAATAAATATTTATGGAGATCAGGGATAATTTATAATTTAACATTCATGGAAGATGTCTTTATAAATTTCAAAAAGTAGATGACATTTCTGATGATTTGAACTCTATATCAATCATGGTTTGATTTAAAAATGCAAAGGAAATTTATATCTAGAACATTAACTCTATGTCAGTACTTCCATGGATTTCCCAAATCATGTGGAAATATACAATATCTTGATGAAATAAATATTTAATACCTTTGAAATCTAAGTTAGTATGACGAACTCCATGCTTCTTGCACAAGAACTCAATATTCATTACTTAACAGATTTCTGAATTCTATATGAGAGGCCTCTATATATTACTCTTAAAATTTTCATTATCCTTCAACATGAATCCTTAAAAATACATTAAAATATTAAAATGAAATTGAAATATTAAAATTTAGAAGAAAAATAAAAAATGAATTTCAAGACTTCAAATGATGAAATAAAATGTGTTATGAAAAATTCTATGAAAAATTTAAAAATTGGTAGAATGATATATTTCACTCCTATAAGAGATATCATCAAAACCATTAAGGCATATATTACAATGAAAATTAAATGAAATAAAACGAAAATATTATTTTCAAAATATATGACGAATGAAATTATAGAACATATTAACATTAAATCCACAAGAATTAACATTCTTTTGAAAATATTGATAGAGTAATACGTTCCTTAGAAAATGGCCAAAATTCCAAAATTATTTATTAAAAGAACATTTTGATATAAAAAATAATTATTTCATCAAATAGAGGTGTAAAATTTATTAGAATCAATCTATCCATAATCCTCCGATACATAATAAGTTATTTTTCCACAATGAGTCATTTTCATAAATTCAATAGAAGTGAACCCATTATAAAAATGAAAGAGTATCCATGCCAACTAAAAAGTGATTTTCAAAAATGTTTTCTTCTTGGAATTCATTCTTGTATGTATTGATTATTTATCTTCCCAAAATGAAATATTTCATATACAAATGTAGTTTTTATATATTTTTTAAAATTCAATATTTTTAAAATAAATTTACAAACACTAATTTTTACTTAAATATTCTTCAAAATTAACACATAAAATAATTATAAAAACTGGAGTATGAGTTACTCTATCAATGAAAAGGAATCCTAATTAACTCATCCGACACTTTTAGATTAAATAATATAAATATTTACTAGGATTTCGTTTTTATTTCACGTCCCATTTAAATGAAGAGCTTAAATGTTTTAATCTAATAATTTTTTTTTAAAATTTATTATGATTAAAAATATTAATTCTATAATATGGAAAAAATAAAATTTTAAAAGATAGAAATATATATTTTGTTTTAACATTGATCCCAAGGTAGAATAAACAACATCAATCACAATAAGGAGAAAAAATTGTTCTTGAGTTCAAGAAAACCATTTATTGATTAAAAAAAAATATAAAGATAAAAAAATTATTTTTTAAACTTATTTTTGAATTAAACTCAAAGAGATACAATTTAGCATAGTAAAATATCCCTCCCACATACATAAAACACTAAATTTTCCCCAATATTTATCCAAATGGTAGAAGAAATATGTAAAAACAATTTCATTTTAAAATTAATTTTCAACTAAATACTTCACATATCATTTTTGACATGTTACAAGTAAAATAAAAATTCACTATTCTAGAAAAAGCATCTACCAAAAGACTCACATGATAAAAAAATTTCCAACCATTTCCCACATGATATTTACATTTCAATTTTTGGATTTTTATAATGGTACATGATGAAATTTTATTATTTAAAATTGTTTTTAAAAGTCATATAAACATTCATACCAATTCATAATTTCAACAGTTATGATGTAAAAATTAAAATAATCAAGAATTTTTTTTAACAAATTCATTATTAAATCTTTAGTCATGGATGTTTCAAATTTTTCATCAATAGAGTCAATTACACAAATTGTATCATGTATTGTATTGTTTTAAAAAATATCAAACCCTCATGGATGGATTCAATTAACATTTATATAGAATCAACATTTTCAATAGAAAAATATTAGAAAATTAAAGTCCAGAATTTAAACAAAACATCCTTGATAAATGAGGATTTTACCCTTAAATTTAGTTAGAGAATCCATGTCAGATTATTTATGAAATATACCTTGATTTTGTATTATTACAGTTCATATGAATTAAAATAGTTATATAATTTATTAATCACAATTAGCGCAAAATAAGTAAAATAGAGTTTCAATTTTATAGAAATGTCAATCCAGTTTTCTCAAGAATAAAACTCATTTGGGTCATTAAATACAACATGAATTTAGTTCCAAATTTTTTAAATTCGGTTTAACATTCATAAAATTATGGAGAACAATATTATTACCAGGAAGACAAGTAGTATATTTATTTAATTTTATTGAAAAATATGAAAACACAAAATTTTGTCCATGAGTTGACTCCTACGATGCAATAATGATAATTTCCTCCGTTAGAATCAGTGAAATATCAATAATATAGCATAAAGATGGTAGAAAATTTCATTATTTTCCCTTAAAACTATGGTTTAATCATTTTATAATTGCATAATAATAGAAAGTTATCATCCCCTACCATCTCCATAGCTCTATTGACTAACACCCTAAGGATTATGAATGGCCTAGAACACTTAGTTTCGAGTTTACCAGGGAATAAATTGAGTTGAGAATTAAAAATTAGAACCATTAAACCAAACATAAAGAGACAATTTTGAATGATTAAGACACAAATCCATTATTATCTCATTAAAGATCTTATAATTTTTATATCTTTCTTATCAAATCATCTGCAAATAACTCAACTATAGAAATGTTCTTTTACCAGTTTATTTAAAATACAAAAATAAGACCTTGAAATCCAAAATGTACTCAAGTTGTAGCTCAATAGATTAGAGGTATGATTTTCAAAAAATAATCCTATTTGGATACATTTATATTGGGGGTTCAATTGTTGTCTAAAATTCCCATAATATCTCATCTAATTCCATAGAGTTGAATATTTTTGAGCTACTCATAGTTTTTACAGGATCTATTTTATTTATTAGTTTTAAAGTATAGAATTCCTACATGATTGTGGATGATATGTTATCAATTTTTTAACACATATCAATTATTTCCATTAATTACAATAACCTAACGTCCTATAAGTGTGATAATTTTTTAGTTTTAAAGGCTATGAGTAATTTAAACATTAATAAAATATTCTTTTGAATGAATTTGAAAAGACTATTCACTTGGTTGTTAGGAAGTTCATCACCTTCTACCAAATTGAAAACATTTTCAAATGCCACTAAAATCTATTCATTCCTATTATAGGGTTATAATGGAACCATAAAATCCAATCCCCACACATAAAATATTTCAACCATTAAAATTTCATTTTTTGGATGTTATTATATCCTTCAAAAATTTCCCATTATTTATCACGTTTCAATTACAATAACTAACTACTAATATCGATTAGAAATTAAGGAAAAATACATTCATAGAAACATTTTGTTTTATACTTTCACCCCCCATGTTTTAATCTTCATGGAGAATAGACTCATCCTTCAATAATGGAAAAATATCTTCCTAATTGATACACATTCCCAAAATTTCATTGTCATACAATATAAACAAAATGAGTTCATCCAATAAATATTTATTAACGTTTGAAATGAATTTCATTATTATATTTGGTGCGATGTCCTTAGGAATCACCCCTATATAATGGAATTTTTAAAATCTACAAATAAATTAGTTTAAATCACTAATAATAGAAGTATTTATTTATCAAGGAAAATGGAATTGATATTTCTTTGGTTTCATTTAAGGTATTAGGTATCCTAGATAAGTAGTAAACAACTATATTTTTAGTTCCATTCTCATATATAATTTAAAATAATCTTATAAAAAGGGTAACTAAAACCAATAGTTCTTTCTAAGTGGTTTCAAGATTTATTTTTAATTCATACTATAACCTTATAGAATAATAAAACACATGTATCCTTTTCACTTTTATTTTTCTCAAATCAATTGAAAAAAACTCACTATCCTTACACACTAAAGTTAAGGGATTATTTTAGTATATGTTTCCGATCATAACATATAATTTTAGTTTCACCATAAAAAGACTGAATGACTCAATTATTTTTTCATAAAAAAATGGAAAATAATTAAAATGTATAGGGAAAAGGGTTATAACGATCCTTGTAAATCCATAATAATTATTTGGTAAAAACTGACATGTTGTAGACAATTCCTAACACCTTTACATATTATGGTTGGGGTAACTTCTGAATCACCTCTATCTTATAATTTTGAACATATATTAACCTACTTTAAACCATATTAATAAATATTATTCCATCGATGATCATGGATTTAAATTTTTCCTAGTTATTAACCTAGTTGGTCTCTTAGTATCCTTATTGAAAATAATCAAAATTTTCCAAAAATTTATCAAACCACCATGGATAAATTAAAATTATATCAATAATAAATTTAATAATCCTATCAATAATATCTTATAATATAGATATCATATATTATTGATTGGTAGATAAAGAAAAATTCCACCCAAATGGGTTTAGGTGGTAAGAAAATTTCTCAAAGGGGCTTGTGATTATTATCTTCTATTTATCCTCTAGGGAAACAAGAATGTTGTTGTGACAAAAATAACCATCTAGAAAATAAAATAATTCATTTCAAAAAATTCACACAACCATTTTATTAAAAAAATAGAATGTGAAAATAATTCATTATAGTGTATGAATTAATCCTAATGATAAAACTCCCCACATAGTAACCTTTTTAAAATGGATTATTTTTTGCATTTCATTGGTGATTTATAGTTCCACCAGACTTCTTTTGAAAAACATGGATAGTGTTTACCCAAGGGATACTAAAAAATAAATAGATAATACCTATATCAAGTATTTTCTCCACTTATTCTATAATGAATTATTTTATGTTGGGTTTGAGACTTTTATTCGCTTATCCCTTTTCTTATGATTAGGCTTCCTTGGGATCATATGATTTTATAATGAAAGGATAATACCATTTATTCAGGATATATACTAGCCTAGTGTAGGATTGTACATTATATGTATGTTCAATAGATTTTGTTATTCATTTTTTTAAATTAAACAGAGATGAAGACTATAAGTAATGAGTTATTACCCAGACAAAATTATTTTTTTGAGAAATGATTTTTTTTAAACACAAATTGAAATTATTATAAGATCGAAGATGGAATATTGGGAATTGGTGGACCATGATCCTTTATGTGTTTATTAAATAATGAATTATTGATAAATAAATAAACATATTCCCTTAATTAATTATTGTTTAGCTCTTCAGTTTTATATTTCATTAATGGTATTAATTGTATTTCCTTATAATATTTATCAAGATTTTTTTAAAACACATACTCATATTTATAAAATTAATCACCCTATTTACCATTGTTAATTCAAAAGTTTTTTTAATACTATGTGGTCAACTATGAATTTATTTACTAATCCATATTGATTTTTATTCTTCCCCCTTATAAAAAATTTTACCAAGATATAATAACTAATCTCAATACTTATTTCCAGTTTGTTCAAGAACCTTATACCACTCAAAATCATTGAAATATTCCCTGTGTTCAATGATTTTAATGATTAATTTTCCCTTATAAACAATTATGAAGAATAAACCAATGGATAATAAGGGGATACCAAGAATGATATGAGATTCTATATCACACTATTCGATTATGTAAATAAATTGTTTGAATAATATAATATTATACCCAAACTATCCACTAAACCCATGGGTTCTATGATGTATTGGTCAACAAATGATAGGATAATAGTGGTGGTTTTTTAGTTATTATACATTATAAAAGTTAAATATAGAATAAAGGGTCATGTCAAGAATAGCACCAAGGTCACATAATAAATTGAGATTTCCACTTTTACTTAACGTTCAGGGAAAGAAAACTATTTATCTGTCATTGAGATCATGTGGTATTATTTTATAAACAACAACACTACGCTCCTCTACAAAGATGTATGTGGAAAACTACACTATTTTTTTTGAGAAAATTTTTGTTATTGATTTGAAATATAATGGGATCTCTCTGAACGGTTCAAGCATGGAAATATTAATTTGGATATTTTAAATAAATCAATGAAAATGATGTATTTTTATGATTTTTGTCTTCACTATTTTAGGTAAATGGGTTGGTGGGTTAATATTAATTTTAATAGTAGTCATCCCCTCCATTTCATCATCAATATTTTAATTACATTAATTTTTTATAACCCTTAAAACATCTTCTGATTTTAAATGTGGAATAATTTGTTTTAAATAACTATCATTGTAGATATATATATATATATATATATACTTATAAATTCAATATTTTCAATTTTATGGTTTCTATATTCATTAAAAAATTCATTTTGGAATGATCTAGGATCATTTTTTATTCTGATACCACTCCTGGTGGTGAGAACCCTGGAATTATCCCTATAACTCACTGTTGTTGTGTTTATTAGATTACCTTTTTTGGAATATGCATATCCCTAGATAGATAATCAACATTCAACTCAATGTTGTGAATATCAGTATAAACATTAGCCTTATCTTATTCATGTTGAGCTTTATGTGAGTTATTTTTTACTATCAAGTACTATAACATACCCCTTACTTTCTAATGACAATTAGAGGTCTCATCATTATGTTGGTTTTGAAATTATGGTTTATGTGGATTTGGTAATATTGGGGAAACTGGTATTATCATTTCATTATCACTCAATGAATGGTTAGTATTGTACCTATTCATTAGGTAATAATAATTGGAAATAAGGCATCTCTAGCTACCACCTTGGAAAATACACAAAAAAGTTATTCTTTTTTAAGGAATGGGATAGAATATAAATTCTTGGGAAGTGTTTTCTACATTTTCCAAACATAACACATTGATGGATATTCTCTATATGATAATGGTTTTTCTTTGAAATCTAATTTGGATTATACTTTGTTTGGAATTTTGGTTCATTAGAGACTAATGTTAGTCCTTTCTTTTAGTAATTTGAAAATTACATTCCATCCCCTAACTATATTTATACATTACCAACTAACTATTATTCTAATATAATATTTTTCACATATCAATTTTAATAACACTCAAACTGGTACCCTAACTTAGATATGACAAGATACAACAAGAATTCCTGATCCCCATAAAAAGATGACAAGCACCTGTGCATCGAACTAAAACAAGAGGGAATAATTTAACCAAACCTAAAACAAGATACATGACATACATGTATGTGTGGAAGAAAACCTTTTAATAATATATAATATAAGTAAATAAAATAGTCATATTACTAAAATTGGAGTTCAAAAGAAAATTCATGTTTCTAATAAACCGAATGGAATAATAGAACCCAAAAGAATATAATCCATTTGATAACATGGGAAAATTCAAACAATCTCATCACTAGCTACCCATAACTAGCTAGCACAAAACTCAATGCCTCATTTTTTTAACCTTGTCTTTACCTATATGAAAATACAATACCAGGTCCATAGATCCACTAGGTAATGGGTAGGGTGTTATTTAATAGGTTTAGTGGGATCCCGCATAGGGTTACCATATTTTTTAACTATTGAAAAATCCCAATATTATCACTTTTCAAGACATTAAATGGTTTGAAGTAATGTTATTAATAATAAAATAATGGTAAAAAATTTCAACATTTTACACAATTCTAAAAAAAAATTTAGAAAAAGGATTCAAATAATAACTTTTATAAACAATTATGAAGTAGTGGTATAAATTATTGAACATTAAAAATCCAAACAATAAGTAAACATACACTAAGGATTAGTAATGGTTATCCAAGCTTGTTCATTCAAACATCAATATAACAGGGGAAAAAAATATTCCCTAGAACCCATGTATCATGGTCTAGGGAACAAGAGTAACAATAAATAAAATGATGCCACATACCATGTTAATCATGTACTACACCCAAATTCATCTCAATCTAGGAACAAAATAACACCCTAGAAAGTGATCTCTGTAATAGTTTCAGAAGAGCGGACCCAACTGAACACCTTCAACCTATGTAACGAAGGAACCTATGTTCTTCATTTGATATAATTTTATAAATTCTTACACATTTCACAAAATCATTTCAAATACTATTTTTCAATCTAATCCTACTTTGAAAACCCATTTCACATTATACTTCAAAATTAATTTTAAACGCCTATATTTAACCTAATTGAGGGGAAACCAATATTTCATCTAAAATTGATTTACATGAACTTATAAATCATTTCTTAGTCATACTATTTTATTTAGAAAAAAATATAATAAAATAAGTGAAGTTAATGGATCACATAACGTAGGATATACATAGAACCACCCTCCTCAAAATTTGTATGTTCGCTAACCACAATGGGTTCCACACACCAGAAGGGGAAAATCACAACTAATAGAGGTTGTAACATTAATTCCCACATCTTATAATCTATTCCTTAAAAAACATCCAGTAAATAAGATAAATCATAACATTCCTCAATGAAAACTCATTCCGGACTACAAACAACATAAGGTTTTACCCGAGAAGTTGTTAACACAATAAATATAGATTGATCAATCAAGAATAATCATATGATCAACTAAGTATATAAATATATAAAAACATCACAACTAATAAAACAATAAAAAATAAGTTAAATGGGAACTTACCCAATGAGAAGAAACAAAACCTAATCATATATCAATAACTGATCAATTTATCCAGGTAGACGAGAACATAACTAAAATCAAAGGTAAGAGCATAGGATTTGATTCAAGGAAGGAAAAAGAAAATTTTTATGAGACTCAGGCAAGAAGTAAAATAAAACCTATTGGGAGGAATCAGTTAATGTTCCAAATCCCAAATTTAAGACATTAATATCCTAAAATGAAAGTACACTGAAAAATATTTCTTCAAGGATTTATTATATCATGAGAAACTATTTTATGATATAAAATAAATATTTAAACTCCAAATAGATTACAACATCAAAAAAAATTTAGGGCCTATCTCATATGAATTATTTACACCAAAATATATAGTGTTTTGATGTAAAAATATCCAATAAACAACACCCTACATATGATCTTTTTAAAAACATTCAAAATGATGCCCAATTACCATAAACAAGAGAAATTCACTCTTAAATTACAACTAATATTTTTTTTCAATGGATAAAAAATACCCATACTTAAGAACCTAATATAATTCCACTTTCTATAATTGGAAGAAACGGTTTGAGTTGGGGAGGATATTTTGTTAGCAATTGATGGAATAGTAACATTGTTACTTGTTTTATTAAAAACAATTGTATTTTTGGAATATCATTATAAAAGAGTTAATTCCTTTTATCTAGTATGTTACAGTCTCCCCACAATTATAAAATCTATCCCATGGAGGTCATATAGAAGAATTACTGTTAGAAAATTGGACAAGCCACTACTCCATCACCAATTACGCTATCTCTAAAATCTCATGAACATTTTATTATTTTCACCATAATAGTCTCATAAATGGGACAGTCTTCCCATTGAAGTATTTCATCTGAGAATCAATGATTTTCATTAGTTTCTCTATAACTAAAACATTTGGATTCAACTCAATATCTTCCACTCTCATGATGTGGGAAGGATCATGATACTTCTTCTAGAGCCATGTTTTCTGTAAAACATCATAGATACCTATCAACTTATGCAATCTTGCATTTTTATTATATAAATTTTCGTTTTATTTTACAAACAGAATATCTTAAAATTCTAGTGTCTTGGAAAAAATGTTCTTAATACAAGAAAAAATTAAATATTTTTTAAATAACCTTGTAAATCATCATGAAAATTTCATTATAAATACAATTACTACATCTCCGAACCATGATACATAAATCAATGTAAAGGGTGCGCAGAAAGCCCTATTAGGAAAACGAGTGAAACAACTTACATGTGAACCTGATAGATATCATTAAGAACATGGGGATAAGGAAAAATATCATAATAATTATAACATGAAACATAAATTGAAAATGTGTCTAAAAAATCTAATTTATACATTCAAAATCATATCAAAAAGGATCATCCCTAAGCTATCATAATAATTACCATGGTTTTCCACCAATGTATCGTAAAAATTTTCATCTCTAGAGAGTAAGTTCATTAACAAATTCAATGGAGAAATATATTTGTAAACCCTTTATATGTATATAAATTCATGTTATAAAAATATATAAGAATAATAAATTTCATAAATATCCCTTAGATAACAAAAGAAATTAGTTTATTTCAGAATCGTGATGTTTTAATTGTGCTTAAAAACATGACAGTTATGCCATTTATAACCCATGGAAAAAGAATGAGGGATTCATATATATAAATCCCATAATAAAATATATCATTTTTCCTTTTTTAATTCCCCTAGAAACTAAATAGTTTTAGGTATTAACCTAAATAATATAATTTAATTTCTTGATAAAAATAGAGAGACATTTTGAGATAAATTTTGGCAGCATAACATCTATAAAAAATGGTTTTAGGAAACATTTAAAAGAGAGGGGATAATGTAAAACACTAATAAATAACTCATAATACATAATAGAGATAGAATAAAATAGTAATAAGTTCATGGTATTTATATTTAAATGAAATACCACATGAAAAGGAAACATCAAAGAAATAGGAAGAAGAAGCAAATTCTTTTAAAAAAATTTGACAGCCTAACGACGTCACATAAAAATTCAGAAAATGAATTGACCAGAGAAAAAAGAGAATATATTCATATGTACATAAGAAGGATATTAATATGGATACATAATATCATTCCCAAGGTTATGAAAACATTAATTCAAGGACATAACATGAAATAATTGTTGAATTAAAAAGAGGGTGAAATGTTCCCATACGTTGAAGAGGAACATCAAAAACTCGAAGGATAGGACCTTAGGGGGATTGAGGACAATAGGACGGATCCATGGGAGATAAAAGACCAGATATTAGTTAAGGAGGAATTTTGAATTAAATTAATGAAGGAATGGGTTGGTATTTATAGAAAAAGTGAGGTTATATTTAATTAATTTCCAAGGGACAACTCATTAGTGAAATTTTTAAAACTATAGGCTTGCACATCTTATTTTCCTATGGTTTTTTCCACATGGGACAAATCATGAAATAATTTAATTTACACAATTAGACCATAATTATTTCTTCAATATTACATCATTATTGATTTCATTAAACAAACATAAAGTCAAAACTGTATTTCTTTCTATTCAACAAAAAATACTTTTTTTATACAAATATCATAAATTCAACTTAACCTAATATCAGTGATCTAATTCGAATAATGAAATCCATTTAAAAAAATATTTTTTTAATTATAAGGTATATAATTTTTTTAAAAAAACTATTTACATAAAAAATACTAATACTTAATTAATAATTTTTGATATAGTTGTTTAGTAATGAAATTATATCACATTACCAATAAAGATGCATAAATTATATTTGTACTTTCTTAAATGAGGTTACTATTCCATTGGTCACATTAATATTCATAAGAGTAATATTACTAATCAAAATTTATGATTCACCAAAAATTATGTTTGTCTTATTAGAATCTAAATTTCATACTAACCACAACGGTAGAAGACCATTTCATGAAAATAATTTCACATTATTAATTAATAAGTGTATACAAAAATATTTTAAAATAATTTTTTTCCAATATTCATCAATAATATAAAACTTATATAAATTCATCCTATATTTATTTTGACATTTGAAATTCACAAATTTTACCAAAATAAGAAATGAAAATTTTATTAATACAAAAGGACTAAACAGATTAACTAAGGCCTCATTACGTATCCCCTTATAACACCTGCATAGGACCTAAGAGTTTGGTATGCAATAGTGATAGAACTTTAGGGTGGATCGTACAATATTTTCCAAGTGGTGCTTTATTTTACCTTAAACTTTTCACGAAGGCTCCTATGTTCAGACTTAATATGTTAAAGCTTGGCATGATCTTGATTTATAGGGAATCCCAATAACACTACCTTCTTCCCAAGCTCCCACAGATGGGATTCGTACAACCTGAGTCTACTATATGAGGCCATTGAATCTTTTTTCTATATTTATTAACCAAGACCATTTGTATATATAAACAATAATCATAAAAATAAGAGTACAGTTTCCCACAGTCATATTAACCAAGGTTCATATAATAGTCAAATCCCAATAGTCTCATTTTAATTATATTCAATTCATTAATTATATTTTATTTTTTTGTTGAGTATGAAATAAAATATCAAACAAAATCAAGAAAAAAATATTATTCAAATGTCTGGGTCGCTAAATTATTCCGCCTAAAGAAATTTAATCTGTGAAATTTCAACTCATACCCTCAAAAGTGAAAAAGTGTGGGTACTTCAGCCTAATAGACTCCTCTAGTTACCACATGGATTCTAGGTGTGGGTAGTATTGTTGCGTATAACCTGGTCTCTATGATCCAATATCACCACCAAATTCTCCTTACAAGAGAGTTAATGTTTCAGTTGTAACACCTCAGGATTTAGTACATGTGAAGGGTTAGGTATGTACCTCCTTGTGAAGGATATGTAGAAGACTACATGAACTTGTGATATATTTGGAGGAAATAAAAGCTGATAGGCCACTACTCCTACACGATCAATGATTTTATAGGGGAAAATGTATATAGGGTTGAAATTCCCATTATTCACAGACCTCTTGAATCTCTTACAAGGTGAAATTTGATGAATTAAATTGTCACCAATATCAAACTCCATGTCCCTTTGAACATTGTAGAAAAATCTCTTTTGATGACTCTGAGCAGTATTAATGTGTTACTTGATGGCATGAACCTTTTCTCTCATCTATTTCACAAGATCAATCCCAAGAAGCATTGCCTCACCAGCTTTATCCCAACAAGTCAGAGTTCGACATCACTTCCCATATATAGCTTCATAGGGTGCCATTTGAATTCTTGAATGAAAACTATTAATATAGTAGATCTCAGCTAATGGGATATTTTTATCCCATCCACCCATAAATTCCATTGAGCATGTTCTAAGTATGTCCCCATGTGTTTGAATAGTT